>JAQPPZ010002989.1:0-1200000 GCA_028583015.1 Wollemia nobilis
CCAATCCACTTGGAGGAAGGGGGCCTTGGCAGGAGGTCTACCTTTCATAGTTAGTTGATTATAGAAATGAAAGCATGTCTTCCTACCTTACGGTGAGGTCATGACTCACATGGACTTCATGGTTGTGAGCAATGAAGAGACTGGGAGGTCCAAAAAATTTAGATTCATGACTTTTGAGGATGAAGAATCACTGAGAAATGCTATCAAATAGATGAATGCGAGAGATTTAGACAGGAGAAACATCACTATGAATCAAGCTCAGGATAAATAAAGTGGAGGTAGGTAGCTATAGTGACAGCTGTGGTGGATTTTTTTATGTTTTGGGAGAAGGTATTCTAATTTTTTATATATAGTTAAATTTTATTTTTGATTTTGATGTATTTTTATGAATAATTATTTTAACAAAAATTCAATATTATTATGAATTGTGCTCAGGATAGAGGAAGTAGAGGTGGTGGTAGTTCTACAGTGGATGAGGCGGATGTAATGGCGATGGCAGCGGCTATAAAAGCCATCGTATTATTCGCTATGGAGGTGATCGCAGTAGCAGTGGTTATGGCGGTAAAGCCTATGGCGATGAAGAATGGGTCCCAATATGGATGTTGTAACTTCTCTTGCAATGATGGATGGGGAAGTTAAATCTTATTTGATTATAGTTTTATGAGTATTATTTCACATTGGAGCTTGTTGTGTCTAGGTAGAAGGTAGTGTACAAGAGGGATCTAGTTCTAGTTGAAATTGATACGTTTATTTTGTTAGTAGTCTTAGGTGTAACTATATTTTAGCACTATATTTTAAAATTTAGTCAATGAAAAAAATCTCTAGGGTGTTTGAAAAGTAGTTGCTCCTGATGTTGAATTCTATTGTTTTGTTGGTGGTATTTCAAGGTTAGTTGATGAAAGGAACGAAAGGATTCCTTCCTACCTTACGGTGAGGTCATGAATCACATGGACTTCATGGTTGTGAGCAATGGAGAGACTGGGAGGTCCAAAAACTTTAGATTCATGACTTTTGAGTATAAATAATCATTAAGAAATTCTATCGAATAGATTAATACGAGAGATTTGGATAGGAGAAACATCACCGTGAATCATGCTCAGGATAAAGAAAGTGGAGGTAGGTAGCTACAGTGGCAGCTATGGTGACTATGATAGTTGTAGTAGTAGTGGCTATGGAGATAGCCATGAGTGATATGAATGCAAATATAGAGGCAGTCATGAGCAATATGAATGCAACTATGGAGGCAGTTGGAACAACTGCGGCTATGACGATGGCAGGTCCTGATATGGAGGCAACTTCTCTAAATATGGTATATGTAGATGTTAAATATTTATGTATACCATTTCACGGTGGATCTTGATATGTTTTGGTAGAAGGTATTCTAATTTTTTATATATAGTTAAATTTTATTTTTGATTTTGATGTATTTTTATGAGTAATTATTTTAATAAAAATTCAATATTATTTTGAGGGGGTAGAAATCCCTCCTAAAACCCAAATGATGGTTGTAGGCTTTCTTGAGGACGCATCTTCATTTGTGTGTGATTTTATAGTACATTATATTTATTATGTTTTTATAATTAGATTAATTTTTTTAGAATAATATTTTGAATATAATAACAAATTTTGTTAAATAAAACAAATATTTTTTTTGCAAAATGCTTGTTTTAGAACTTCTTTTAATTGAGTATCATCTTTATTTTTTATAGCTACTATAGGGGTATTGTGTCCTACATATCAACATGCTTCACCTCTTTTAGCTTGAGCACTTACTAACCTTAAAAATTAAATATTCCAAATAAAACACACTTATCCATTCACAAAATGGCTTTTCTTACCTAACCCTACTATAGGAAGATGTTACGTTCTATATTTTGACATGCCTTGCCCTACCCAACCCATGTGCACACTAAGAAGAAAAATAAACATCCAATATAAAGCCCCCATGCCTAGTAGGTTTTTAAACCTAATGTAAATATAAGAGGTATTTTTCTTGATGACTTTGATGACATGATTTATCTTCGATGTGCACACTAAGTAGAAAAATAAACATCCACTATAAATCCTCCTTGCCTAGTAGATTTTTAAACCTAAGGTAAATATAGTTGGTATTTTATTCGATGACATGATTTGGCTCTTATCCAGGATGACATGGAGTAATGGTTTGACATGATTACATGTATGTGGGACAATGTGGTATGGGTTGGCACAATATATCATACTATTGTAAGTGAGCATCATACAAATTGGCCATGTGTGAGTCAACACAATATGGGATTTCACATTACAACATGATATTATAGGGGAATGCATTATGGTTTTGTATTGGATGGTGCGGTCTAACACTTTGCAAGTTGATATGTCATAGCCTACTATTATGAAATAGTGTGTTATGGTTGGTGATCCAATACAACACGATCTAGCCTCATGTGAGATAATATGGTGTAATACATCAATACATAAGATGACATAATGTTTTTTCTACTCTTATAGGTTTATTACCCATAAGATGATATTTCATGGTCCATTCCCATGGGATGATGTGTTATGGAAAAATGCCCTATGTAAGAGAGCATTTCATGGCCCACTTTTATAAATTGACTCAAAGTGGTCTTACCTCATATAAGACTATGCATCATGGTCGAGTCTCACATATAGTCTAGTCTTGATGCAAGTTAAAGTGGGATAAACTAGGAGGATAGCATGGTGAAGGCCCAAAACCATAGGTAGTGTTGACATAGAGTATAGAAAAGACTTATTCACAAAAAATGAAGTTTCCAAGAATTAAATACAAATTTAAAATAATATATCTTCCTATTTAGTCTACAAAATCAGAATTTTACCTAAAACTACTATGGGGTAGACTTTTACCTATATTGTATGATGTACAAGACATATAACTTGTAAAAAATAAGAACTTAATGTAACAAAACAATATATATTTTTAATTTATTGAATATAGAATTTAATGGTAAGCCTCGAAATCTTCTTTGAAATAATTGTTGTATCACATAGTCTAAGACAATAATTTAAAGAAAATTTCTAAATTTAACATAAAACTTAACATTCTATATGTTTTTATGTTTTCTATATTACCGTAAAAGAATAAATAAAAAGTGAGCTTAAATTATACATGTAAAAAAGTCAAATAAAAAATTAAAAGATTCATTAAATACTTGGATGTTGGTAAATATTTCTATTATGCAATCATATTTTATATCTAAAATTTATTTTAAATAATATTTTCCATGTAATTATATTTATAAACAAAAAATTAACTTAAAAAAATATTTTTATACCATGGGAGGTCCCTGGTTCGAATCTCCACCCTACCAAATGTACATTGGGTACCCAAAATCCAGTTGATAATGCTGGTGCGGTCACAACTGAGCATGACTTTAGGGTGATTTTGATGGTGTACAATTTTCTCAGATCCAAGTTAACCCTCTAAGATAAAAAATTTAATAATAACTTGAACAAATAGATTAATAATATTGAAAAATAAAGTAGAAAATATTAATGTCTTAATAGAATAACATAATGTTTAGAATACGATGGAATAACTATAGAAAAATTAACTATATACAATTTTTTACTTTAAACAATCTTAATAACATTGAACCTTTAAATCTACAAATTTTCGTTCATAACATAATAATTGAATGACATGTTTTACATATGATACATGTAAAGAGGTAAACAAAACTAAAGACTTCTTGAAAATAAAAAACTATTAAGAAAAACAATCATCAAAATAAAATATGAAGATATTTTTGTTTAACTTACTAATTTCAAAATAATATTTAATATAAAATTATATAAATGTAAAAAATTGTATGAATATTGAAAATTTTAATTTTATGTATAATAATTTTAAAAAATAAATCTATAATCTTATATAAATGTAACCCTTATAATTAAGTTTTATTTTAAACAATTATTAATATATTATATTATCAAAACACTTAATTTAGGGTTGTAAGAGGACAAAAATCCTTCCTAGAACACTAAGGATGTCCGTAGACTTTCTTGGGGTGTGTCTTTATTTGTGTGTAATCTGAGAGTTTATTATTTTTGTTATGTTTTATAATTAGATCATTTTTTTAAGAATAATATATATATTTTTTAATTTTTTAAAATTTTGAAAAAACTTGTATTAAAACAAAGAACAATTACAATATGGGAAGAGACTCTTCCCAGCCGAAGTCAGAGAGAACACAAGCTTACAATAGTAGAAGAATATTTGCAATGGAGCCAAATCTCCTGAACCATTATCTAGCTAGCAGGGGGGTCGACATGGATAGTTGATGCAACTTGTCATGAAATCATGACACTATTCATCTCCTTAGGCCGTGAAAATGCAACATGTCATGATATCGCGACACCTTTCCCCTTTGGCTGCAAAAAAGCAACATGTCACGATATTGCGACATTTTTTTCCTTTGGCCATGAAAATTCAACATGTCGCGATATCATGACACTTTTCTCTTTTGGGCACGAAAATGCAACATGTCGCGATATCGCGACACTTTTTCTCTCTTGGCCGTGATGAAGCCACATGTCGCGATATCGTGAAACTTTATCTATTTGGCCACGACGGAGCAACATGTCATGATATCGTGAAACTTTTTCTCTCTTGGCCACGATGTAGCAACATGTCGTGATATCACAACACTTTTTCTCTTTCGGCCACGATGTTGCAACATGTCGCGATATCGCGACACTTTTTCCTCCTTTGTCCACGACTAAGCAACATGTCACAAAATCGTGACACCTTTTCTCCTTTGGACATGAAAATGCAACATGTCACAATATCATGACACCTTTTCTCCTTTGGCCGTGAAAATGCAACATGTCGCGATATCGCGACACCTTTTCTCCTTTGGCTACAAAAATACAACATGTCACAATATCGCGATACCTTTTCTCCTTTGTCCATGAAAATACAACATGTCATGATATCATGACACCTTTTCTCCTTTGGCCGCAAAAATGCAACCTGTCGCGATATCGCGACACCTTTTCTCTCTTGGCCACGAAAATGCAACATGTCGTGATATCGCGACACCTTTTCTCTCTTGATCACGAAAATGCAACATGTTGCGATATCGTGACACCTTTTCTCCTTTGGCCGTGAAAATGCAACATGTCGCGATATCGCGACACCTTTTCTCCCTTGGCCGCAAAAATGCAACATGTTGTGATATCACGACACCTTTTCTCCCTTAGCCACGAAAATGCAACATGTCACAAAATCATGACACCTTTCCTCCCTTGGCCGTGACGAAGCAACATGTCATGATATCGCAACAACTTTCCACCCTTTGTTGTGACAAAGCAACATGTCGCGATATCGCGACAACTTTCCACCCCTGGCTGCAATGAAGCAACATGTCGCGATATCGTGACAACTTTCCACACTTGGCCACGATGAAACAACATGTTGCAATATCGCAACAACTTTCCTCCCTTGGCTACAACGAAGCAACATGCCGTGATATCACAACAAATTTTTACCCTTTACCGTGATGATGCAACATGTCGCGATATCACGACAACTTTCCTCCAGTGACCGTGATGACGCAACATGTCATGATATCATGACAACTTTCCTCTAGTGACCGCGACAGCGCAACATGTCACGATATCGCGACAACTTTCCTCCCTTTGCTTTTTCTTTGATCATTGGCTCAAGGACATTTCAAGACCCTACATAATCACCTCATCCTCAATAGCCATGTCACTATGTAGCTGAACCCCTACCTCCTTCTCAGCACCTATCTTAGCTGGGAATTCGATCGCTTTGTTTAAATATCTACTCACATAAACTGGAATCACATCATCTAATTCCTTCCATAATTCCTTAATTTGAGTGACAAGAATTCTCAACCTCCAAGATTTCAGATCAAATTTCCTTATGCAGTCTAGAGCTCCAACCATTATTTGTGAGTTTGATTCAAGAATAATCCTACGGTGGCCATGTTTCACTACCCAAACAGAAGCAAACTTGATGGTAATGTATTCAGCTTCATTGTTAGTAGTTCTTCCCAAGCCTTGCAATTCCCAATAGAGCACAGTCCCAGCATGGTTCCAGTACAACACTCCAATTCTAGCTCTACTCGGATTGCCTTTTGCAGCTCCGTTAGTATTGATTTTAATCCAACCTTCAGGGGAAGGTTTCCAACAATTTTTGTCCTGTCCCTCTTGCAGTTCAACGCATTCTTCCATAGCTCCAATGTCAATTTGAGCTTCCTCCTTAGCATGAACAGCCACAGTTTTGGTAACCTTGCTCCAAATGGTCTGCCAAACCCCGTCTAGAGCAGTAAAAGTTTCTCTAAAAATTTTGGCATTTCTTTCCAGCCATACTTGCCACCAGATAAAGCTTAAACCGAGATCCCAGCCAATACGAAGAGCTTTAGATTTGAATCTACCTTTCTGCCATTTTGCCCAGATATTCATCCGATTTAGGTCAGCACTTACTTGAATTTTGAAGTATGCAAACCAATGCAGCCAAATCTGTCAGGTGAAAGGGCAACCAAACAACAAATGGTCAGCAATTTCCTTGCTTTTGTAGCATAGTACACATTGAGAAGGGTCGATGATACCTTTTGATCTGAGATTATCAAAAGTGAGGATTCCATTGTGCATGCATTTCCAGGAAAAAAACAATTAATTATTCACATTTTAAGTAACGAAAGTACAATTTAATCAATCCACAAATCACATGTTTCTTTCTATTTAAAAGTAAAAATATTCAATCTACCTAAGTTTAAAAATATTATATTCCATTCATTTTGATAGATTTGAGTGTGATATTTTTTTAGATTTAAGAGATGCCCTTTTCAAATGATAGAAACCGTAAAAGCACAATTGAAACGAAACGAAAGTGTTATGAAGCTTACGCAAAATGGTCACAACTTTTTACTTTTAGAAGAATATTGACAACGTTTTACTTTTAGAAGAATATCTTACTGTGATCATTAAAAAAAAAAATTACCCATCTACTCATCAGCCAAAAAATGAACTTAATATTTCATCGTCGATAAGCACACAAGTAGTCAACAATAGATTTTCGGTGTTCACTTGTCAGCCACCCATTTGAATTTTTTTTAAACATAATCTTTTAACTGAATCGTTTTAGATTTTTGTTTTTATTCTAGACGAAAAATTGAACCGAAAAAGGTTGCTTTGACCTTAAGAAATCTGAATTATCCATTGAGAGTTGGCCTCATATTTGGGTTTCTTGGTTTTGGTACTTGGCCCGATTTTGCTTGCAAAACAAATGCAGTGGTGATCTCCATTGGAGACGATGATCTGTGGAAACTATTGCATCATCAACCTGCAACCTTCTGTTTGCCTTTGCCTTAGAAAGTCTCATCCCCGTTGCTTAATATGGAATTTTGGAATACGGAGAGATTGCACTGCAAACTTGAAGGCAATTTTAAATTGCCAAGGGACACACACAAAAAAGAAGTGTATTCTTTTTTCAATGGGGTCATCGCCATTGGAGACGATTATCTGTCGAAAGTGCTGCACATGACTTGACGTGACGACAAAAATAGCTATGCCCAAACTTCGAGCAGGCAAGGCTCTGTCTTCAAAGTTATGCAACCTACCTTTTCCCAACTACTCCATTTGTTCCCCGTTGAGGACCATCAAGATTTGGTTAGTATTGCAGTCGTGGGCTGCGCCACCAGAATGAACACCATCTCTGCAGTTGAATTTATTAAAATTTTTGTGTTGCATGTAGAGCAAGGTTGAGTAGCATTCAAATATGTTTCTCTATTATGGCATTGCATTGGCTTTCTTAGATAATTCATTTTAGACATCAGACTACAAGGGCTCTTAGGTTTCACTATTGATCATATTACTTTAATTTTTTGTGTTCTATTTTAGTTTTGTTTTAGTTTGTGTAGGTTACTTCCATGGTCATGGTCATGGAAGAGGGGTCACCTGTGTTGTGTACAATAGGCATAAGGTGGGGATTAATGGCAGCAGACCCGAAGTTGCAAGAGTAGATGCAAAACAATCTCAAGAGGATCTGTGTCACTTCTTTCGTTGTCAAGCAATGGAAATGGCTAGCGGGGGCGTTATGTTTTTCTGCGCAATGCCCCACCCAAATTTAGAACCTCAATTAATCCTCTCTGGAGTTTCCCCACAGTAGTGAGATCAACAACGTGGGATCACTCGGTTACAAGTAAAAACTGAAATTTAAGTTTCTCACCGTTTGAGATAGTCGTTGGCATTAGGCTCGTACAGCCGTTCGAAGGATAGTCGCTCGTACAGACATTGGAAAAGGAGGATAGTTAGGGACAGTCGTTGGAAAAGGAGGATAGTTGTTCAAAAAATATTATTTAACGGTTACAGTTGCATTTTCTTTTTCTCCTTTTTTTATTTGTTTGATATGTTTGGTTTTTATTTGTTTGATGTGTTTACCAAGTTTTTTACAATTTGTTTGCTTTTATTTTTGACCTTTTCTGTTTTTCATTTTTTTGAAATGTTTTATGATGTTTCTTGCACTATATCATAATCATCTATGTCTCTGCGATTTGAAATGTAAATTTTGTTTTAATTGAAAATTTGAAATGTAAATTTTGTTTGAATTGAAGAGTAGGAAGATCAATACTATGAAGAAAATATTGGGGATATTTAGATGGAAGAAATATCACTATGAATTCTGCTCAGGATAAAGGAAGTAGAGGTGGTGGCAGTGCTACAGTGGATGAGGCAGCTACAATGGTGGTGGCAACGACTATAAAATCCATTGTAATATTTGCTATGGAGGTGATCACAGTAGTAGTGGTTACAGCGGTAAAGCCTATGGCGATGAAGAACGGGTCCCAATATGGATGTTGTAGCTTCTCTTGCAATGGTGGATGGAGAAGTTAAATCTTATTTGATTATAGTTTTATGAATATTATTTCCTGTTGGAGCTTGTTGTGTCTAGGTAGAAGGTAGTGTATAGGAGGGATTTGGTTCTAGTTGAAATTGATACGTTTCTTTTGTTAGTAGTCTTAGGTGTAACTGTATTTTAGCCCTATATTTTAAAATTTAGTCAATGAAAAAAATCTCTAGGGTGTTTGAAATGTAGTTGCTCCTATTGTTGAATTCTATTATTTTGTTGGTGGTCTTTCATGGTCAGTTGATAAAAGGAACAAAAGGATGCCTTCCTACCTTACGGTGAGTTCATGGCTCACATGGACTTCATGGTTGTGAGCAATGGAGAGACTGGTAGGTCCAAAAACTTTATATTTATGACTTTTTAAGATGAAGAATCATTGAGAAATGCTATCGAATAGATGAATGCGAGAGATTTGGATAGGAGAAACATCACTATGAATCATGCTTAGGATAAAGAAAGTGGAGGTAGATAGCTACAGTGGCAGTTGTGGTGACTATGATAGTTGAAGTAGTAGTGGCTATGGAGATAGCCATGAGTGATATATAGAGGATAGTGAGATAGCATTAGGCTCGTACAGCCGTTGGAAGGAAAGTCGCTCGTACAATCGTTAGAAAATGAGGATATTTTGGGACAGCCGTTGGAAAAGGAGGATAGTCATTCGAAAAATATTATTTAACGGTTATAGTTGCATTTTCATTTTCTCCTTTTTTTATTTGTTTGATATGTTTTGTTTTTATTTGTTTGACGTGTTTACCAAGTTTTTTACAATTTGTTTGCTTTTATTTTTGACATTTTCTATTTTTCATTTCTTTGAAATGTTTTATGATGTTTCTTGCACTATATCATAATCATCTATGTTTTTGCAATTTGAAATGTTAATTTTGTTTGAATTTAAAAGTTGAAATGTAAATTTTGTTTGAACTGAAGAGTAGGAAGATCAATACTATGAAGAAAATATTGGGGAGATTTAGACGAGAGAAATATCACTATGAATTGTGCTCAGGATAAAGGAAGTAGAGGTGGTGGCAGTGCTATAGTGGATGAGGCAGCTACAATGGTGGTGGCAGCGGCTATAAAATCCATCGTAGTATTCGCTATGGAGGTGATCGCAGTAGCAGTGGTTGTGGTGGTAAAGCCTATGGCGATGAAGAATGGGTCCCAATATGGATGTTGTAGCTTCTCTTGCAATGGTGGATAGGGAAGTTAAATATTATTTGATTATATTTTTATGAGTATTATTTCCTGTTGGAGCTTGTTGTGTCTAGGTAGAAGGTAGTGTATAGGAGGGATATCGTTCTAGTTGAAATTGATATGTTTCTTTTGTTAGTAGTCTTAGGTGTAACTATATTTTAGCCCCATATTTTAATATTTAGTCAATGAAAAAAATTTGTAGGGTTTTTAAAAAGTAGTTGCTCCTGATGTTGAATTCTATTGTTTTGTTGGTGGTATTTCATGGTCAGTTAATGAAAGGAACGAAAGGATGCCTTCCTACCTTACGGTGAGGTCATGGATCACATGGACTTCATGGTTGTGAGCAATGGAGATATTTGGAGGTCCAAAAACTTTAGATTTATGACTTTTGAAGATGAAGAATCATTGAGAAATGCTATCGAATAAATGAATGCGAGAGATTTGGATAGGAGAAACATCACTGTGAATCATGCTCAGGATAAAGAAAGTGGAGGTAGGTAGCTACAGTGGCAGTTGTGGTGACTATGATAGTTGAAGTAGTAGTGGCTATGGAGATATCCATGAGTGATATATACAGGATAGTGAGATAGCATTAGGCTCGTACAGCCGTTGGAAGGAAAGTCACTCGTATAATCATTGGAAAAGGAGGATAGTTCGGGAGAGTTGTTGGAAAAGGAGGATAGTCGTTCAAAAAATATTATTTAATGGTTACAGTTGCATTTTATTTTTCTCCTTTTTTTATTTGTTTGATATGTTTTGTTTTTATTTGTTTGATGTGTTTACCAAGTTTTTTACAATTTGTTTGCTTTTATTTTTGACCTTTTCTGTTTTCATTTCTTTGAAATGTTTTATGATGTTTCTTGCACTATATCATAATCATCTATGTTTTTGCAATTTGAAATGTTAATTTTTTTTTTAATTGAAAAGTTGAAATGTAAATTTTGTTTGAACTGAAGAGTAGGAAGATCAATACTATGAAGAAAAGATTGGGGAGATTTAGACAAGAGAAATATCACTATGAATTGTGCTCAGGATAAAGGAAGTAGAGGTGGTGGCAGTGCTATAGTGGATGAGGCGGCTACAATGGTGGTGGCAGCGGCTATAAAATCCATCGTAGTATTTGCTATGGAGGTGATCGCAATAGCAGTGGTTGTGGTGGTAAATCCTATGGCGATGAAGAACGGGTCCCAATATGGATGTTGTAGCTTCTCTTGCAATGGTGGATAGGGAAGTTAAATCTTATTTGATTATATTTTTATGAGTATTATTTCCTATTGGAGCTTGTTGTGTCTAGGTAGAAGGTAGTGTATAGGAGGGATATCGTTCTAGTTGAAATTGATATGTTTCTTTTGTTAGTAGTCTTAGGTGTAACTATATTTTAGCCCTATATTTTAAAATTTAGTCAATGAAAAAAATTTGTAGGGTGTTTAAAAAGTAGTTGCTCCTGATGTTGAATTCTATTGTTTTGTTGGTGGTATTTCAAGGTCTGTTAATGAAAGGAACGAAAGGATGCATTCCTACCTTACAGTGAGGTCATGACTCACATGGACTTCATAGTTGTGAGCAATGGAGAGACTGGGAGGTCCAAAAACTTTAGATTCATGACTTCTGAGGATGAATAATCATTGAGAAATGCTATCGAATAGATGAATGCGAGAAATTTGGATAGGAGAAACATCACCGTGAATCATGCTCAGGATAAAGAAAGTGGAGGTAGCTAGCTACAATGGCAGTTGTGGTGACTATGATAGTTATAGTAGTAGTAGCTATGAAGATAGCCATGAGTGATATGAATACAAATATAGAGGCAGTCATGAGCAATATGAATGCAACTATGGAGGCAGTTGGAACAACTATGGCTACGATGATGGCAGGTCCCGATATGGAGGCAAATTCTATAAATATGGTATATGTAGATGTTAATTATTTATGTATACCATTTCACGGTGGATCTAGTTATGTTTTGGTAGAAGGTTTTCTAATTTTTTATATATAGTTAAATTTTATTTTTGATTTTGATGTATTTTTATGAATAATTATTTTAATAAAAATTCAATATTATTTTGAGGGGGTAGAAATCCCTCCTAAAACCCAAATGATGGTTGTAGGCCTTCTTGAGGACGTGTCTTCATTTGTGTGTGATTTTATAGTACATTATTTTTATTATGTTTTTATAATTAGATTAATTTTTTTAGAATAATATTTTGAATGTAATAACAAATTTTGTTAACTAAAAAAAATATTTTTTTCTGCAAAATGCTTGTTTTAGCACTTATTTTAATTGAGTATCATCTTTAATTTTTATAGCTACTATAGGGGTATTGTGTCCTACATACCAACATGCTTCACCTCTTTTAGCTTGAGCACTTACTAACCTTAAAAATTAAATATTCCAAATAAAACACACTTATCCATTCACCAAATGGCTTTTTTTACCTAACCCTACTATAGGGAGATGTTACGTTCTATATTTTGACATGCCTTGTCCTACCCAAGAACCCATGTGCACACTAAGAAGAAAAATAAACATCCAATATAAAGCCCCCATGCCTAGTAGGTTTTTAAACCTAATGCAAATATAAGAGGTATTTTGTTTGATAACTTTGATGACACGGTTTATCTTCGATGTGCACACTAAGTAGAAAAATAAACATCCAATATAAATCCTCCTTGCCTAGTAGGTTTTTAAACCTAAGGTAAATATAGGTGATATTTTATTCGATGACATGATTTTTCTCTTATCTAGGATGACATGGAATAATGGTTTGACATGATTTCATATGTATGTGGGACAATGTGGTATGGGTTGGCACATCATATCATACTACTGTAAGTTAGCATCATACAATTTGGCCATGTGTGAGTCAACACAATATGGTCCAACCCTATATGGGGTTTCACATTACAACATGATATTGTAGGGGAATGCAATATGGTCTTGTATTGGATGGTGCAGTCTAACCCTTTGCAAGTTGATATGTCATAGCCTACTATTATGAAATAGTGTGTTATGGTTGGTGATCCAATACAACATGATCTAGCCTCATGTGAGATGATATGGTGTAATACATCCATACATAAGATGACATAATGTTTTTTTTGCTCTTATAGGTTTATTAATCATAAGATGATATATCATGGTCCATTCCCATGGGATGATGTGTTATGGAAAAATGCCCTATGTAGGAGAGCATTTCATGACCCACTTTTATAAATTGACTCAAAGTGGTCTTACCTCATATAAGACTATGCATCATGGTCGAGTCTCACATATAGTCTAGTCTTGATGCAAGTTAAAGTGGGATAAACTAGGAGGCTAGCATGGTGAAGGCCCAAGACCATAGGTAGTGTTGACATAGAGTATAGAAAAGGCTTATCCACAACAAATGAGGTTTCCAAGAATTAAATACAGATCTAAAATAATATATCCTCCTATTTTGTCTACAAAATCAGACTTTTACCTATATTGTATGATGTACAAGACATATAACTTCTAAAAAATAAGAACTTAATGTAACAAAATAGTATATATTTTTAATTTATTGAATATAGAATTTAATGGTAAGCCTCGAAATCTTCTTTGAAATAATTGTTGTATCACATAGTTTAAGACAATAATTTAATGAAAATTTCTAAATTTAACATAAAACTTAACATTCTATATGTTTTTATGTTTTCTATCTTGCCGTAAAAGAATAAATAAAAAGTGAGCTTAAATTATACATGGAAAAAATTCAAATAACAAATTAAAAGATTCGTTGCGATATTGCGATATGTTGCACCATCGTGGCTGCTGGTGGAAAGTTGTCACGATATCGCGACATGTTGCGCCGTCACGACCGTTGGTGGAAATTTGTCGCGATATCTTGACATGTTGCGCCATCGCGGTCGCTGGAGGAAAGTTGTCATGATATTGCGACATGTTGCACCGTCGTAGTCGCTGGATGAAAGTTGTCGCAATATCACGACATGTTACGCCATCGCGGCCACTAGAGGAAAGTTGTCATGCTATCACGACATGTTGCACCGTCGTGGTCGCTGGAGGAAAGTTGTCATGATATTGCGACATGTTGCGTCGTCACGATCACTAGCAAAAAGTTGTCATGATATCGCGACATGTTGCACCGTCGCGATCGCTGGAGGAAAGTTGTCACAATATCGTGACATGTTGCACCATCACGATCGCTGGAGGAAAGTTGTCACGATATCATGACATGTTGCGCCATCACGGTCACTGGAGGAAAGTTGTCACAATATCATGACATGTCGCTTTGTCATGTCCAAGGGAGGAAAGGTGTCATGATATCGCGACATGTTACTTTGTCGCAGCCTAGGGAGGAAAGGTGTCGCGATATCACATGTTGCTTTTTCACGGCCAAGAGAGAAAATGTGTCACGAAATCATGACATGTTGCTTTTTCGTGGCCAAAGGAGAGAAGGTGTCATGATTTTGCAACATGTTGCATTTTCGCGACCAAAGGAGAAATGGTGTCGCGATATCACGACATGTTGCCTTTTTGTGGCCAAAGGGGAAAAGGTGTCACGATATCACGACATGTTGCTTCATCACGACCGAGAGAGAAAATGTGTTGTGATATCGTGACTTGTTGCACTTTCATGCCCAAAGGAGAAAAGTGTCATGATTTCATGACTTGTCAAATTTTCATGACCAAAGGAGGAAAATGTCGTGATATCGTGACATGTTGCTTTTTCACAGCCAAAGGGGAAAGGTGTCATGATTTCGCTACAGGTTGCATGTTTGTGGCCTAAGGAGAAGTATAATGTCGCAATTTGGTGACAATCTGCATCAACTGTCCATGCCGACCCCCTACTAGCTAGTTAATGGTTCAAGATATTTGGCTACATTGCAAATCTTCTTCTACTTCTATAAGCTTGTGTTCTCTTCGATTTCATATGGAAAGAGTCTCTTCCCATATTGTAATTGTTGTTTGTTTTAATACAAGTTTTTTCAAAATTTTCAAAAAAAACAAATTAAAAGATTCATTAAATACTTGGATGTTGGTAAAGATATCTATTATGCAATCATATTTTATATCTAAAATTTATTTTAAATAATATTTTTCATGTAATTATATTTATAAACAAAAAATTAACTTTAAAAAATATTTTTTTACCATGGGAGGTCCTTGGTTCGAATCTCCACCCTACCAAATGTACATTTGGTACCCAAAATCCAGTTGATAATACTGGTGTGGTCATGACTGAGCATGACTTTAGGGTGATTTTGATGGTGTAGAAGTTTCTCAAATCCAAGTTAGCCCTGCAAGATAAAAAATTTAATAATAACTTGAACAAATAGATTAATATTATAAAAAAATAAAGTAGAAAATATTAATGTCTTAGATAGAATAACATAATGTTTAAAATATGATGGAATAATTGTAGAAAAATTAACTATATACAATTGTTTACTTTAAATAATCTTAATAACATTGAACCTTTAAATCTATAAATTTTCGTTCATTAAATAATAAATGAATGACATGTTTTACATATGATACATGTAAAGAGATTAAAAAAACTAAAGACTTCTTGAAAATAAAAAACTATTAAAAAAAAATCATCAAAATAAAATATGAAGATATTTTTGTTTAACTTACTAATTTCAAAATAATGTTTAATATAAAATTATATAAATGTAAAAAATTGTATGAATATTGAAAATTTTAATTTTATGTATAATAATTTTAAAAAATAAATCTATAATCTTATATAAATGTAACCCATATAATTAAGTTTTATTTTAAACAATTATTAATATATTATATTATCAAAACACTTAATTTAGGGTTGTAGGAGGACAAAAATCCTTCCTAGAACACTAAGGATGTCCGTAGACTTTCTTGGGGTGTGTCTTTATTTGTGTGTAATCTTAGAGTTTATTATTTTTGTTATGTTTTATAATTAGATTATTTTTTTAAGAATAATATTTTTAATGTAATAATAAATTATATTAAATAAAACAAATATTTTTACTAGAAATTGCTTGTTTTATCGCCTCTTTATTTTAGTATCATATTTATTGCTTATAGCTACTATAGGAGTATTGTATCCTACATACCAACATGTCTCACCTCATTTAGCATAAACACTTGCTAACCTTAAAAATTAAACATCTAAAATAAAATCCCTCTTATTCATTCACCTAATGGCTTTTTTACCTAAGGCTACTATAGGGAGGTGTTATATTCTATATTTTGACATGTCTTGCCCTGCCCAAGAGCCCATGTGCACACTAAGTAGAAAAACAAACATCCAAAATAAATCCCCCTTGCCTAGTAGGTTTTTAAACCTAAGGTAAATATAGGGGGTATTTTTTTCGATGATATGATTTGGCTCCTATGTAGGATGATGTGGCATCATGGCTTGACATGATTTGACATGTATGTGGGACAATTTTGTATGGGTTGCACATCACATCTTGCTACTTTAAGTGAGCATCATACAATTTGACCATGTGTGAGTCAACACAACATGGTCCAACCTTATAAGGGGTATCACATTACAATATGATCTTATAGTACAATGTAATATGGCCCTGTATTGGATGGTGTGGTCTAGCCCTTGATATGTCATAGCTTTCAATGATATAATGTGTCATGGTTGGTGATACCATGCAACATGATCTAGTCTGATGTAAGATGATGTGGTGCAATACAACCATACACAAGATGACAAAATGTTTCCTGTTCTTGTAGGCTAACTACCCGCAAGATGACATGTCATGGTCCATTCTCATTGGATGGTGTGTTATAGAAAAATGCCCTATGTAGGAGCATTTCATGGCCCACTTTTATAGATCGACTCAAAGTGGTCTTGCCTCATATAAGACTATGCATCATGGCCCAATCTCATAGATAGTCTAGTCTTGATGCAAGTTAAGGTGGGATAAACTAGGAGGCTAGCATGGTCAAGGCCCAAGACCATAGGTAGTTTTGACATAGAGTGTGGAAAAGTCTTATCCACATCAAATGAGGTTTCCAAAAACTAAAAAGCAGATCTAAAATAATAGATCCTCCTATTTAGTCTACTAAATTAGACTTTTACCTAAAGCTATTGGGTGGATTTTTAACTATATTATATAATGTATAAGGTATATAAATTTTAAAAATAAGAACTTAATGTAATAAGATAATGTATTTTTTAATTTATTGAACCAAACATTTACTATCACATATTATATATTTTACAGTTAACGTATTTTAAAATATTATTTTAAAAAACCCACTTGTTGTAGGTGAGTTAGAGGGTAGGGCAATTCAAGGAAGGTTCTTGGTTTGAATCTCCACCCTAAAAAATGCACATTGGGTACCCAAAATCTAGTTGATAATATTGATACGATAATGGTCGGGTATGACTCCCGACTAATTTTGATAATGTAGAACCTCCTAGTCATGGTTTTCGTTACCAAGGTAGCCCCACAAAGGGTTTTTCCCTAAATTCAGAAAAAAATATATAATTTTTAAAAATGTAGATTAATATAAAAAACATAAACATTAACCAACTTTGGAAACACATACGAATAAAGAAAGACACATACTTAAGAATTTTTGTGAGCATCCTTGGAGGGTTTGGGGGTTTTACCGTCCTTCAAAGATCTTAATTTTTAATAAAAAATTATTTATAGATGTATGTTATGAATTGGATAAAACAATATATAATTTAATGGTAATCCTCGAAATATTCTTTGAAATAATTGTTGTATCTCTCAGTTTTCAAGTTCTAACTTTAGCTCTTAAATCCATTATATTAATAAACTTAATATTATATATGTTTTTATGTTTTTCTATCTTACTGCAAAAGTATAAAGAAAAAGTGAGCATAAATTATACATTTAAAAAAGTTAAATAAAAAATTAACAATAGATTGAATTACAAGAAAATAATATAATTAACAAAAAAAAAACTATATTCTTTTAAATAAATAAAAAGATTCAAAAAATATTGATTGTTTAAATAATTTTTTTTTTATTGACAACGTCTATTAACATTATCCAATAAATGTTTCAAAAACATATTCCTACCATATGCTTTTCTATCTTCTCACAAAAGAAAAATGAAAAATAAAATAGTAAAATTTATAATGCAACAATTGACTGTTTCTACAAAATTCAAATTAAAGTTTAATAATAGACTTAATTATAAGATAAAATTATAAATAAAAAGTAAAAATTATATTCTTTTATATAAATATTATCATTCAAAATAATATTATATTTTAAAAAAGAATCTTTTATTGACAACATCTAAAAAATCAAATTAAAAATTAATAATAGATCTCATTACAACATAAAAATATAAATATCAAGCAAAAATTATATGCTTCTATATAAATAAAAACTTTCAAAACAATACTATCTATTCAAAAGAAATATTTTATTCATAGCATTATTATCACTATGTAACAAATATTTCAAAAACATATTCACTTAAAAATAAAATAGAGATGTTTCTCTTAAAAAATCACCTACTATCATGTATTTTTAAAATCAAATGGAGGCTGATTAAAAGAGTCATTAAATACATGGATGTTAGTAAATATTTCTGTTATGCAATCATATTTTATATCTAAAATCTATTTTAAACAATATTCTCCACGTAATTATATTCATAAACAAAAAATCACATCTTTAACAAATATTTTGATAATACCCACGTGTTGTAGGTTAGTTGGAGAGGGTAGGGCAATCCTCCAAGAGATGACCATGTATATTTTCAATTATAATAAAGAATTTATAATATAATATATCAGATTTTCAATTTTAATGCTTTCATATAATTTTCTTTAAAAAATCAAAATATTTATATTAATATATTTTATATTTTTAATAGAAAAATATTATCTTAAAATATATATTTTTAATAAAATAATATTTGTTAGGAATTTCGTTCCAAAAAATTAACTCTATTTACTAACACAATTTCTTACTCATATTTTAATTAACGAAAGTACAATTTAATCAATCCACAAGTCACATGTTTCTTTCTCTTTAAAAGGAAAAACATTCAATCTACCTAAATCTAAAAATATTATATTCCATTCATTTTAATAAATTTGAGTGTGAGATTTTTTTAGCTTTAAGAGATGCCCTTCCCAAATGATAGAAACCATGAAAGCACGATGGGAAAGAAAGTGTTATGGAAGCTTAGGCAAAATAGTTACAAAGTACACTTTTTACTTTAAAAGAATATCTTACTTTCATCATTAAAAAAAAAAAATTACCCATCTATTCATCAGCCAGAAATTGAACTTACTATTTCGCCGTCGATAAGCAAACAAGTCGTCAACAATAGCTTTTCGGTGTCCACTTGTCCGCCACCCATTTGAATATCTTTTAAACATAATCTTTTAACCGAATCGTTTTAGATTTTTGCTTTTATTCTGACCAAAAAATTGAACCAGAAAAGGTTGTTTTGACCATAAGAAATCTGAATTATCCGTTGAGAGTTGGCCTCGCATTTCGGTTTTCTGGTTTTGACTCGGCCTTGGCCTGATTTTGATTGCAAAACAAATGCACCGGTGATCGCCATTGGAGACGATGATCTGTGGAAACTACTGCATCATCAACCTGCAACCTTCTGTTTGCCTTTGCCTGCGAAAGTCTCATCCTCGTCGCTTACTATGGAAATCTGGAATATGGAGAGATTGTCCTGCAAACTTGAAGGCGATTTTAAATTGCCAAGGGACACATACAAAAAATAAGTGTATTCTTTGTTCGATGGGGTCATCGCCATTGGAGACGATTATCTGTCGAAAGTGCTGCACATGACTTGAGGTGACGACGAAAATAGCTATGCCCAAACTTCGAGCAGGCAAGGCTCTGTCTTCAAAGTTATGCAGCCTGCCTTTTCCCGACTACTTCATTTGTTCCCCATTGAGGACCATCAAGATTTGGTTAGTATTGCGGGCTTGGGCTGCGCCACCGGAATGAACACCATCTCTGCAGTTGATTTTATTAAAATTTCTGTGTTACGTGCAGAGCGAGGTTTGGCAGTCCCGCAGGTGCAGGTACAGGTAATTTTCTACGACCTGCCTTCGAACGATTTCAATGACTTGTTCATGTTGTTGAAGTCGATCAAACCAGAGTACTTGGCGGCGGGAGTGCCCGGGACGTTCTACGGCGTGCTGTTCCCGTTTAGTAGCATTCACATATGTTTCTCTATTATGGCATTGCATTGGCTTTCTTAGGTAATTCATTTCAGACTTCAGACTACAAGGGCTCTTAGGTTTCACTATTGATCATATTACTTTAATTTTCTGTGTTCTGTTTTAGTTTATGCAGGTTCCTGCCGCGGTCGTGGTCGTGGAAGAGGGGTCACCTGTGTTGCGTACAACAGGGGTAAGGTGTGGATTAATGGCAGCAGACCAGAAGTTGCAAGAGCATACGCAGAACAATCTCAAGAGGATCTGCGTCACTTCTTTCGCTGTCGAGCAATGGAAATGGTTAGCGGGGGCGTCATGTTTTTCTGTGCAATGGCCCGCCCAAATTCAGAACCTCAATTGATCCTCTCTGGAGTTTCCCCCAAATTCAGAACCTCAATTGATCCTCTCTGGAGTTTCCGCGCAGTAGTGGGATAGCCGTTGGCATTAGGCTCGTACAGCCGTTGGAAGGATAGTCGCTCGTACAGCCGTTGGAAGGATAGTCGCTCGTTGGAAAAGGAGGATAGTTTGGGACAGCCGTTGCCATTAGGCTCGTACAGCCGTTGGAAAACGAGGATAGTCATTGGAAAAATATTATTTAATGGTTACAGTTGCATTTACTTCTTTTATTTAGCAAGTTTCTTACAATTTATTTGTTTTTATTTTTGACCTTTTTTGTTTTCATTTCTTTGAAATGTTTTATGATGTTTCTTGCACTATATAATGGTCATCACTGTTTCTGGGATTTGAAATGTAAATTTTGTTTGAACTGAAAAGTTGAAATGTAAATTTTGTTTGAACTAAACAAGAGGAAGATCAATACTGTGAAGAAAAGATTGGGGAGATTTCAACGGAAGTAAGATCACTATGAATTGTGCATAGGATAAAAGAAGTAGAGGTGGTGGCAGTGCTACAGTGGATGAGATAGCTACAATGGGAATGGCAGCGGTTATAAATGCCACCGTAGTAGTCACTATGGAGGTGATCGCAGTAGCGGTGGTTACGATGGTGAAGGCTATGGCGATGAAGGATTGGTCCCAATATGGACGTTGTAGCTTCTCTTGCGATGGTGGATGGGGAAATTAAATCTTATTTTATTGTAGTTTTATGAATATTATTTCCTGTTGGAGCTTTTTGTGTCTTGGTAGAAGGTAGTGTGTATAGGAGGGATCTGGTTCTAGTTGAAATTGATATGTATTCATTGTTAGTAGTATTTGGTGTAGCTGTATTTTAGCCCTATATTTTTAGATATAGTCAATAAAAAAAAATCTCTAGGGTGTTTGAAAAGTAGTTGCTCCTGATGTTGAATTCTACTATTTTGTTGGTGGCCTTTCATGGTCAGTTCATTATAGGAACGAAAGGATGCCTTCCTACCTTGCGGTGAGGTCATGGCTCGCATGGACTTCATGGTTGTGAGCAATGGAGAGATTGGGAGGTCCAAAAACTTTAGATTCATGACTTTTGAGGATGAAGAATCAATGAGAAATGCTATTGAATACATGAATGCGAGAGATTTGTATAGGAGAATCATCACTGTGAATCATGCTCAGGACAAAGGAAATGGAGGTAGGTAGCTACAATGGCAGTTGTGGTGGCTATGATTGTTGTAGTAGTAGTGGCTATGGAGAGAGCCATGAGTGATATGAATGCAACTTTAGAGGTAGCCACGAGCAATATGAACACAACTATGGAGGCAGTTGGAGCAACTACGGCTACGACGGTGGCAGGTCTCGATATGGAGACGACTTATCTAAATATGGTAGATGTAGATGTTAAATATTTATGTATACCATTTCACGGTGGATCTTGTTATGTTTTGGTAGAAGGTATTCTAATTTTTTATATATAGTTCAATTTTATTTTTTATTTTGATGTATTTTTATGAATAATTATTTTAATAAAAATTCAATATTATTTTGAGGGGGTAGAAATCCCTCCTAAAACCCCAAGGATGGTTGTAGGCCTTCTTGAGGATGTGTCTTTATTTGTGTTTCATTTTATAGTTCATTATTTTTATTATGTTTTATAATTAGATTAAATTTTTTAGAATAATATTTTGAATGTAATAACAAATTTTGTTAAATAAAACAAATATTTTTTTTGAAAAATGCTTGTTTTAGTGCTTCTTTTAATTGAGTATCATATTTATTTCTTATAGCTACTATAGCGGTATTTTGTCCTACATACCAACATGCTTCACCTCTTTTAGCTTGAGCACTTGCTAACCCTAAAAATTAAACATTCCAATTAAAACACACTTATCCATTCACCTAATGGATTTTTTTACCTAACCCTACTATAGGGAGATGTTATGTTCTATATTTTGACATGCCTTGCCCTACCCAAGAGCCCATGCGTGCACTAAGTATAAAAATAAACATCCAATATAAAGCCTCCATGCCTAGTAGTTTTTTAAACCTAATGCAAATATAAGAGGTATTTCGTTCGATGACATGATTTCTCTCCTATGTGCACACTAAGTAGAAAAATAAACATCCAATATAAATCCTCCTTGCCTAGTAGGTTTTTAAACCTAAGGTAAATATAGGGGTATTTTATTTGATGACATGATTTGGCTCTTATCTAGGATGACATGGAATAATGGTTTGACATGATTTCACATGTATGTCGGACAATGTTGTATGGGTTGGCACATCACATCACACTACTGTAAGTGAGCATCATACAATTTGACTATGTGTGAGTCAACACAACATGGTCCAACCCTATATGGGGTTTCACATTACAACATGATCTTATAGGGAAATACAATATGGTCTTGTATTGGATGGTGCGGTCTAACCCTTTGCAAGTTGATATGTCATAGCCTACTATTATGAAATAGTGTGTTATGGTTGGTGATCCAATACAACACGATCTAGCCTCATGTGAGATGATATGGTGTAATACATCCATACATAAGATGACATAATGTTTTTTTTTCTCTTATAAGTTTATTACCCATAAGATGATATGTCATGGTCCATTCCCATGGGACGATGTGTTATGGTAAAAGGCCCTATATATGAGAGCATTTCATAGCCCACTTTTATAGATCGACTCAAAGTGGTCTTACCTCATATAAGACTATGCATCGTGGTCGAGTCTCACATATAGTCTAGTCTTGATGCAAGTTAAGGTGGGATAAAGTAGGAGGCTAGCATGTTCAAGGTCCAAGACCATAGGTAGTGTTCACATAGAGTATGGAAAAGGCTTATCCACAAAAAATGAGATTTCCAAAAACCAAATGCAGATCTAAAATAATAGATCCTCCTATTTAGTCTACAAAATTAAACATTTACCTAAAACTACTATGGGGTAGACTTTTACCTATATTGTATGATGTACAAGACATATAACTTCTAAAAAATAAGAACTTAATGTAACAAAATAGTATATTTTTTTAATTTATTGAATAAGAATTTAATGGTAAGCCTCGAAATCATCTTTGAAATAATTGTTGTATCACATAGTTTAAGACAATCTTAAAATTCTATATGTTTTTATGTTTTCTATCTTGTTGTAAAATAATAAAGAAAAAGTGAGTATAAATTATACATAAGTCAAATAAAAAATTAAAATATTCATTAAATACGTGGATGTTAATAAATATTTTTGTTATGCAATCATATTTTATATCTAAAATCTATTTTAAACAATATTCTCCATGTAATTATATTTATAAACAAAAAATCACAACTTTAACAAATATTTTGATAATACCCACGTGTTGTAGGTTAGTTGGAGAGGGTAGGGTAATCCTCCAACAGATGACCATGTATATTTTCCATTATAATAAAGAATTTATAATATAATATATCATATTTTCAATTTAATGCTTTCATTTAATTTTCTTTAAAAATTCAAAATATTTATATTAATATATTTTATATTTTTAATAGCAAAATATTATCTTAAAATATATATTTTTAATAAAATGTGTAATTATATTTATAAACAAAAAATCACAATTTTAACAAATATTTTGATAATACCCACGTGTTGTAGGTTAGTTGGAGAGGGTAGGGTAATCCTCCAAGAGATGACCATGTATATTTTAAATTATAATAAAGAATTTATAATATAATATATTATATTCTCAATTTTAATGCTTTCATATAATTTTCTTTAAAAATTCAAAATATTTATGTTAATATATTTTATATTTTTAATAGCAAAATATTATCTTAAAATATATTTTTTTAATAAAATGATATTTGTTGAGAATTTCATTCCAAGAAATTAAGTCTATTTACTAACACAATTTATTATTCACATTTTTAATTAACAGAAGTACAATTTAATCAATCCACAAGTCACATGTTTCTTTCTTTTTAAAAGTAAAAACATTCAATCTACCTATGTCTAAAAATATTATATTCCATTCATTTTGATAGATTTGAGTGTGAGATTTTTTTAGCTTTAAGAGATGCCCTTCCCAAATAATAGAAACCGTGAAAGCACTATGGGAATGAAAGTGTTATGGAAGCTTAGGAAAAATAGCCACAAAGTACACTTTTTATTTTTAGAAGAATATCTTACTGTGATCATTAAAAAAAAAATACCCATCTACTCATCAGCCAGAAATTGAACTTAATATTTGGTCGTGGATAAGCAAAAGGCATCAACAATAGCTTTTGGATGTCCACTTGTCAGCTACCCATTTGAATATCTTTTAAACATAATCTTTTAACCGAATCGTTTTACCTTTTTGCTTTTATTCGGGCGGAAAAATTGAACCGAAAAAGACCTCAAGAAATCTGAATTATCCGTTGAGAGTTTGCCTCACATTTGGGTTTCTTGGTTTTGGTACTTGGCCTGATTTTTCTTGCAAAACAAATGCAGCGGTGATCGCCATTGGAGACGATGATCTGTGGAAACTGCTGCATCATCAACCTGCAACCTTCTGTTTGCCTTTGCCTTCGAAAGTCTCATCCTCGTCGCTTACTATGGAAATTTGGAATACGGAGAGATTGCCCTGCAAACTTGAAGGCGATTTTAAATTGCCAAGGAACACATACAAAAAATAAATGTATTCTTTGTTCGATGGGGTCATCGCCATTGGAGACGATTATCTGTCGAAAGTGCTGCACATGACTTGAGGTGACGACGAAAATAGCTATGCCCAAACTTCGAGCAGGCAAGGTTATGTCTTCAAGGTTATGCAGCCTGCCTTTTCCCGACTACTTCATTTGTTCCCCGTTGAGGACCATCAAGATTTAGTTAGTATTGCGGGCTTGGGCTGCGCCACCGGAATGAACACCATCTCTGCAGTTGATTTTAATAAAATTTATGTGTTGCGTGCAAAGCGAGGTTTGGCAGTCCCGCAGGTGCAGGTGCAGGTAATTTTCCACGACCTGCCTTCCAACGATTTCAATGACTTGTTCATGTTGTTGAAGTCGATCAAACCGGAGTACTTGGCGGCGGGAGTTCCCGGGACGTTCTACGGCGTGCTGTTCCTGTTTAGTAGCATTCACATATGTTTCTCTATTATGGCATTGCATTGGCTTTCTTAAGTAATTCATTTCAGACTTCAGACTGCAAGGACTCTAGGTTTCACTATTGATCATATTACTTTAATTTTCTGTGTTCTGTTTTAGTTTGTGCAGATTCCTGCCATGGTCGTGGTCGTGGAAGAGGGGTCACCTGTGTTACGTACAACAGGGGTAAGCTGTATATTAATGGCAGCAGATGAGAAGTTGCAAGAGCATACGCAGAACAATCTCAAGAGGATCTGCGTCAATTATTTCGCTGTCGAGCATTGGAAATGGCTAGCGGGGACGTCATGTTTTTCTGTGCAATGGCTCGCCCAAATTCAGAACCTCAATTGATCCTCTCTGGAGTTTCCCCGTAGTAGTGGGATAGTCGTTGGCATTAGGCTCGTACAGTCGTTGGAAAGATAGTCACTCGTACAGCCGTTGGAAGGATAGTAGCTCGTTGGAAAAGGAGGATAGTTTGGGACAGCCTATTAAGCTCGTACAGCCGTTGGAAAACGAGGATAGTCGTTGGAAAAATATTATCTAATGGTTACAGTTGCATTTCCTTTTTCTCTGGTTTTTATTTGTTTGACATGTTTTGTTTTCAATTTGTTTGATGTGTTTTCCAAGTTTCTTTGCTTTTATTTTTTACCTTTTATGTTTTTCATTTCTTTGAAACTGTTTTTTATTTGTTTGACCTGTTTTGTTTTTAATTTGTTTTGACATGTTTTGTTTTTAATTTGTTTGACGTGTTTTCCAAGTTTCTTACAATTTATTTGCTTTTATTTTTAACCTTTTCTTTTTTCATTTCTTTGAAATGTTTTATGATGTTTCTTGCACTATATAATGGTCATCTCTGTTTTTGCGATTTGAAATGTAAATTTTGTTTGAACTGAAAAGTTGAAATGTATTTTTTTTTTTTGAACTGAAGAGGAGAAAGATCAATACTGTGAAAAAAATATTGGGGAGATTTGGATGGAAGAAATATCACTATGAATTGCGCACAGGATAAAGGAAGTAGAAGTGCTGGCGGTGCTACTGTGGATGAGGCAGCTACAATGGGAGTGGCAGCGACTATTAAAGCCATCATGGTAGTCACTATGGAGGTGATCACAATAGTGGTGGTTACGGCGGTGAAGGCTATGGTGATGAAGGATGGGTCCCAATATGGACATTGTAGCTTCTCTTGCGATGGTGGATGGGGAAATTAAATCTTATTTCATTATAGTTTTCTGAATATTATTTCCTATTGGAGCTTTTTGTGTCTTGGTAGAAGGTAGAGTATAGGAGGGATCTCGTTCTAGTTGAAATTGATACGTTTTCTTTGTTAGTAGTATTTGGTGTAGCTGTATTTTAGCCCTATATTCCCATATATAGCTAGGGTGTTTGAAAAGTAGTTGTTCTTGATGTTAAATTCTACTATTTTGTTGGTGGCCTTTCATGGTCAGATGATGATAGGAACGAAAGGATGCCTTCCTACCTTACGGTGAGGTCATGGCTAGCATGGACTTCATGGTTGCGAGCAATAGATTCATGACTTTTGAGGAAGAAGAATCAATAAGAAATGCTATCGAATAGATGAATGTGAGAGATTTGGACATGAGAAACATCACTGTGAATCATGGTCAAGATAAATGAAATGGAGGTTGGTAGCTATAGTGGTAGTTGTGGTGGCTATGATAGTTGTAGTAGTAGTGGCTATGGAGATAGCCATGAGTGAAATGAATGCAACTTTAGAGGCAGTCAAGAGCAATATGAACACAACTATGGACGCAGTTGGAGCAGCTGCGCCTATGACGGTGGTAGGTCCTGATATGGAGGCGGCTTCTCTAAATATGGTAGATGTAGATGTTAAATATTTATGTATACCATTTCATCATGGATCTTGTTATGTTTTGGTAGAAGGTATTCTAATTTTTTATATATAGTTCAATTTTATTTTTTATTTTGATGTATTTTTAGGAATAATTATTTTAATAAAAATTCAATATTATTTTGAAGGTGTAGAAATCCCTCCTAAAACCCCAAGGATGGTTGTAGGCCTTCTTGAGGATGTGTCTTTATTTGTGTGTCATTTTATAGTTCATTATTTTTATTATGTTTTTATAATTAGATTAAATTTTTTAGAATAATATTTTGAATGTAATAACAAATTTTGTTAAATAAAACAAATTTTTTTTTGAAAAATGCTTGTTTTAGCGCTTCTTTTAATTGAGTATCATATTTATTGCTTATAGCTACTATAGGGGTATTGTGTCCTCCATACCAACATGCTTCACCTCTTTTAGCTTGAGCACTTGCTAACCCTAAAAATTAAACATTCCAATTAAAACACACCTATCCATTCACCTAATGGATTTTTTTACCTAACCTTACTATAGGGAGATGTTATGTTCTATATTTTGACATACCTTGCCCTACCCAAGAGCCCATGTGCACACTAAGTAGAAAAATAAACATCCAATATAAAGCCCCCATGCCTAGTAGGTTTTAAACCTAATGCAAATATAAGAGGTATTTCGTTCGATGACACGATTTCTCTCCCATGTGTACACTAAGTAGAAAAATAAACATCCAATATAAATCCTCCTTGCCTAGTAGGTTTTTAAACCTAAGGTAAATATAGGGGGTATTTTATTTGATAACATGATTTGGCTCTTATCTAGGATGACATGGAATTATGGTTTGACATGATTTTACATGTATGTGGGACATTGTGGTATGGGTTGGCACATCACATCATACTATTGTAAGTGAGCATCATACAATTTGACCATGTGTGAGTCAACACAACATGGTCCAACCCTATATGGGGTTTCACATTACAACATGATCTTATAGGGGAATGCAATATGGCTCCAGTTCTGAAGGTACCTAGTTTGTTCTTGTTTTTTATTTTTTTTGCTTCTCTTTGGTTCCTTCAGTTTTTTTTAGTTCCCTAGCTCATTCTATTCTTTATTTTGTTTCCTCTGTTGATTCTTGCCTTAATAGTCTTCTGGTTTAGATAGGTCATTGTTTTGTTCATTTTTTATTTCTTTTTTCTTTTTTGTATTTTTTGTATAGTTTTTTAAGGTGGGTGGGTTTTTTCATTTTGGTTTGTTTTTGTGTTCTTTGTGTTGTTTTTTGTTGTTCTTGTGTTTTTGTTGTTTTGTTTTTTTTTCATGTTTTTTGTTATTGTTCTTGTTTTTTTTTTTCGTTCTTGTTCTTGGGTTTCTCTTTGTTTGTGTTATTTCATGTTTTTATGTGTGAGTGTTTTCTATGTTTTTTGTTTTTGTTTATTTTCTGTTGTTGGTTGTTTTTTATTTTTATTTTTATAATTTTTTAGGTTTTGGTTGTGTTTATTTTTCATGTTTTTTTTGGGTTATGTTTTTGTAGTGTTCTGTTGTTTTTGTCTTGTTTGTGTTTTGTTATGTGGTTCTTGTGTTTTTATATTTGTGCTATGGTTTCTTTTATCTTATTGTGTGTGTTTGGTTGTGCTTTTGTTTTTGACACACTCAAGGAGCATGTTTTTTATTTTATTTTATTATTTTTGTTGTTATTTACTTATTTTTAAATTGGTTTTGTGTGTTTCTTTGCTCATTGAATGTCAAAGGTGGTAGGCTAGGTTCGAGGGCCTAGGAATTTTTGGTAGAATGAATACCCCTGCCTCCTTGGGTCTTACTCGAAAGTGGCATCCCTTTTGGGATGTTTTCGACAAATTAAAAAAAAAAATCAAATGGAGGCTGATTAAAAGAGTCATTAAATACTTGGATGTTAGTAAATATTTTTGTTATGCAATCATATTTTATATCTAAAATCTATTTTAAACAATATTCTCCACGTAATTATATTTATAAACAAAAAATCATAACTTTAACAAATATTTTGATAATACCCATGTGTTGTAGGTTAGTTGGAAAGGGTAGGGCAATCCTCTAAGAGATGACCATGTATATTTTCAATTATAATAAAGAATTTATAATATAATATATCATATTTTCAATTTTAATGCTTTCATATAATTTTCTTTAAAAAATCAAAATATTTATATTAATATATTTTATATTTTTAATAGCAAAATATTATCTTAAAATATTCTTTTTTTAATAAAATGATATTTGTTGAGAATTTTGTTTCAAGAAATTAAGTCTATTTACTAACACAATTAATTATTCACATTTTAATTCACTTAAATTACAATTTAATCCACAAGTCACATGTTTCTTTCTCTTTAAAAGTAAAAACATTCAATCTACCTAAGTCTAAAAATATTATAGTCCATTCATTTTGATAGATTTGAGTGTGAGATTTTTTTTAGCTTTAAGAGATGCCCTTCCCAAATGATAGAAACCATAAAGCACGATTGGAACGAAAGTGTTATGGAAGCTTAGGCAAAATAGTCACAACTTTTTACTTTTAGAAGATTATCTTACTGTGATCATTAAAAAAAAAATTACCCATCTACTCATCAGCCAGAAATTAAACTTAATATACCGTGGTCGATAAGAAAACAAGTCGTCAACAATAGCTTTTCGGTGTCCACTTGTCAGCCACCCATTTGAATATCTTTTAAACATAATCTTTTAACTGAATCGTTTTAGCTTTTTGCTTTTATTCTGGCGGAAAAATTGAACAGAAAAAGGTTGCTTTGACCTTAAGAAATCTGAATTATCCGTTGAGAGATGGCCTCGCATTTGGGTTTCTTGGTTTTGGTACTTGGCCTGATTTTTCTTGCAAAACAAATGCAACGGTGATCGCCATTGGAGACGATGATCTGTGGAAACTACTGCATCATCAACCTGCAACCTTCTGTTTGCATTTTCGAAATCTGAATTATCCGTTGAGCGTTGGCCTCGCATTTAGGTTTCTTGGTTTTGGTTCTTGGCCTGATTTTTCTTGCAAAATAAATGCAACGGTGATCGCCATTGGAGACGATGATCTGTCGAAACTGCTTCATCATCAATGTGCAACCTTCTGTTTGCCTTTGCCTTCGAAAGTCTCATCCTCGTCGCGTACTATGGAAATTTGGAATACGGAGAGATTGCCCTGCAAACTTGAAGGCGATTTTAAATTTCCAAGGGACACATACAAAAAAGAAGTGTATTCTTTGTTCGATGGGGTCATCGTCATTGGAGACGATTATCTGTCGAAAGTGCTGCACATGACTTGAGGTGACGGCGAAAATAGCTATGCCCAAACTTCGAGCAGGCAAGGCTCTGTCTTCAAAGTTATGCAGCCTGCCTTTTCCCGACTACTTCATTTGTTCCCCGTTGAGGACCATCAAGATTTGGTTAGTATTGCGGGCTTTGGCTGCGCCACCGGAATGAACACCATCTCTGCAGTTGATTTTATTAAAATTTCTGTGTTGCGTGCAGAGAGAGGTTTGGCAGTCCCGCAGGTGCAGGTGCAGGTAATTTTCCATGACCTGCCTTCCAACGATTTCAATGACTTGTTCATGTTGTTGAAGTCGACCAAACCGGAGTACTTGGCGGCGGGAGTGCCCGGGACGTTCTACGGCGTGCTGTTCCCGTTTAGTAGCATTCATATGTTTCTCTATTATGGCATTGCATTGGCTTTCTTAGGTAATTCATTTCATACTTCAGACTACAAGGGCTCTTAGGTTTCACTATTGATCATATTACTTTAATTTTCTGTGTTCTGTTTTAGTTTGTGCAGGTTCCTGCCGCGGTCGTGGTCGTGGAAGAGGGGTCAGCTGTGTTGCGTACAACAGGGGTAAGGTGGGGATTAATGGCAGCAGACCAGAAGTTGCAAGAGCATACGCAGAACAATCTCAAGAGGATCTGCGTCACTTCTTTCGCTGTCGAGCAATGGAAATGGCTAGCGGGGCGTCATGTTTTTTGTGCAATGGCCCGCCCAAATTCAGAACCTCAATTGATCCTCTCTGGAGTTTCCCCGGAGTAGTGAGATCAGCAACGTGGGATCCACTCGGTTACAAGTCAAAACTGAAATTTAAATTTCTCACCGTTTGGGATAGCCGTTGGCATTAGGCTCGTACAGCCGTTGGAAGGATAGTCGCTCGTACAGCCGTTGGAAAAGGAGGATAGTTTGGGATAGCCGTTGGAAAAGGAGGATAGTCGTTAGAAAAATATTATTTAACGGTTACAGTTGCATTTTCTTTTTCCTCGTTTTTTATTTGTTTGACATGTTTACCAAGTTTTTTACAATTTGTTTGCTTTTATTTTTGACCTTTTCTGTTTTTCATTTCTTTGAAATGTTTTATGATGTTTCTTGCACTATATCATAGTCATCTATGTTTCTGCAATTTGAAATGTAAATTCTGTTTGAATTGAAAGTTGAAATGTAAATTTTGTTTGAATTGAAGAGTAGCAAGATCAATACTGTGAAGAAAATATTGGGGAGATTTAGATGGGAGAAATATCACTATGAATTGTGCTAAGGATAAAGGAAGTAGAGGTGGTGGCAGTGCTACGATGGATGAGGCAGCTTCAGTGACGGTGGCAGCAGCTATGATAGTCATCGTAGTATTCGCTATGGAGGTGATTGCAATAGCAGTAGTTACGGTGGTGAAGGCTATGGTGATGAATAACGGGTCTCAATATGGATGTTGTAGCTTCTCTTGCGATGGTGGATGGGGAAGTTAAATCTTATTTGATTATAGTTTTATGAATATTATTTCCTGTTGGAGCTTGTTGTGTCTTGGTAGAAGGTAGTGTATAGGAGGGATCTGGTTCTAGTTGAAATTGATACGCTTCTTTTGTTAGTAGTTTTAGGTGTAGTTGTATTTTAGCCCTATATTTTTAGATTTAGTCAATGAAAAAAAACTCTAGGGTGTTTGAAAAGTAGTTGTTCCTGATGTTGAATTCTATTGTTTTGTTGGTGGCCTTTCATGGTCAGTTGATGATAGGAACGAAAGGATGTCTTCCTACCTTATGGTGAGGTCATGGCTCACATGGACTTCATGGTTGTGAGCAATGGAGAGACTGGGAGGTCCAAAAAATTTAGATTCATGACTTTTGAGGATGAAGAATCCATGAGAAACGCCATCGAAGAGATGAATGGGAGAGATTTGGACGGGAGAAACATCACTGTGAATCAAGCTCAGGATAAAGAAAGTGGAGGTAGGTAGCTACGGTGGCAGCTGTGGTAGATTTTGTTATGTTTTGGTAGAAGGTATTCTAATATTTTATATATAGTTAAATTTTATTTTTGATTTTGATGTATTTTTATGAATAATTATTTTAATAAAAATTCAATATTATTTTGACGGGGTAGAAATCCCTCCTAAAACCCCAAGGATGGTTGTAGGCCTTCTTGAGGACGTGTCTTTGTTTGTGTGTGATTTTATAGTACATTATTTTTATTATGCTTTTATAATTAGATTAAATTTTTTAGAATAATATTTTGAATGTAATAACAAATTTTGTTAAATAAAACAAATATTTTTCTGCAAAATGCTTGTTTTAGCACTTCTTTTAATTTAGTATAATCTTTATTATTTATAGCTACTATAGGGGTATTGTGTCCTACATACCAACATGCTTCACCTCTTTTAGCTTGAGCACTTGCTAACCTTAAAAATTAAACATTCCAATAAAACACACTTATCCATTCACCTAATGGCTTTTTTTACCTAACCCTACTATAGGGAGATGTTACGTTCTATATTTTGACATGTCTTGCTCTACCGAAGAGCCCATGTGCACACTAAGTAGAAAAATAAACATCCAATATAAAGCCCCCATGCCTAGTAGGTTTTTAAACCTAATGCAAATATAAGAGGTATTTTGTTTGATGACTTTGATGACACGATTTCTCTCCCATGTGCACACTAAGTAGAAAAATAAACATCCAATATAAATCCTTCTTGCCTAGTAGGTTTTTAAACCTAAGGTAAATATAGGGGGTATTTTATTCGATGACATGATTTGGCTCTTATCTAGGATGACATGGAATCATGGTTTGACATGATTTCACATGTATGTGGGACAATGTGGTATGGGTTGGCACATCACATCATACTACTGTAAGTGAGCATCATACAATTTGGCCATGTGTGAGTCAACACAATATGGTCCAACCCTATATGGGGTTTCACATTACAACAAGATCTTATAGGGGAATGCAATATGGTCTTGTATTGGATAGTGTGGTTTAACCCTTTGCAAGTTGATATGTCATAGCCTACTATTATGAAATAATGTGTTATAGCTGGTGATCCAATACAACACGATCTAGCCTCATGTGAGATGATATGGTGTAATACAACCATACATAAGATAATATACTATTTTTTTGATCTTATAGGTTTATTACCCATAAGATGATATGTCATGGTCCATTCGCATGGAATGTTGTGTTATGGGAAAAGGCCCTATGTAGGAGAGAATTTCATGGCCCACTTTTATAGATCGACTCAAAGTGGTCTTACCTCATATAAGACTATGCATCATGGTCAAGTCTCACATATAGTCTAGTCTTGATGCAAGTTAAGGTGGGATAAACTAGGAGGCTAGCATGGTCAAGGCCCAAGACCATAGGTAGTGTTGACATACAGTATGGAAAAGGCTTATTCACAACAAATGAGGTTTCCAAGAACTAAATACAGATCTAAAATAATAGATCCTCCTATTTATTCTACAAAATCAGACTTTTACCTATATTGTATGATGTATAAGACATATAACTTCTAAAAAATAAGAACTTAATGTAATAAAATAGTATATTTTTTAATTGATTGAATATAGAATTTAATGGTAAGCCTCGAACTATTCTTTTAAATAATTGTTGTATCACATAGTCTAAGACAATAATTTAATGAAAATTTCTAAATTTAACATAAAACTTAACATTCTATATGTTTTTATGTTTTCTATCTTGTTGTAAAAGAATAAAGAAAAAGTGAGCATAAATTATACATGTAAAAAAGTCAAATAAAAAATTAAAATATTCATTAAATACTTGGATGTTGGTAAAGATTTTTGTTATGCAATCATATTTTATATCTAAAATCTATTTTAAATAATATTCTCCATGTAATTATATTTATAAACAAAATATTATAACTTAAAAAAATATTTTTATACCATGGGAGGTCCCTTGTTCGAATATCCACCCTACCAAATGTACATTGGATACCTAAAATCCAGTTGATAATGATGGTGCGGTCACGACTGAGCATGACATTAGGGTGATTTTGATGGTGTAGAAATTTCTCAGATCCAAGGTAGCCCTCCAAGATAAAAAATTTAATAATAACTTGAACAAATAAATTAATAATATTGAAAAATAAAGTAGAAAATATTAATGTGTTAGATAGAATAACATAATGTTTAAAATATATGATGGAATAACTGTAGAAAAATTAACTATATACAATTGTTTACTTTAAATAATCTTAATAACATTGAACCTTTAAATTTACAAATTTTCATTCATAATATAATAATTGAATGACATGTTTTACATATGATACATGTAAAGAGATAAACAAAACTAAAGACTTCTTGAAAATAAAAATTTATTAAAAAAAACAATCATCAAAATAAAATATGAAGATATTTTTGTTTAACTTACTAATTTCAAAATAATGTTTAATATAAAATTATATAAATGTAAAAAATTGTATGAGTATTGAAAATTTTAATTTTATGTATAATAATTTTAAAAAATAAATCTATAATCTTATATAAATGTAACCCTTATAATTAAGTTTTATATTAAACAATTCTTAATATACTATATTATGTTCTATATTTTGACATGCCTTGCCCGACCCAAGAGCCCATGTGCACACTAAGTAGAAAAATAAACATCCAATATAAATCCCCCATGCCTAGTAGGTTTTTAAACATAACGTAAATGTAGGAGGTATTTCATTTGGTAAAATGATTTATCTCCCATGCGCACACTAAGTAGAAAAATAAACATCCAAAATAAATCCCCCTTGTCTAGTAGGTTTTTAAACCTAAGGTAAATATAGGGGGTTTTTTGTTCGATGATATGATTTGGCTCCTATGTAGGATGATGTGGCATCATGGCTCGACATGATTTGACATGTATGTGGAACAATTTGGTATGGGTTGGTACATCACATCTTGCTACTTAAAGTGAGCATCGTACAATTTGACCATGTGTGAGTCAACACAACATGGTCCAACCTTATAAGAGGTATCACATTACAATATGATCGTATAGGACAATGTAATATGGCCCTGTATTGGATGGTGTGGTCTAGCCCTTGATATGTCATAGCTTTCTATGATATAATGTGTCATGGTTGGTGATACCATGCAACACGATTTAGTCTCATGTAAGACGATGTGGTGCAATACAACCATACACAAGATGACAAAATGTTTCCTATTATTGTAGGCTAACTACCCGCAAGATTACATGTCATGGTCCATTCTCATTGGATGGTGTGTTATGGAAAAAGGCTCTATGTAGGAGTATTTCATGGCCCTCTTTTATAGATCGACTCAAAGTGGTCTTGCCTCATATAAGACTATGCATCATGGCCCAATCTCATAGATAGTCTAGTCTTGATGCAATTTAAGGTGGGATAAACTAGGAAGCTAGTATGGTCAAGGCCCAAGACCATAGGTAGTTTTGACATAGAGTGCGGAAAAGTAATATCCACATCAAATGAGGTTTCCAAAAACTAAAATGTAGATCTAAAATAATAGATCCTCCTATTTAGTCTACCAAATTAGACTTTTACCTAAACCTATTGGATGGATTTTTACCTATATTATATGATGTATAAGGTATATAAATTTTAAAAATAATAAATTAATGAAATAAGATAATATATTTTTTAATTTATTGAACCAAACATTTACAATCACATATTATAGATTTTATAGTTAACATATTTTAAAATATTATTTTTAAAAACCCACTTGTTGTAGGTGAGTTAGAGGGTAGGGCAATTCAAGGGAGGTTCTTGGTTTGAATCTCTACCCTACCAAATGCACATTGGGTACCCAAAATCTAGTTGATAATATTGATATGATAATGGTTGGGTATGACTCCCGGCTGATTTTGATGATGTAGAACCTTCTAGTCATGGTTTCTGTTACCAAGGTAGCCCCACAAAGGGTTTTTCCTAAATTCAGAAAAACAAAAAATATAATTTTTAAAAATGTAGATTAATATAAAAACATAAACATTAACCAACTCTGGAAACACATACGAATAAATAAAGACACATACTTCACATACTTAAGAATATCCATGAGCATCCTTGGAGGGTTTGGGGGTTTTACCGTCCTTCAAAGCTCTTAATTTTTATTGAAAATTTATTTATAGATGTATGTTATGAATTGGATAAAACAATGTATAATTTAATGGTAATCCTCAAATATTCTTTGAAATAATTGTTGTATCTCTCAGTTTTCAAGTTCTAACTTTAACTCTTAAATCCATTATATGCCAAATTGACCTCTGACCTTCCAAACTACTGTGGGAGTGGTTAGGACCATTGTTTAACCTCTGGGGACTGCCCTACGGGCTGTGTATGTCAATTCGATCAGTGCTTGTCGTCACATAATCGGATTGGTGTTGTTTTGGTGTCTACACTCTTAAATCCATTATATAAAAAAACTTAACATTATATATGTTTTTATGTTTTTCTATCTTACTGTAAAAGTATAAAGAAAAAGTGAGCATAAATTATACATTTAAAAAAGTTAAATAAAAAATTAACAATAGATTGAATTACAAGAAAATAATATAAATAACAAGCAAAAACTATATCCTTTTAAATAAATAAAAAGATTTAAAATATATTGATTGTTTAAATAGAATTTTTTGTATTGACAACGTCTATTAACATTATCCAATAAATGTTTCAAAAACATATTCCTACCATATGCTTTTCTATCTTCTCACAAAAGAAAAATGAAAAATAAAATAGTAAAATTTATAATGCAACAATTTATTAATAATAGGCTTAATTATAAGATAAAAATATAAATAAGAAGTAAAAATTATATATTTTTTATATAAATATTATCATTCAAAATAATATTATATTTAGGTCCGAGGTGTAGACCAATTGGTTCATCCAAACCCCATAAGGGGGCGGAGGTCCAAGGTTCAAATCTCGGGCCTCGTTGGACTGAACGCTTGTCCCTTTCCTGGTGCTTTCAGCGGTGTAAAAGGTTTAAAATGATTGTGGCATGGTGGTTATAGGGACGGACTGCACGAAGATCTATGTGGTGGCTTTTGGGGCGGACAATGCAGAATACTGTGGTGGCCATAAAAAGTTGGACAACCTACCCGGATTCGTGGCCGCTACCGATTCCACCATGTAAATTAAAAAAAAATAATAATAAAATAATATTATATTTTAAAAAATAATCTTTTATTGACAACATCTAAAAAATCAAATTAATAATTAATAATAGATCTCATTACAACTTAAAAATATAAATATGCTTCTATATAAATAAAAAAATTCAAAACAATACTATCTATTAAAAAGAAATATTTTATTCAGAGCATTATTATCACTATGTAACAAATATCTCAAATACATATTCACTTAAAAATAAAATAGAGATGAATTATATGCTTCTATATAAATAAAAAAATTCAAAACAATACTATCTATTAAAAAGAAATATTTTATTCATAGCATTATTATCACTATGTAACAAATATCTCAAAAACATATTCACTTAAAAATAAAATAGAGATGTTTCTCTTAAAAAATCACCTACTATCGTGGATGTTTAAAATCAAATGGAGGCTGATTAAAAGAGTCATTAAATACTTGGATGTTAATAAATATTTTATGCAATCATATTTTATATCTAAAATCTATTTTAAACAATATTCTCCACGTAATTATATTTATAAACAAAAAATCATAACTTTAACAAATATTTTGATAATCCCCATGTGTTGTAGGTTAGTTGGAGAGGGTAGGGCAATCCTCTAAGAGATGAACATGTATATTTTCAATTATAATAAAGAATTTATAATATAATATATCATATTTTCAATTTTAATGCTATCATATAATTTTCTTTAAAAAAATCAAAATATTTATATTAATATATTTTATATTTTTAATAGCAAAATATTATCTTAAAATATTTTTTTTTAATAAAATGATATTTGTTGAGAATTTTGTTCCAAGAAATTAAGTCTATTTACTAACACAATAAATTATTCACATTTTAATTAACCAAAGTACAATTTAATCAATCCACAAGTCACATGTTTGTTTCTCTTTAAAAGTAAAAACATTCAATCTACCTAAGTCTAAAAATATTATATTCCATTCATATTGATAGATTTGAGTGTGAGATTTTTTTTAGCTTTAAGTTATGCCCTTCCCAAATGATAGAAATCGTAAAAGAAAGTGTTATGAAAGCTTAGGCAAAATAGTCACAACTTTTTACTTTTAGAAGAATATCTTACTGTGATATTAAAAAAAAAAATTACCCATCTACTCATCAGCCAAAAATTGAACTTAATATTTGGTCGTCGATAAGCAAACAAGTCCTCAACAATAGCTTTTCGGTGTCCACTTGTCAGCCACCCATTTGAATATCTTTTAAACATAATCTTTTAACTGAATCGTTTTAGCTTTTTGCTTTTATTCTGGCCGAAAAATTGAACCGAAAAAGGTTGCTTTGACCTTAAGAAATCTGAATTATCCGTTGAGAGTTGGCCTCGCATTTGGGTTTCTTGGTTTTGGTACTTGGCCTGATTTTTCTTGCAAAAACAAATGCAACGGTGATCACCATTGGAGACGATGATCTGTGGAAACTGCTGCATCATCAACCTGCAACCTTCTGTTTGCCTTTGCCTTCGAAAGTCTCATCCTCGTCGCTTACTATGGAAATTTGGAATACGGAGAGATTGCCCTGCAAACTTGAAGGCGATTTTAAATTGCCAAGGGACACATACAAAAAAGAAGTGTATTCTTTGTTCGATTGGGTCATCGCCATTTGGAGACGATTATCTGTCGAAAGTGCTGCACATGACTTGAGGTGACGGCGAAAATAGCTATGCCCAAACTTCGAGCAGGCAAGGCTCTGTCTTCAAAGTTATGCAGCCTGCCTTTTCCCGACTACTTCATTTGTTCCCCGTTGAGGACCATCAAGATTTGGTTAGTATTGCGGGCTTTGGCTGCGCCACCGGAATGAACACCATCTCTGCAGTTGATTTTATTAAAATTTCTGTGTTGCGTGCAGAGAGAGGTTTGGCAGTCCCGCAGGTGCAGGTGCAGGTAATTTTCCACGACCTGCCTTCCAACGATTTCAATGACTTGTTCATGTTGTTGAAGTCGACCAAACCGGAGTACTTGGCGGCGGGAGTGCCCGGGACGTTCTACGGCGTGCTGTTCCCGTTTAGTAGCATTCATATGTTTCTCTATTATGGCATTGCATTGGCTTTCTTAGGTAAGTCATTTCATACTTCAGACTACAAGGGCTCTTAGGTTTCACTATTGATCATATTACTTTAATTTTCTGTGTTCTGTTTTAGTTTGTGCAGGTTCCTGCCGCGGTCGTGGTCGTGGAAGAGGGGTCAGCTGTGTTGCTTACAACAGGGGTAAGGTGGGGATTAATGGCAGCAGACCAGAAGTTGCAAGAGCATACGCAGAACAATCTCAAGAGGATCTGCGTCACTTCTTTCGCTGTCGAGCAATGGAAATGGCTAGCGGGGCGTCATGTTTTTTGTGCAATGGCCCGCCCAAATTCAGAACCTCAATTGATCCTCTCTGGAGTTTCCCCGGAGTAGTGAGATCAGCAACGTGGGATCCACTCGGTTACAAGTCAAAACTGAAATTTAAATTTCTCACCGTTTGGGATAGCCGTTGGCATTAGGCTCGTACAGCCGTTGGAAGGATAGTCGCTCGTACAGCCGTTGGAAAAGGAGGATAGTTTGGGATAGCCGTTGGAAAAGGAGGATAGTCGTTAGAAAAATATTATTTAACGGTTACAGTTGCATTTTCTTTTTCTCCGTTTTTTATTTGTTTGACATGTTTACCAAGTTTTTTACAATTTATTTGCTTTTATTTTTGACCTTTTCTGTTTTTCATTTCTTTGAAATGTTTTATGATGTTTCTTGCACTATATCATAGTCATCTATGTTTCTGCGATTTGAAATGTAAATTCTGTTTGAATTGAAAGTTGAAATGTAAATTTTGTTTGAATTGAAGAGTATTAAGATCAATACTGTGAAGAAAATATTGGGGAGATTTAGACGGGAGAAATATCACTATGAATTGTGCTCAGGATAAAGGAAGTAGAGGTGGTGGCAGTGCTACAGTGGATGAGGCGGCTACAATGGCGGTGGCAGCGGCTATAAAAGTCATCGTAGTATTCGCTATGGAGGTGATCGCAATAGCAGTAGTTACGACGGTGAAGGCTATGGTGATGAATAACGGGTCCCAATATGGATGTTGTAGCTTCTCTTGCGATGGTGGATGGGGAAGTTAAATCTTATTTGATTATAGTTTTATGAATATTATTTCCTGTTGGAGCTTGTTGTGTCTTGGTAGAAGGAAGTGTATAGGAGGGATCTGGTTCTAGTTGAAATTGATACGCTTCTTTTGTTAGTAGTTTTAGGTGTAGTTGTATTTTAGCCCTATATTTTTAGATTTAGTCAATGAAAAAAAACTCTAGGGTGTTTGAAAAGTAGTTGTTCCTGATGTTGAATTCTATTGTTTTGTTGGTGGCCTTTCATGGTCGAGTTGATGATAGGAACTGAAGTATGTCTTCTGCCTTATGGTGAGGTCATGGCTCACATGGACTTCATGGTTGTGAGCAATGGAGAGACTGGGAGGTCCAAAAAATTTAGATTCATGACTTTTGAGGATGAAGAATCACTGAGAAATGCTATCGAATAGATGAATGCGAGAGATTTGGACAAGAGAAACATCACTGTGAATCAAGCTCAGGATAAAGAAAGTGGAGGTAGGTAGCTACAGTGACAGTTGTGGTAGATTTTGTTATGTTTTGGTAGAAGGTATTCTAATTTTTTATATATAGTTAAATTTTATTTTTGATTTTGATGTATTTTTATGAATAATTTTTTTTTTAAATAAAGGGGTAAAAATTTATTGATAAAAAGTCTGGATTACAAAGTACAGCTGAGCCCCCACCCAGGACTCAAATAAGCAACAAGACAGGCTAAATCACCAGACAAGGTCAACTCCCAAAGAAAACCAAAAAAAACAAACCACATTAAGTCTGAACATCCTTATGGATCAACTCCCGTAGGTGTTGAGAATCCCCAGACGGGAGACTCTCCCAGTTATCAATACTCTGAGTATCCAATAGCTCAGAAGCCCTTTTGGCCAGGTAATCAGCAACCCCATTCCATTCCCTTGGAATGTGCACAAAGGATATAAATTTGAACTCTTCACTCATTCTGAGAATCTGAATGGTCACAGAGGCCAACTGCCAATTAACATCCTCCACTCTTTTGTTGTTTAAAAGATTAACCAAAATTTGAGAGTCAGACTCGCAAAGAATCCTGTGCCAGCCAAGAGAAAACCCCCTTTGCAAGGCCTCAAGAATCGCCAGAGCTTCCATAATATTGTTGGAGTGAACACCTTTATAAATGGAAAAGAAAAAACTGACCATGCCAGCAGAATCTCTCCCAACACCACCAATTCCAGCATGTCCAGGACCCATCAGTATTAATTTTTAAAACTCCTCTAGGGGGCAGTCTCCATCTACCCTCTCTCCTAACCTTCTTGCTAAGCTGAGGAATCCTACTAGGGCTAGAAGAATTCACACCAACCCCAAACAAACCAAGGGCTTGTCGTACCTTCTCCTCCCTAGAGTCCAAATGGGGGTCCACATCACATTTACTATGGATAGTTTCTTGAACCATACATAGGATCCTTTGCCAGATCTGTTGAACAACCAAATGACTTCCCTCAAAAATGCGATGGTTTCGTTCGAGCCAAATCTGCCAGATGATGCAGGAAGGGCCCAAATTCCAAGCCACTTGGAGGAAGGGGGCCTTGGCTGGAGGTCTGCCCAGACTACTCCAAAACTCCACCAGGGAGAGCACATGAAAACAAGGATGGTTCCAGGCACTCCACCAACAGTGCCAAATGTCTCTGGCAAGGGAGCATTGGAAAAATAAATGAGAAGAGTCATCCTCATTCTTACCACAAAGGACACATAAAGAGGGACCCTGAAATCCCCTCTTCCTCAAGTTATCCCAAGTGATGCATTTATTACGAGCTACCAACCAGAGAAAAAAGTTACATTTCAGCCAAGCAAATCTATTCCACACCTTTTTCCACCATGTGACAGGGAGACTCCTAAACTTTTGCTTATCAAGAACTTGATAACCATAGGCTACAGAGTAGGTTCCCTTGGGATTAGGGTTCCAAGCCAGAATGTCTTTATCCCTCAATGAAGAACAGTACCTCCCTACAAGAATAAGAGCAAGCACATCTCTATCCTCGACCAATCCCCCTTGGGGCCATTCCTACGGATCTTTCCATCTGTACATCTCCATATTTCCAAAATACTAGATTTTTTTAAAGTCCTCCACATGAGACCAACCCACTTTCAAGAAACAAATGCTTAGGGAATGTAACCTGGGATATTGAGTCAAGATAGGAGGGTGGCCATCCCAAGAATCCTCCCAAAAAAGAACATCTGATCCCCGATTGCAAATCCAGAACAAACCCTGCTTAATTAAATTAGCTCCTCTTTTCAGAGTGTCCCAGATAACAGAACCTTTCCCAACCAAACTGGCTCTAGGGATATCTACCTCAGAAATACCTCTCAAGTATTTATAAGATAATATTTTAGCCCAAATCTGATCTTGAGAGGTACACCATCTCCAATAAAGTTTTGCAGCCAAAGCCTACCCAGAAAGAGTTGCCTATCGCAACCCAAGGCCTCCCTCTTGAACTGGCCTACAAATGGAATCCCATCTAACCAAACTCCATTTAGATTGATCAAGTTTTCCAGACCACAAAAACTATCTTGACAAAGCATCCATGTCCTTGATGAAACAAGAAGGAGTTGTTTGCACAAAACATCTGTAAATGGGTAAAGCTTGAATAATAGATTTTAAAAGCAATACTCTACCTATAGAGGATAGCCATCTGATAGTCCAGTGATTTACCTTCCTTCTAAACTTATCAAGTATAGACTGCCAAGAAGATCTAGGCAGAGGATGAGATGAAATTGGGATCCCAAGATAAATGAAGGGGGGAGTCCCGACCTGGAATCTTAGAATGCGAGCAATCCTGGCTTGAATAAGAGGGGGGGTATTGAAGAAGAAAATAAAGGACTTGTCCTCATTAATCACCTATCTAGAAGCACCAAGATATATGTCAAGATATTGTCTAATGTTTCCAACTTCCTTGATAGTGGCAACTCCCAACAAAGTAGTATCATCAACAAATTGAAGGTGGGAAAGAGGTGGCAAACTGTTATCCCACTTCCACCCCTGAATGAGACCATGCCTGACCTGAGACTTGAGTAATCTGCCCAACCCTTTTTCCATAATGATAAACAAATAAGGAGATAGAGGATCTCCTTGCCTCAATCCCCTTGAGGCCTCAAACAACTCTGATGTCTCGTTATTAACAAGAATAGAGAATGAGGAAGAAGAAATACAGCTCATCACCCATCTAATCCATTCCTCCTCAAAGCCAAAAGCAACAAGAAATTTTTGAAGAAAGGACCATCTAACTCTGTCATAGGCTTTTGCCATGTCCAACTTAATGAACATAGTTTTCTCCTTAGAATTTTCCATTGAGTGAATAGCTTTTGTAGCAATAACAACCCCATCCATGATTTGTCGGCCAACAACAAACCCACCTTGCTCCTTAGAGATGATTTTGCTCAACCATATCTTTAGCCTCTCAACAATAATTTTTGTGATGATCTTATATACAACATTACAGAGAGCAATAGGCCTAAACATATCCAGGGAATTCACTCCCTCTTTCTTGGGAATAAGCACCACAAAGGTAGCATTTAGGGCCCTTAGCATCTATTTGTTCTTTTGGGACTCACGGACCACCTCCAAAAGGTCAAATTTGATTAACTCCCAAAAATCTTGATAAAACTCAATCGAGAATCCATCCAGACCCGGGGCTTTCCCCTTTTTCATCTTGAATACAACACTTTTCAACTCCTCAAGGGAAATTGGACCCATCAAGTGCTCATTCATCTCTCTAGAAATAATCGAGGGAATACAATTTAGAATAAGTTTTTCTTCCTCCTCATCTGAGAGGGTATCCTCCTTGAAGAGAGAGGAAAAATACCTCTTAGTCTCTTCTGAAATATCCCTGAAAGAAGAAAGCAGGGCACCCTGAGAATTAACAAGAGAGGTAATCAGGTTACCATTACGACGAGCCTTAACAGAGTTATAAAAGAAGGCTATGTTCCTATCCCCTTCCTGAAGCCAATCTACTCGAGCTTTTTGTTTCCAAAAAATTTCTTCCCTCAGTTCCCATTCAGCAAGGTCTTTTACAGCCTCAGATTCCTCAACAAGAAGCTCCTCTGTGAGTCCCTGATCTCTAATCTTCCTTGAGGCTTCTTCCACCCTCCTAAGAGCTACCAGCTTAGCCAAGGAAAGGTTCCCAAAATTTATTCTATTCCATCTCTTCAATTTATGCTTAACAAATTGAAGCCGCTTCATAAAGGAGTACATAGCGGTGCCATGAGGAGGTTTGCCATTAGTCCACCAGCCTCACATGAAATCATGAAGCTTAGGATCTCACAGCCACATAAGTTGAAACTTAAATGAGGGATTATTTTTTAGCCCTAACTCCAGAGCAGAGAGTTTGATAGGCCAATGATCAGATCCTCTACCCTCCAGAATCACAGAACTAGCGCTTCTATTATTGCCAATCCAAAAACTAGAGATCAAAAACCTATCCAGTCTCTCTGAAATGGAATATTCCCCACATATTCTATTATGCTAGGTAAATATCCCATTATCCGGCTTGATGTCAACCAAGTTCAAGGCCCGGATATGAGCATTGAAGACAGAAGAAAAATGCTCAAGACGATCAATCCCACCACGTTTTTCCTCTAGACAAGTGATAGAATTGAAGTCTCTAGCCAAAATCCATGGGTACAGGGGAGCCAGACTTCTCACAAAGCCAATGTGCTCCCATAAATTCACTTTACCATTGTAATCAATAGGAGCATACACGTTTGTAAGTAGGATGGTCTCACCAGATTCATTATCATGCCCGATCATCGAAATAGACCACCTGCTGGAAATCCAGGTAAGAGGAGAGATCTTAACTAGATCCCATAAACAAGCAAGGCCACCAGCATATCCACATGCACCAATACATTGACATTGCCCCTTTCTCCACAACTTGGGAGCAATATTGAACAAACTATCAATAGCTAATTTAGTCTCCTGAATAAAAACCACATTCGAAGAATGAACACGAATCAAATCACGAATAGCTTTTTGTCTGGGGATGTTGTTCAACCCCCTTACATTCCATGAAAGTATAATCATTTTTGGGGGTTATAAAAATGGGAGTCCAATGTTCTCACCAAACCTGACTCTACCAAAGTCTCCCCCATTAACTTAATTTTATCCTGGTCTTTCTTTCGACCCACCTTCATATTCTTATCTGAAGCATTTTTTTTAATTATTTTATGCTGCAATCCCAACATCGTAGGAGTTTTACAGTCCATGGATGACTGCATCAGTGCCTGGGTAGGAGAGGGCATATCTAAATCTATGCCATTTTCTAAGATAACTTCACTTCCAGGGCTAGGGCCAACCATATCACCTATACTCGAAACCAAAGCCCTCTGTTCTTCATTTAAAACCCCTATATCTGGTTCCCTTGGTTCCACCTCATGAAGAGGCAACTGATTTGGTCCTGTTATATCTATAACAAGTAGCGATGTTTCAGGTATCTCCATGCACTGATCAAGATTCTCTAGAATTTCAAAATGGTTGAGCTGAGCATCTGGCTGGTTATCCTTAATGTCTCTTTTTGCCTTTCTTCCTTTGTTTTGAGGTTTTACCGTAACAAAGCCTTCCTTATCCTGATCCCCCTCCTTTATCGGGGCTTTTCCTTTATCCATATTTTGTACAGCTCGAGAGGGCCCAAGATTTGAAGCCACAGGCAAGACAAACTTAGGGCATTTTCTTTGTAAGTGGCCATATTCATGGCAAATCCGGCAACAAAATGGAAGAGCTTCATAGTCAAGTTTTTGAACCCATGTGGTTGATCCGAACTGTATTTCAATAGAATCTGGAATAGGATTGTTTAAATCAATTTCAACACAGATACGGGCAATAGAGATTACCTTTTTATCCAGCGTCTGTCGTGATGGCCCAACCGACTTCCCAAGTAGAAGGGCAATCATATGCAAGATGTCATTTCTCCAAAATTCCAATGGGAGCCATGGAAGCTGAACCCACACCGAAACCCATGACGATCGCTCCTCTGATGGGTTGAAACCCACATGCCAGGGTTTAAGAAAGAGTCCCACTTGGTTACAGAAATAGGGACCTCCTTCAAATGCTTTGTTACGATCCACAAGACAAGAAAAAACCACCATAAAATAGTTGTTTGCACTCAACATCACCTCCACATCACCTTTAGGGTTCCAAGTCTTCCTAACCCAAGCCTCCACAAAGGGAAGAGAAATTCGGATGCCCATAAATTTACCAATAAGCGCATGTTTGGTTAAATACTCCACATCTTCTGCCGTCGAGTCTGGTTGAACCACTAGAACCGGCCTGGCTTCACATCGTTCCAAACATCCATTGTTCTTTAACAAGCGATTCCTGGCATGCAATGGGAAATCATGTTCCTTCCAATCATTTTTAAAAGAAATACCAGCCCTAGCATGCACGCTCTATGACGGACCTGATGCCATCACTACATTCCTCCAGTTGTTCATACCTCCTCTAGAAACTGCTGCCATCCCCATAGAGTCCACCAGATAGGTCTCAAAAAAATTCTAGCAAAGCAGCTTTCCTCATCAAACCCTTTTTATGAATAATTATTTTAATAAAAATTCAATATTATTTTGACGGGGTAGAAATCCCTCCTAAAACCCCAAGGATGGTTGTAGGCCTTCTTGAGGACGTGTCTTTGTTTGTGTGTGATTTTATAGTACATTATTTTTATTATGTTTTTATAATTAGATTAAATTTTTTAGAATAATATTTTGAATGTAATAACAAATTTTGTTAAATAAAACAAATATTTTTCTGCAAAATGCTTGTTTTAGCACTTCTTTTAATTTAGTATAATCTTTATTATTTATAGCTACTATAGGGGTATTGTGTCCTACATACCAACATGCTTCACCTCTTTTAGCTTGAGCACTTGCTAACCTTAAAAATTAAACATTCCAATAAAACACACTTATCCATTCACCTAATGGCTTTTTTTACCTAACCCTACTATAGGGAGATGTTACGTTCTATATTTTGACATGTCTTGCTCTACCGAAGAGCCCATGTGCACACTAAGTAGAAAAATAAACATCCAATATAAAGCTCCCATGCCTAGTAGGTTTTTAAACCTAATGCAAATATAAGAGGTATTTTGTTTGATGACTTTGATGACACGATTTCTCTCCCATGTGCACACTAAGTAGAAAAATAAACATCCAATATAAATCCTTCTTGCCTAGTAGGTTTTTAAACCTAAGGTAAATATAGGGGGTATTTTATTCGATGACATGATTTGGCTCTTATCTAGGATGACATGGAATCATGGTTTGACATGATTTCACATGTATGTGGGACAATGTGGTATGGGTTGGCACATCACATCATACTACTCGTAAGTGAGCATCATACAATTTGGCCATGTGTGAGTCAACACAATATGGTCCAACCCTATATGGGGTTTCACATTACAACAAGATCTTATAGGGGAATGCAATATGGTCTTGTATTGGATAGTGTGGTTTAACCCTTTGCAAGTTGATATGTCATAGCCTACTATTATGAAATAATGTGTTATAGTTGGTGATCCAATACAACACGATCTAGCCTCATGTGAGATGATATGGTGTAATACAACCATACATAAGATAATATACTATTTTTTTGATCTTATAGGTTTATTACCCATAAGATGATATGTCATGGTCCATTCCCATGGAATGTTGTGTTATGGGAAAAGGCCCTATGTAGGAGAGAATTTCATGGCCCACTTTTATAGATCGACTCGAAGTGGTCTTACATCATATAAGACTATGCATCATGGTCAAGTCTCACATATAGTCTAGTCTTGATGTAAGTTAAGGTGGGATAAACTAGGAGGCTAGCATGGTCAAGGCCCAAGACCATAGGTAGTGTTGACATAGAGTATGGAAAAGGCTTATTCACAACAAATGAGGTTTCCAAGAACTAAATACAGATCTAAAATAATAGATCCTCCTATTTATTCTATAAAATCAGACTTTTACCTAAAACTACTATGGGGTAGACTTTTACCTATATTGTATGATGTATAAGACATATAACTTCTAAAAAATAAGAACTTAATGTAATAAAATAGTATATTTTTTAATTTATTGAATATAGAATTTAATGGTAAGCCTCAAAATATTCTTTTAAATAATTGTTGTATCACATAGTCTAAGACAATAATTTAATGAAAATTTCTAAATTTAACATAAAACTTAACATTCTATATGTTTTTATGTTTTCTATCTTGTTGTAAAATAATAAAGAAAAAGTGAGCATAAATTATACATGTAAAAAAGTCAAATAAAAAATTAAAATATTCATTAAATACTTGGATGTTGGTAAAGATTTTTGTTATGCAATCATATTTTATATCTAAAATCTATTTTAAATAATATTCTCCATGTAATTATATTTATAAACAAAATATTATAACTTAAAAAAATATTTTTATACCATGGGAGGTCCCTGGTTCGAATATCCACCCTACCAAATGTACATTGGATACCTAAAATCTAGTTGATAATGATGGTGCGGTCACGACTGAGCATGACATTAGGGTGATTTTGATGGTGTAGAAATTTCTCAGATCCAAGGTAGCCCTCCAAGATAAAAAATTTAATAATAACTTGAACAAATAAATTAATAATATTGAAAAATAAAGTAGAAAATATTAATGTGTTAGATAGAATAACATAATGTTTAAAATATATGATGGAATAACTGTAGAAAAATTAACTATATACAATTGTTTACTTTAAATAATCTTAATAACATTGAACCTTTAAATTTACAAATTTTCATTCATAATATAATAATTGAATGACATGTTTTACATATGATACATGTAAAGAGATAAACAAAACTAAAGACTTCTTGAAAATAAAAATTTATTAAAAAAACAATCATCAAAATAAAATATGAAAATATTTTTGTTTAACTTACTAATTTCAAAATAATGTTTAATATAAAATTATATAAATGTAAAAAATTGTATGAGTATTGAAAATTTTAATTTTATGTATAATAATTTTAAAAAATAAATCTATAATCTTATATAAATGTAACCCTTATAATTAAGTTTTATATTAAACAATTCTTAATATACTATATTATGTTCTATATTTTGACATGCCTTGCCCGACCCAAGAGCCCATGTGCACACTAAGTAGAAAAATAAACATCCAATATAAATCCCCCATGCCTAGTAGGTTTTTAAACATAACGTAAATGTAGGAGGTATTTCATTTGGTAAAACGATTTCTCTCCCATGCGCACACTAAGTAGAAAAATAAACATCCAAAATAAATCCCCCTTGTCTAGTAGGTTTTTAAACCTAAGGTAAATATAGGGGGTTTTTTGTTCGATGATATGATTTGGCTCCTATGTAGGATGATGTGGCATCATGGCTCGACATGATTTGACATGTATGTGGAACAATTTGGTATGGGTTGGTACATCACATCTTGCTACTTAAAGTGAGCATCGTACAATTTGACCATGTGTGAGTCAACACAACATGGTCCAACCTTATAAGAGGTATCACATTACAATATGATCGTATAGGACAATGTAATATGGCCTTGTATTGGATGGTGTGGTCTAGCCCTTGATATGTCATAGCTTTCTATGATATAATGTGTCATGGTTGGTGATACCATGCAACACAATTTAGTCTCATGTAAGATGATGTGGTGCAATACAACCATACACAAGATGAAAAATGTTTCCTATTACTGTAGGCTAACTACCCATAAGATTACATGTCATGGTCCATTCTCATTGGATGGTGTGTTATGGAAAAAGGCTCTATGTAGGAGTATTTCATGGCCCTCTTTTATAGATCGACTCAAAGTGGTCTTGCCTCATATAAGACTATGCATCATGGCCCAATCTCATAGATAGTCTAGTCTTGATGCAATTTAAGGTGGGATAAACTAGGAAGCTAGTATGGTCAAGGCCCAAGACCATAGGTAATTTTGACATAGAGTGCAGAAAAGTAATATCCACATCAAATGAGGTTTCCAAAAACTAAAATGTAGATCTAAAATAATAGATCCTCCTATTTAGTCTACCAAATTAGACTTTTACCTAAACCTATTGGATGGATTTTTACCTATATTATATGATGTATAAGGTATATAAATTTTAAAAATAATAAATTAATGAAATAAGATAATATATTTTTTAATTTATTGAACCAAACATTTACAATCACATATTATAGATTTTATAGTTAACGTATTTTAAAATATTATTTTTAAAAACCCACTTGTTGTAGGTGAGTTAGAGGGTAGGGCAATTCAAGGGAGGTTCTTGGTTTGAATATCTACCCTACCAAATGCACATTGGGTACCCAAAATCTAGTTGATAATATTGATATGATAATGGTTGGGTATGACTCCCGGATGATTTTGATGATGTAGAACATTCTAGTCATGGTTTCTGTTACCAAGGTAGCCCCACAAAGGGTTTTTCCTAAATTCAAAAAAACAAAAAATATAATTTTTAAAAATGTAGATTAATATAAAAACATAAACATTAACCAACTCTGGAAACACATACGAATAAAGAAAGACACATACTTCACATACTTAAGAATATCCATGAGCATCCTTGGAGGGTTTGGGGGTTTTACCGTCCTTCAAAGCTCTTAATTTTTATTGAAAATTTATTTATAGATGTATGTTATGAATTGGATAAAACAATGTATAATTTAATGGTAATCCTCAAATATTCTTTGAAATAATTGTTGTATCTCTCAGTTTTCAAGTTCTAACTTTAACTCTTAAATCCATTATATGCCAAATTGACCTCTGACCTTCCAAACTGTTGTGGGAGTGGTTAGGACCATTGTTTAACCTCTGGGGACTACCCTAGGGGCTGTGTATGTCAATTCGATCAGTGCTTGTCGTCACATAATCGGATTGGTGTTGTTTTGGTGTCTACACTCTTAAATCCATTATATAAAAAAACTTAACATTATATATGTTTTTATGTTTTTCTATCTTACTTGCAAAAGTATAAAGAAAAAGTGAGCATAAATTATACATTTAAAAAAGTTAAATAAAAAATTAACAATAGATTGAATTACAAGAAAATAATATAAATAACAAGCAAAAACTATATTCTTTTAAATAAATAAAAAGATTTGAAATATATTGGTTGTTTAAATAGAATTTTTTGTATTGACAACGTCTATTAACATTATCCAATAAATGTTTCAAAAACATATTCCTACCATATGCTTTTCTATCTTCTCACAAAAGAAAAATGAAAAATAAAATAGTAAAATTTATAATGCAACAATTTATTAATAATATCATGTAAATCTTCCAATGAAAAACAATTTTCCCCTTCTCTTGTATCATGTCTTTCATTTTTTTTTTCCCATTTTAAATTTTTTTCTTTAACAATTTATTAATAATAGGCTTAATTATAAGATAAAAATATAAATAAGAAGTAAAAATTATATATTTTTTATATAAATATTATCATTCAAAATAATATTATATTTAGGTCCGAGGTGTAGACCAATTGGTTCATCCAAACCCCATAAGGGGGCGGAGGTCCAAGGTTCAAATCTCGGGCCTCGTCGAACTGAACGCTTGTCCCTTTCCTGGTGCTTTCAGCGATGTAAAAGGTTTAAAATGATTGTGGCATAGTGGTTATAGGGACGGACTGCACGAAGATCTGTGTGGTGGCTTTTGGGGAGGACAGTGCAGAATACTGTGGCGACCATAAAAAGCTGGACAGCCTGCCCGGATTCGTGGCCGCTACCTATTCCACCATGTAAATTTAAAAAAAAAAAAAAAAAATAATATTATATTTTAAAAAATAATATTTTATTGACAACATCTAAAAAATCAAATTAATAATTAATAATAGATCTCATTACAACTTAAAAATATAAATATGCTTCTATATAAATAAAAAAATTCAAAACAATACTATCTATTAAAAAGAAATATTTTATTCAGAGCATTATTATCACTATGTAACAAATATCTCAAATACATATTCACTTAAAAATAAAATAGAGATGAATTATATGCTTCTATATAAATAAAAAAATTCAAAACAATACTATCTATTAAAAAGAAATATTTTATTCATAGCATTATTATCACTATGTAACAAATATCTCAAAAACATATTCACTTAAAAATAAAATAGAGATGTTTCTCTTAAAAAATCACCTACTATCGTGGATGTTTAAAGTCAAATGGAGGCTGGAGACCTATCTGGTGGGCTCTGCGGGGATGGCAACAGTTTCTGGAGGAGGTATGAACAACTGGAGGAATGTAGTGATGGCATCATGTCCATCACAGAGCGTGCATGCTAGGGCTGGTATTTCTTTTAAAAATGATTGGAAGGAATAGGATTTCCCATTGCATGCCAGGAATCACTTGTTAAATAACAATGGATGTTTGGAACGATGTGAATCCAGGTCGGTTCTAGTGGTTCAATCATACTCGGTGGCAGAAGATGTGGAGTATTTAACCAAACATGCGCTTATTGGTAAATTTATGGGCATCCAAATTTCTCTTCCCTTTGTGGAGGGTTGGGTTAGGAAGACTTGGAACCCTAAAGGTGATGTGGAGGTGATGTTGAGTGCAAACAACTAGTTTATGGTGGTTTTTTCTTGTCTTGCGGATCGTAACAAAGCATTTGAAGGAGGTCCCTATTTCTGTAACCAAGCGGGACTCTTTCTTAAACCTTAGCATGTGGGTTTCAACCCATCAGAGGAGAGGCCATCATGGGTTTCGATGTGGGTTCAGCTTTCGTGGCTTTGGAGAAATGACATCTTGCATATGATTGCCCTTCTACTTGGGAAGCCGGTTGGGCCGTCACGACAGACGTTGGATAAAAAGGTAATCTCTATTGCCCGTATCTGTGTTGAAATTGATTTAAACAATCCTATTCCAAATTCTATTGAAATACAGTTCGGATCAACCAAATGGGTTCAAAAACTTGACTATGAAGATCTTCCATTTCGTTGTCAGATTTGCCATGAATATGGCCACTTACAAAGAAAATGCCCTAAGTTTGTCCTGCCTGTGGCTTCAAATCCCGGGCCCTCTCGAGCTGTACAAAATATGGAAGGAAAAGCCTCGATAAAGGAGGGGGATCAAGATAAGGAAGGCTTTGTTACGATAAAACCTCGAAACAAAGGAAGAAAGGCAAAAAGAGACATTAAGTATAACCATCCAAATGCTCAGCTCAACCATTTTGAAATTCTAGAGAATCTTGATCAGTGTGCGGAGATACCTGAAACATCGCTACCTGTTATAGATATAATAGGACCAAATCAGTTGTCTCTTCATGAGGTGGAACCAAGGGAACCAGATATAGGGGGTTTAAATGAAGAACAGAGGGATTTGGTTTCGAGTATAGGTGATATGGTTGGCCCTAGCCTTAGAAGTGAAGTTATCTTAGAAAATGGCATAGATTTAGATATGCCCTCTCCTACCCAGGCACTGATGCAGTCATCCATGGACAGTAAAACTCCTACGGTGTTGGGATTGCAGCATAAAATAATTAAAAAAAATGCTTCAGATAAGAATATGAAGGTGGGTCGAAAGAAAGACCAGGATAAAATTAAGTTAATGGGGGAGACTTTGGTAGAGTCAGGTTTGGTGAGAACATTGGACTCCCATTTTTATAACCCCCAAAAATGATTATACTTTCATGGAATGTAAGGGGGTTGAACAAAGCATCCCCAGACAAAAAGTTGTTCGTTATTTGATTTGTGTTCATTCTTCGGATGTGGTTTTTATTCATAAGACTAAATTAGCTATTGATAGTTTGTTCAATATTGCTCCCAAGTTGTGGAGAAAGGGGCAATGTCAGTGTATTGGTGCATGTGGATATGCTGGTGGCCTTGCTTGTTTATGGGATCCAGTTAAGATCTCTCCTCTTACCTGGATTTCTAGCAAGTGGTCTATTTCGATGATCGGGTATGATAATGAATCTGGTGAGACCATCCTACTTACAAACATGTATGCTCCTATTGATTACAATGGTAAAGTGAATTTATGGGAGCACATTGGCTTTGTGAGAAGTTTGGCTCCCCTGTACCCATGGATTTTGGCTGGAGACTTCAATTCTATCACTTGTCTAGAGGAAAAATGTGGTGGGATTGATCGTCTTGAGCCTTTTTCTTCTGTCTTCAATGCTCATATCCGGGCCTTGAACTTGGTTGACATCAAGCCGGATAATGGGATATTTACCTGGCATAATAGAAGATGTGGGGAATATTCCATTTCAGAGAGACTGGATAGGTTTTTGATCTCTATTTTTTTGATTGGCAATAATAGAAGCACTAGTTATGTTATTCTGGAGGGTAGAGGATCTGATCATTGGCCTATCAAACTCTCTACTCTGGAGTTAGGGCTAAAAAATAATCCCTCATTTAAGTTTCAACTTATGTGGCTGCGAGATCCTAAGCTTCATGATTTCATGCGAGGCTGGTGGACTAATGGCAAACCTCCTCATGGCACCGCTATGTACTCTTTTATGAAGCGGCTTCAATTTGTTAAGCATAAATTGAAGAGATGGAATAGACTAAATTTTGGGAACCTTTCCTTGGCTAAGTCGGCAGCTCTTAGGAGGGTGGAAGAAGCCTCAAGGAAGATTAGAGATCAGGGACTCATAGAGGAGCTTCTTGTTGAGGAATCTGAGGTCTGTAAAAGACCTTGCTAAATGGGAACTGAGGGAAGAAATTTTTTGGAAACAAAAATCTCGAGTAGATTGGCTTCAGGAAGGGGATAGGAACACAACCTTCTTTTATAACCCTGTTAAGGCTCGTCGTAATGGTAACTTGATTACCTCTCTTATTAATTCTCAGGGTGCCCTGCTTTCTTCTTTCAAGGATATTTCAGAAGAGACTAAGAGGTATTTTCTCTCTCTCTTCAAGGTGGATGCCCTCTCAGATGATGAGGAAGAAAAACTTATTCTAAACTGTATTCCCTCGATTGTTTCTAGAGAGATGAATGAGCACTTGATGGATCCAATTTCCCTTGAGGAGCTGAAAAGTGTTGTATTCAAGATGAAAAAGGGGAAAGCCCCGGGTCCGGATGGATTCTCGATTGAGTTTTATCAATATTTTTGGGAGTTAATAAAATTTGACCTTTTGGAAGTGGTTCGTGAGTCCCAAAAGAACAAACAGATGCTAAGGGCCCTAAATGCTACCTTTGTGGTGCTTATTCCCAAGAAAGAGGGAGCGAATTCCTTGGATATGTTCAGGCCTATTGCTCTTTGTAATGTTGTATATAAGATCACAAAAATTATTGATGAGAGGCTGAAGATATGGTTGAGCAAAATCATCTCTGAGGAGCAAGGTGGGTTTTTTTATGGCCAAAAAATCATGGATGGGGTTGTTATTGCTACAAAAGCTATTCACTCAATGGAAACTTCTAAGGAGAAAACTATGTTCATTAAGTTGGACATGGCAAAAGCCTATGACAGAGTTAGATGGTCCTTTCTTCAAAAAGTTCTTGCTGCTTTTGGCTTTGAGGAGGAATGGATTAGATGGGTGATGAGCTGTATTTCTTCTTCCTCATTCTCTATTCTTGTTAATAACGAGACAATGGAGCTGTTTGAGGCCTCAATGGGATTGAGGCAAGGAGATCCTCTATCTCCTTATTTGTTTATCATTATGGCAGAAGGGTTGGGCAGATTACTCAAGTCTCAGGTTAGGCATGGTCTCATTTAGGGGTGGAAGTGGGATAACAGTTTGCCACCTCTTTCCCACCTTCAATTTGTTGATGATACTTGCTTTGTTGGGAGTTGCCACTATCAAGGAAGTCTGGCAACATTAGAAGGTCTCTTGACATATATCTTGGTGCTTCGGGACGGGTGATTAATGAGGACAAGTCCTTTATTTTCTTCTTCAATACCCCCCTCTTATTCAATCCAGGATTGCTCCCATTTTAAGATTCCAGGTCGGGACTCCCCCCTTCATTTTGTAGACACCAAAACAGCACCAATCCAATTATGTGACTGCAAACACTGATCAAGGTATTTTCAAGGAAAATAAAAATAGATCAATTATGGCCCTGCTTTCTTCTTTCAAGGATATTTTAGAAGAGACTAAGAGGTATTTTCCATCTCTCTTCAAGGTGGATGCCCTCTCAGATGATGACGAAGAAAAACTTATTCTAAACTGTATTCCCTCGATTATTTCTAGAGAGATGAATGAGCACTTGATGGATCCAATTTCCCTTGAGGAGCTGAAAAGTTTTGTATTCAAGATAAAAACTTCAAGGGGATTGAGGCAAGGAGATCCTCTATCTCCTTATTTGTTTATCATTATGGCAGAAGGGTTGGGCATATTACTCAAGTCTCAGGTCAGGCATGGTCTCATTCAGGGGTGGAAGTGGGATAACAGTTTGCCACCTCTTTCCCACCTTCAATTTGTTGATGATACTACTTTGTTGGGAGTTGCCACTATCAAGGAAGCTGGAAACATTAGACAGTATCTTGACATATATCTTGGTGCTTCTGGACAGGTGATTAATGAGGACAAGTCCTTTATTTTCTTCTTTAATACCCCCCTTCTTATTCAAGCCAGGATTGCTCCCATTTTAAGATTCCAGGTCGGGACTCCCCCCTTCATTTTGTAGACACCAAAACAGCACCAATCCGATTATGTGACTGCAAACACTGATCGCTTTGACACACATAGCCCCCAGGGCAGCCCTCAGAGGTTAAACAGTGGTCCTAACCACTTTCATAGCAATTTTGTAAGGTCAAGAAGCAATTTGGCACATTTAGGCACTTTGCCCAGTATTCGTCTCACCCAGGGACGAATACTAACTGGGATTCGTCTCACCCAGGGACGAATTCTGAAATCGTCTCTGGTCAGGACGAATTCTAGGTTTAACGGGCAAAAAGAAAAATGCCACCAAGTGGCAGCCAAGGACAGTCAATTATTGCCTCCTGCCATGCATGCACGTGTAGGTGGGTAGGTTGGCAGTTAGTGGACTGTCACAAGGGCAGTCATGGAAGCCCAAGTCAGGGAGGAGTCTCCTCCCTCTTGGGAAGGCATGGCCGCCACATGGCATCCCTGCATGCCCCTCCAAAGAGACCCCATGGGTCTATAAAATGGTGGACTTTCCCACCCAAATGAGGACAGATTGGAGGCATTTTCAAGCAACGAAGTGCTGCCCAATTGAACACCCACTTGCATCCTTTTTGATTCACCTTCTCACATCCATTAATCTCTTTCGCAAGGGAGGTTATTGGGTGGCTTTTGGAAGCGTGGATCCAAACCCAAACCCAACATTTGACCACCTTAAACCACCAATTTGCCGACAACACAATCCTAAGAGATTTTGAGCCCATCCCTAGTGGATTGGCGTCGAAATCAAGTGCCAACGGTGGGAGGCCCACTCGGGCACCCCGCATTTTTCTAAGTTTCATTCTAAAGTATTCTAGATCATTTGTCCATTTTGCATTATATGTTATGCTATCTAGTTAACTCATAGCTTCAATTCTATAACATTTTGATCAGATTTTATCATGCCTTTTGTCGCTTTGTTGTCCCACTAACTTGCAGGTAGCGACATCGAATTCTCGAGGATAGAGGCCAAATTGGGAGAATCCGACCATCTGGGTCATCCCAAAATGGCCCCAATTACTTAACCCCCTTGTCTGTAGGTGTTTTGGAGACCTCGAGGTGTGACATTGGAGCGGCAGAACTCGGCTTTCCTAACACAGTAGAATTCGTCCCACCCGGGGACGAATAACAGCAGAATTCGTCCCACCCAGGGACGAATTCCAGGTGAAAGTAGATTGGCCGACTATTTCAATGGCAGTGGCCATCTGGTAAGGTCTTTTGACCTCTGTCAAATTTGCAGGTGACTTAGATTCATTTTATTCACTGTTTTTGACAATCTTTTGCATACATCTTTCATTAATTTCAAGGAATAAATGTTTCATATTTGCAGCAGGTGCTACTAACGCCTTTCTTGTTTCTTTGAATGCAGGAGGAGTAGCAAGAACCAAGGACTCATCAACATCAGCGGCGGCAACACTTTGGCCCGCCCATTTCAAATGTGGGCATGCGGAAGAAGGAGTATTGATCACGATTGTAATCAAAAACATGCTAACACTCCTAGCCCCTAAAAGGGGAGGAGATGGATTGTAACCGAGTTTGGATCACATTAATATAAAAGGGTTGTGCTCCTGCTTTCTCTTTATGTTTTATCTTGATTTGATTACGTTTGTCCTATTTCATGCATCGAGTTAGTTTTTGTTTATATTGCATCTCAATACTGTTTTTCTTCCGAAATCTCATGCTTTCAGTGGCGATCACGGTGGGACCCTGTCCCCTGGTTTTTAGATCAAATAACTGATCCATTTTGTGTTTTGTGCTTGACAGGTACAAGTTTTTTCAAAGCAGACTGTTATTCGTCTCTGACTGTGACGAATACCTTACTGTAATTCGTCTGACCCTGAGACGAATTCAAATTCGTCTCTGGCAGGGACGAATTCTGTTCTGCAATTCGTCTCACAGAGGGACGAATTCCTGCCTGTAAATTTTTAGAGCCGAGGATCAGAAACAGCAAGTCCGGGCAGAGAAGAGGTAAGGGTTCCAAATCTTTGTTAAATTTTTTGTTTCTTTTTTGCTTTCTTTTGTTTCTTTCAAATTCTTGCGTGCTTAAAGAAAATAGTGGTTGCTTGCATGTTTCATTTTTTTAAGTAAAATAAACCACACACACATCACGTGGCACATTTTTAACCAAGGAGCTGGTCGTAAGACCCCAGCCCTTGAGCAAGACCAACGGTGGGTTCATCACCACCTTGGCTTAGCTTTGCATCCATTTCCCCGATTGTCACTGTTGTTAGGCATAAATCCTGACGAAAGCTGACCGAGTGTCGCTGGGGTGATTCCCATGCATGCGAGGATAAGTCTTCTATGGTAGGTGTCATTAACAGGACAATCCCCCTTTCGTACCGCCTATGTTCCACGTACCATCTGCTCTCACGTACCTATAGTTTCCCTCTCGTAAGGGCGGGTATATAGAGAGGTTGGTATATCGGTCCGACAATGGTATATTGAAGGGGCGACCATTTATGGGAGTCATATGAGCCAACATTATGCATTTAAACGTTCTTCAAAACTTGCAAAAACAAAACAAAACATCAAAATGCACTAAACCAGTTTAGGACACACTATTAATCCTTAAAAGAGATAATCACTGTTTGTGTATGTGTGTGTTCATTTCTGCTTAGTGTAACAAAAAAAAAAATCATCATAAACGAGATAAAAATCTGCTTAGCTAGTAGAGAAGCACCACAATGGTGTACACCCGTAGCCAAGCCCAATCAAGGGCGGACGCTGTGGAAGGTGCACAAAGAGAGGGCGCTGGTCGCCTTCGCTTTAGCCCTGAGGACTTGGCCATACCGCCTTGGCGGTCTGGCCTACAAGAGAGTCCACATCAGGCCACATCAAGAAGGAATTATTGGGACCCTCCTCTATGGAGTTTGCCCATTCAACACAGCCCCTTTCGGGAAGAAGCTTTACATGTGGCACTCGATGTAAATAGAAAATCGCCTTTTGAGGCTAGATCTGAGTGGCCACAGCACGATGAAGCGCTAGAGAGGCACAGTGTCCATGAGGAGAGACAACGTGAATACGGTACCTCTCCTTTGCCTCCCATTAGAATAGAAAGACAAAACCCAGAGCGCAGGGCTCTTCACACAGGGCGAGCTCACTCCGCCCGCCCCTTTCACACCCATGAAAGGGAGTACGAGGAAAGCCATCGCATTCCTCGAGGACAACAAACAGCGTGGGAGCCTTGCATTTTTGCACCTGCTAGATACAATGATCACCCATCGAGGCCAGAGCCTCAAGTAAATGCCGCCTACCTCGACAGAGGGAAGCGACCCATTGAAATTTTAGATCATCAAGATCGAGGCAAACACATAGGAGAAACATTCAAACCTCCTGAGCAAAAGAGGGTGGACCAAATTGACCCGGCAGTCGCCAGACATGCCGCCCGCCAAGCCCGAATCACGCAGCTTGAGCAAGGTCATCAGGAGTTAGAGTACTTATACCGCCTTAATAAAGAGCGCATGCAGCGCGAAGCGGATGAGCTGCGTTATAAACTACCTGAGAGGGTGCCAACCCCTCGCACCCAAAAAGTAGAACAATATGAGAGGCACAACCCTTTGGTGCAGGACAGGTCTCCGCGACCTCGTCAAGCTTTGCCTCCGAGACCTTATAGACCCGAGAGGGAGGCCACTCCCCGAAACAATGATGGATACCCTCAACGGGGATTCGCTCAGGGTCATAGGTCTCGCCTAGAGACTCCTCAAGAAGTTCATGAGGAATATGAACCAGAAATAGAATGGGCCGAAATGCCCTATCAAGGCGGGAGGGCTGCCATTCGGCCACCCCCCCATAGGCCTCCAGTCTCCCATAACTCACAACGGGAGCAAACAAAAGAGGAAGAGATAAAATCTTTCGATGCATACAAAGCGCTATTAGAGCATTTGGAGTCTATGGAGACAAAAGCTTCTGGGCATCAAAAGCCCACGTTACGTCAACTCCGCAGTCATCCAGTGCATCCCTCAGTGCCCACACCTCTTTACCCCGAACATTTCAAGTTGCCTCAATTGGCAGTCTTTAAAGGTGAAGAGGATGCACAAGAACATGTCACAAGATTCCTGAGCCAATGCTTCGGCATTCAAGATAATGATGCATTGTTGCTTAGGACATTCATAACCACATTCGCAGGCCCTACCTCGGATTGGTTCACACAGTTACCAAAACACAGCATAAACAACCTAGATCAATTAGTAGATGCGTTTCTTGAACGCTTTGCCTTCAACACAAAGAAGAAGGCATCACTGAGTGATCTGGCCAGCCTCAAGCAATATGAGGAAGAGACAATGGCAGCATACGGGAATCGATGGAGGGCTTTGCTTTCTAAGCTACCCTACCTTCCCCCTATGTCTGACCTCACACAGATGTTTGCACGGAGTTGTCTAAAATCAATCTCTGGGCTATTGCTGCTGCAGCAATATGCCAGCCTAGAAGAAGCTTTGGCGCAAGCCAGAGTTATAGAAGAGATCAAAATAGGTGAGGGCGCAATCGCCAAGCCTAAAAAGAAAGAGTGGAACAAAACCACTAAGACCGGGACTACGCAATCACAACCCGCTGTGGTTAATCAAGTTGCGATAAATGTCCCCAAGCTTGTACAAGAAATACAGCCCCAAAAGGCTAATTATCAGGTAGTGCCTCCTAGTTATGAAAGAGATAATAAAAAATAGGAGCAAAATCAGCAGCGTCGCCCTAGGCGACAATTCACCCCTTATGCGGAGTCCAGGGACTCCCTATTTGACCGCTTGTCAGCGGCAAATTTAGTCACCCTTCCAGAAATCCAAACTGTAGATCCTAACGCTCCCAAGCCTAAGGGATACAGAGAGGAATTATATTGTAGGTTCCATAGGCGAAGGGGACATGACCTGAATGGATGTTGGAAATTCAAGGGATTAATCCAAGATTTGATCGATAATAAAACATTGGCCGTGGACAACCCCATAGCGCCAAATAATCAACAAATGGGGGTATTCAAGGACCCTTTGCCTGCCCACGAGGCACAGGCAAAACCTCTTCGAGTCAATGAGGTGCGACAGAATCTTCCCATGCAAGGATTTGTGGGAATGATCAGCATAGTGACCAGGAACAAAAAGTACCCAGGAGTTGCCCCCGAGGTAGCTACAAGGGAAGTTCCAACAACGTCGCAGCCTCAACAATGCCCTGTGCAGTTGCCTCCGCCTAGACCCGAGGTCACGATACGGACCAAACTCACGTAGAGTTTGCGGACCACATCGGCTAGGCTTTCCATTTACGAGCTTATTCAACAGTCAACACCCCATAGGGAAGCTCTTATGGAAATTTTGAAAGCCATCGAGTTACAGCCTCACGAAGCAAATTCTTTCAATAACTTCGTGGGACATGTGAAACGATGTACGGAGCCGGTCATTACCTTCAGAGAGGATGAAGTTAAAACAATATCGAATGACATGGCAGATCCACCCCTGCACGTTATCGCGCGGGTCAACGGGATCCCGTACAAGAGAGTGTTGGTAGATACTGGCTCGTCCAGTAACATCATTACCACTGCAGCCTTAAAACATCTGAAGCTGCCAGCCTCTCATATCACGGCTTCCACATACACACTGCGAGCATTCAACGATGCAATATGCTCGATAGTCGACATAATTGTTCTGCCTGTCCAGGTAGGACAAAAGACAATACCAACATTGTGCCATGTTTTGGAAGGCGAGATGGCTTACAACATACTGCTAGGGCGGCCATGGATCAGGGACATGAAGTGTGTCCCTTCGATCGCTCACCAGTGTCTAAAGTATGCATTTGAAGGAGAAGTTCATGTAGTCCCGATGGACTTAGAACCCTTCAAATATTGCAATGCGATGCAATTAATGCCTCAATCGACCCTCCCTTCAACGCATTTGGATTTCCTAGTTAAATCCATCTAAACAGGGTCCAATACCGCAGGCACCACTGGTGACCAAATCATCAAAATCCCAGCCAGGTGAGTCTTCATCATCTGCTCCTTCACTACCAATGCCACCTGTCATGGCTAAACAGAAGGACAAAGGAAAATAGATCTTGGAAGAGGCTCAGCCCCTAGAAGAGGGGTTGCCAACAATATCAACAGTATCAATAGAAGAAACACCTAGCACAACGGAAGCTGAGACTCCTAACCCACCAAACATGGAATGGACTCAGGAAGGCCTCCCGTTCCCTCCCTCCCAAGCATCAACAATTACTGTTGAAATGGCCAGTACGGGCCTGGGGGAGTATCTAGTGCAGAATGTTGTGGCAACGCCCGCATTAGAATCAGTACAGGACATGGGGAGACCTCGCCTTCCCATAGGAATAGTTGTTCCTCTAGGCTACCCACCAAACCAGACAAATTTTGTGTATGGGGGCCTTGATCATGGTCTTGAACCATGCAAGCAAAAGGACGAAGACGAAGAGCCTTTTGCTAAAAATATCAATTATCTGTCAAACCCGGACTTCGCTCTGAGATATCTCGGCCAATGCAATTGGCATGGATACGGGCTAGGCAGATATGAGCAAGGGATGCGTGTCCTTTGCCAACCAAGATACCAAATGCCATATGATAAGTCGGGAGTAGGGTTCAACCACCCCCTGCCCTTAGACATCTTGGTAGAAAATATGCAAGGCCTAGGAATAGGCAACAAGGGTGGATTGGCATCAGATCCTTATGCCAACCCAAATACAGAATATACATTGGGAGATTACCTCCCATGGTCAACAAACACCCTTGGTAACATCAGTAATCCCTCTCCTTTGCTAGAGAGAGGTGAAAGTTCGGACACTAACTCCCAAGGAGAACATAAACGGTGTCCAGAAATATTTTTGAAACTGTTCCCTTTAGAGGTTCCAGTTGAGCCAATACAGTGTCAAGAGAATCAGGTCCCTCCACCAAGAGTGGAACAACCGCAATGGGACCAGATTAATTTGCTGGAACAAGGTGAACCCTTAATGTCGCAAGCAGTTGTTGAAGAAAATGAACATTTTTTGATCTTCGACGGTGATTCAGAAGATGAGACTGAGATGGACTATCTTAATCATGCACGACGGCACAATCGCCCTTTAACTCATGAAGATCTGATGGGACAATTAGGCATAAGGTTAGGGCATGAATGGTATGTAGACCCAGCGGGGTGGGACCAAGTGTTGGATCCATGGCTCCAAATCCACGATGAGCACCGTCCACCCCGAGACCCTATAAGGGCATCAGTGTCGAGAGAAGACCCTGTCCTCCTATCAGCACATAGGGCCGATCCGTTCGTGCCCGTTCCCCTAGAGCCAGATCCAGAGTATAGGGAGCATCCAAAATGTTCAAGGTATCATACCCACGGTAATGGAGACCAAATTCATTCCATCCACATGATCTCCATTGATTTGACCGCACCCATCCGCAATCCGGCCGATCCAACATGGTCATTGCATCTAGACACAGATGCCATCGACTGGGATCGCGTCAATTCACCTTTATCACCATCAGAGTACTGGCCTTTCGGTAAGATGCCTCATTTTACCCCAGGGACAACTCAGGATATTTTTCAGGCTGAAGAGGAACCCGAGGTTCCCAACGTAGACTTAAATTCAGCTGATGATATCCATTTGATCCCGACTCCACATCAGTTGGAGGACGGATCCCACATGTCAGTCGAGGAGACGACTGACGTAGATATCGGCACAGATCCAATGAATCCATAGATTCTCAAGCTGGGGGTAAGTCTTTCCCCCGAAGAGCAAGCCGACTACATTGCCCTTCTCAAAGAGAAGAAGGAGGTTTTTGCATGGTCATACAGGGATATGCCAGGACTAGACCCGTAGCTAGTCACGCATAATTTAACGCTTGATCCGACAATCAAGCCCGTAAAGCAAAAACTACGTAAGATGCACCCAACAGTGGCCTTGATGGTCAAAGATGAATTGCAAAAGCTGTTGGATGCACAGTTTGTCATCTACATGGATTATCCGCCATGGCTGTCCAACATGGTTCCCGTCAAGAAGCCCGACGGGAGGATTCGCATATGCACCAATTTTTGAGATCTAAACAAAGCGAGTCCTAAGGATGATTTCCCCTTGTCGAGCATCGACGCATTGGTAGACGCTACAGCAGGTCACGAAATGCTCTCCCTCATGGATGGTTTCTCAGGATACAATCAGATTCGTATCAATCCTGAAGACCAACTAAAAATGGCATTCACAATGCCTTGGGGGACATTTTGTTATAAGGTCATGCCTTTTGGCCTTAAAAATGCTGGTGCCACCTACCAACGTGCCATGACGTACATCTTCCATGACTACATGCATAAAACTTTGGAAGATTACATGGATGATTTGTTAGCCAAGTCTCTTTTGCGCTCAAATCATATCGATGACTTAAGCAAGATCCTCGATCGCCTCATGGAGCATAAAGTTAGACTAAATCCCAAGAAGTGCGTATTTGGCGTCACATCTGGAAAACTCTTGGGTTTCATAGTCTCAAAGCGAGGAATCGAGGTGGACCCAAAGAAAGTCAAGGCAATCCTTGAAATGGTTCCCCCAACTACCATCAAGCAGCTCAGAAGTCTGCAGGGAAAGGTCACGTCGATTAAACGCTTTATAGCGCAATTATCTGACAAGTGCCGACCCATGAACAAATTATTGCACAAGGGGGTTACATTTCACTGGGATGACGAGTGCCAGTCAGCCTTTGATGACATCAAACAATACCTGGCTTCGTCGCCAGTATTGGCACCACCTAGACCAGGAGTGTCATTCTACTTATACATCTCAGCTACTGAGGTGGCACTGGGCGCCATGCTAGCCCAGAAGAATGAACTTCACAAGGAACAGGCTACTTACTATCTTAGCCGCACCCGGTCAGTTATGAACTTAACTATGCATACGTTGAGAAACTCTGCTTGGCAGTGGTGTTTGCTACCAAAAAGCTATGCCACTACATGCTGAGCAACACTACGTATGTTGTGTCTAAGGAGAATCCATTGCGATACATGATGAGTCGTACTTATCATAGTAGTCGCACGGCGAAATGGATCATGTTGTTGACGAAATTTGACATAGAGTTTATTGGACAAAAATCTATCAAAGGACAAGTCATAGCCGATCAACTAGCGGAGGCTCCTCTTGAAGACGATCAGCCTCTAGTCATAGAACTACCCGATGATGGGGTCTTCCATGTCTCAGAATCGCCAGATTTTGATGAGCCTGAGTCACGGGCCGACATAACCCTATTCTTCGATGGTTCTAAATGTGAGCAAGGTGGTGGCACGAGAATTGTATTCTTCACACCGTAGGGCGCTCCAATGCCCCTGTCATTTAAATTAAACTTCCCGTGCACCAACAATAATGCAGAGTATGAAGCCTTGCTCCTAGGTCTTCAGACAACAATCGCCATGAACATCAAATGACTGAACATCTTTGGTGATTCGCTGTTAATAGTCAATCAAGTCAAAGGGGTATATCAATGCAAATGCCCAGTTCTGCAGGCTTATAAAGCCCTTGTGGACAAATTCCTGGCAAAACTTGAGTGGTATGACATCGAGGCACTCCCTCGATCATCGAATCATTTTGCGGACACAATGGCCTCCTTGGGGTCACTAATTCCGCAAGACCTTTTCGGTGATATGACAACCATTCAAGTCAAAACCTTATCGCAATCCACGATGGAGCGTGCAAGCTCAGACTTGACGCCAGGAATCCACATGATCCAGATTGAACCATCCTCGGATAAGTTCTCTCGAATCCAAGATCATCTGAAACGTGCCAACTAGGGGTCCTTGTTCTCCCCTACTCCCATTAATAGCAACACAACGCTATTCTTACAGGTTCTATCCCATTCAGCGTTCGCTAGGGATGAACTTCAAGAGGGATTGGCTGTTCATACCGTCGAGGTTTTTGATCAACAGGACTGGTATTTACCCATTAGAGACTACCTCAAGTTAGGTAATCTCCCGCTTGGATTGACTCATGCCGCAAAACGAGCACTCAAGCAGAAAGCGGCTAAGTATGTCTTGATAGGAGACATTTTGTATCGTCGCAGCTATGAAGGAATCCTCCTTCGTTGCTTGGACCAACAAGAGTCCACTTGGGCAGTCGCCCAAGCGCACGATGGTACATGTGGTGGCCACTTTAGTGGTATGGCCATCGCAAAGTGCATTCTTCGCATGGGCTATTATTGGCCATCTTTAGAGCGAGATTGTTGCACATATGTCAAGAAGTGCGTGAAGTGTCAACATCATGCCAATTTGATGCACGTACCTTCCCAGGCCTTGCAGACAGTCCAGTCTACTTGGCCATTTTTGTAGTGGGGCTTCGATCTAATTGGAAAGATCTCCCCTGCGTCGTCAAGCCATCACACGTTTATCATAATGGCCACAGAGTATTTTACCAAGTGGGTGGAAGCAGTTTCGCTTACCTCTACGACAGGACCCCGCATTGTGGAGTTCATTTTGCATAACATCATATGTCATTTTGGTATTCCATCCAAAATAGTCTCGGATAATGGGACGCCTTTCAAGAACAAAGACGTGCGTGCTTTGACCACAAAGTACAAAATTCAGCATAGCTTTTTGACACCCTATTATCCGTAGGCGAATGGGCAAGTAGAGGCGTCAAACAAAACGCTAGTTGCCATCCTTAAAAAGACAGTCGCAGACAGTCATAAGGATTGGCACATTCAAATCCCACTTGCCCTATGGGCCTATCGCACTAGCATTCGGACACCCACTAGGGCCACTCCATTTTCGCTCGTGTATGGCTCCGAGGCAGTCATGCCTCTAGAGTTGGAGATTCCTTCCCTACGCATATCAATGCAGGAGTTCATCGATGATGACTCTACGCGGTAGGCCCGGTTAGACCAGCTTACGTTGCTTGATGAACGACGCGTTAATGCTCTCGAGCATTTACGTATTTATCAAGAGCGACTTAAGAAAGCTTACAACATGAAAGTTCACCTGAGGGACTTTCGGGTTGGTGATTTGGTTTTGAAGGAAAACCAACAGAATTCTAGTTTGCCATCCCACCTAAGGGACAAGTTCGTGGCAAATTGGTTAGGTCCATATGTCATTGATAGCAAAATAGGACCCGGGACATACCGGCTAGCTTCTCTTGATGGAATCAAGGAAACAGAACCCTTGAACATCAGTCATCTACGCCCATTTCATATCTAAGAGAGCCAAATCCCAAAAATGCTCCAAGGATCCCTAAAATCGCTTGGTCAATCCCAAAATGCTCCAAGGATCCCTAAAATCGCTTGGTCAATCCCAAAATGCTCCAAGGATCCCTAAAATCGCTTGGTCAATTCCAAAAATGCTCCAAGGATCCCTAAAATCGCTTGGTCAATCCCAAAAATGCTCCAAGGATCCCTAATCGTACTTGGTCAATCCCAAAAGCTCCAAGGATTCCTAAATCGCTTGGTCAATCCCAAAAATGCTCCAAGGATCCCTAAAATCGCTTGGTCAATCCCAAAATGCTCCAAGGATCCCTAAAATCGCTTGGTCAATCCCAAAAATGCTCCAAGGATCCCTAAAATCGCTTGGTCAATCCCAAAAATGCTCCAAGGATCCCTAAAATCTCGGTCAATCCCAACCAATACTTGTCACCCAACTCCAAGATTCACAATCACTTGGTCAAAAATCAAGAAAATTCAAAAACAAAAAAAAATCATCAAAAACAACAAAAATTTGCATCTCATTTCTAGGCATGCTCAAATTCATCAATAGAGAGCTTTTCTCGCATCTCATCTTCATATTCACAAAAATCAATCCATCAAAAATACAAAAATATATAGCTGCATTAAGCATTGCATCCATACATTGCATATTTGTGGTCGTAAAGGTCAAAGGCACCATAAACTGTAATTATTCTGCTAAGTCCATCTTGTTCCACACTTTTCCATTTTACAAAACAGCAAACAAATGCCATTCACTATTTTTTACCACACTAGAGTCAGTGGTCTTCTAATGTATCAAGAGTTTTCATAATTCAGTCATCATTTTGCTCTTTAGCCATGTAATGTACAGAGTCAGACAGATTTTACGAAGGTAGAGTTCCACTTGAAATACACCTTGTTACGTAGCATCCCAACACAAATTAAAACACATAAAAATTCCCAAGTTGTGTGAACGAAAGATGAAACTTGCATAGTAATCCAGGTCACCATAAGCGAAATGGTTATCTTGCTCATCCCCCTGTGCGAATGGTTCTAGAATGCTGAGAATTGATAAAAGGACGAGCTCTTCCCTATTCATTCACCTTCATATACAGTGGTTTTCACCACTACCAAATCCCAATCATAGTTGGTTCCCAAAGTTGTAAGGATTCGTACTACACATCCCTGCCAAGGATGGGTAGTCATCCCCAAGACCTAAAAGGATCAATGCCATTCACAAACAAAATTCCAATAAATCATCATCCTAACACTTTCCATTCACCTTTGGTCTCCAAGTTGTAAGGATTGTACTATCCCCCCTAACCAGATGGGTAGTCATCCCCAAGGCCTAAAAGATCAACCCCTACTTCATAATCTCCATCATCCCCTTGGTCCCCACTTAAGGATTTACTATCCCCCCTACAGATGGGTAGTCATCCCCAAGGCCACAGGGATCAAAGCCATTCACAAGCTCAAACTCACAAATACCCAAAATACAAAATCAAATAACAGTGGTTATCACCACTATTTAAAATTCTTACTCAAAAGAGAAGAAAAAAATAGAAAATAAACAGTGATTTTCATCACTATATAGACGAGCAAGTCTCCCAACTCATTCAGCTAACAAATAACTTGAACTTGAATCCTTGGAATTCTCAGCATTCAAAAACCATCTAGGTGATCCTCATTACAAGTTTGGTTGATAGCCTATCTGGCAATGGTGGTAACCTACCCGCATGACGATATGTCTGTCACATTCACTTTGCATATATGCAGACCAATGTTTGCATAAGGATGAGCTAGCTTATGGTATCCTGGATAACACCATAGATTAATCTAACTAAATACAACAAAGGAGTTAGTGGAGCTAATTAGGTGATCCTCAGTACAGGTTCGGTTGAAAGCCCACCTGCATTGGCGGTATCCTGACAAATACCACATAAATGAACTCAATTGCACACACAGGGATGTGAAATAGCTTGGTCAAAAACAAGTTCGATTCATACCTTGTTCAAAAGTCTTGTAAGATAAAGTACAATCATGGCTAATGAGTTAAAACCGTCTGAGTCTCAGAAAACCTTAGCTACATTTCTAAACCAACTGCGCTACTTTCCATCTTTGCAATACCATCAAAAAATACAAAAAAAGAGAGAAAAACCACATGTATACATACAAAGTCATTTACCATAACAATCGTCTAAAAACAAAATAAATAGAGTCCTAAACAGTCTATGGTGCCATAACCAACCATCACAAATTCCATCCATCCATTTCATTTTGCATATCACATATAAATCAAAAACATTTGCATTCATCAAAATAAATAAACATGCATACATCCATAGTCATCAGCCATCATGCATAAAGATCAAATCATCACATGTGCATAACCAAAATAAAATCGGTATATATATATATCATCAAAAAATGCTCGTAGGCTACAAAACTGGTCCTTAGACCTCGCAATCATATAACAAAATCACCCACCCTAAGGCGTCGACCACCATGATCACGCAGGATCGGTGCGACGGGAACTACCCCCCATGGTGTGGGTCCTATGGGACCCTGTAGGGTGGCTACTACTAGCCCCCGCATCACGCCTGCTACCGCCTCCCTCATCCAATCGCCTGCGACGAGATGATGCTGACTGCTCAGTAGCACTATCCCTCGTCCGGCGCAAAGATCCACTTCCCGATGGCTCAGGTAGCCGCCCACCGAGGCGGATGACCTCCCTCTCCAAATCTAGCCGATGTCGAAACCACTCTGCCTCCCACCGATGGTAGTAAGCTACTGCATCATCACGCTACGCCAAAACCCTATCCCGCTCTGCTAGCTGAGCCCGTAGGAGATCCCTCTCCTATAGCGTGTCCCCTAGCTCCTGATCTCGTATCCATAGTAGCTCTGCCAACCGTGCAATCTCAACGCATACCCCAGACTCCATCTCCTCTATATCCGCCTGAAGTACAGGACTCTCTGGAACAGCAGCCTGCTCTGGCTCCCACTGCTCCTCCATGTCCTGCATGTCCGACTGATCCGGAGCTCCCAAATCTACATCCTCATCCCCCACCTCAACCATGTCCGCATCCTCCAACGGAGCTCCCCAATCATCCCCTGGTGCCTCAGCACCCTCCGCTGCCGCCTCCGTGCCTCCCAGTGGCCCCTCTCCTCTCCATCACCGTAGTACCCACCACGAGTCATACTCAGTGGTAGTCCCGACGTCATCCACGTCCGGGACGTCGATCACCGCATCTGAATCCTCGCCCAATGGTGCGATGACCGGTCGATCTAGAGTCCTCTCATCTCCCCGGTGTCGATAGACCACGGGCTCACCAGGAAACCCTTGGCGCACCCCAAACTGTCATGTAACCCGGCTATATGAGAAGAACTCATGCTCGGTCCCGTGTCGCCCAATCAACCACCGCTCCCTACGTACCCGTCGAAGCCACTCTCCAGCCTCCGGCCAGGCTGGACAGTCTCGATAAGGGCGCCAAACCACCTCCCCTAGAGTGAGCCGAGAGAAGGCATCAGTATAGTGCTCTACGACACCTGCCCATCGTCGACTCTGCCCTTGCTCTACGGACCACCGCCATAAAACTGCATAACCTATCTCCTTATCCTCCATCGCCGCCCGAGTCATCCATGGTAACCCGGTTGGCCTCTCAACTGCTATGTGCTGCCAACCCCAACATCGCAATAGATAACTGTAGCTGACCCCCTTCCGCTACCGATAATGGACCCCATACAGCTCCCCGTAGAGCTGTGCCAACAATGTCTGTCCCCATCTCAAGATCAGCGGTGCCTCTATCGGGCACTCTACCAACTGCCACACCAAATCTAGCAGGTTCCATGGGAACCTCGTGCCTGACGAGTCAGGTAATAACATGTTAGAAATGAGGCCCATCAGGAATGCGTGCCTCACTCCTAACACCCCCCTCTCCTGCCACCATCCAACCAAAATCCTGCCAACCTGGCAGTCCACCTCGGCCGTCTCCACTGGGTTCTCTACACCCAACCGCTCCCCATGCCCGAAGCATCTCGTCAGTACAGTAGTCCATTGATCACGCGATGATGTCCTGATGGGCAGTCCATCTATCAAAATTTGAAGAAGCCGATAGACATCCTCCAGAGTCACAGTCATCTCCCCTGTCGGGAGATGGAAGGTGTTGGTCCGCGGATCCCAAAGTTTGATCAGGGCCGTCAGATAGGCCTGATCCGGGACCACAGGCTCCAGTCGAGCCACCTGCTTGAGCCCAAGGGCATCAAGCCACTCCCAGTCAGCATCATTCAGCACCCCCGTGCCTCAGTGAAAGCAGTGGGTACATGGTACCGGCTCCTAACAACCTGCAAAAGAAAACAATTCAACAAAAAAAATTAATTAAAATCATGGAAAAGAACTGTACAGAAAAACAACACACTTACAGCTTTAAAAACAAAAATAAACTCTAGGGAGCACTTACGGGTCTCGCTTCGGCTCCGTCGCTCGAACCAGTTTGTGTACTCATGATGGCAGGGAAAATCTCGGCAGCGCTTCGCTTCGCAGAATTTACCTCCTCCTCCCCAGAGCTCCAAATCGCAAGAAAAATTTGACACAAATGAGCCCAAACTCAAGTTTTGGCCCTTAAATAGGCCTTTGAGCTGGAATTCATCCTTTACTGGGATGAGCGCTCTGGTTAGCGCTCGTCCCACCTAGGGACGAATTCTACAGCTGGAATTCGTCCCACCCTGGGACGAATTCAGGCCAAAAACTTCAAAAACATCAAAAAATGAACAAAAATGCACTAAAAACAGACAATAAATTTGCCCGATGTGAGTGCTGTTGCACTTGACATCCCGGGCATACAAAATAGACGTTGGGGTCACAAATTGTCATTATCCTACTCCCTAAGAAGGCTATCTTAGCCGGACCGCTCCATGGGAAGATGGATTTTTGCCAATTTCAGCTCCAAACAGTGTCGCAAAAAGGGTTAACACCCACCAAAAATAGGTCCAAATGTTGGAAAAATTGCACATGCTTAACGATAAACCATCTAAAGGCACCCTTGCACAAGTCATCTTGGGTCAAGCGACTCGTCGCTTTTCTCACGAAGGTCATTCCCTCATCGATTCGTCGCTTGAGGGGGTAGTCACACTTAGTCACCAATCAACAAGCACACACCCAATCAAGGCAATGACATGCATTCAAAGAATCATTGACAAAGACAATTACGCTCCTGCTTGGGGCAGTAAACAAGCAACAATCAAATTGATCAAACACTTGGCATTCGTGAATCATGAACACAAGGTTCCCCTATGGACAAAAGGTTGCGCCCTTTGCCTAATCATGACTGATCAATGTCCAAGCTCAAGTCACACCTCACCAAAATAGGTTAATACTTGAAATCAAATTCCTTAGCTCGTCAGAAGCAAGGATTCAAGAATGCATGCCCTTTCCATGCTTGGGGCATCAAAAGTTGGTTAGGTTACCAAGAAACCCTAATCATTAGTGCTTTGGTTATCTATTTTTGCTCGATGCTGCGCCATGCACAGCGCATCCCAAAAAGGGGCATCTATAGACACCAAAACAGCACCAATCCGATTATGTGACTGCAAACACTGATCGCTTTGACACACACAGCCCCCAGGGCAGCCCTCAGAGGTTAAACAATGGTCCTAACCACTTTCATAGCAATTTTGTAAGGTCAAGAAGCAATTTGGCACATTTAGGCACTTTGCCCAGTATTCGTCTCACCCAGGGACGAATACTAACTGGGATTCGTCTCACCCAGGGATGAATTCTGAAATCGTCTCTGGTCAGGACGAATTCCAGGTTTAACGGGCAAAAAGAAAAATGCCGCCAAGTGGCAGCCAAGGACAATCAATTATTGCCTCCCGCCGTGCATGCGCGTGTAGGTGGGTAGGTTGGCAGTTAGTGGACTGTCACAAGGGCGATCATGGAAGCCCAAGTCGGGGAGGAGTCTCCTCCCTCTTGGGAAGGCATGGCCGCCACATGGCATCCCTGCATGCCCCTCCAAAGAGACCCCATGGGTCTATAAAATGGTGGACTTTCCCACCCAAAGGAGGACAGATTGGAGGCATTTTCAAGCAACGAAGTGCTGCCCAATTGAACACCCACTTGCATCCTTTTTGATTCACCTTCTCACATCCATTAATCTCTTTCGCAAGGGAGGTTATTGGGTGGCTTTTGGAAGCGTGGATCCGAACCCAAACCCAACATTTGACCACCTTAAACCACCAATTTGCCGACACCCCAATCCTAAGAGATTTTGGGCCCATCCCTAGTGGATTGGCGTCGAAATCAAGTGCCAACGGTGGGAGGCCCACTTGGGCACCCCGCATTTTCTAAGTTTCATTCTAAAGTATTCTAGATCATTTGTTCATTTTGCATTATATGTTATGTTACCTAGTTAACTCATAGCTTCAATTCTATAACATTTTGATCAGATTTTATCATGCCTTTTGTCGCTTTGTTGTCCCACTAACTTGCAGGTAGCGACATCGAATTCCCGAGGATAGAGGCCAAATTGGGAGAATCCGACCATCTGGGTCATCCCAAAATGGCCCCAATTACTTAACCCCTTTGTCTGCAGGTGTTTTGGAGACCCCGAGGTTTGACATTTGGATGGATCATTTCGGCTTTCCTAACACAGTAGAATTCGTCCCACCCGGGGACGAATAACAGCAGAATTCGTCCCACCCAGGGACGAATTCTAGGTGAAAGTAGATTGGCCGACTGTTTCAATGGCAAGTGGCCCTCTGGTAATGTCTTTTGACCTCTGTCAGGTGACTTAGATTCATTTTATTCACTGTTTTCGACAATCTTTTACATGCATCTTTCATTAATTTCAAGGAATAAATGTTTCATGTTTGCAGCAGGTGCTACTAACGCCTTTCTTGTTTCTTTGAACGCAGGAGGAGTAGCAAGAACCAAGGATTCATCAACATCAGCGACGGCAACACTTTGGCCTGCCCATTTCAAATGTGGGCATGCGGAAGGAGTATTGATCACGATTGTAACCAAAAACATGCTAACACTCCTAGCCCCTAAAAGGGGAGGAGATGGATTGTAACCGAGTTTGGAATCATTAATATAAAAGGGTTGTGCTCCTACCTTCCTCTTTATGTTTTGTCTTGATTTGATTATGTTTGTCCTATTTCATGCATCGAGTTAGTTTTTGTTTATATTGCATCTCAATAGTATTTCTTTCTTTCGGAATCTCATGCTTTCACATTTATCTTGGGATCCCGATTTCATCTCATCCTCTGCCTAGATCTTCTTGGTAGTCTATACTTGATAAGTTTAGAAGGAAGGTAAATCACTGGACTGTCATATGGCTATCCTCTATAGGTAGAGTATTGCTTTTAAAATCTGTTATTCAAGCTTTACCCATTTATAGATGTTTTGTGCAAACAACTCCTTCTCGTTTCATCAAGGACATGGATGCTCTGTCAAGATAGTTTTTGTGGTTTGGCAAACTTGATCAATCTAAATGGAGTTTGGTTAGATGGGATTCCATTTGTAGGCCAGTTCAAGAGGGAGGCCTTGGGTTGCGACAGGCAACTCTTTCTGGGCAAGCTTTGGTCTGCGAAACTTTATTGGAGATGGTGTACCTCTCAAGATCAGATTTGGACTAAAATATTATCTTATAAATACTTGAGAGGTATTTCGAGGTAGATATCCCTAGAGCCAGCTTTGGTTGGGAAAGGTTCGTTATCCGGGACACTCGAAAAGAGGAGCTAATTTAATTAAGCGGGGTTTGTTCTAGATTTGCAATCGGGGATCGGATGCTCTTTTTTGGGAGGATTCTTGGGATGGCCACCCTCCTATCTTGACTCAATATCCCAGGTTACATTCCCTAAGCATTTGTTTCTTGGAAGCAGTCTGGTCTCATATGGAGGACTTTAAAAAAATCCAGTATTTTGGAAATATGGAGATGTACAAATGGAAAGATTCATAGGAATGGCCCTAAGGGGGATTGGTCAAGGATAGAGAGGTGCTTGCTCTTATTATTGCAGGGAGGTACTATTATTCATTGAGGGATAAAGACATTCTGGCTTGGAACTCTAATCCCAAGGGAACCTACTCTGTAGCCTATGGTTATCAAGTTCTTGATAAGCAAAAGTTCGGAAGTCTCCTTGTCACATGGTGGAAAAAGGTGTGGAATAGATTTTCTTGGCCGAAATGTAACTTTTTTCTCTGGCTGGTAGCTCGTAATAAATGCCTCACTTGGGATAACTTGAGGAAGAGGGGATTTCAGGGTCCCTCTTTATGTGTCCTTTGTGGTAAGAATGAGGATGACTCTTCTCATTTATTTTTCCAATGCTCCCTTGCCAGAGACATTTGGCACTGTTGGTGGAGTGCCTAGTGTAGACACCAAAACAGCACCAATCCGATTATGTGACTGCAAACACTGATCGCTTTGACAAACACAGCCCCCAGGGCAGCCCTCAGAGGTTAAACAGTGGTCTTAACCACTTTCATAGCAATTTTGTAAGGTCAAGAAGCAATTTGGCACACTTGGACACTTTGCCCAGTATTCGTCTCACCCAGGGACGAATTCAAAATAGAATCCGTCCCACCCCAGGACAAATTCTGAATCCGTCCCTGGGTGGGACGAATTCTAAGCTTAACGGGAAAAAAGGCAAAGGGTGCCAAGTGGCAGCCCAGAACAGTCAGTTAAGGACTCCTGCCTTGCACGCGTGTGTAGGTGGACGAAGGGGCCGTTAGAAGACTGTCACAAAAGGCATTTATCAAAGCTCAAGTCAATGGAGGACTCCCCTCCCTCATGGGAAGACAAGAGTGCCACATGGCGCCTATGGCCAACACATGGCATTTGTGCTTCCCTCCCAAAAGAGACCCCATGGGTCTATAAAAGGTGGGACTTTTCTCACCCAAAATAGACGGGCTGAAGGAGTTTTCAAGCAACGAAGTGTTGCCGAGTTGAAGACCCACTTGCATCCCTTTTGGTTCACCTTCCCACATCCACCAATCTCTTTTGCAAGGGAGGTTGTTGGGTGGCCTTTGGAAGCTCGAACCTGACCCAAATCCAACACATGGACACCTGAACCAACCAATTCGCCGACCCCCAATCCTAAGAGGTTTTGGGCCCATCCCTGGTGGATTGGCTCCAAAATCAAGTGCCAACGGTGGGAGGCCCACTTGGGCACCCCCGCACCTCCCAAGTCCTATTTTAAGTTTTAGAGCATTTTAGATTACTTTTCAGATTGCATTTTGTGTTATTAGGTTTGATTAACCCATAGCTGCAATTTTGTAACTTTTGGTCAGATTCTAGTATGTTTTGTGTTGCTTTGTTGTTTCACTGACTTGCAGGTGTCGAGGTCAAATTCCCGAGGGTGGAGGCCAAATTGGGAGAATCCGACCATCTGGGTCATCCCAAAATGGCCCCAATTACATAACCCCCCTATTTGCAGGCATTTTGCAGGTCTCGGGATCCGACATTGGAGCAGCAGATAGGTCGGTTTCCCCAACACAGAAGAATTCGTCCCACCCAGGGACGAATTGCAGTCAGAATTCATCCTGCCCAGGGACGAATTCTAGTTGAAGGTAGATTGGCCAGCTGTCTCAGTGGAAGTGGCCTTCTGGTAACTTTTCTTATCTTCTGTCAAGTTTTGAAGCCATTTGGACTCACTGTAATTACTGTTTCAGGCAAATATTTACATGCATATTTCGTTAGTTTTAGAGAGCAAACGCTTTTCATTTGCGGTAGATGCTACTGACATCTTGGTTGTTTCTTTGTTCGCAGGAGAAGCAGCGGAGGTTAGGAACTCATCGACATCAGCGGCGACATCATCTTGGCCCGCCCATTGCAATCGTGGGCACGCGGAAGGAGGAAGACTAAATCGCACATTGTAACAATGACAAATTTAACGCTCCTAGCCCCTAAAAAGGGAGGAGACGTCTATGTAACCGAGGATAAGATATTTGAATAAAGAGGGCTGTGATTTCTTTACATCTTTTCTCTCCTTTCCAAATTGTCTCTTTCCTTCGTTTTGGTGCATAAGGTTAAAGCGTTACATTTCGTCTTACGTTGCATAATTAGTGTTTCCTTTGCCCGGAATCTCGTGCTTTCAGTGGCGATCACGGTGGGACCCCCGTTCCCTGGTTTTTAAAATCACAGAAACTGATCAAAGTTTTGTGTTTGTGCTTGACAAGTACATTTTTTTTGTTGCAGACTGCTATTCGTCTCTGACAGGGACGAATTCTTTTCTGCAATTCGTCTGACCCTGGGACGAATTCAAATTCGTCTCTGGGAGGGACGAATTCTGTTCTGCAATTCGTCTCCCAGAGGGACGAATTCCTGCCTGTAGATTTTCAGAGCAAAAATTCAGAGACAACAGGAGCAGGCAGAGAAGAGGTAGGGATTTTCATGATCTCTGTTATATTTTTTTGTTTATGTTTCTGTTCCTTTGATTGTTTTCATCTTGTCCTGCATTGCATAAGAAAAGTCATGTATGCTTGTTTCATTTTTTGTTGAATAAAACGAATCCCACACACATCACGAAACAATTTTAAACCAAGGAGCTGGTCGTAAGACCCCAGCCCTTGATCAAGACCATTGGTGGATTTCATCACCACCTTGGCTTGATTTGCATCCATTTCCCGATTGTCAACTGTTGTTAGGCGTAAATCCTGACGAAGACAGACCGAGTGTCGCTGGGGTGATTCCCATGCGCGCGAGGATAAGTTTTCTATGGTAGGTGCCATTAACAGGACAATCCCCCTTCCGTACCGCCTACGTACCACGTACCTTCTCCTCTCACGTACCTATAGTCTCCCTCTCGTAAGGGCGGGTATATAGAGAGGTTGGTATATCGGCTCGGTTGGTATATTGAAGGGGCTACCATTTTGGGAGTTATATGAGCCGTCATAATGCATTTAAACGATCTTCAAAACCTACAAAAACAAAACAAAACACCAAAATGCACTAAACCAGTTTAGGGCACACCAATAATCCTTAAAAGAGATAATCACGGTTTTGTGAATGTGTGTGTTCATTTCTGCTTAGTGTAACAAAAAAAAAAATCATAAACAAAAAGATAAAAAATCTACGCATTTTGTCATTTTTTCCAAAAGCTCCAAGGATTCCCGTAATCGCTTGGTCACTCCAAAATGCCCCAAAGGTGTCCATGAACCCTTTGGTCAACCCAAAATCATCCCAAATGTGCCCATAAGTGATGCAGGACCATCCAACAAAAGTATGGGAAATCTTATATTTTTCCCTAAATTTTAGTGCATCTTGTCGGGGCCATAACTTCTCAACCGTAGCTCCGATTGACTTGAAATTTTACAGGGAGTTAGGTGGGATAATTTTAAACAAATACGATTCCCTAGAATTCTATTTTCCAAAAAAGTCAGTTTTGGGGCCAAATTCCATCATCTAGTGCCCCGAAATTAGGTTTTAAAATTGGGCACGCAATTCTATGCACTTTTTGAGTTGTTCGGATGTCAATATCTCCTAATGTATTTAGATCTAGGACTTGAAACTTCATTTTTGTCTTATCTACTATAAGAGGGATGCACACGCCAATTTTGGGCCCCATCTGACTCATTTCAACTTTTAGGGCTTTTTAGAGAGACATCGTCATGGTGCTCACCCATAGCCAAGCCCAATCACGGGCGGATGCTATGGGGAATATCCAAGGAAGAACAAGTCATCTCCATTACAATCCCAAGGATTTGGTCATACCACCTTGGCGACCTAACACACAAGGCAGTCCCCTCCACACCTTAAAGGAAAGGGACTATAGGGGCACCTCTTCTAAGGGCACTCCTATTCAGCAAAGCACTCAGCACATACCCTTCCATGAGGGGTACAGTCATAGGAGATATCCCTTAGATGCTCGCTATGAGCGGTCACTGCGCGATGAAGCGCTAGGTCAACATAGGGTTCGATGGGAGGAACCAATTGATTACACTATCCTTCCTTCACCCCCTCTAGTTGTCAGGACTACAAAGACAAATCCAGAGCACAAGGCTCTTCGGGCAGGGCGAGATAGCTCCGTCCACCCCTTTTTCACTTATGAAAGAGAGCAAGAGGAAGACCCCTACCTTCCTCGAGAGCAATATACCATGCGGGAGCAATACGCCTTCGCACCTGCTATCTATCAGGACCACTCACCGAGGCCAAAGCCCCGAGAGAATGCTGCTACCCCTAACAGAGGGATGTGTCCTATAGAGATCTTGGATCACTACGACCAAGATTTTTATCTAAGAGAGGCATCTAGGCCTTCTAGACATGAGGCGGTGGGACCAACTATCGTAGAATCTGTCGAATATATCACACATCTCAAGCAACTCACGCAACTTGAGCTCGAACGACTACCGTTAGAGGAACCGTACCATATTAACGAAGAGCACCTTCAGCGCCAGAAGGATGAGTTGTTCCAACACACTATGCAAGAAAGGACTCCAACCCCTCACATGCATAAGACAAAGTATTTTGAGTGGCACAACCCATGGGGGGAAGATAGGTCATCGCGACCTCATCAAATGCTACCCCCAACACCTCCTAGACAGGAGCGGGAAGCTACTCTCCCGATTCCTGAAGCACCACCCCCGATGCCTCCTAGACATGAATGGGAGGCCGCTCCTATAACCAATGATGGGTGCCTTCCTCAGACATCCACCCAGGATTATGAGCCACCCTTAGAAATTCATCAAGAAGCCTCTAAGGAATCAGAGCGCGAAGAAGAGCGGGATGAATTGCCCTACCAAGGCATGGGGGGTGCCATCTGGCCACCCCTCCATAAGCCCCAAGTTCCTCAACAAGAACCAACCAAAGAGGAGGAGTTCAAATCTCCCAATACATGCAAAGCACTAGAGCACTTAGAGTTGGTAGAGGCCAAGATTTTGGAGCTCCCAAGGCCCAACTTACATAAGGCTCCTTTCGAAGAGGATCAACCTTTAACCATAGGGCTACCCGATGATGCGAGTCCTCCATGTCTCGGAATCTCTAGATTCCGATGAGCTATACACATTGTCCGAAGGTGAGGATGAAACAGGACATAGCCCACAACAATCACATGCGACAACATCGGCATCCCATAAAATTTGAGGAAGCATGTCAACGAGATAAACATAATACTAGGGCATGAGTGGCGTGTTAACCCACCACAGTGGGACCAAGCATTACATCCGCCACTTTGGGCACACAGAGAGCAACTTCCACCAAGAGACATCATAGCAACATCAGTGCCGCGGGCGGACCCTGTCCTCATCTCTGTGCATAGGGCCGATCCATTCATGCCCATACCTCTAGAGCCAGATCCGGAGTGCAAAGACCATCAAGCTGGGGGTACCTCTATCCCCTGAAGAACCATAATCCAAACCAAAAAGCTCCAAGGATTATCGCAATCTCTTGGTCACCCAAAAAGCTCCAAGGATTATCGCAATCTCTTGGTCACCAAAAAGCTCCAAGGATTATCGCAATCTCTTGGTCAACCCAAAAAGCTCCAAGGATTATCGCAATCACTTGGTCAAACCAAAAAGCTCCAAGGATTATCGCAATCTCTTGGTCACCCAAAAAGCTCCAAGGATTATCGCAATCTCTTGGTCACCCAAAAAGCTCCAAGGATTATCGCAATCTCTTGGTCACCCAAAAAGCTCCAAGGATTATCGCAATCTCTTGGTCACCAAAAAGCTCCAAGGATTATCGCAATCTCTTGGTCAACCCAAAAAGCTCCAACGATTATCGCAATCGCTTGGTCAAAAAAAATCAAGAAATTCAAAAAACAAAACAACAAAAATCATCAAAAACAACAAAGATTTGCATCTCAATTCTAGGCATACTCAAATTCATCAAAAAATTCATATTCTCGCACCTCATCTTCACCTTCACCAAAAACTAATCCATCAAAATTACAAAAATACATAGTTGCATTAAGCATTGCATCCATACATTGCATATTTGTAGTCATATAGGTCAAAGGCACCATAAGCTGCAATAGCTCTGATAGTCCATCTTGTTCCACATTGTCTCATGTTACAAAAACAACAAAAACACCAAGCATAACTTTTACCACACTACAGTCAGTGGTCTGGGAATGTACCAAGAGTTTCAGTAATTCAGTCATCATTTTCCTCTTTAGCCATGTAGTGTATCAAGTCGAACAGATTTTACGAAGGTAGAGTCATACTTGAAATACACCTTGTTACGTAACATCCCAACACAAATCAAAACACTAAAATTCCCAAATTGTGTGAACGAAAGACGAAACATGCAAAATAATCTAGGTCACCACAAGCGAAACGGTTATCTTGCTCATCCCCCTGTGCGAATGACCCCTAGAATGCTGAGAGTTGGCAAAAGGACAAGCATCCTCCCTACCCAATTCCCTAAGAATCCCTAAAGTTCTCAATAGTTGCAAAACACAAAAAATTTGCAAAATGTCAAAACTCCAAATTTGACAAACTACAGTGCACACATCAAAAGGCACAAACAACAGTGATTTTCATCACTCCATATCCCCAATCCCTTGCTCGAAAGAAAAACAAATCAAAATAAACAGTGATCTCATCACTACAATGAGCAAGTATCCCAATACAATTGAAGAAAAGAAGGGAGTTGACCTTGAATCCCCGGAACTCTCAAGCATTCTATAGGTCATAAGGCAAGCTTTAGTACCAATTTGGTTGATAGCCTATGGGTAATAGAAGTAAACCTCCCGCATGACGATATATCTGTCACATTAACTTGCGTACAGATCAATGTTTGCATGTGGATGAGCTAGCTTATGGCATCCTGGATTACACCGCAGATTAATCTTAGTACATACAACAAAGGAATTCGTGGAGCTAATTAGGTGATCCTCAGTACAGGTTCGGTTGAAAGCCCATCTGGCACTGGCGGTATCCTAATAAATACCACTAAATGAACTCAATTGCACACACAGGGATGTGAAATAACTTGGTCAAAAACAAGTCCGATTCATACCTTGGTCAAAAGTCTTGTAAGATAAAGTATAGTCGTGGCTAGTGAGCTAAAACCGACTCGAGTCTCGGAAAACCTTAGCTACATTTCTAAACCAACTGCGCTACTTTTCATCCTTACAAATACCATCAAAAAAATACAAAAAAAGAAAAACCACATGTATACATGTAAAGTCATGCATCACAACAATCGCCTAAAAACAAAATAACAGAGTTCTAAACAGTCTATGGTGCCATAGCCAAACATCACAAACCCCATTCATCCATTTCATATCTGCATATCACATATAAATCAAAACCATTTGCATTCATCATAGCATATGCATCCATCAAAATAAATCAACATGCATACATCCATATTCATCAACCATCATGCACAAGATCAAAGAAAATCAAAACAACAAAAACAACAAATAAATGCAACACAAAAACAAAAAGCAATAAACATTGCCAGACACAAGTGCTCTTGCACTTAACCTCTTGGCATAGCAAAACTGATGTCGGGGTCTACATTGTCGCTATCCTACTCCCTAAGAAGGCTACCATAGCCGGACCGCTCCACGGGAAGACGGATTTTCGACCAATTTCATCCCCAAACGACATCACAAAAGGGTCAAAACCCACTCAAAAACAACAAAAAAATGCAACACAAAAACAAAAAGCAATAAACATTGCCGAACACAAGTGCTCTTGCACTTAAACTCTTGGCATATAAAATCGATGTCGGGGCTCAAATTATCACTATCCTACTCCCTAGGAAGGCTACCATAGCCGGACCGCTCCACGGGAGGACGGATTTTTGACAATTTAATCCCCAAATGGTGTCACAAAAAAACAATCAAAAACAACAAAAAATGCAACACAAAAACATAAAGCAATAAACATTGCCGGACACAAGTGCTCTTGCACTTAACCTCTTGGCATAAAAAATTGATGTCGAGGTTTACATTGTCACTATCCTACTCCCTAAGAAGGCTACCATAGCCGGACCGCTCCACGGGAAGACGGATTTTCGACAATTTCATCCCCAAATGGTGTCACAAAAAGGCAAAAAAAACAAAAAATGAACACAACAAAAAAAAAAACATTGCCGGACACAAGTGCTCTTGCACTTAACCTCTAGGCAAAGAAAATCGATGTCGAGGTTCAAATTATCGCTCTCCTACTTCCCCAAGAAGGCTACAATAGCCGGACCGCTCCACGGGAAGTTAGATTTTCGATGATTTCACCTCATTACGGCATCACCAAAAGGGTTAACACCCACCAAAAATAGGTCCAAATGTTGGAAAAATTGCACACGCTTAACGGTAAACCCTCTAAAGGCACCCCTGCACAAGTCATCTTGGGTCAAGCGACTCGTCGCTTCTCTCACGAAGGTCATTCCCTCATCGATTCGTCGCTTGAGGGGGTAGTCACACTTAGTCACCAACCAACAATCACACACCCAATTAAGGAAAACGACATGCATTCAAAGAATCATTGACAAAGACAATCACGCTCCTGCTTGGGGCGATAAACAAGCAACAATCAAATCAATCAAACACTTGGCATTTCGTGAATCATGAACACAAGGTTCCCCCGAGGATAAAAATGCCCTTCACTTGTTCATGACTGATCAATGTCTAAGTTCAAGTCACACCTCACCAAAACGAGGTTAATACTTGAAATCAAATTCCTTAGCTCGTCGAAGCAAGGATTCAAGAATGCATGCCCTTTCCATACTTGGGGCATCAAAAGTTGGTTAGGTTACCAAGAAACCCTAATCATTAGTGCTTTGGTTATCTATTTTTGCTCAACGACTGCGTCACCCGTAGCGCTTCCCAAAAAGGGGCATCTGTAGACACCAAAACAGCACCAATCCGATTATGTGACTGCAAACACTGATCGCTTTGACAAACACAGCCCCCGGGGCAGCCCTCGAGAGGTTAAACAGTGGTCTTAACCACTTTCATAGCAATTTTGTAAGGTCAAGAAGCAATTTGGCACACTTGGACACTTTGCCCAGTATTCGTCTCACCCAGGGACGAATTCAAAATAGAATCCGTCCCACCCCAGGACTAATTCTGAATCCGTCCCTGGGTGGGACGAATTCTAAGCTTAACGGGAAAAAAGGCAAATGGTGCCAAGTGGCAGCCCAGAACAGTCAATTAAGGAATCCTGCCTTACACGCGTGTGTAGGTGGACAGAGGGGCCGTTAGAAGACTGTCACAAAAGGCATTTATCAAAGCTCAAGTCAATGGAGGACTCCCCTCCCTCATGGGAAGACAAGACTGCCACATGGCGCCTATGGCCAACACATGGCATTTGTGCTTCCCTCCCAAAAGAGACCCCATGGGTCTATAAAAGGTGGGACTTTTCTCACCCAAAATATACAAGTTGAAGGAGTTTTCAAGCAACGAAGTGCTGCCGAGTTGAAGACCCACTTGCATCCCTTTTGGTTCACCTTCCCACATCCACCAATCTCTTTTGCAAGGGAGGTTGTTGGGTGGCCTTTGGAAGCTCGAACCTGACCCAAATCCAACACATGGACACCCGAACCAACCAATTCGCCGACCCCCAATCCTAAGAGGTTTTGGGCCCATCCCTGGTGGATTGGCTCCAAAATCAAGTGCCAACGGTGGGAGGCCCACTTGGGCACCCCCGCACCTCCCAAGTCCTATTTTAAGTTTTAGAGCATTTTAGATTACTTTTCAGATTGCATTTTGTGTTATTAGGTTTGATTAACCCATAGCTGCAATTTTGTAACTTTTGGTCAGATTCTAGTATGTTTTGTGTTGCTTTGTTGTTTCGCTGACTTGCAGGTGTCGAGGTCAAATTCCCGAGGGTGGAGGCCAAATTGGGAGAATCCGACCATCTGGGTCATCCCAAAATGGCCCCAATTACATAACCCCCCTATTTGTAGGCGTTTTGCAAGTCTCGGGATCCGACATTGGAGCAGCAGCAGGTCGGTTTCCTCAACATAGAAGAATTCGTCCCACCCAGGGACGAATTGCAATCAGAATTCGTCCTGCCCAGGGACGAATTCCATTTGAAGGTAGATTGGCCAGTTGTCTCAGTGGCGATGGCCTTCTGGTAACTTTTCTTATCTTCTGTCAAGTTTTGAAGCCATTTGGACTCACTGTAATTCATTGTTTCAGGCAAATATTTACATGCATATTTCGTTAGTTTTAGAGAGCAAACGCTTTTCATTTGCGGCAGATGCTACTGACATCTTGGTTGTTTCTTTGTTCGCAGGAGAAGCAGCGGAGGTTAGGAACTCATCGACATCAGCGGCGGCATCATCTTGGCCCGCCCATTGCAATCGTGGGCACGCGGAAGGAGGAAGACTAAATCGCACATTGTAACAATGACAAATTTAACGCTCCTAGCCCCTAAAAAGGGAGGAGACGTCTATGTAACCGAGGATAAGATATTTGAATAAAGAGGGCTGTGATTTCTTTACATCTTTTCTCTCCTTTCCAAATTGTCTCTTTCCTTTGTTTTGGTGCATAAGGTTAAAGCGTTACATTTCGTCTTACATTGCATAATTAGTGTTTCCTTTGCCCGGAATCTCGTGCTTTCACCGGAACCATCCTTGTTTTCATGTGCTCTCCCTAGTGGAGTTTTGGAGTAGTCTGGGCAGACCTCCATCCAAGGCCCCCTTCCTCCAAGTGGCTTGGAATTTGGGCCCTTCTTGCATCATCTGGAAAATTTGGCTCGAATGAAACCGACGCATTTTTGAGGGAAGTCATTTGGTTGTTCAATAGATCTGGCAAAGGATCCTGTGTATGGTTCAAGAAACTATCCATAGTAAATGTGATGTGGACCCTCATTTGGACTCTAGGGAGGAGAAGGTATGACAGGCCCTTGGTTTGTTTGGGGTTGGTGTGAATTCTTCTAGCCCTAGTAGGATTCCTCAACTTAGCAAGAAGGTTAGGAGAGAGGGTAAATGGAGACTGCCCCCTAGAGGAGTTTTAAAAATTAATACTGATGGGTCGTCCAGGGGCAATCCTGGACATGCTAGAATTGGTGGTGTTGGGAGAGATTCTGTTGGCATGGTCAGTTTTTTCTTTTCCATTTATAAAGGTGTTCACTCCAAAAATCTTATGGAAGCTCTGGCGATACTTGAGGCCTTGCAAAGGGGGTTTTCTCTTGGCTAGCGCAGGATTCTTTGCGAGTCTGACTCTCAAATTTTGGTTAATCTTTTAAACAACAAAAGAGTGGAGGATGTTAATTGGCAGTTGGCCTCTGTGACCATTCAGATTCTCAGGAATGAGTGAAGAGTTTGAATTTATATCCTTTGTGCACATTCCAAGGGAATGGAAGGGGGTTGCTGATTACCTGTCCAAAAGGGCTTCTGAGCTATTGGATACTCAGAGTATTGATAACTGGGAGAGTCTCCCGTCTAGGGATTCTCAACACCTACGGGAGTTGATCCATAAGGATGTTCAGACTTAATGTGGTTTGTTTTTTTTGGTTTTCTTTGGGAGTTGACCTTGTCTGGTGATTTAGCCTGTCTTGTTGCTTATTTGAGTCCTGGGTGGGGGCTTAGTTGTACTTTGTAATCTAGACTTTTTATCAATAAATTTTTACCCCTTTATTTAAAAAAAAAAAAAATCAAAAGGAGGCTGATTAAAAGAGTCATTAAATACTTGGATGTTAATAAATATTTATGTTATGCAATCATATTTTATATCTAAAATCTATTTTAAACAATATTCTCCATGTAATTATATTTATAAACAAAAAATTATAACTTTAACAAATATTTTGATAATACCCATGTGTTGTAGGTTAGTTGGAGAGGGTAGGGCAATCCTCTAAGAGATGAACATGTATATTTTCAATTATAATAAAGAATTTATAATATAATATATATTATATTTTCAATTTTAATGCTATCATATATATATTTTTTTTAAATCAAAATATTTATATTAATATATTTTAATAGCAAAATATTATCTTAAAATATATATTTTTAATAAAATGATATTTGTTGAGAATTTTGTTCCAAGAAATTAAGTCTATTTACTAACACAATAAATTATTCACATTTTAATTAACCAAAGTACAATTTAATCAATCCACAAGTCACATGTTTGTTTCTCTTTAACAGTAAAAACATTCAATCTCTAAAAATATTATATTCCATTCATTTTGATAGATTTGAGTGTGAGATTTTTTTTAGCTTAAAGTTATGCCCTTCCCAAATGATAGAAATCGTAAAAGAAAGTGTTATGAAAGCTTAGGAAAAATAGTCACAACTTTTTACTTTTAGAAGAATATCTTACTGTGATATTAAAGAAAAAAAATTACCTATCTACTCATCATCCAGAAATTGAACTTAATATTTGGTCGTCGATAAGCAAACAAGTCAACAATAGCTTTTCGGTGTCCACTTGTCAGCCACCCATTTGAATATATTTTAAACATAATATTTTAACTGAATCGTTTTAGCTTTTTGCTTTTATTCTGGCCGAAAAATTGAACCGAAAAAGGTTGCTTTGACCTTAAGAAATCTGAATTATCCGTTGAGAGTTGGCCTCGCATTTGGGTTTCTTGGTTTTGGTACTTAGGCCTAATTTTTCTTGCAAAAACAAATGCAACGGTGATCACCATTGGAGACGATGATCTGTGGAAACTGCTGCATCATCAACCTGCAACCTTCTGTTTTCCTTTGCCTTCGAAAGTCTCATCCTCGTCGCTTACTATGGAAATTTGGAATACGGAGAGATTGCCCTGCAAACTTGAAGGCGATTTTAAATTTCCAAGGGACACATACAAAAAAGAAGTGTATTCTTTGTTCGATTGGGTCATCGCCATTGGGTCATCGCCATTGGAGACGATTATCTGTCGAAAGTGCTCCACATAACTTGAGGTGACGGCGAAAATAGCTATGCCCAAATTTCGAGCAGGCAAGGCTCTGTCTTCAAAGTTATGCAGCCTGCCTTTTCCCGACTACTTCATTTGTTCCCCGTTGAGGACCATCAAGATTTGGTTAGTATTGCCGGCTTTGGCTGCGCCACCGGAATGAACACCATCTCTGCAGTTGATTTTATTAAAATTTCTGTATTGCGTGCAGAGAGAGGTTTGGCAGTCCCGCAGGTGCAGGTGCAGGTAATTTTCCACGACCTGCCTTCCAACGCTTTCAATGACTTGTTCATGTTGTTGAAGTCCACCAAACCGGAGTACTTGGCGGCGGGAGTGCCCGGGACGTTCTACGGCGTGCTGTTCCCGTTTAGTAGCATTCATTAGTTTCTCTATTATGGCATTGCATTGGCTTTCTTAGGTAATTCATTTCATACTTCAGACTACAAGGGCTCTTAGGTTTCACTATTGATCATATTACTTTAATTTTCTGTGTTCTGTTTTAGTTTGTGCAGGTTCCTACCGCGGTCGTGGTCGTGGAAGAGGGGTCAGATGTGTTGCGTACAACAGGGGTAAGGTGGGGATTAATGGCAGCAGACCAGAAGTTGCAAGAGCATACGCAGAACAATCTCAAGAGGATCTGCGTTACTTCTTTTGCTGTCGAGCAATGGAAATGGCTAGCGGGCCGTCATGTTTTTTGTGCAATGACCCGCCCAAATTCAGAACCTCAATTGATCCTCTATGGAGTTTCCCCGGAGTAGTGAGATCAGCAACATGGGATCCACTCGGTTTCAAGTCAAAATTGAAATTTAAAGTTCTCACCGTTTGGGATAGCCGTTGGCATTAGGCTCGTACAGCCATTGGAAAAGGAGGATAGTTTGGGATAGCCGTTTGAAAAGGAGGATAGTCGTTAGAAAAATATTATTTAACGGTTACAGTTGCATTTTCTTTTTCTCCGTTTTTTATTTGTTTGACATGTTTACCAAGTTTTTTACAATTTGTTTGCTTTTATTTTTGAAATTTTTTGTTTTTCATTTCTTTGAAATGTTTTATGATGTTTCTTGCACTATATCATAGTCATCTATGTTTCTGCGATTTGAAATGTAAATTCTGTTTGAATTGGAAGTTGAAATGTAAATTTTGTTTGAATTGAAAAGTAGCAAGATCAATACTATGAAGAAAATATTGGGGAGATTTAGACGGGAGAAATATCACTATGAATTGTGCTCAGGATAATGGATGTAGAGGTGGTGGCAGTGCTACAGTGGATGAGGCGGCTACAATGGTGGTGGCAGCGGCTATAAAAGTCATCGTAGTATTCGCTATGGAGGTGATCGCAGTAGCAGTAATTACGGTGGTGAAGGCTATGGTGATGAATAATGGGTCCCAATATGGATGTTGTAGCTTCTCTTGTGATGGTGGATGGGGAAGTTAAATCTTATTTGATTATAGTTTTATGAATATTATTTCCTGTTGGAGCATGTTGTGTCTTGGTAGAAGGTAGTGTATAGGAGGGATCTGGTTCTAGTTGAAATTGATATGTTTTTTTTGTTAGTAGTTTTAGGTGTAGCTATATTTTAGCCCTATATTTTTATATTTAGTCAATGAAAAAAAACTCTAGGGTGTTTGAAAAGTAGTTGTTCCTGATGTTGAATTCTATTGTTTTGTTGGTGGCCTTTCATGGTCAGTTGATGATAGGAATGAAAGGATGTCTTCCTACCTTATGGTGAGGTCATGGATCACATGGACTTCATGGTTATGAGCATTGGAGAGACTGGGAGGTCCAAAAAAATTTAGATTCATGACTTTTGAGGATGAAGAATCATTGAGAAATGCTATCGAATAGATGAATGCGAGAGATTCGGATAGGAGAAACATCACTGTGAATCAAGCTCAGGATAAATAAAGTGGATGTAGGTAGCTACAGTGGCAGCTATGGTAGATTTTGTTATGTTTTGGTAGAAGGTATTCTAATTTTTTATACATAGTTAAATTTTATTTTTGATTTTGATGTATTTTTATGAATAATTATTTTAATAAAAATTCAATATTATTTTGACGGGGTAGAAATACCTCCTAAAACCCCAAGGATGGTTGTAGGCCTTCTTGAGGATGTGTCTTTTTTTGTGTGTGATTTTATAGTACATTATTTTTATTATGTTTTTATAATTACATTAAATTTTTTAGAATAATATTTTGAATGTAATAACAAATTTTGTTAAATAAAACAAATATTTTTCTGCAAAATGCTTGTTTTAGCACTTCTTTTAATTTAGTATAATATTTATTATTTATAGCTACTATAGGGGTATTGTGTCCTACATACCAACATGCTTCACCTCTTTTAGCTTGAGCACTTGCTAACCTTAAAAATTAAACATTCCAATAAAACACACTTATCCATTCACCTAATGGCTTTTTTTACCTAACCCTACTATAGGGAGATGTTACGTTCTATATTTTGACATGTATTGCTCTACCAAAGAGCCCATGTGCACACTAAGTAGAAAAGTAAACATCCAATATAAATCTCCCATGCCTAGTAGGTTTTTAAACCTAATGCAAATATAAGAGGTATTTTGTTTGATGACTTTGATGACACGATTTCTCTCCCATGTGCACACTAAGTAGAAAAATAAACATCCAATATAAATCCTTCTTGCCTAGTAGGTTTTTAAACCTAAGGTAAATATAGGGGGTATTTTATTCGATGACATGATTTGGCTCTTATCTAGGATGACATGGAATCATGGTTTGACATGATTTCACATGTATGTGGGACAATGTGGTATGGGTTGGCACATCACATCATACTACTGTAAGTGAGCATCATACAATTTGGCCATGTGTGAGTCAAAACAATATGGTCCAACCCTATATGGGGTTTCACATTACAACAAGATCTTATAGGGGAATGCAATATGGTCTTGTATTGGATAGTGTGGTTTAACCCTTTGCAAGTTGATATGTCATAGCCTACTATTATGAAATAATGTGTTATAGCTAGTGATCCAATACAACACGATCTAGCCTCATGTGAGATGATATGGTGTAATACAACCATACATAAGATGATATAATGTTTTTTTGCTTTTATAGGTTTATTACCCGTAAGATGATATGTCATGGTCCATTCCCATGGGATGTTGTGTTATGGGAAAAGGCCCTATGTAGGAGAGAATTTCATGGCCCACTTTTACAGATCGACTCAAAGTGGTCTTACCTCATATAAGACTATGCATCATGGTCGAGTCTCACATATAGTCTAGTCTTGATGTAAGTTAAGGTGGGATAAAGTAGGAGGCTAGCATGGTCAAGATCCAAGACCATAGGTAGTGTTGACATAGAGTATGGAAAAGGCTTATTCATAACAAATGATGTTTCCAAGAACTAAATACAGATCTAAAATAACAGATCCTCCTATTTAGTCTACAAAATCAGACTTTTACCTAAAACTACTATGGGGTAGACTTTTACCTATATTGTATTGTGTACAATACATATAACTTCTAAAAAATAAGAACTTAATGTAACAAAATAGTATATTTTTTAATTTATTGAATATAGAATTTAATGGTAAGCCTAGAAATCTTCTTTTAAATAATTGTTGCATCACATAGTTTAAGAAAATAATTTAATGAAAATTTCTAAATTTAACATAAAACTTAACATTCTATATGTTTTTATGTTTTCTATCTGAAAGCACGAGATTCCAGGCGAAGGAAACACTAATTGCGATGCATTCAAAATCAAATACGCTTAAGTCCTAGAAATGTAAATTGCATGAAATGAAAGAAACGCATTGGAAGAGACACAAGCAAATGGAGAAAACACAGCCCTTTCATTAAACTTTCTTGATCTCTGTTACAAATACGCCTCCTCCCTTTTCGGGGGCTAGGAGCGTTAAAAGAATTTGACTACAATCGAGACTTAAGGTTCCTCTTTCCGCGTGCCCACACTTGAAATGGACGGGCCAAGATGATGCCGCCGCTGATGTCGATGAGTCTTTGACCTCTGCTGCTCCTCCTGCGAACAAAGAAACAACGAAGATGTCAGTAGCACCTGTTGCAAATAGTAAGTGTTTGTTCTCTAAAATCGCCAAAAGATGCATGTAAACAATTAGCCAAATCGATAGACAAAATGACTCTAAATGACCTGAAAACCTGACAGAGGACAGAAGACATCACCAAAAGGCCACTGCCACTGAGACAGTCGGCCAATCTGCCTTCAACTGGAATTCGTCCCTGGGCAGGACGAATTCTGATTGCTATTCGTCCCTGGGTGGGACGAATTCTGCTGTGTTGGAAAAGCCGACCTGCTGCTGCTCCAATGTCGAATCTCGGGACCTGCAAAACGCCTGCAAACAGGGGGTTATGTAATTGGGGCCATTTTGGGATGACCCAGATGGTCGGATTCTCCCAATTTGGCCTCTATCCTCGGGAATTCGATATCGCCACCTGCAAGTTAGTGAAACAACAAAGCGACACAAAGCATGATAAAATCTGATCAGAATGTTATGAAATTGAAGCTATGAGTTAACCAAACAGAATAACACGATATGCAAACTGAAACAATAATCTAGAATGCTTTAAAACTTAGAAAGTGCGGGGGTGCCCAAGTGGGCCTCCCACCGTTGGCACTTGATCTTGGAGCCAATCCACTAGGGATGGGCCCAAAACCTCTTAGGATTGGGAGGTCGGCAAATTGGTTGATTCAGGTGTCCATATGTTGGATTTGGGTCAGATTCAAGCTTCCAAAAGCCACCCAACAACCTCCCTTGCAAAAGAGATTGGTGGATGTGAGAAGGTGAATCAAAGGGGATGCAAGTGGGTGTTCAACTCGGCAGCACTTCGTTGCTTGAAATCTCCTTCAATCTGTCTCCTTTTGGGTGAGAAAAGTCCCACCTTTTATAGACCCATGGGGTCTCTTTTGAGAGGGAAGCACAAATGCCATGTGTTGGTCATAGGTGCCATGTGGCAGTCATGTCTTCCCATGAGGGAGGGGAGTCCTCCATTGACTTGGGCTCTCATAACTGCCCTTGTGACAGTCCTCTAACGGCCTATCTATCCACCCACACACGTGTGCGAGGCAAGAGTCATCAACTGATTGTCCTGGGCTGCCACTTGGCACCATTCTTCTTTTTGCCCGTTAAACTTGGAATTCGTCCCTGGGTGAGACGATTTCAGAATTCGTCCCTGGGTGAGACGAATTCCAGTTAGTATTCGTCCCTGGGTGAGACGAATACTAAGCAAAGTGTCTAAATGTGCCAAATTGCTTCCTGACCTTACAAAATTGCTATGAAAGTGGTTAGGACCACTTGTTTGACCTCCGAGGGCTGCCACTGGGGGCTGTGTTTGTCAAAGCGATCGGTGTTTGCAGTCACATAATCGGATTGGTGCTGTTTTGGTGTCTACGAGATGCCCCTTTTTGGGATGCGCTGTGCATAGCGCAGCGACGAGCAAAAATAGATAACCAAAGCACTAATGATTAGGGTTTCTTGGTAACCTAACCAACTTTTGATGCCCCAAGCACTAAGGAGTTTGATTTCAAGTGTTAACCTATTTTGGTGAGGTGTGACTTGAACTTAGACATTGATCAGTCATGAATAGGCGAAGGGCATTTTATCCACGGGGGAACCTTGTGTTCATGATTCACGAAATGCCAAGTGTTTGATTGATTTGATTGTTGCTTGTTTACTGCCCCAAGCAGGAGCGTGATTGTCTTTGTCAATGATTCTTTGAATGCATGTCATTTTCCTTAATTGGGTGTGTGATTGTTGATTGGTGACTAAGTGTGACTACCCCCTCAAGCGACGAATCGATGAGGGAATGACCTTCATGAGAAAAGCGACGAGTCGCTTGACCCAAGATGACTTGTGCAAGGGTGCCTTTAGATGGTTTATCGTTAAGCATGTGCAATTTTTCCAACATCTGGACCTATTTTTGGTGGGTGTTAACCCTTTTTGTGATGCCATAATGGGGTGAAATCGTCGACAACCCATCTTCCCGTGGAGCGGTCCGGCTATGATAGCCTTCTTGGGGAAGTAGTAGAGTGACAATTTGAACCCCGACATCGATTTTCTATGCCAAGAGGTTAAGTGCAAGAGCACTTGTGTCCGACAATGCTTATTGCTTTGTTTTTATGTTGCATTTTTTGTTGTTTTTTTTTTGTGACACCATTTGGGGATTAAATTTTCAAAAATCCGTCTCCCGTGGAGCGGTCCGGCTATGGTAGCCTTCTTAGGGAGTAGGATAGTGATAATTTGTGACCCTGATGTCGATTTTCCATGCCAAGAGTTTAAGTGCAAGAGCACTTGTGTCTGGCAATGTTTATTGCTTTTTGTGTTGTTTTGATTTTCTTGTTGTTTTTGAGTGGGCTTTGACCCTTTTGTGACGTCATTTGGGGATGAAATTGTCAAAAATCCATCTTCCCGTGGAGCGGTCCGGCTATGGTAGCCTTCTTAGGGAGTAGGATAGTGACAATGTAGACCCCGACATCAGTTTTTCTATGCCAAGAGGTTAAGTGCAAGAGCACTTGTGTCCAGCAATGTTTATTGCTTTTTGTTTTTGTGTTGCATTTATTTGTTGTTTTTGTTGTTTTGATTTTCTTTGATCTTGTGCATGATGGTTGATGAATATGGATGTATGCATGTTGATTTATTTTGATGGATGCATATGCTATGATGAATGCAAATGGTTTTGATTTATATGTGATATGCAGATATGAAATGGATGAATGGGGTTTGTGATGTTTGGCTATGGCACCAAGGACTATTTAGAACTCTGTTATTTTGTTTTTAGGCGATTGTTGTGATGCATGACTTTGTATGTATACATGTGGTTTTTCTTTTTTGTATTTTTTTGATGGTATTGTAAGGATGAAAAGTAGCGCAGTTGGTTTAGAAATGTAGCTAAGGTTTTCTGAGACTCAGACGGTTTTAACTCACTAGCCATGACTGTACTTTATCTTACAAGACTTTTGAACAAGGTATGAATCGGACTTGTTTTTGACCGAGCTATTTCACATCCCTGTGTGTGCAATTGAGTTCATTTATGTGGTATTTGTCAAGATACCGCCAGTGCCAGATGGGCTTTCAACCGAACCTGTACTGAGGATCACCTAATTAGCTCCACTAACTCCTTTGGTGTATTTAGTTAGATTAATCTGCGGTGTTATCCAAGATGCCATAAGCTAGCTCATCCACATGCAAACATTGATCTGTACGCAAGTTAATGTGATAGATATATCATCATGCGAGAAGTTTACCGCCAGTTACCGATAGGCTATCAACCAAACCGATACTGAGGCTTGCCTCATGACTTGTTAGAATACTGAGAGTTCCAGGGATTCAAGTTCACTCCCTTCTTTTCTTCAATTGTATTGGGATACTTGCTCGTTTGTAGTGATAAGATCACTGTTTATTTTGATTTGTTTTTCTTTTGAGCAAGGGATTGGGGATATGGAGTGATGAAAATCACTATTGCTTGTGCCTTTTGATGTGTGCACTGTAGGATGTCAAATTTTGGAGTTTTGACATTTTGCAAATTTTTTGATGTTTTGCAATTATTGAGAACTTTAGGGATTCTTAGGGAATTGGGTAGGGAGGATGCTTGTCCTTTTGCCAACTCTCAGCATTCTTGGGGTCATTCGCACAGGGGGATGAGCAAGATAACCGTTTCGCTTGTGGTGACCTGGATTACTTTGCAGGTTTCATCTTTCGTTCACACAACTTGGGAATTGTTTTATGTGTCTTGATATGTGTTGGGATGTTACGTAACAAGGTTTATTTCAAGTATGACTCTACCTTCGTAAAATCATATTGACTTGATACATTACATGGCTAAAGAGCAAAATGATGACTGAATCACGGAAACTCTTGATACATTAAAAGACCACTGACTCTAGTGTGGTAAAAGCAATGCATGGTGTTTTTGTTGTTTTTGTACAATGGAACAGTGTGGAATAAGATGGACTAGCGAGAGCAATTACAACCTATGGTGCCTTTGACCTGTTCGACCACAAATATGCAATGTATGGATGCAATGCTTAATGCAGCTACATATTTTTGTATTTTTGATGGATTGATTTTTGTGAATATGAAGATGAAGGGCGAGAAGAGCTCTCTTTTGATGAATTTGAGTATGCCTAGATATGATATGCAAATTTTGGTTGTTTTTGATTATTTTTTATTTTGACCAAGTGATTGCGATAATCCTTGGAGCTTTTGGTTTGACCAAGTGATTGCGATAATCCTTGGAGCTTTTTGGGTTTTGACCAAGTGATTGCGATAATCCTTGGAGCTTTTTGGTTTTGACCAAGTGATTGCGATAATCCTTGGAGCTTTTTGGGATGACCAAGTGATTGCGATAATCCTTGGAGCTTTTGGGGTGACCAAGTGATTGCGATAATCCTTGGAGCTTTTGGGGTGACCAAGTGATTGCGATAATCCTTGGAGCTTTTTGGGGTGACCAAGTGATTGCGATAATCCTTGGAGCTTTTTGAGGTGACCAAGTGATTGCGATAATCCTTGGAGCTTTTGGGGTGACCAAGTGATTGCGATAATCCTTGGAGCTTTTGGGGTGACCAAGTGATTGCGATAATCCTTGGAGCTTTTGGGGTGACCAAGTGATTGCGATAATCCTTGGAGCTTTTGGGGTGACCAAGTGATTGCGATAATCCTTGGAGCTTTTGGGGTGACCAAGTGATTGCGATAATCCTTGGAGCTTTTTGGTTTGGATTATGGTTCTTCAAGGGATAGAGGTACCCCCAGCTTGATGGTCTTTGCACTCTGGATCTGGCTCTAGAGGTATGGGCATGAATGGATCGGCCCTATGCACGGATAGGAGGACAGAGTCTACCCCCGACACTGATGTTGTTATGGGATCTCTGGGTGGAAGTTGATCTTTATGTGCCCAAAGTTGTGGATGTAATGCTTGGTCCCACTGCGGTGGGTTAACATGCCACTCATGCCCTAGTATTATGTTTATCTGTTGACATGCTTCCTCAAATTTTATGGGATGCCGATGTTGTCGCATGTGATTGTTGTGGGCTATCTCTGTTTCATCTTCACTTTCAACTAGTGAGTACAGCTCATCAGAATCTGGAGATTCTGAGACATGGAGGACTGCATCATCAGGTAGCCCTATGGTTAAAGGTTGATCCTCTTTGAAAGGAGCTTCATGTAAGTTGGGCCTTGGGAGCTCCAAAATCTTGGTCTCTACCGACTCTAAGTGCTCTAGCACTTTGCATATATCGGGGGATTTGAGCTCCTCCTCTTTGATTGGTTCTTGTTGAGGAACTTGGGGCGTATGGAGGGGTAACTGGATAGCACCCCCCATGCCTTGATAGGGCATTTCATCCCGCTCTTCTTCTCGCTCTGATTCCTTAGAGGCTTCTTGATGAATTTCTAAGGGTGGCCCATAAACCTGGGTGGATGTCTGAGGAAGGCACCCGTCATTGGTTATAGGATCAGCCTCCCGCTCATGTCTGGGAGGCATCGGGGGCGATGCTTGATAAGGTCGCGGAGACTCGTCTCGCACCCGGGGGTTGTGCCTCTCATAATGTTTTGTCTTATGTGTGTGAGGGGTTGGAATCCTCTCAGGTAGTTTATAGCGCAACTTATCTGCTTTACGCTGCATGTATAAGTCCTCTAACTCCTGACGACCTTGCTCTATGCGTAACTCATCCGCTTCGCGTTGCATGCGCTCTCTATCCAAGCGGTGTCGATACTCTATTTCCTGATGACTTTGTTTAAGCCGCGTGATTTGGGCTTGACGGGTGGCATGTCTGGCGACTATCGGGTCGGTTCGGTCTACCCTATTTTGTTCAGGAGGTTCGAATGTTTCTCCTATGTGTTGGCCTCGATCTTGATGATCTAAAATTTCAATGGGTCGCTTCCCTCTGTCGATGTAGGCGGCATGTACTTGAGGCCGCACTGTTTGTTGTCCTCGAGGAATGCGATGATTTTCCTCGTACTCCCTTTCATGTTGGCTCTCCTGCATAGTGTGTTGGAACAACTCATCCTCCTGGCACTGAAGGTGCTCTTTGTTAATATAGTACAGTTCCTCTAAATGTAGTCGCTCTAGTCGCTCTAGCTCAAGTTGCGTGAATTGCATTTGGCGTGCGACGTGCTTGACAGATTCTAAGATGGTTGGTCCTGTCGCCTCATGTCTAGAAGGCCTAGATGCCTCTCCTAGATATTTTTGATCGTAGTGATCCAAGATCTCTATAGGTGACCTCCCTTTGTTGGGGGTAGCGGCATTCCCTCGGGGCTTTGGCCTCAGTGAGTGGTCTTGATAGATAGCAGGTGCGAGAGGCATATTGCTCCCGCACTTGTATATTGCTCTCGAGGAAGGTAGGGATCTTCCTCTTGCTCTCTTTCATAAGTGAAAAAGGGATGGACGGAGTTAGTTCGCCCCGCCTGAGGAGCCTTGTGCTCTGGATTTTTCTTTGTAGTCCTGACAACTAGAGGGGGTGAAGGAGGGATAATGTAATCATGTGGTTCCTCCCGTCGAACCCTATGTTGACCTAGCGCTTCATCGCGTGATGACCGCTCATAGCGAGCTTCTAAGGGAGCTCTCCTATGACTGTACCCCTCATGGAAGGGTGTGTGTTGAATGTTATGCTGAATAGGAGTGCTCCTCGAAGAGGTGTCCCTGTAGTCCCTTTCCTTTAAGGTGTGGAGGGGACTGCCTTGTGTGTTAGGTCACCAAGGTGGTATGACCAAATCCTTGGGATTGTAACGGAGATGACTCATGCCTCCTTGGACATTCCCCATAGCCTCCGCCCGTGATTGGGCTTGGCTACGGGTGAGCACCATGACGATGTCTCTCTAAAAATCCTAAAAATTGAAATGAGTCAGATGGGGCCCAAAATTGGCGTGTGCATCCCTCTTATAGTAGATAAGACAAAAATGAAGTTTCAAGTCCTAGCTCTGAATACATTAGGAGATATTGACATCCGAACAGCTCAAAAAGTGCAAAAAAATGCGTGCCCAATTTTAAAACCTAATTTTGGGGCACTAGATGATGGAATTTGGCCCCGAAAACTGACTTTTCTGGGCAAATAGGATTCTAGGGAATCATATTTGTTTAAAATTATCCCAACTAACTCCCTGTAAAATTTCGTGTCAATCGGAGCTACGGTTGAGAAGTTATGGCCCCGACAAGATGCACTAAAATTTAGGGAAAAATATAAGATTTCCCATATTTTGTTGGATGCTCCTGCATCACTTATGGGCACATTTGGGGTGATTTTGGGTTGACCAAAGGGTTCATGGACACCTTTGGGGCATTTTGGAGTGACCAAGCGATTACGGGAATCCTTGGAGCTTTTTGGAACAAGTGACAAAATGCGTAAATTTTTATCTTTTTGTTTATGATTTTTTTTTTTGTTACACTAAGCAGAAATGAACACACACATGCGCAAACCGTGATTATCTCTTTTAAGGGTTTAAATAGTGTGTCCTAAACTGGTTTAGTGCATTTTGATGTTTTGTTTTGTTTTTGTAGGTTTTGAAGAACGTTTAAATGCATTATGACGGCTCATATAACTCCCAAAACGGTCGCCCCTTCAATATACCAACCAGGCCGATATACCAACCTCTCTATATACCCGCCCTTACGAGAGGGAGACTATAGGTACGTGAGAGCAGAAGGTACATGGTACGTAGGCGGTACGGAAGGGGGATTGTCCTGTTAATGGCACCTACCATAGAAGACTTATCCTCGCGCGCATGGGAATCACCCCAGCGACACTCGGTCAGCTTTCGTCAGGATTTACGCCTAACAACGGTTGACAATCGGGAAATGGATGCAAAGCTAAGCCAAGGTGGTGATGAACCCACCGTTGGTCTTGCTCAAGGGCTGGGGTCTTACGACCAGCTCCTTGGTTTAAAATTATTGCGTGAAGTGTGTGGGATTCATTTTATTTAACGAAAATGAAACAAGCATAAATGACTTTTCCTAATGCAATGCAGGATTAAATGAAAACAATTAAAGAAACAGAAACAGAAACAGAAAATTTAACAGAGATCATGAAAATCCCTACCTCTTCTCTGCCTGGACCGGTTGCTTCTGAATTTCTGCTCTGAAAAGTTGCAGACAGAAATTCGTCCCTCGGTGAGACGAATTACAGAACAGAATTCGTCCCTCCCAGAGACGAATTTGAATTCGTCTCAGGGTCAGACGAATTTCAGTAAAGCAATCGTCACGACCAGGGACGAATAACGATCGCAACAAAAAAGGTACCTGTCAAACACAAAACACAAAAATTTGATCAGTTTCTGTGATTTTAAAACCAGGGGACAAGGTCCCACCGTGATCGCCACCGAAAGCACGAGATTTCGGGCGAAGGAAACACTAATTGCGATGCATTCAAAATCAAATACGCTTAAGTCCTAGAAATGTAAATTGCATGAAATGAAAGAAACGCATTGGAAGAGACACAAGCAAATGGAGAAAACACAGCCCTTTCATTAAACTTTCTTGATCTCTGTTACAAATACGCCTCCTCCTTTTCAGGGGCTAGGAGCGTTAAAAGAATTTGACTACAATCGAGACTTAAGGTTCCTCTTTCCGCGTGCCCACACTTGAAATGGGCGGGCCAAGATGATGCCGCCGCTGATGTCGATGAGTCCTTCACCTCTGCTGCTCCTCCTGCGAACAAAGAAACAACGAAGATGTCAGTAGCACCTATTGCAAATAGTAAGTGTTTGTTCTCTAAAATCGCCAAAAGATGTATGTAAATAATTAGCCAAATCGATAGACAAAATGACTCTAAATGACCTGAAAACCTGACAGAGGACAGAAAACATCACCAGAAGGCCACTGCCATTGAAACAGTTGGCCAATCTGCCTTCAACTGGAATTCGTCCCTGGGCAGGACGAATTCTAACTTCTATTCGTCCCTGGGTGGGACGAATTCTGCTGTGTTGGAAAAGCCGACCTGCTGCTGCTCCAATGTCGAATCTCGGGACCTGCAAAATGCCTACAAATAGGGGGGTTATGTAATTGGGGCCATTTTGGGATGACCCAGATGGTCGGATTCTCCCAATTTGGCCTCTATCCTCGGGAATTCGATATCGCCACCTGCAAGTTAGTGAAACAACAAAGCGACACAAAGCATGATAAAATCTGATCAAAATGTTATGAAATTGAAGCTATGAATTCACCAAATAGAATAACATGAAATGCAACCTGAAACAATAATCTAGAATGCTTTTAAAACAAAACTTAGAAAGTGCGGGGGTGCCCAAGTGGGCCTCCCACCGTTGGCACTTGATCTTGGCGCCAATCCACTAGGGATGGGCCCAAAACTTCTTAGGATTGGGATGTCGGCAAATTGGTTGATTCAGGTGTCCATATGTTGGATTTGGGTCAGATTCAAGCTTCCAAAAGCCACCCAACAACCTCCCTTGCAAAAGAGATTGGTGGATGTGAGAAGGTGAATCAAAGGGGATGCAAGTGGGTGTTCAACTCGGCAGCACTTCGTTGCTTGAAATCTCCTTCAATCTGTCTCCTTTTGGGTGAGAAAAGTCCCACCTTTTATAGACCCATGGGGTCTCTTTTGAGAGGGAAGCACAAATGCCATGTGTTGGTCATAGGTGCCATGTGGCAATCATGTCTTCCCATGAGGGAGGGGAGTCCTCCATTGACTTGGGCTCTCATAACTGCCCTTGTGACAGTCCTCTAACGGCCTATCTATCCACCCACACACGTGTGCGAGGCAGGAGTCATCAAGCGACTGTCTCGGGCTGCCACTTGGCACCATTCTTCTTTTTGCCCGTTAAACTTGGAATTCGTCCCTGGGTGAGACGATTTCAGAATTCGTCCCTGGGTGAGACGAATTCCAGTTAGTATTCGTCCCTGGGTGAGACGAATACTGAGCAAAGTGTCTAAATGTGCCAAATTGCTTCCTGACCTTACAAAATTGCTATGAAAGTGGTTAGGACCACTGTTTGACCTCTGAGGGCTGCCCTGGGGGCTGTGTTTGTCAAAGCGATCAGTGTTTGCAGTCACATAATCGGATTGGTGCTGTTTTGGTGTCTACACTATCTTGTTGTAAAAGAATAAAGAAAAAGTGAGCATAAATTATACATGTAAAAAAGTCAAATAAAAAATTAAAATATTCATTAAATACTTGGATGTTGGTAAAGATTTCTGTTATGCAGTCATATTTTATATCTAAAATCTATTTTAAATAATATTCTCAATGTAATTATATTTATAAACAAAATATTATAACTTAAAAAAATATTTTTATACCATGGGAGGTCCCTGGTTCTAATATCCACCCTACCAAATGTACATTGGGTACCCAAAATCCAGTTGATAATGATGGTCCGGTCACGACTGAGCATGACATTAGGGCGATTTTGATGGTGTAGAAATTTCTCACATCCAAGGTAGCCATCCAAGATAAAAAATTTAATAATAACTTGAACAAATAAATTAATAATATTGAAAAATAAAGTAGAAAATATTAATGTGTTAGATAGAATAACATAATGTTTAAAATATGATGGAATAACTATAGAAAAATTAAATATATATTATTGTTTACATTAAATAATCTTAATAACATTGAATCTTTAAATCTACAAATTTTCATTCATAATATAATAATTGAATGACATGTTTTACATACGATACATGTGAAGAGATAAACAAAACTAAAGACTTCTTGAAAATAAAAAATTATAAAAAAAACAATCATCAAAATAAAATATGAAGATATTTTTGTTTAACTTACTAATTTCAAAATAATGTTTAATATAAAATTATATAAATGTGAAAAATTGTATGAATATTGAAAATTTTAATTTTATGTATAATAATTTTAAAAAATAAATCTATAATCTTATATAAATGTAACCCTTATAATTAAGTTTTATATTAAACAATTCTTAATATACTATATTATGTTCTATATTTTGACATGCCTTGCCCGACCCAAGAACCCATGTGCACACTAAGTAGAAAAATAAACATCCAATATAAATCCCCATGCCTAGTAGGTTTTTAAACATAACGTAAATGTATGAGGTATTTCATTTGGTAAAATGATTTCTCTTCCATGCGCACACTAAGTAGAAAAATAAACATCCAAAATAAATCCCCCTTGCTTAGTAGGTTTTTAGACCTAAGGTAAATATAGGGGGTATTTTGTTCGATGATATGATTTGGCTCCTATGTAGGATGATGTGGCATCATGGCTCAACATGATTTGACATGTATGTGGAACAATTTGGTATGGGTTGGCACATCACATCTTGCTACTTAAAATGAGCATCGTACAATTTGACCATGTGTGAGTCAACACAACATGGTCCAACCTTATAAGGGGTATCACATTACAATATGATCTTATAGGACAATGTAATATGGCCCTGTATTGGATGGTGTGTTCTAGCCCTTGATATATCATAGATTTCTATGATATAATGTGTCATGGTTGGTGATACCATGCAACACAATCTAGTCTCATGTAATACGATGTGGTGTAATACAACCATACACAAGATGACAAAATGATTCCTATTCTTGTAGGCTAACTACCCACAAGATTACATGTCATGGTCCATTATCATTGGATGGTGGGTTATGGAAAAAGGCCCTATGTAGGAGTATTTCATGACCCTATTTTATAGATCGACTCAAAGTGGTCTTGCCTCAGATAAGAATATGCATCATGGCCCAATCTCACAGATAGTCTAGTCTTGATGCAAGTTAAGGTGGGATAAACTAGGAAGCTAGTATGGTCAAGGTCCAATACCATAGGTAGTTTTGACATAGAGTGCGTAAAAGTAATATCCACATCAAATGGGGTTTCCAAAAACTAAAATGTAGATCTAAAATAATAGATCCTCCTATTTAGTCTACCAAATTAGACTTTTACCTAAACCTATTGGATGGATTTTTACCTATATTATATGATGTATAAGGTATATTAATTTTAAAAATAAGAAATTAATGTAATAAGATAATATATTTTTTAATTTATTGAACCAAACATTTACAATCACATATTATAGATTTTATAGTTAACGTATTTTAAAATATTATTTTTAAAAACCCACTTGTTGTAGGTGAGTTACAGGGTAGGGAAATTCAATGGAGGTTCTTGGTTTGAATCTCTACCCTACCAAATGCACATTGGGTACCCAAAATTTAGTTGATAATATTTATATGATAATGGTTGGGTATGACTCCCGACTGATTTTGATGATGTAGAACCTTCTGGTCATGGTTTCTGTTACCAAGGTAGCCCCACAAAGGGTTTTTCCCTAAATTAAGAAAAAATATATATAATTTTTAAAAATGTAGATTAATATAAAAATATAAACATTAACCAAATCTGGAAACACATACGAATAAAGAAAGACACATACTTGACATACTTAAGAATATCCATGAGAATCCTTGGAGGGTTTGGGGGTTTTACCGTCCTTCAAAGCTCTTAATTTTTATTAAAAAATTATTTATAGATGTATGTTATGAATTGGATAAAACAATGTATACTTTAATGGTAATCCTCAAATATTCTATGAAATAATTGTTGTATCTCTCAGTTTTCAAGTTCTAACTTTAACTCTTAAATCCATTATATAAAAAACTTAACATTATATATGTTTTTATGTTTTTCTATCTTACTACAAAAGTATAAAGAAAAAGTGAACATAAATTATACATTTAAAAAAGTTAAATAAAAAATTAACAATAGATTGAATTACAAGAAAATAATATAAATAACAAGCAAAAACTATATTCTTTTAAATAAATAAAAAGATTCAAAAAAATATTGATTGTTTGAAAATAAATTTTTTATTGACAATGTCTATTAACATTATCCAATAAATGTTTCAAAAACATATTCCTACCATATGCTTTTCTATCTTCCCACAAAAGAAAAATGAAAAATAAAATTGTAAAATTTATAATGCAAGAATTGACTGTTTCTACAAAAGTCAAATTAAAGTTTAATAATAGACTTCATTATAAGATAAAAATATAAATAACAAGTAAAAATTTTAATATTTTATATAAATATTATCATTCAAAATAATATTATATTTAAAAAAAAGTATCTTTTATTGACAACATCTAAAAAATCAAAATAAAAAATAATAATAGATCTCATCACAACTTAAAAATATAAATATGAAGCAAAAATTATATGCTTCTATATAAATAAAAACTTTCAAAACAATACTATCTATTAAAAAAAAAAAATTTATTCATAGCATTATTATCACTATGTAACAAATATCTCAAAAACATATTCACTTAAAAATAAAATAAAGATGTTTCTCTTAAAAAATCACCTACTATCGTGTATGTTTAAAATCAAATGGAGGCTGATTAAAAGAGTCATTAAATACTTGGATGTTAGTAAATATTTTTGTTATGCAATCATATTTTATGTATATAAAAATATATAAATGTTTAATATAAAATTATATAATTGTAAAAAATTGTATGAATATTGAAAATTTTAATTTTCTGTATAATAATTAAAAAAATAAATCTATAATCTTATATAAATATAACCCTTATAATTAAGTTTTATATTAAACAATTATTAATATACTATATTATCAAAACACTTAATCTAGGGTTGTAGGAGGACATAAATCCTTCCTACAACACTAAGGATGTCTATAGACTTTCTTGGACTGTGTCTTTATTTGTGTGTGATCTTAGAGTTTATTATTTTTGTTATGTTTTTATAATTAGATTATTTTTTTTAGAATAATATTTTTAATGTAATAATACATTCTATTAAATAAAACAAATATTTTTACGAGAAATTGCTTGTTTTATTGCCTCTTTATTTGAGTATCATATTTATTGCTTATAGCTACTATAGGAGTATTGTATTTGCCCAAGAGCCCATGTGCACACTAAGTAGAAAAATAAACATCCAAAATAAATCCCCCTTGCCTAGTAGGTTTTTAAACCTAAGGTAAATATAGGGGGTCGATGATATGATTTGGCTCCAATGTAGGATGATGTGGCATCATGGCTCGATATGATTTGACATGTATGTGGGACAATTTGGTATGGGTTGGCACATCACATCTTGCTACTTTAAGTGAGCATCATACAATTTGACCATGTGTGAGTCAACACAATATGGTCCAACCTTATAAGGGGTATCACATTACAATATGATCTTATAATACAATGTAAATTGGTCATGGTTTATGTTACCAAGGTAGCCCCACAAAGGGGTTTTCCCTAAATTCAGAAAAAAAATACATAATTTTTAAAAATGTAGATTAATATAAAAACATAAACATTAACCAACTCTCGAAACACATACGAATAAATAAAGACACATACTTAAGAATATCCATGAGCATCCTTGGAAATTTTGGGGTTTTACTATTCTTCAATGCTCTTAATTTTTATTACAAAATTATTTATAGAAGTATGTTATGAATTGGATAAAACAATATATAATTTAATGGTAATCCTTGAAATATTCTTTGAAATAATTGTTGTATCTCTCAGTTTTCAAGTTCTAACTTTAACTCTTAAATCCATTATATAAAAAAACTTAACATTATATATGTTTTTATGTTTTTCTATCTTACTTCAAAAGTATAAAGAAAAAGTGAGCATAAATTATACATTTAAAAAAGTTACATAAAAAATTAACAATAGATTGAATTACAAAAAAAATAATATAAATAACAAGCAAAAACTATATTCTTTTAAATAAATAAAAATATTCAAAAAATATTGATTGTTTAAATAATTTTTTTTTTATTGACATCGTCTATTAACATTATCCAATAAATGTTTCAAAAACATATTCCTACCATATGCTTTTCTATATTCTCACAAAAGAAAAATGAAAATACCCACTTGAACAGATATTTTGATAATACCCACGTGTTGTAGGTTAGTTGGAGAGGGTAGGGCAATCCTCCAAGAGATGACAATGTATATTTTCAATTATAATAAAGAATTTATAATATAATATATCAGATCTTCAAATTAATGTTCTCATATAATTTTCTTTAAAAAATCAAAATATTTATATTAATATATTTTATATTTTTAATAGCAAAATATTATCTTAAAATATATATTTTTAATAAAATGATATTTGTTGAAAATTTCATTCCAAGAAATTAAATCTATTTACTAACACAATTAATTATTCACATTTTAAGTAAGGAAAGTACAATTTAATCAATCCACAAATCACATGTTTCTTTCTCTTTAAAAGTAAAAACATTCAATCTACCTAAGTCTAAAAATATTATATTTCATTCATTTTGATAGATTTGAGTGTGAGATTTTCAATTATAAACCGTAAAAGAACGATTGAAACGAAACAAAAGTGTTATGGAAGCTTAGGCAAAATAGTCACAACTTTTTACTTTTAGAAGAATATTGACAACGTTTTACTTTTAGAAGAATATCTTCCTGTGATCATTAAAAAAGAAAAAATTACCGATCTACTCATCAGCCATAAATTGAACTTAATATTTCGTCGTCGATAAGCACACAAGTAGTCAACAATAGCTTTTCGATGTCCACTTGTCAGCCACCCATTTTAATATCTTTTAAAAATAATCTTTTAACTGAATCGTTTTAGCTTTTTGTTTTTATTCTGGCCGAAAAATTGAACCGAAAAAGGTTGCTTTCACCTTAAGAAATCTGAATTATCCGTTGAGAGTTGGCCTCGCATTTGGGTTTCTTGGTTTTGTATTTCTGAATTATCCGTTGAGAGTTGGCCTCGCATTTGGGTTTCTTGGTTTTGGTACTTGGCCCGATTTTGCAAGCAAAACAAATGCACCGGTGATCGTCATTGGAGACGATGATCTATGGAAACTGCTGCATCATCAACCTGCAACCTTCTGTTTGCCTTTGCCTTCGAAAGTCTCATCCCCGTCGCTTACTATGGAAATTTGGAATACGGAGAGATTGCCCTGCAAACTTGAAGGCGATTTTAAATTGCCAAGGGACACATAAAAAAAAAAAGAGTATTCTTTGTTCGATGGGGTCATCGCCATTGGAGACAATTATCTGTCGAAAGTGCTGCACATGACTTGAGGTGACGACGAAAATAGCTATGCCCAAACTTCGAGCAGGTAAGGCTCTGTCTTCAAAGTTATGCAGCCTGCCTTTTCCCGACTACTTCATTTGTTCTCCGTTGAGGACCATCAAGATTTGGTCAGTATTGCGGGCTTGGGCTGCGCCATCGGAATGAACACCATCTCTGCAGTTGATTTTATTAAAATTTCTGTGTTGCGTGTAGAGCGAGGTTTGGCAGTCCCGCGGGTGCAGGTGCAGGTGCAGGTAATTTTCCACGACCTGCCTTCCAACGATTTCAATGACTTGTTCATGTTGTTGAAGTCGATCAAACCGGAGTACTTGGCAGGAGGGAGTGCCCGGGCCGTTCTACGGCGTGCTGTTCCCCTGTAGTAGCATTCACATATGTTTCTCTATTATGGCATTGCATTGGCTTTCTTAGGTAATTCATTTCAGACTTCAGACTACAAGGGCTCTTAGGTTTCACTATTGATCATATTACTTTAATTTTCTGTGTTCTATTTAAGTTTAGTTTTAGTTTGTGCAGGTTCCTGCCGCGGTCGTGGTCGTGGAAGAGGGGTCACCTGTGTTGCGTACAACAGGCATAAGGTGAGGATTAATGGCAGCAGACCCGAAGTTGCAAGAGCATACGCAGAACAATCTCAAGAGGATCTGCGTCACTTCTTTCATTGTCAAGCAATGAAAATCGCTAGCGGGGGCGTTATGTTTTTCTGTACAATGGCCCGCCCAAATTCAGAACCTCAATTAATCCTCTCTGGAGTTTCCCCGCAGTAGTGAGATCAGCAACGTGGGATCACTCGGTTACAAGTCAAAACTGAAATTTAAATTTCTCACCGTTTGAGATAGCCGTTGGCATTAGGCTCATACATCCGTTGGAAGGATAGTCGCTCGTACAGCCGTTGGAAAAAGGAGGATAGTCGTTCGAAAAATATTATTTAACGGTTACAGTTGCATTTTCTTTTTCTCCTTTTTTTATTTGTTTGATATGTTTTGTTTTTATTTGTTTGACGTCTTTACCAAGTTTTTTACAATTTGTTTGCTTTTATTTTTGACCTTTTCCGTTTTTCATTTCTTTGAAATGTTTTATGGTGTTTCTTGCACTATATCATAATCATCTATGTTTCTGCGATTTGAAATGTAAATTTTGTTTGAATTTAAAAGTTGAAATGTAAATTTTGTTTGAACTGAAGAGTAGGAAGATCAATACTGTGAAGAAAAGATTGGGGAGATTTAGACGGGAGAAATATCACTATGAATTGTGCTCAGGATAAAGGAAGTAGAGGTGGTGGCAGTGCTACAGTAGATGCGGCAGATACAATGGCGGTGGCAGCGGCTATAAAAGCCATCGTAATATTCGCTATGGAGGTGATCGTAGTAGCAGTGGTTATGACGGTAAAGCCTATGGCGATGACGAATGGGTCCCAATATGGATGTTGTAGCTTCTATTGCAATGGTGGATGGGGAAGTTAAATCTTATTTGATTATAGTTTTATGAATATTATTTCCTGTTGGAGCTTGTTGTGTCTAAGTAGAAAGTAGTGTATAGGAGGGATCTGGTTCTAGTTGAAATTGATACGTTTCTTTTGTTAGTAGTCTTGGGTGTAACCGTATTTTAGCCCTATATTTTAAAATTTAGTCAAAGAAAAAAATCTCTAGGGTGTTTGAAAAGTAGTTGCTCCTGATGTTGAATTCTATTGTTTTGTTGGTGGTCTTTCATGGTCAGTTGATGAAAGGAACGAAAGGATGCCTTCCTACCTTACGGTGAGGTCATGGCTCACATGGACTTCATGGTTATGAGCAATGGAGAGACTGGGAGGTCCAAAAACTTTAGATTCATGACTTTTGAGGATGAAGAATCATTGAGAAATGCTATCGAATAGATGAATGCGAGAGATTTGGATAGGAGAAACATCACCGTGAATCATGCTCAGGATAAAGAAAGTGGAGGTAGGTAGCTACAGTGGCAGCTATGGTGGCTATGATAGTTGTAGTAGTAGTGGCATGGAGATAGCCATGAGTGATATGAATGCAAATATAGAGGCAGTCACGAGCAATATAAATGCAACTATGGATGCTGTTGGAACAACTACCGCTACGACGATGGCGGGTCCCGATATGGAGGTAACTTCTCTAAATATGGTATATGTAGATGTTAAATATTTATGTATACCATTTCACGGTGGATCTTGTTATGTTTTGGTAGAAGGTATTCTAATTTTTTATATATAGTTAAATTTTATTTTTGATTTTGATGTATTTTTATGAATAATTATTTTAATAAAAATTCAATATTATTTTAAGGGGTAGAAATCCCTCCTAAAACCCAAATTATGGTTGTAGGCCTTCTTGAGGACGTGTCTTTACTTATGTGTGATTTTATAGTACATTATTTTTAATATGTTTTTATAATTACATTAAATTTTTTAGAATAATATTTTGAATGTAATAACAAATTTTGTTAAATAAAACAAATACTTTTTCCGCAAAATGCTTGTTTTAGCACTTCTTTTAATTGAGTATCATATTTATTTTTTATAGCTACTATAGGGGTATTGTGTCCTACATACCAACATGCTTCACCTCTTTTAGCTTGAGCACTTGCTAACCTTAAAAATTAAATATTCGAAATAAAACACACTTATCCATTCACAAAATGGCTTTTTTTACCTAACCCTACTATAGGGAGATGTTATGTTCTATATTTTGACATGCCTTGCCCTACCCAAGAGCCTATGTGCACACTAAGAAGAAAAATAATCATCCAATATAAAGCCCCCATGCCTAGTAGGTTTTTAAACCTAATGCAAATATAAGAGGTATTTTGTTTGATGACTTTAATGACACGATTTATCTTCCATGTGCACATTAAGCAGAAAAATAAACATCCAATATAAATCCTCCTTGCCTAGTAGGTTTTTAAACCTAAGGTAAATATAGGGGGTATTTTATTTGATGACATGATTCGGCTCTTATCTAGGATGACATGGAATAATGATTTGACATGATTTCACATGTATGCGGGACAATGTGGCATGGGTTGGCACATCATATCATACTATTGTAAGTGAGCATCATACAATTTGGCCATGTGTGAGTCAACACAATATGGTCCAATCCTATATGGGGTTTCACATTACAACATGATATTATAGGGGAATGCAATATGGTCTTGTATTGGATGGTGCGGTCTAAGCCTTTGCAAGTTGATATGTCGTAGCCTACTATTATGAAATAGTGTGTTATGGTTGGTGATCCAATAAAACATGATCTAGCCTTATGTGAGATGATATGGTGTAATACATCCATACATAAGATGACATAATGTTTTTTTTGCTCTTATAGGTTTATTACCCATAAGATGATATGTCATGGTCCATTCCCATGGGATGATGTGTTATGGTAAAAGGCCCTATGTAGGAGAGCATTTCATGGCCCACTTTTATAGATCGACTCAAAGTGGTCTTACCTTATATCAGACTATACATCATGGTCAAGTCTCACATATAGTCTAGTCTTGATGCAAGTTAAGGTGGGATAAACTAGGAGGCTAGCATGGTGAAGACCCAAGACCATAGGTAGTTTTGACATAGAGTATAGAAAAGGCTTATCCACAACAAATGAGGTTTCGAAGAATTAAATACAGATCTAAAATAATAAATCCTCCTATTTAGTCTACAAAATTAGACTTTTACCTAAAACTACTATGGGGTAGACTTTTACCTATATTATATGATGTACAAGACATATAACTTCTATAAAATAAGAAATTAATGTAACAAAATAGTATATATTTTTAATTTATTGACTATAGAATTTAATGGTAAGCCTCGAAATCTTCTTTGAAATAATTGTTGTATCACATAGTTTAAGACAAAAATTTAAAGAAAATTTCTAAATTTAACATAAATTTAACATTCTATATGTTTTTATGTTTTATACCATGGGAGGTCCCTGTTTCGAATCTCCACCCTACCAAATGTACATTGGGCACCCAAAATCCAGTTGATAATGCTGGTGCGGTCATGACTGAGCGTGACTTTAGGGTGATTTTGATGGTGTAGAAATTTCTTAGATCCTTGGTAACCCTCCAAGATAAAAAATTTAATAATAACTTGAACAAATAGATTAATAATATTGAAAAATAAAGTAGAAAATATTAATTTGTTAGATAGAATAACATAATGTTTAAAATACGATGGAATAACTCTAGAAAAATTAACTATATACAATTGTTTGCTTTAAACAATCTTAATAACATTGAACCTTTAAATCTACAAATTTTAGTTCATAACATAATAATTGAATGACATGTTTTACATATGATACATCTAAAGAGATAAACACAACTAAAGACTTCTTGAAAATAAAAAACTATTAAAAAAACAATCATCAAAATAAAATATGAAGATATTTTTGTTTAACTTACTAATTTCAAAATAATGTTTAATATAAAATTAAAATTATGTAAAAAATTGTATGAATATTGAAAATTTTAATTTTATGTATAATAATTTAAAAAAATAAATCTTTAATCTTATATAAATGTAACCCTTATAATTAAGTTTTATTTTAAACAATTATTAATATATTATATTATCAAAACACTTAATTTAGGGTTGTAGGAGGACAAAAATCCTTCCTAGAACACTAAGGTTGTCTGTAGACTTTCTTGGGGTGTGTCTTTATTTGTGTGTAATCTTAGAGTTTATTATTTTTGTTATGTTTTATAATTAGATTATTTTTTTAAGAATAATATTTTTAATGTAATAATAAATTCTATTAAATAAAACAAATATTTTTACTAGAAATTGCTTGTTTTATCGCCTCTTTATTTGAGTATAATATTTATTTCTTATAGCTACTATAGGAGTATTGTATCCTGCATACCAACATGTCTCACTTCATTTAGCATAAACACTTGCTAACCTTAAAAATTAAACATCTAAATTAAAATCCTACTTATTCATTCACCTAATGGCTTTTTTACCTAAGGCTACTATAGGGAGGTGTTATATTCTATATTTTGACATGTCTTGCCCTGCCCAAGAGCCCATGTGCACACTAAGTAGACAAATAAACATTCAAATTAAATCCCCCTTGCCTAGTAGGTTTTTAAACCTAAGGTAAATATAGGGGGTATTTTGTTCGATGATATGATTTGGCTCCTATGTAGGATGATGTGGCATCATGGCTGGACATGATTTGACATGTATGTGGGACAATTTGGTATGGGTTGCACATCATATCTTGCTAATGTATTTTTTAATTTATTGAACCAAACATTTACAATCACATATTATAGATTTTATAGTTAACGTATTTTAAAATATTATTTTTAAAAACCCACTTTTTGTAGGTGAGTTAGAGGGTAGGGCAATTCAAGGGAGTTTCTTGGTTTGAATCTCCACCCTACCAAATGCACATTGGGTACCCAAAATCTAGTTGATAATATTGATACGATAATGGTCGGATATAACTCCCAATTGATTTTGATGATGTAGAACCTCCTGGTCATGGTTTCTGTTACCAAGGTAGCCCCACAAAGGGTTTTTTTGAAAATTCAGATAAAATATATATAATTTTTAAAAATGTAGTTTAAATTAAAAAACATAAACATTAATCAACTCTGGAAATACATACAAATAAAGAAAGACAAATACTTAAGAATTTATGTAAGCATCCTTGGAGGGTTTGGGGGTTTGGGGGTTTTACCGTCCTTCAAAGATCTTAATTTTTATTAAAAAAAAAATTATAGATGTATGTTATGAATTCGATAAAACAATATATAATTTAATGGTAATCCTCGAAATATTCTTTGAAATAATTGTTGTATCTCTCAGTTTTCAAGTTCTAACTTTAACTCTTAAATCCATTATATAAAAAAACTTAACATTATATATGTTTTTATGTTTTTCTATCTTACTGCAAAAGTATAAAGAAAAAGTGAGCATAAATTATACATTTAAAAAATTTAAATAAAAAATTAACAATAGATTGAATTACAAGAAAATAATATAATTAACAAACAAAAACTATATTCTTTTAAATAAATAAAAAGATTCAAAAAATATTGATTGTTTAAATAATTTTTTTTTTATTGACAACGTCTCTTAACATTATCCAATAAATGTTTCAAAAATATATTCCTACCATATTCTTTTCTATCTTCTCACAAAAGAAAAATGAAAAATAAAATAGTAAAATTTATAATGCAAGAATTGACTGTTTCTACAAAAGTCAAATTAAAGTTTAATAATAGACTTAATTATAAGATAAAACTATAAATAACAAGTAAAAATTATATTATTTTATATAAATATTATCATTCAAAATAATATTATATTTTAAAAAATAATCTTTTATTGACAACATCTAAAAAATCAAATTAAAAATTAATAATAGATCTCATTACAACTTAAAAATATAAATATCAAGCAAAAATTATATGCTTCTATATAAATAAAAACTTTCAAAACAATACTATCTATTAAAAGATATTTTATTCATAGCATTATTATCACTATGTAACAAATATCTCAAAAACATATTCACTTAAAAATAAAATAGAGACGTTTCTCTTAAAAAATCACCTACTATAGTGTATGTTTAAAATCAAATGGAGGTTGATTAAAAGAGTCATTAAATACTTGGATGTTAGTAAATATTTCTGTTATGCAATTATATTTTATATCCTCATCAAAAAAAAAAAAAAAAATCTATTTTAAACAATATTCTCCACGTAATTATATTTATAAACAAAAAATCACAACTTTGACAAATATTTTGATAATACCCACGTGTTGTAGGTTAGTTGGAGAGGGTAGGGAAATCCTCCAAGATATGACCATGTATATTTTTAATTATAATAAAGAATTCATAATATAATATATCAGATTTTCAATTTTAATGCTTTCATATAATTTTCTTTAAAAAATCAAAATATTTATATTAATATATTTTATATTTTTAATAGAAAAATATTATCTTAAAATATATTTTTTTAATAAAATAATATTTGTTAGGAATTTCGTTCCAAGAAATTAACTCTATTTACTAACACAATTTATTACTTATATTTTAATTAACGAAAGTACAATTTAATCATTCCACAAGTCACATGTTTCTTTCTCTTTAAAAAGAAAAACATTCAATATACATAAATCTAAAAATATTATATTCCATTCATTTTAATAGATTTGAGTGTGAGATCTTTTTAGCTTTAAGAGATGCCCTTCCCAAATGATAGAAACCATGAAAGCATGATGGGAACGAAAGTGTTATGAAATCTTAGGCAAAAAAGTTACAAAGTACACTTTTTACTGTGATCATTAAAAAAAAAAAATTTACCCATCTACTCATCAGCCAGAAATTGAACTTAATATTTCGTCGTCGATAAGCAAACAAGTTGTCAATAATAACTTTTCAGTGTCCACTTGTCCGCCACCCATTTGAATATATTTTAAAGATAATCTTTTAACTGAATCGTTTTAGCCTTTTGCTTTTATTCTGACCCAAAAATTGAACCGAAAAAGGTTGCTTTCACCTCGAGAAAACTGAATTATCCGTTGAGAGTTGGCCTCGCATTTGGGTTTCCTGGTTTTGACTTGGCCTGATTTTGATTGCAAAAAAAATACAGCGATGATCGCCATTGGAGACGATGATCTGTGGAAACTGCTGCATCATCAACCTGCAACCTTCTGTTTGCCTTTGCCTGCGAAAGTCTCATCCTCGTCGCTTACTATGGAAATTTGGAATATGGAGAGATTGCCCTGCAAACTTGAAGGCGATTTTAAATTGCCAAGGGACACATACAAAAAAGAAGTGTATTCTTTGTTCGATGGGGTCATCGCCATTGGAGATGATTATCTGTCGAAAGTGCTGCACATGACTTGAGGTGACGGCGAAAATAGCTATGCCCAAACTTCGAGCAGGCAAGGCTTTGTCTTCAAAGTTATGCAGCCTGCCTTTTCCCGACTACTTCATTTGTTCCCCGTTGACGACCATCAAGATTTGGTTAGTATTGCGGGCTTGGGCTGCGCCACCAGAATGAACACCATCTCTGCAGTTGATTTTATTAAAATTTCTGTGTTGCGTGCAGAGCGAGGTTTGGCAGTCCCGCAGGTGCAGGTACAGGTAATTTTCCACGACCTGCCTTCCAACGATTTCAATGACTTGTTCATGTTGTTGAAGTCGATCAAACCGGAGTACTTGGCGACGGGAGTGCCTGGGATGTTCTACGACGTGCTGTTCCTGTTTAGTAGCATTCACATATATTTGTCTATGATGGCATTGCATTGGATTTCTTAAGTAATTCATTTCAGAATTCAGACTGCAAGGACTCTTAGGTTTCACTAATGATCATATTACTTTAATTTTCTGTGTTCTGTTTTAGTTTATGCAGGTTCCTGCCACTGTCGTGGTCGTGGAAGAGGGGTCACCTGTGTTGCGTACAACAGGGGTAAGGTGTGGATTAATGGTAGCAGACCAGAAGTTGCAAGAGCATATGGAGAACAATCTCAAGAGGATCTGCGTCACTTCTTTCCCAGTCGAGCAATGGAAATGGTTAGCGGGGGCGTCATGTTTTTTTGTGCAATGGCCCGCTCAAATTCAGAACCTCAATTGATCCTCTCTGGAGTTTCCCCAAATTCAGAACGTCAATTGATCCTCTCTGGAGTTTCCCCGCAGTAGTGGGATAGCCGTTGGCATTAGGATCGTACAGCCGTTGGCATTAGGCTCGTACAGCCGTTGGAAGGATAGTCGCTCGTTGGAAAAGTAGGATAGTTTGGGACAGCCGTTGCCATTAGGCTCGTACAGGCGTTGGAAAACGAGGATAGTCGTTGGAAAAACATGATTTAATGGTTACAGTTGCATTTACTTTTTCTCTGTTTTTTATTTGTTTGACATGTTTTGTTTTTTATTTGTTTGAATTGTTTACCAAGTTTTTTACAATTTATTTGTATTTATTTTTGACCTTTTTTGTTTTTCATTTCTTTGAAATGTTTTATGATGTTTCTTGCATTATATCATAGTCATCTCTGTTTCTGCAATTTGAAATGTAAATTTTGTTTGAACTGAAAATTTGAAATGTAAATTTTGTTTGAACAGAAGAGGAGGAAGATCAATACTGTGAAGAAAAGTTTGGGGAGATTTGGACGGAAGAAATATCACTATGTATTGTGCATAGGATAAAGGAAATAGATGTGGTGGCAGTGCTACAGTGGATGAGACGGCTACAATGGGAATGGCAGTGGCTATAAAAGCCATTGTAGTAGTCACTATGGAGGTGATCGCAATAGCGGTGGTTACGGCGGTGAAGGGTATGGTGATAAAGGATGGGTCCCAATATGGACGTTGTAGATTCTCTTACGATGGTGGATGGGGAATTAAATCTTATTTCATTATAGTTCTATGAATATTATTTCTTGTTGGAGATTTTTCTGTTTTGGTAGAAGGTAGTATATAGGAGGGATCTGGTTCTAGTTGAAATTGATACGTTTTCTTTGTTAGTAGTATTTGGTGTAGCTGTATTTTAGTCCTATATTTTCAGATATAGTTAATGAAAAAAAATCTTTAGGGTGTTTGAAAGTAGTTGCTCCTAATGTTGAATTCTACTATTTTGTTGGTGGCCTTTCATGTTCAGTTGATGATAGGAACGAAAGGATGCCTTCCTACCTTACAATGAGGTCATGGCTAGCATGGACTTCATGGTTGTGAGCAATGGAGATATTGGGAGGTCCAAAACTTTAGATTCATGACTTTTGAGGATGAAGAATCAATGAGAAATGTTATTGAATAGATTAATGCAAGATATTTGTACAGGAAAAACATCACTGTGAATCATGCTCAGGACAAAGGAAATGAAGGTAGGTAGCTACAATGGAAGTTGTGGTGGTTATGATAGTTGTAGTAGTAGTGGCTATGGAGATAGCCATGAGTGATATGAATGCAACTTTAGAGGCAACCACGAGCAATATGAACACAACTATGGAGGCAATTGGAGCAGCTGCGGCTATGACGGTGGCAGGTCCCGATATGGATATGACTTCTTTAAATATGGTAGATGTAGATGTTAAATATTTATGTATACCATTTCACGGTGGATCTTGTTATGTTTTGGTAGAAGGTATTCTAATTTTTTATATAAAGTTCAATTTTATTTTTTGTTTTGATGTATTTTTATGAATAATTATTTAAATAAAAATTCAGTATTAATTTGAGGGGGTAGAAATCCCTACTAAAACCCCAAGGATGGTTGTAGGCCTTCTTGAGGACGTGTATTTATTTGTGTGTGATTTTATAGTTCATTATTTTTATTATGTTTTTATAATTAGATTAAATTTTTTAGAATAATATTTTGAATGTAATAACAAATTTTGTTAAATAAAACAAATATGTTTTTTGAAAAATGCTTGGTTTAGCGCTTATTTTAATTGAGTATCATATTTATTGATTATAGCTATTGTAGGGGTATTCTTTCCTACATACCAACATGCTTCACCTCTTTTAGCTTGAGCACTTGCTAACCCTAAAAATTAAACATTCCAAATAAAACACACTTATCCATTCACCTAGTGGATTTTTTTACCTAACCCTACTATAGGGAGATGTTATGTTCTATATTTTGACATGCCTTGCCCTATACAAGAGCCCATGCACACACTAAGTAGAAAATTAAACATCCAATATAAAGCCCCCATGCCTAGTAGTTTTTTAAACATAATGCAAATATAAGAGGTATTTCGTTCGATGACACGATTTCTCTCCCATGTGCACACTAAGTAGAAAAATAAAAATTCAATATAAATCCTCCTTGCCTAGTAGGTTTTTAAACCTAAGGTAAATATATGGGTATTTTATTTTATGACATGATTTGGCTCTTATCTAGGATGACATGGAATAATGGTTTTAACATGTATGTCGGACAATGTTGTATGGGTTTGCACATCACATCACACTACTATAAGTGAGCATCATAGAATTTGACTATGTGTGAGTCAACACAACATGATCTTATAGGGGAATGCAATATGGTCTTGTATTGGATGGTGCGGTCTAACTGTTTGCAAGTTGATATGTCATAGCCTACTATTATGAAATAGTGTGTTATGGTTGGTGATCCAATACAACACGATCTAGCCTCATGTGAGATGATATGGTGCAATACATCCATACATAAGATGACATAATATTTTTTGTGCTCTTTTAAGTTTATTACCCATAAGATGATATGTCATGGTCCATTCCCATGGGACGATGTGTTGCATACAACAGGGGTAAGATGGGTATTAATGGAAGCAAACCAGAAGTTGCAAGAGCATACGCAAAACAATCATTTGATCTTCGTTAAGGACCATCAAGATTTGGTTAGTATTGCGGGCTTGGGCTGCGCCACCAGAATGAACACATCTTTGCAGTTGATTTTATTAAAAATTTTATGTTGCATGCAGAGCGAGGTTTGGTAGTCCCACAGGTGTAGGTGCAAGTAATTTTCCATGACCTGCCTTCCAACGATTTCAATGACTTGTTCATGTTGTTGAAGTCGATCAAACCGGAGTACTTGGTAACGGGAATGCTCGGGATGTTCTACGGCATGTTGTTCCCATTTAGTAGCATTCACATATGTTTCTTTATTACGGAATTGCATTGGCTTTCTTAGGTAATTAATTTTAGACTTCAGACTACAAGGGCTCTTAGGTTTCACTATTGATCATATTACTTTAATTTTTTATGTTCTATTGTAGTTTGTGCAGGTTCCTGCCACGGTCATGGTCATGGAAGAGGGGTCACCTATGTTGCATACAATAGTCGTAAGGTGGGGATTAATGGCAAAAGACCCGAAATTGTAAGAGCATACGCAAAACAATCTCAAGAGGATCTGCATCACTTATTTTGTTGTTGAGCAATGGAAATGGCTAGTGAGGGCATTATGTTTTTCTGTGCAATGACCCACCCAAATTCAGAACCTCAATTAATCCTCTTTGGAGTTTCCCCATAGTAGTGAGATCAGCAACGTGGGATCACTCGGTTACAAGTCAAAAATAAAATTTAAATTTCTCACCGTTTGAGATAGTCGTTGGCATTAGGCTCATACAGCCATTGGAAGGATAGTCACTCGTACAACCATTGGAAAAGGAGGATAGTTTGGGAGAGCCATTGGAAAATGAGGATAGTCATTCAAAAAATATTATTTAATGGTTACAGTTGCATTTTCTTCTTCTCCCTTTTTTATTTGTTTGATATGTTTTGTTTTTATTTGTTTGACGTGTTTATCAAGTTTTTTACAATTTGTTTGCTTTTATTTTTGACCTTTTCTATTTTTCATTTCTTTGAAATATTTTATGATGTTTCTTGCACTATATCATAATCATCTATGTTTTTGCAATTTGAAATGTTAATTTTGTTTGAATTGAAAAGTTGAAATGTAAATTTTGTTTGAACTGAAGAGTAGGAAGATCAATACTATGAAGAAAAGATTGGGGAGATTTAGACGGGAGAAATATCACTATAAATTATGCTCAGGATTAATGAAGTATAGGTGGTGGCAGTGCTACAGTGGATGAGGCGGCTACAATGGCGGTGGTAGCGACTATAAAAGCCATCATAGTATTCGCTATGGAGGTGATCGCAGTAGCAGTGGTTACGGTAGTAAAGCCTATGGCGATGAAGAACGGGTCCCAATATGGATGTTGTAGCTTCTCTTGCAATGGTGGATGGGGAAGTTAAATCTTATTTGATTATAGTTTTATGAGTATTATTTCCTGTTGGAGCTTGTTGTGTCTAGGTAGAAGGTAGTGTATAGGAGGGATCTAGTTCTAGTTGAAATTGATATGTTTCTTTTGTTAGTATTCTTAGGTGTAACTATATTTTAGCCCTATATTTTAAAATTTAGTCAATGAAAAAAATCTCTAGGGTGTTTGAAAAGTAGTTGCTCCTGATGTTGAATTCTATTGTTTTGTTGGTGGTCTTTCATGGTCAGTTGATGAAAGGAACGAAATGATGCCTTCCTACCTTACGGTGAGGTCATGACTCACATGGACTTCATGGTTGTGAGCAATGGAGAGACTGGGAGGTCCAAAAACTTTAGATTTGTGACTTTTGAGGATGAAGAATCATTGAGAAATGCTATCGAATAGATGAATGCGAGAGATTTTGATAGGAGAAACATCACCGTGAATCATGCTCAAGATAAAGAAAGTAGAGATAGGTAGCTACAGTGGTAGCTTATGATAGTTGTAGTAGTAGTGGCTATGCAGATAGCCATGACTAAAATGAATGCAAATATAAAGGCAATCGTGAGCAATATGAATGCAACTATGGAGGCAGTTGGAACAACTATGGCTATGACGATGGCCGGTCCTGATATGGAGGCAACTTCTCTAAAGATGGTATATGTAGATGTTAAATATTTATGTATACCATTTCACAGTGGATCTTGTTATGTTTTGGTAGAAGGTATTCTAATTTTTTATATATAGTTAAATTTTATTTTTGATTTTGATGTATTTTAATGAATAATTATTTGAATTAAAATTCAATATTATTTTGAGGGGGTATAAATCCCTCCTAAAACCCAAATGATGGTTGTAGGCCTTCTTGAGGACGTGTCTTCATTTGTGTGTGATTTTATAGTACATTATTTTTATTATGTTTTTATAATTAGATTATTTTTTTTAGAATAATATTTTGAATGTAATAACAAATTTTGTTAAATAAAACAAATATTTTTTTTGCAAAATGCTTGTTTTAGCACTTATTTTAATTGAGTATCATCTTTATTTTTTATAGCTACTATAGGGGTATTGTGTCCTACATACCAACATGCTTCACCTCTTTTAGCTTGAGCACTTACTAACCTTAAAAATTAAATACTCCAAATAAAACACACTTATCCATTCACCAAATGGCTTTTCTTACCTAACCCTACTATAGGGAGATGTTACGTTCTATATTTTGACATGCCTTGCCCTACCCAAGAACCCATGTGCACACTAAGAAGAAAAATAAACATCCAATATAAAGCCCCCATGCCTAGTAGTTTTTAAAACCTAATGCAAATATAAGAGGTATTTTGTTTGATGACTTTGATGACACGATTTATCTTCGATGTGCACAATAAGTAGAAAAATAAACATCCAATATAAATCCTTCTTGCCTAGTAGGTTTTTAAACCTAAGGTAGATATAGGTGGTATTTTATTCGATGACATGATTTGGCTCTTATCTAGGATGACATGGAATAATGGTTTGACATGATTTCACATGTATGTGGGAAAATGTGGTATGGGTTGGCACATCATATCATACTATTGTAAGTGAGCATTATACAATTTGGTCATGTGTGAGTCAACACAATATGGTCCAACCCTATATGGGGTTTCACATTACACCATGATATTATAGGGGAATGCAATATGGTTTTGCATTGGATGGTGCGGTCTGACCCTTTGCAAGTTGATATGTGATAGCCTACTATTATGAAATAATGTGTTATGGTTGGTGATCCAATACAACACGATCTAGCATCATGTGAGATGATATGGTGTAATACATCCATACATAAGATGAGATAATGTTTTTTTGCTCTTATAGGTTTATTACCCATAAGATGATATGTCATGGTCCATTCCCATGGGATGATGTGTTATGTAAAAAGGCCCTATGTAGGAGAGCATTTCATGGCCCACTTTTATAAATTGACTCAAAGTGGTCTTACCTCATATAAGACTATGCATCATGGTCGAGTCTCACATATAGTCTAGTGTTGATGCAAGTTAAAGTGGGATAAACTAGGAAGCTAGCATGGTGAAGGCCCAAGACCATAGGTAGTGTTGACACAGAGTATAGAAAAGACTTATCCACAACAAATGAGGTTTCCAAGAATTAAATACAGATCTAAAAGAATATATCCTCCTATTTAGTCTACAAAATCAGACTTTTACCTAAAACTACTATGGGGTAGACTTTTACCTATATTGTATGATGTACAAGACATATAACTTCTAAAAAGGAAGAACTTAATGTAACAAAATAGTATATATTTTTAATTTATTGAATATAGAATTTAATGGTAAGCCTCGAAATCTTCTTTGAAATAATTGTTGTATCACATAGTTTAAGACAATAATTTAAATAAAATTTCTAAATTTAACATAAAACTTAGCATTCTATATGTTTTTATGTTTTCTATCTTGCCGTAAAAGAATAAATAAAAGGTGAGCTTAAATTATACATGTAAAAAAGTCAAATAAAAAATTAAAAGATTCATTAAATACATGGATGTTGGTAAATATTTCTATTATGCAATCATATTTTATATCTAAAATTTATTTTAAATAATATTTTCCATGTAATTATATTTATAAACAAAAAATTAACTTTAAAAAATATTTTTATACCATGGGAGGTCCCTAGTTCGAATCTCCACCCTACCAAATGTACATTGGGTACCCAAATCTAGTTGATAATGCTGGTGCGATCACGACTGAGAGTGACTTTAGGGTGATTTTGATGGTGTAGAAATTTCTCAGATCCAAGTTAGCCCTCAAATATAAAAAATTTAATAATAACTTGAACAAATAGATTAATACTATTGAAAAATAAAGTAGAAAATATTAATGTCTTAGATAGAATAACATAATGTTTAAAATACGATGGAATAACTGTAGAAAAATTAACTATATACAATTGTTTACTTTAAACAATCTTAATAACATTGAACCTTTAAATCTACAAATTTTAGTTCATAACATAATAATTGAATGACATGTTTTACATATGATACATGTAAAGAGATAAACAAAACTAAAGACTTCTTGAAAATAAAAAACTATTAAAAAAAACAATCATCAAAATAAAATATGAAGATATTTTTTTTTAACTTACTAATTTCAAAATAATGTTTAATATAAAATTATATAAATGTAAAAAATTGTATGAATATTGAAAATTTTAATTTTATGTATAATAATTTTAAAAATTAAATCTTTAATCTTATATAAATGTAACCCTTATAATTAAGTTTTATTTTAAACAATTATTAATATATTATATTATCAAAACACTTAATTTAGGGTTGTAGGAGGACAAAAATCCTTCCTAGAACACTAAAGATATCCGTAGAGTTTCTTGGGGTGTGTCTTTATTTGTGTGTAATCTTAGAGTTTATTATTTTTGTTATGTTTTATAATTAGATTATTTTTTTTTTAAGAATAATATTTTTAATGTAATAATAAATTCTATTAAATAAAAAAAATATTTTTACTAGAAATTGCTTGTTTTATCCCCTATTTATTTGAGTATCATATTTATTGCTTATAGCTACTATAGGAGTATTGTATCCTACATACCAACATGTCTCGCCTCATTTAGCATAAACACTTGCTAACCTTAAAAATTAAACATCTAAAATAAAATCCCACTTATTCATTCACCTAACGGCTTTTTTACCTAAGGCTACTATAGGGAGGTGTTATATTCTATATTTTGACATGTCTTGCCCTGCCCAAGAGCCCATGTGCATACTAAGTAGAAAAATAAATATCCAAAATAAATCCCCCTTTCCTAGTAGGTTTTTAAAACTAAGGTAAATATAGGGGGTATTTTGTTCGATGATATGATGTGGGTCCTATGTAGGATGATGTGGCATTATGGCTCGACATGATTTGACATGTATGTGGGACAATTTTTTATGGGTTGCACATCACATCTTGCTACTTTAAGTGAGCATTGTACAATTTTCCCATGTGTGAGTCAACACAACATGGTCCAACCTTATAAGGGGTATCACATTACAATATGATCTTATAGGACAATGTAATATGGCCCTGTATTGGATGATGTGGTCTAGCCCTTGATATGTCATAGCTTTCTATGATATAATGTGTCATGGTTGGTGATACCATGCAACACGATCTAGTCTCATGTAAGACGATGTGGTGCAATACAACCATACACAAGATGACAAAATATTTTCTGTTCTTTTAGGCTAACTACCCGCAAGATGACATGTCATGGTACATTCTCATTGGATGGTGTGTTATAGAAAAAGGCCCTATGTAGGAGCATTTGATGGCCCACTTTTATAGATCGACTCAAAGTGGTCTTACCTCATATAATACTATGCATCATGGCCCAATCTCATAGATAGTCTAGTCTTGATGCATGTTAAGGTGGGATAAACTAGGAGGCTAGCATGGTTAAGGCCCAAGACCATATGTAGTTTTGACATAGAGTGCGGAAAAGTCTTATCCACATCAAATGAGGTTTTCAAAAACTAAAATGTAGATCTAAAATAATAGATCCTCCTATTTAGTCTACCAAATTAGACTTTTACCTAAAGCTATTGGGTGAATTTTTACCTATATTATATGATGTATAAGGTATATAAATTTTAAAAATAATAACTTAATGTAATAAGATAATGTATTTTTTAATTTATTGAACCAAACATTTACTATCACATATTATAGATTTTATAGTTAATGTATTTTAAAATATTATTTTTAAAAACCCACTTGTTGTAGGTGAATTAGAGGGTAGGGCAATTCAAGGGAGGTTCTTGGTTTGAATCTCCACCCTACCAAATGCACATTGGGTACCCAAAATCTAGTTGATAATATTGATACGATAATGGTCGGGTATGACTCTCGACTGATTTTGATGATGTAGAACCTCCTGGTCATGGTTTCTGTTACCAAGGTAGCACCACAAAGGGTTTTTCCCTAAATTCATAAAATATATATATAATTTTTAAAAATGTATATTAATATAAAAAACATAAACATTAACCAACTCTGGAAACACATACGAATAAAGAAAGACACATACTTAAGAATTTTCATAAGCATCCTTGGCGGGTTTGGGGGTTTTACCGTCCTTCAAAGATCTTAATTTTTATTAAAAACATATTTATAGATGTATGTTATGAATTGGATAAAACAATATATAATTTAATGGTAATCCTCAAATATTCTTTGAAATAAATGTTTTATCTCTCAGTTTTCAAGTTCTAACTTTAACTCTTAAATCCATTATATATGAAAACTTAACATTATATATGTTTTTATGTTTTTCTATCTTATTGAAAAAGTATAAAAAAAAGTGAGCATAAATTATACATTTAAAAAAGTTAAATAAAAAAATAACAATAGATTGAATTACAAAAAAATAATATAAGTAACAAACAAAAAATATATTCTTTTAAATAAATAAAAAGATTAAAAAAATATTGATTGTTTAAATAATTTTTTTTTTATTGACAACGTCTGTTAACATTATCCAATAAATGTTTCAAAAACATATTCCTACCATATGCTTTTCTATCTTCTCACAAAAGAAAAATGAAAAATAAAATAGTAATATTTATAATGCAACAATTGACTGTTTTTACAAAAGTCAAATTAAAGTTTAATAATAGACTTAATTATAAGATAAAACTATAAATAACAAGTAAAAATTATATTCTTTTATATAAATATTATCATTCAAAATAATATTATATTTTAAAAAAGAATCTTTTATTGACAACATCTAAAAAATCAAATTAAAAATTAATAATAGATCTCATTACAACTTAAAAATATAAATATCAAGCAAAAATTATATGCTTCTATATAAATAAAAACTTTCAAAACAATACTATCTATTAAAAAATATATATTTTATTCATAGAATTATTATCACTATGTAACAAATATCTCAAAAACATATTCACTTAAAAATAAAATAGAGATGTTTCTCTTAAAAAATCACCTACTATCGTGTATGTTTAAAATCAAATGGAGGCTGATTAAAAGAGTCATTAAATACTTGGATGTTAGTAAATATTTTTGTTATGCAATCATATTTTATATCTAAAATCTATTTTAAACAATATTCTCTACGTAATTATATTTATAAACAAAAAATCACAACTTTAACAAATATTTTAATAATACCCACCTGTTGTAGGATAGTTGGAGAGGGTAGGGCAATCCTCCAAGAGATGACTATATTTTCAATTATAATAAAGAATTTATAATATAATATATCAGATTTTCAATTTTAATGCTTTCATATAATTTTCTTTAAAAAATCAAAATATTTATATTAATATATTTTATATTTTTAATAGAAAAATATTATCTTAAAATATATATTTTTAATAAAATAATATTTACTAGGAATTTCGTTCCAAGAAATTAACTCTATTTACTAACACAATTTATTACTCATATTTTAATTAACAAAAGTACAATTTAATTAATCCAATCAATCCACAAGTCACATGTTTCTTTAAAAGGAAAAACATTCAATCTACCTAAATCTAAAAATATTATATTCCATTCATTTTAATAAATTTGAGTGTGAGATTTTTTTAGTTTTAAGAGATGTCCTTCCCAAATGATAGAAACCGTGAAAGCACGATGGAAACGAAAGTGTTATGGAAGCTTAGGCAAAATAGTTACAAAGTACACTATTTACTTTAGAAGAATATCTTATTGTGATCATGTAGACACCAATAAAACACCAATCCGATTATGTGACTACAAACACTGATCGCATTGACACACACAACTTTCAAGGCAGCCCTTAGAGGTCAAACAGTGGTCCTAGCCACTTACACAGCAGTTTAGAAGGTCAAAAATTAAACAAAGCAAAGCTGGTCATTTTAACAAGCCTCAATCAAAAGCAAGCCTTAATCAAAAGAAAGCCTTAATCAAGCCTTGGCCGAAGTGTCGCGATATCGCGACACTTTGGCGCCCAAGGCAAAGCCTTGGCCGAAGTGTCGCGATATCGCGATGTCGCGATATCGCGACACTTCGACGCCCAAGGCAAAACCTTGGCTGAAGTGTCGCGATATCGTGACACTTCGGCGCCCAAGGCAAAGCCTTGGTCGAGGTGTCGTGATATCGCGACGTTGTGATATCGTGACGTCGCGATATCGCGACACTTCGGTACCCAAGGCAAAGCCTTGGCCGAAGTGTCGCGATATCGTGACACTTCGACGCCTATCGCGACAGCCTCGGCCGAGGTGTCACGATATCGTGACACTTCGATGCCCAAGGCAAAGCCTTGGCCAAAGTGTCGCGATATCGTGACGTCGCGATATCGCGACACTTCGACGCCCAAGGCAAAGCCTTGGCCGAAGTGTCACGATATCGTGACACTTCGGCGCCCAAGGCAAAGCCTTGGCCGAAGTGTCGCGATATCACGACATCGTGATATCGCAACACTTCGGTGCCCAAGGGAAGGCCTTGGCCGAAGTGTCGTGATATCGTGACATCGTGATATCGCAACACTTCGGCATTCACGCCTGGGTAGAAACTCAACCAATCAAAGGCGGAATTCAAGCATTCAAAGGCAAGCATTAAAACATTTAAAAGTGCCATTAAAATGATTTAAAGTGAATGTTAAACAAGTGGCAGTCGAGGACAGTCAGTTATTGCCGCCTGCTATGCATGCGCACGTAGGTGGGAAGATTGGCAGTTAGCAGATTGTCACAAGGGCAGTCATGTAATCCCAAGTCAAGGAGGAGTCTCCTCCCTTTTGGGAAGGCATGGCCACCACGTGGCATCCCTGTGTGCCCCCTCTAAAGATACCCCATTGGTCTATAAAATGGCAGACTTTCCCACCCAGAAGAACACAAGTTGGTAGACATTTTCCAAGTAACGAAGTGCTGCCAAACCAAACACCCGATTGCATCCTTTTAGATTCGTTTCTTCTACACCCGTAATCTCTTTCGCAAGAGAGGTTATTGGTGGTTGCTAGAAGGTGAATCTAGACCTTAGAACCCGACATTGGACCACAGTAATCCATCAAATTTTTGGCAACTCTTTCTTTGAGATTTTGAGCCCATCCCTAGTGGATTGGCGTCAAAGTCAAGTTCTAATGGGGGTGGCCCGCTTGGGCACCCCACACCTTTTTGCTAGTTTCATGTTAGTCTATTTTGCCATTGCGTGTTTTTAGATGCATTACGTTCTACGTGTTTTTTAGATGCATTACGTTCTACGTTTTTTTAGATGCATTACGTTCTACGTTTTGTCATTTCAGTCTACTCGTTCGTTGCATGTTTATTCTATCAAATGTGCAGGTCATTTATATTCATTTTATTCATTGTTTTCGATAATCTTAGGCATATATCTTTCACTAATTTCAAGGAATAAATGTTTCATGTTTGCAACAGGTGCTACTAACGTCTCTGTGTTTCTTTGATCGCAGGAGAAGCAGCAAGCAAGGATTCATCATCGCGAGCGGCGACAACACTTTGGCCCACCCATTTCAAATGTGGGCATGCAAAAGAAGATCACTATTCATTTTTTGTAATGGAAACATGCTAACTCTCCTAGCCCTTAAAAAGGGAGGAGACGTGTTGTAACCGAGTTGGAATCACATTAATAAAAATGGATGTGCTCCTACTTTTGATTTGATTATATCCGTGTTATTTCATGCATCAAGCTAGTTAGTTTACATTGCAGCAATTAGTGTTTCTTTTATTTCTGAAATCTCATGCTTTTAGTGGTCACGATATCTTGACACTTCGGTGCCCAAGGGAAGGCCTTGGCCGAAGTGTCGTGATATCGTGATGTCGTGATATCACGACACTTCGGCATTTACGCCTGGGCAGAAACTCAACCAATCAAAGGCAAAATTCAAGCATTCAAAGGCAAGCATTAAAACATTTAACAGTGCCATTAAAACGATTTAAAGTAGATGTTAAACAAGTGGCAACCGAGGACAGTCAGTTATTGCCGCCTGTTGTGCATGCGCACGTAGGTGGGCATATTGGCAGTTAGTGGACTGTCACAAGGGTAGTCATGTAAGCCCAAGTCAAGGAGTAGTCTCCTCCATTTTGGGAAGGCATGGCCGCCACATGGCATCCCTGCGTGCCCCCTCCAAAGAGACCCCATGGGTCTATAAAATGGCAGATTTTCCTGCCCAGAAGAACACAAGTTGGTAGACATTTCCAAGTAACGAAGTGCTGCCAAACCAAACACCCGATTACATCCTTTTAGATTCATTTCTTCTACACCCATAATCTCTTTCACAAGAGAGGTTATGGTGGCTGCTAGAAGGTGAATCTAGACCTTAGAACCCGACATTGGACCATAATAATCCATCAATTTGCCGATAACTCTTTCTCTGATATTTTGAGCCCATCCCTAGTGGATTGGCATCAAAGTCAAGTTCTAACGGGGGTGGCCCGCTTGGGCACCCCACACCTTTTTGCTAGTTTCATGTTAGTCTATTTTGCCATTGCATGTTTTTAGATGCATTACGTTCTACATTTTTTTAGATGCATTACGTTCTACGTTTTTTTAGATGCATTACGTTCTACGTTCTATGTTCTATCATTTCAGTCTACTCGTTCATTGCATGTTTATTCTGTCAAATGTGTAGGTCATTTATATTCATTTTATTCGTTGTTTTCGATAATCTTAAGCATATATCTTTCACTAATTTCAAGGAATAAATGTTTCACATTTGCAACAGGTGCTACTAACATCTCTATGTTTCTTTGATCGCAGGAGAAGCAGCAAGCAAGGATTCATCATCGCGAGCGGCGGCAACACTTTGGCCCACCCATTTCAAATGTGGGCATGTGGAAGAAGATCACTATTCATTTTTTGTAATGGAAACATGCTAACTCTCCTAGCCCTTAAAAAGGGAGGAGACGTATTGTAACCGAGTTGGAATCACATTAATAAAAAGGGCTATGCTCCTGCTTTTGATTTGATTATATCCGTGTTATTTCATGCATCAAGCTAGATAGTTTACATTGCAGCAATTAGTGTTTCTTTTATTTTTGAAATCTCGTGTTAGTAAATATTTTTGTTATGCAATCATATTTTATATCTAAAATCTATTTTAAACAATATTCTCTACGTAATTATATTTATAAACAAAAAATCACAACTTTAACAAATATTTTAATAATACCCACCTGTTGTAGGATAGTTGGAGAGGGTAGGGCAATCCCCGAAGAGATGACCATGTATATTTTCAATTATAATAAAGAATTTACAATATAATATATCAGATTTTCAATTTTAATGCTTTCATATAATTTTCTTTAAAAAATCAAAATATTTATATTAATATATTTTATATTTTTAATAGAAAAATATTATCTTAAAATATATATTTTTAATAAAATAATATTTACTAGGAATTTCGTTCCAAGAAATTAACTCTATTTACTAACACAATTTATTACTCACATTTTAATTAACAAAAGTACAATTTAATCAATCCAATCAATCCACAAGTCACATGTTTCTTTAAAAGGAAAAACATTCAATCTACCTAAATCTAAAAATATTATATTCCATTCATTTTAATAAATTTGAGTGTGAGATTTTTTTAGTTTTAAGAGATGTCCTTCCCAAATGATAGAAACCGTGAAAGCACGATGGAAACGAAAGTGTTATGGAAGCTTAGGCAAAATAGTTACAAAGTACACTTTTTACTTTAGAAGAATATCTTATTGTGATCATTAAAAAAAAAATTACCCATCTACTCATCAGCCAGAAATTGAACTTAATATTTCGTCGTCGATAAGCAAACAAGTCGTCAAAATAGCTTTTCGGTGTCCACTTGTCCGCCACCCATTTGAATATCTTTTAAACATAATCTTTTAACTGAATCGTTTTAGCTTTTTGCTTTTATTCTGACGGAAAAATTGAACCAAAAAAGGTTGCTTTGACCTTAAGAAATCTGAATTATCCGTTGAGAGTTGGCCTCGCATTTGGGTTTCCTGGTTTTGACTTGGCCTGATTTTGATTGCAAAACAAATGCAGCGGTGATCGCCATTGGAGACGATGATCTGTGGAAACTGCTGCATCATCAACCTGCAACCTTCTGTTTTTCCTTTGCCTGCGAAAGTCTCATCCTCGTCGCTTACTATGGAAATTTGGAATATGGAGAGATTGCCCTGCAAACTTGAAGGCGATTTTAAATTGCCAAGGGACACATACAAAAAATAAGTGTATTCTTTGTTCGATGGGGTCATCGCCCTTGGAGACTTTTATCTGTCGAAAGTGCTGCACATGACTTGAGGTGACGGCAAAAATAGCTATGCCCAAACTTCTAACAGGCAAGGCTCTGTCTTCAAAGTTATGCAGCCTGCCTTTTCCACGACCTGCCTTCCAACGATTTCAATGACTTGTTCATGTTGTTGACGTCGATCAAACCAGAGTACTTGGCGGCGGGAGTTCCCGGGACGTTCTACGGTGTGCTGTTCCCGTTTAGTAGCATTCACATATGTTTCTCTATTAAGGCATTGCATTGGCTTTCTTAGGTAATTCATTTCAGACTTTAGACTACAAGGGCTCTTAGGTTTCACTATTGATCATATTACTTTAATTTTCTGTGTTCTGTTTTAGTTTATGTAGGTTCCTGCCGCGCTCGTGGCCGTGGAAGAGGGGTCACCTGTGTTGCGTACAATAGGGTAAGGTGTGGATTAATGGCAGCAGAACAGAAGTTGCAAGAGCATACGCAGAACAATCTCAAGAGGATCTGCGTCACTTCTTTCGCTGTCGAGCAATGGAAATAGTTAGCGGGGCGTCATGTTTTTCTGTGCAATGGCCCGCCCAAATTCAGAACCTCAATTGATCCTCTCTGGAGTTTCCCCCAAATTCAGAACCTCAATTGATCCTCTCTGGATTTTTCGCGCAGTAGTGGGATAGCCGTTGGCATTAGGCTCGTACAGCCGTTGGCATTAGGCACGTAGAGTCGTTGGAAGGATAGTCGCTCGTAGAGCCGTTGGAAGGATAGTCTCTCGCTGGAAAAGGAGGATAGTTTGGGACAGCCATTGCCATTAGGCTCGTACAGCCGTTGGAAAACGAGGATAGTCGTTGGAAAAATATTATTTAATGGTTACAGTTGCATTTACTTTTTCTCTGTTTTTTATTTGTTTGACATGTTTTGTTTTTTATTTGTTTGAAGTGTTTACCAGTTTCTTACAATTTATTTGTTTTTATTTTTGACTTTATTTGTTTTTCATTTCTTTGAAATGTTTTATGATGTTTCTTGCACTATACAATGGTCATCTCTGTTTCTGCGATTTGAAATGTAAATTTTGTTTGAACTGAAAAGTTGAAATGTAAATTTTGTTTGAACTGAAGAGGAGGAAGATCAATACTGTGAAGAAAAGATTGGGGAGATTTGGACGGAAGAAAGATCACTATGAATTGTGCATAGGATAAAGGAAGTAGAGGTGGTGGCAGTGCTACAGTGGATGAGACGGCTACAATGGGAATGGCAGCGGCTATAAAAGCCATCGTAGTAGTCGCTATGGAGGTGATCGCAATAGCGGTGGTTACGATGGTGAAGGCTATGGCGATGAAGGAGGGGTCCCAATATGGAAATTTTAGCTTCTCTTGCGATGGTGGATGGGGAAATTAAATCTTATTTCATTATAGTTTTATGAATATTATTTCCTGTTGGAGCTTTTTGTGTCTTGGTAGAAGGTATTGTATAGGAGGGATCTGGTTCTAGTAGAAATTGATATGTTTTCTTTGTTATTAGTATTTGGTGTAGCTATATTTTAGCCCTATATTTTCAGATATAGTCAATGAAAAAAAATCACTAGGGTGTTTGAAAAGTAGTTTCTCCTGATGTTGAATTCTACTTTTTTGTTGGTGGCCTTTCATGGTCAGTTGATGATAGGAACGAAAGGATGCCTTCCTACCTTACGGTGAGGTCATGGCTCACATGGAATTCATGGTTGTGAGCAATGGAGAGATTGGGAGGTCCAAAAACTTTAGATTCATGACTTTTGAGGATGAAGAATCAAAGAGAAATGCTATTGAATAGATGAATGCAAGAGATTTGTACAGGAGAATCATCACTGTGATTCATGCTCAGGACAAAGGAAATGGAGGTAGGTAGCTATAATGGCAGTGTTGGTGGCTATGATAGTTGTAGTAGTAGTGGCTATGGAGAGAGCCATGAGTGATATGAATGCAACTTTAGAGGCAGCCGCGAGCAATATGAACACAACTATAGAGGCAGTTGGAGCAGTTGTGGCTACAATGGTGGCAGGTCCCGATATGGAGACGACTTCTCTAAATATGGTAGATGTAGATGTTTAATATTTATGTATACCATTTCATGGTGGATCTTGTTATATTTTGGTAGAAGGTATTCTAATTTTTTATATATAGTTCAATTTTATATTTTATTTTGATGTATTTTTATGAATAATTATTTTAATAAAAATTCAATATTATTTTGAGGGGGTAGAAATCCCTCCTAAAACCCCAAGTATGGTTGTAGGCCTTCTTGAGGACGTGTCTTTATTTGTGTGTCATTTTATAGTTCATTATTTTTATTATGTTTTTATAATTAGATTAAATTTTTTAGAATAATATTTTGAATGTAATAACAAATTTTGTTAAATAAAACAAATATGTTTTTTGAAAAATGCTTGTTTTAGCGCTTATTTTAATTGAGTATCATATTTATTGCTTATAGCTACTATAGCGGTATTTTGTCCTACATACCAACATGCTTCACCTCTTTTGGCTTGAGCACTTGCTAACCCTAAAAATTAAACATTCCAATTAAAACACACTTATCCATTCACCTAATGGATTTTTTTACCTAACCCTACTATAGAGAGATGTTATGTTCTATATTTTTACATGCCTTGCCCTACCCAAGAGCCCATGCGTACACTAAGTAGAAAAATAAACATCCAATATAAAGCCCCAATGCCTAGTAGTTTTTTACACCTAATGCAAATATAAGAGGTATTTCATTCGATGACACGATTTCTCTCCCATGTGCACACTAAGTAGAAAAATAAACATCCAATATAAATCCTCCTTGCCTAATAGGTTTTTAAACCTAAGGTAAATATAGGGGTATTTTATTTGATGACATGATTTGGTTCTTATCTAGGATGACATGGAATAATGGTTTGACATGATTTCACATGTATATCAGACAATGTTGTATGGGTTGGTACATCACATCACACTACTGTAAGTGAGAATCATACAATTTGACTATGTGTGAGTCAACACAACATGGTCCAACCCTATATGGGGTTTCACATTACAACATGATCTTATAGGGGAATGCAATATGGTCTTGTATTGGATGGTGCGGTCTAACCCCTTGCAAGTTGATATGTCATAGCCTACTATTATGAAATAGTGTGTTATGGTTGGTGATCCAATACAACACGATCTAGCCTCATGTGAGATGATATGGTGTAATACATCCATACATAAGATGACATAATATTTTTTTTGCTGTTATAAGTTTATTACCCATAAGATGATATGTCATGGTCCATTCCCATGGGACGATGTGTTATGGTAAAAGGCCCTATGTAGGAGAGCATTTCATGGCCCACTTTTATAGATCGACTCAAAGTGGTCTTACCTCATATAAGACTATGCATCATGGTCGAGTCTCACATATAGTCTAGTCTTGATGCAAGTTAAGGTGGGATAAAGTAGGAGGTTAGCACTGTCAAGGTCCAAGACCATAGGTAGTGTTAACATAGAGTATGGAAAAGGCTTATCCACAACAAATGAGATTTCCAAAAACTATATGCAAATCTAAAATAATAGATCCTCCTATTTAGTCTACAAAATTAAACATTTACCTAAAACTACTATGCGGTAGACTTTTACCTATATTGTATGATGTACAAGACATATAACTTCTAAAAAATAAGAACTTAATGTAACAAAATAGTATATTTTTTTAATTTATTAAATAAGAATTTAATGGTAAACCTCAAAATCATCTTTGAAATAATTATTGTATCACATAGTTTAAGACAATCTTAACATTCTATATGTTTTTATGTTTTCTATCTTGTTGTAAAATAATAAAGAAAAAGTGAGCATAAATTATACATCTAAAAAAGTCAAATAAAAAATTAAAATATTCATTAAATACTTGGATGTTGGCAAAGATTTTTGTTATGCAAACATATTTTATGTCTAAAATATTTTTAAAACAATATTCTCCATGTAATTATATTTATAAACAAAAAATCACAACTTTAACAAATATTTTGATAATACCCACGTGTTGTAGGTTTGTTGGAGAGGGTAGGGTAATCCTCCAATAGATGACCATGTATATTTTCAATTATAATAAAGAATTTATAATATAATATATCATATTTTCAATTTAATGCTTTCATATAATTTTCTTTAAAAATTCAAAATATTTATATTAATATATTTTATATTTTTAATAGCAAAACATTATCTTAAAATATATTTTTTAATAAAATGTGTAATTATATTTATAAACAAAAAATCACAAGTTTAACAAATATTTTGATAATACCCACGTGTTGTAGGTTAGTTGGAAAGGTTAGGGTAATCCTCCGAGAGATGACCATGTATATTTTCAATTATAATAAAGAATTTATAATATAATATATCATATTTTCAATTTTAATGCTTTCATATAATTTTCTTTAAAAATTCAAAATATTTATATTAATATATTTTATATTTTTAATAGCAAAATATTATCTTAAAATATATTTTTTTAATAAAATGATATTTGTTGAGAATTTCATTCCAAGAAATTAAGTGTATTTACTAACACGATTGATTATTCACATTTTAATTAACGGAAGTACAGTTTAATCAATCCACAAGTCACATGTTTCTTTCTCTTTAAAAGTAAAAACATTCAATCTACCTAAGTCTAAAAATATTATATTCCATTTATTTTGATAGATTTGAGTGTGAGATTTTTTTAACTTTAAGAGATGCCCTTCCCGAATGATAGAAACCGTGAAAGCAAGATGGGAACGAAAGTGTTATGGAAGCTTAGGAAAAATAGCCACAAAGTACACTTTTAACTTTTAGAAGAATATCTTATTGTGATCATTAAAAAAATTTTTACCCATCTACTCATCGGCCAGAAATTGAACTTAATATTTGGTCGTGGATAAGCAAACAAGTCGTCAACAATAGCTTTTTGATGTCCACTTGTGAGCCACCCATTTGAATATCTCTTAAACATAATCTTTTAACCGAATCGTTTTAGCTTTTTGCTTTTATTCTGACCGAAAAATTGAACTGAAAAAGGTTGCTTTGACCTCAAGAAATCTGAATTATCCGTTGAGAGTTGGCCTCGCATTTGGGTTTCTTGGTTTTGGTACTTGGCCTGATTTTGCTTGCAAAACAAATGCAGCGGTGATCGCCATTGGAGACGATGATCTGTGGAAACTGCTGCATCATCAACCTGCAACCTACTGTTTGGCTTTGCCTTCGAAAGTCTCATCCTCGTCGCTTACTATGGAAATTTGGAATACGGAGAGATTTCCCTGCAAACTTGAAGGCGATTTTAAATTGCCAAGGGACATACAAAAAAGAAGTGTATTCTTTGTTCGATGGGGTCATCGCCATTGGAGACGATTATCTGTCGAAAGTGTTGCACATGACTTGAGATGACGACGAAAATAGCTATGCCCAAATTTCGAGCAGGCAAGGCTCTGTCTTCGAAGTTATTTCCCCACTATTTCATTTGTTCCCCGTTGAGGACCATCAAGATTTGGTTAGTATTGCGGGCTTGGGCTCCGCAACCAGAATGAACACCATCTCTGCAGTTGATTTTAATAAAATTTCTGTGTTGCGTGCAAAGCAAGGTTTGGCAGTCCCGCAGGTGCAGGGGCAGGCCTTCCAACGATTTCAATGACTTGTTCATGTTGTTGAAGTCGATCAAACCGGAGTACTTGGCGGCGGGAGTGCCTGGGACGTTCTACGGCGTGCTGTTCCTGTTTAGTAGCATTCACATATATTTCTCTATTATGGCATTGCATTGACTTTCTTAAGTAATTCATTTCAGACTTCAGACTGCAAGGACTCTTAGGTTTCACTATTGATCATATTACTTTAATTTTCTGTGTTCTGTTTTAGTTTGTGCAGATTCCTGCCACGGTCGTGGTCGTGGAAGAGGGGTCACCTGTGTTACGTACAACAGGGGTAAGGTGTATATTAATGGCAGCAGACGAGAAGTTCCAAGAGCATACGCAGAACAATCTCAAGAGGATCTGCGTCAATTATTTCGCTGTCGAGCATTGGAAATGGCTAGCGGGGGCGTCATGTTTTTCTGTGCAATGGCCCGCCCAAATTCAGAACCTCAATTGATCCTCTCTGGAGTTTCCCCGCAGTAGTGGGATAGCCGTTGGAAGGATAGTCACTCGTACAGCCGTTGGAAGGATAGTAGCTCGTTGGAAAAGGAGGATAGTTTGGGACAGCCGTTGCCATTAAGCAAGTACAGCCGTTGGAAAACGAGGATAGTCGTTGGAAAAATATTATTTAATGGTTACAGTTGCATTTCCTTTTTCTCTATTTTTTATTTGTTTGACATGTTTTGTTTTCAATTTGTTTTATGTGTTTTCCAAGTTTCTTACAATTTATTTGCTTTTATTTTTGACCTTTTCCGTTTTTCATTTCTTTGAAACTGTTTTTTATTTGTTTGACATATTTCGTTTTTAATTTGTATGACTGTGTTTTCCAAGTTTCTTACAATTTATTTGCTTTTATTTTTAACCTTTTATTTTTTTCATTTCTTTGAAATGTTTTATGATGTTTCTTGCATTATATAATGGTCATCTCTGATTTTGCGATTTGAAATGTAAATTTTGTTTGAACTGAAAAGTTGAAATGTAATTTTTTTTTGAACTGAAGAGGAGAAAGATCAATACTATGAAGAAAAGATTGGGGAGATTTGGATGGAAGAAATATCATTATGAATTGCGCACAGGATAAAGGAAGTAGAGGTGCTGGCGGTGCTACTGTGGATGAGGTAGCTACAATGGGAGTGGCAGTGACTATAAAAGCCATCGTAGTAGTCGCTATGGAGGTGATCACAATGGCGGTGGTTATGGTGGTGAAGGCTATGGCAATGAAGGACGGGTCCCAATATGGACATTGTAGCTTCTCTTGCGATGGTGGATGGGGAAATTAAATCTTATTTCATTATAGTTTTATGAATATTATTTCCTGTTGGAGTTTTTTGTGTCTTGGTAGAAGGTAGTGTATAAGAGGGATCCGGTTCTAGTTGAAATTGGTACATTTTCTTTGTTAGTAGTATTTGGTGTAGCTATATTTTAGCCCTATATTTTTAGATATGGTCAGTTGATGATAGGAACGAACGGATGCCTTCCTACCTTACGGTGAGGTCATGGCTCGCATTGACATCATGGTTGTGAGCAATAGATTCATGACTTTTGAGGATGAAGAATCAATAATAATTTCTATCGAATAGATGAATGTGAGAGATTTGGAAGGTAGGTAGCTATAGTGGTAGTTGTGGTGGCTATGATAGTTGTAGTAGTAGTGGCTATGGAGATAGCCATGAGTGATATGAATGCAACTTTAGAGGCAGTCGCGAGCAATATGAACACAACTATGGAGGCAGTTGGAGCAGTTGTGGCTATGACAGTGGTAGGTCCCAATATGGAGGTGGCTTCTCTAAATATGGTAGATGTAAATGTTAAATATTTATGTATACCATTTCATGGTGGATCTTGTTATGTTTTGGTAGAAGGTATTCTAATTTTTTATATATAGTTCAATTTTATTTTTGATTTTGATGTATTTTTAGGAATAATTATTTTAATAAAAATTCAATATTATTTTGAGGGGGTAGAAATCCCTCCTAAAAACCCAAGGATGGTTGTAGGCCTTCTTGAGGATGTGTCTTTATTTGTGTGTAATTTTATAGTTCATTATTTTTATTATGTTTTTATAATTAGATTAAATTTTTTAGAATAATATTTTGAATGTAATAACAAATTTTGTTAAATAAAACAAATATGTTTTTTGCAGAATGCTTGTTTTAGCACTTCTTTTAATTGACTATCATATTTATTGCTTATAGCTACTATAGGGGTATTGTGTCCTACATACCAACATGCTTCACCTCTTTTAGCTTGAGCACTTGTTAACCCTAAAAATTAAACATTCCAATTAAAACACACTTATCCATTCACCTAATGGATTTTTTTACCTAACCCTACTATAGGGAGATGTTATGTTCTATATTTTGACATACCTTGCCCTACCCAAGAGCCCATGTGCACACTAAGTAGAAAAATAAACATCCAATATAAAGCCCCCATGCCTAGTAGTTTTTTAAACCTAATGCAAATATAAGAGGTATTTCGTTCGATGACACGATTTCTCTCCCATGTGTACACTAAGTAGAAAAATAAACATCCAATATAAATGTTCCTTGCCTAGTAGGTTTTTAAACCTAAGGTAAATACAGGGGGTATTTTATTTGATGACATGATTTGGCTCTTATTTAGGATGACATGAAATTATGGTTTGACATGATTTCACATGTATGTGGGACATTGTTGTATGGGTTGGCACATCACATCATACTACTGTAAGTGAGCATCATACAATTTGACCATGTGTGAGTCAACACAACATGGTCCAACCCTATATGGGGTTTCACATTACAAAATGATCTTATAGGGGAATGCAATATGGCTCCAGTTCTGAAGGTACCTAGTTTCTTCTTGTTTTTTTTTTTTTTCCTTCTCTTTGGTTCATTCAGTTTTTTTTAGTTCCCTAGCTCGTTCTATTCTTTATTTTGTTTCCTCTGTTGATTCTTGCCTTAATAGTCTTCTGGTCTAGATAGGTCATTGTTTTGTTCATTTTTTATTTCTTTTTTGTTTTTTGTTTTTTCTGTTTAATTTTTTAAGGTGGGTAGGTTTTTTAATTTTGTTTTGTTTTTGTGTTCTTTGTGTTGTTTTGTTTTTTTTTATGTTTTTTGTTATTGTTCTTGTGTTTTTTTCCGTTCTTGTTCTTGGGTTTCTCTTTGTTTGTGTTATTTCGTGTTTTTATGTGTGAGTGTTTTCTATGTTTTTTGTTTTTGTTTATTGTCTGTTGTTGGTTGTTTTTTATTTTTATTTTTATTTTATTTTTTAATTTTTTAGGTTTTGGTTGTGTTTATTTTTCATGTTTTTTGGGTTATGTCTTTGTAGTGTTATGTTGTTTTTGTCTTGTTTGTGATTTGTTATGTGGTTCTTGTGTTTTTCTATTTTGTTTGTGTTGTGGTTTCTTTTATCTTATTGTGCGTGTTTGGTTGTGCTTTTGTTTTTGACACACTCAAGGAGCATGTTTTTTATTTTATTTTATTATTTTTGTTGTTATTTACTTATTTTTAAATTGGTTTTGTGTGTTTTTTTTCTCCTTGAGTATGTCAAAGGTGGTAGTCCAGGTTCGAGTCCTAGGCATTTTTTGCGAAATGGATACCCCTGCCTCCTTGGGTCTTACCCGAAAGTGGCATCTCTTTTGAGATGTTTTCCACAAATTAAAAAAAAAAATCAAATGGAGGCTAATTAAAAGAGTCATTAAATACTTGGATGTTAGTAAATATTTCTGTTATGCAATCATATTTTATATCTAAAATCTATTTTAAACAATATTCTCCACGTAATTATATTTATAAACAAAAAATCACAACTTTAACAAATATTTTGATAATACCCACATGTTGTAGGTTAGTTGGAAAGGGTAGGGCAATCCTCTAAGATATGACCATGTATATTTTCAATTATAATAAAAAAATTATAATATAATATATCATATTTTCAATTTTAATGCTTTCATATAATTTTATTTAAAAAATCAAAATATTTATATTAATATATTTTATATTTTTAATAGCAAAATATTATCTTAAAATATATTTTTTTAATAAAATGATATTTGTTGAGAATTTCGTTTCAAGAAATTAAGTCTATTTACTAACACAATTAATTATTCACATTTTAATTAACGAAAGTACAATTTAATCAATCCACAAGTCACATGTTTCTCTTTAAAAGTAAAAACATTCAATCTACCTAAGTTTAAAAATATTATATTCCATTCATTTTGATAGATTTGAGTATGAGATATTTTTTTGCTTTAAGAGATGCCCTTTCCAAATGATAGAAACCGTAAAAGCATGATTGGAACGAAAATGTTAAGGAAGCTTAGGCAAAATAGTTACAACTTTTTACTTTTAGAAGAATATCTGACTGACTGTGATCATTAAAAAAAAAATGCCAGAAATTAAACTTAATATATCGTCGTCGATAAGCACACAAGTCGTCAACAATAGCTTTTCGGTGTCCACTTGTCAGCCACCCATTTGAATATCTTTTAAACATAATCTTTTTAGCTTTTTGTTTTTATTCTGGCCGAAAAATTGAACCGAAAAAGGTTGCTTTGACCTCAAGAAATCTGAATTATCCGTCAAGAGATGGCCTCGCATTTGGGTTTCTTGATGTTGGTACTTGGCCTGATTTTTCTTGCAAAAAAAAATGCAACGGTGATCGCCATTGGAGACGATGATTTGTGGAAACTGCTGCATCAACCTGCAACCTCGAGAAAACTGAATTATCCGTTGAGAGTTGGCCTCGCATTTGGGTTTCCTGGTTTTGACTTGGCCTGATTTTGATTGCAAAACAAATACAGCGATGATCGCCATTGGAGACGATGATCTGTGGAAACTGCTGCATCATCAACCTGCAACCTTCTGTTTGCCTTTTCCTTCGAAAGTCTCATCCTCGTCGCTTACTATGGAAATTTGGAATACGGAGAGATTGCCCTGCAAACTTGAAGGTGATTTTAAATTTCCAAGGGACACATACCAAAAATAAGTGTATTCTTTGTTCGATGGGGTCATCGTCATTGGAGACGATTATCTGTCGAAAGTGTTGCACATGACTTGAGGTGACGACGAAAATAGCTATGCCCAAACTTCGAGCAGGCAAGGCTTTGTCTTCAAAGTTATGCAGCCTGCCTTTTCCTGACTACTTCATTTGTTCCCCGTTGAGGACCATTAAGATTTGGTTAGTATTGCGGGCTTGGGCTGCGCCACCGGAATGACCGGAATGAACACCATCTCTACAGTTGATTTTAATAAAATTTTTGTGTTGCGTGCAGAGCGAGGTTTGGCAGTCCCGCAGGTGCAGGTGCAGGTAATTTTCCACGACCTGCCTTCCAACGATTTCAATGACTTGTTCATGTTGTTGAAGTCGATCAAACCGGAGTACTTGGCGGCGGGACTGCCCGGGACATTCTACGGCGTGCTGTTCCCGTTTAGTAGCATTCATATGTTTCTCTATTATGGCATTGCATTGGCTTTCTTAGGTAATTCATTTCATACTTCAGACTCCAAGGGCTTTTAGGTTTCACTATTGATCATATTACTTTAATTTTCTGTGTTCTGTTTTAGTTTGTGCAAGTTCCTGCCGCGGTCGTGGTCGTGGTCACCTATGTTGCGTACAACAGGGCTAAGGTGGGGATTAATGGCAGCAGACCAGAAGTTGCAAGAGCATACGCAGAACAATCGTTTGTTCTCCGTTGAGGACCATCAAGATTTGGTTAGTATTGCGGGCTTGGGCTGCGCCACCAGAATGAACACATCTTTGTAGTTGATTTTATTAAAATTTCTGTGTTGCGTGCAGAGCGAGGTTTGGCAGTCCCGCAGGTGCAGGTGCAGGTAATTTTCCACGACCTACCTTCCAACGATTTCAATGACTTGTTCATGTTGTTGAAGTCGATCAAACCGGAGTACTTGGCGGCGGGAGTGCCCGGGATGTTCTACGGCGTGCTGTTCCCGTTTAGTAGCATTCACATATGTTTCTCTATTATGGCATTGCATTGGCTTTCTTAGGTAATTCATTTCAGACTTCAGACTACAAGGGCTCTTAGGTTTCACTATTGATCATATTACTTTAATTTTCTGTGTTCTGTTTTAGTTTGTGCAGGTTCCTGCCGCGGTCGTGGTCATGGAAGAGGGGTCACCTGTGTTGCGTACAACAGGCGTAAGGTGGGGATTAATGGCAGCAGACCCGAAGTTGCAAGAGCATACGCAGAACAATCTCAAGAGGATCTGCGTCACTTCTTTCGTTGTCGAGCAATGGAAATGGCTAGCGGGGGCGTTATGTTTTTCTGTGCAATGGCCCGCCCAAATTCAGAACCTCAATTAATCCTCTTTGGAGTTTCCCCGCAGTAGTGAGATCAGCAACGTGGGATCACTCGGTTACAAGTCAAAACTAAAATTTAAATTTCTCACCGTTTGAGATAGCCGTTGGCATTAGGCTCGTACAGCCGTTGGAAGGATAGTCGCTCGTACAACCGTTGGAAAAGGAGGATAGTTTGGGACAGCCGTTGGAAAAGGAGGATAGTCGTTCGAAAAATATTATTTAACGGTTACAATTGCATTTTCTTTTTCTCCTTTTTTTATTTGTTTGATATGTTTTGTTTTTATTTGTTTGACGTGTTTATCAAGTTTTTTACAATTTGTTTGCTTTTATTTTTGACCTTTTCTGTTTTACATTTCTTTGAAATGTTTCATGATGTTTCTTGCATTATATCATAATCATCTATGTTTCTGCAATTTGAAATGTTAATTTTGTTTGAATTGAAAAGTTGAAATGTAAATTTTGTTTGAACTGAAGAGTAGGAAGATCAATAGTGTGAAGACAATATTAGGGAGATTTAGACGGGAGAAATATCACTATGAATTGTGCTCAGGATAAAGGAAGTAGAGGTGGTGGCAGTGCTACAGTGGATGAGGCAGCTACAATGGCGGTGGCAGTGGCTATAAAAGCCATCGTAGTATTCGCTATGGAGGTGATCGCAGTAGCAATGGTTACGATAGTAAAGCCAATGGCGATGAAGAACGGGTTCCAATATGGATGTTGTAGCTTCTCTTGCAATGGTGGATGGGGAAGTTAAATCTTATTTGATTATAGTTTTATGAGTATTATTTCCTGTTGGAGCTTGTTGTGTCTAGATAGAAGGTAGTGTATAGGAGGGATCTGGTTCTAGTTGAAAGTGATACATTTCTTTTGTTAGTAGTCTTAGGTGTAACTGTATTTTACCCCTATATTTTATAATTTAGTCAATGAAAAAAATCTCTAGGGTGTTTGAAAAGTAGTTGCTCCTGATGTTGAATTCTATTGTTTTGTTGGTGGTCTTTCATGGTCAGTTGATGAAAGGAATGAAATGATACCTTCCTACCTTACGGTGAGGTCATGACTCACATGGACTTCATTGTTGTGAGCAATGGAGAGACTGGGAGGTCCAAAAACTTTAGATTCATGACTTTTGAGGATGAAGAATCATTAAGAAATTCTACCAAATAGATGAATGCGAGAGATTTTGATAGGAGAAACATCACCGTGAATCATGCTCAGAATAAAGAAAGCGGAGGTAGGTAGCTACAGTGGCAACTGTGGTGACTATGATAGTTGTAGTAGTAGTGGCTATGGAGATATCCATGAGTGATATGAATGCAAATATAGAGGCATTCGCGAGCAATATGAATGCAACTATGGAGGTAGTTGGAACAACTACGGCTATGACGATGGCGGGTCCCGATATGGAGCAACTTCTCTAAAGATGGTATATGTAGATGTTAAATATTTATGTATACCATTTCACGGTGGATCTTGTTATGTTTTGGTAGAAGGTATTCTAATTTTTTATATATAGTTAAATTTTATTTTTGATTTTGATGTATTTTTATGAATAATTATTTTAATAAAAATTCAATATTATTTTGAGGGGGTAGAAATCCCTCCTAAAACCCAAATGATGGTTGTAGGCCTTCTTGAGGACGTGTCTTCATTTGTGTGTGATTTTATAGTACATTATTTTTATTATGTTTTTATAATTAGATTAATTTTTTTAGAATAATATTTTGAATGTAATAACAAATTTTGTTAAATAAAACAAATATTTTTTCTGCAAAATGCTTGTTTTAGCACTTCTTTTAATTGAGTATCATCTTTATTTTTTATAGCTACTATAGGGGTATTGTGTCCTACATATCAACATGCTTCACCTCTTTTAGCTTGAGCACTTACTAACCTTAAAAATTAAATATTCCAAATAAAACACACTTATCCATTCACCAAATGGCTTTTCTTACCTAACCCTACTATAGGAAGATGTTACGTTCTATATTTTAACATGCTTTGCCCTACCCAACCCATGTGCACACTAAGAAGAAAAATAAACATCCAATATAAATCCCCCATGCCTAGTAGGTTTTTAAACCTAATGTAAATATAAGAGGTATTTTGTTTGATGAATTTGATGACACGATTTATTTTCGATGTGCACACTAAGTAGAAAAATAAACATCCACTATAAATCCTCCTTGCCTAGTAGGTTTTTAAACCTAAGGTAAATATAGGTGGTATTTTATTCGATGACATGATTTGTCTCTTATCTAGGATGACATGGAGTAATGGTTTGACATGATTTCACATGTATGTGGGACAATGTGGTATGGGTTGGCATAGTATATTATACTACTATAAGTGAGCATCATACAAATTGGCCATGTGTGAGTCAACACAATATGGTCAAACCCTATATGGGATTTCACATTACAACATGATATTATAGGGGAATGCATTATGGTTTTGTATTGGATGGTGTGGTCTAACACTTTGCAAGTTGATATGTCATAGCCTACTATTATGAAATAGTGTTTTATGGTTGGTGATCCAATACAACACGATCTAGCCTCATGTGAGATGATATGGTGTAATACATCCATACATAAGATGACATAATGTTTTTTTTGCTCTTATAGGTTTATTACCCATAAGATGATATTTCATGGTCCATTCCTATGGGATGATGTGTTATGGAAAAAGGCCCTATGTAAGAGAGCATTTCATGGCCCACTTTTATAAATTGACTCAAAGTGGTCTTACCTCATATAAGACTATGCATCATGGTCGAGTCTCACATATAGTCTAGTCTTGATGCAAGTTAAAGTGGGATAAACTAGGAGGCTCGCATGGTGAAGGCCCAAGACCATAGGTAGTGTTGACATAGATTATAGAAAAGACTTATCCACAACAAATGAAGTTTCCAAGAATTAAATACAGATTTAAAATAATATATCCTCCTATTTAGTCTACAAAATCAGAATTTTATGTAAAACTACTATGGGGTAGACTTTTACCTATATTGTATGATGTACAAGACATATAACTTCTAAAAAATAAGAACTTAATGTAACAAAATAGTATATATTTTTAATTTATTGAATATAGAATTTAATGGTAAGCCTCGAAATCTTCTTTGAAATAATTGTTGTATCACATAGTTTAAGACAATAATTTAATTTAAATTTCTAAATTTAACATAAAACTTAACATTCTATATGTTTTTATGTTTTCTATCTTGCTGTAAAAGAATAAATAAAAAGTGAGCTTAAATTATACATGTAAAAAAGTCAAATAAAAAATTCAAAGATTCATTAAATACTTGGATGTTGGTAAATATTTCTATTATGCAATCATATTTTATATCTAAAATTTATTTTAAATAATATTTTCCATGTAATTATATTTATAAACAAAAAATTAGCTTTAAAAAATATTTTTATACCATGGGAGGTCCCTGGTTCGAATCTCCACCCTACCAAATGTACATTGGGTACCCAAAATCCAGTTGATAATGGACTGAGTGTGACTTTAGGGTGATTTTGATGGTGTAGAAATTTCTCAGATCCAGGTTAACCCTCCAAGATAAAAAATTTAATAATAACTTGAACAAATAGATTAATAATATTGAAAAATAAAGTAGAAAATATTAATGTCTTAGATAGAATAACATAATGTTTAAAATACGATGTTAGAAAAATTAACTATATACAATTGTTTACTTTAAACAATCTTAATAACATTCAACCTTTAAATCTACAAATTTTCGTTCATAACATAATAATTGAATGACATGTTTTACATATGATACATGTAAAGAGATAAACAAAACTAAAGATTTCTTGAAAATAAAAAACTATTAAAAAAAGCAATCATCAAAATAAAATATGAAGATATTTTTGTTTAACTTACTAATTTCAAAATAATGTTTGATATAAAATTATATAAAAGTAAAAAATTGTATGAATATTGAAAATTTTAATTTTATGTATAATAATTTTAAAAAATAAATCTATAATCTTATATAAATGTAACCTTTATAATTAAGTTTTATTTTAAACAATTATTAATATATTATATTATCAAAACACTTAATTTAGGGTTGTAGGAGGACAATAATCCTTCCTAGAACACTAAGGATGTCCGTAGACTTTCTTGGGGTGTGTCTTTATTTGTGTGTAATCTGAGAGTTTATTATTTTTGTTATGTTTTATAATTAGATTATTTTTTTAAGAATAATATTTTTAATGTAATAATAAATTCTATTAAATAAAACAAATATTTTTACTAGAAATTGCTTGTTTTATCGTCTCTTTATTTGAGTATTATATTTATTGCTTATAGCTACTATAGGAGTATTGTATCCTGCATACCAACATGTCTCACCTCATTTAGCATAAACACTTGCTAACCTTAAAAATTAAACATCTAAAATAAAATCCCACTTATTCATTCACCTAATGGCTTTTTTACCTAAGGCTACAATAGGGAGGTGTTATATTCTATATTTTGACATGTCTTGCCCTGCCCAAGAGCCCATGTGCACACTAAGTAGAAAAATAAACATCCAAAATAAATACCCCTTGCCTAGTAGGTTTTTAAACCTAAGGTAAATATAGGGTGTATTTTGTTTGATGGTATGATTTGTATCCTATGTAGGATGATGTGGCATCATGGCTTGACATGATTTGACATGTATGTGGGACAATTTTGTATGGGTTGCACATCACATCTTGCTACTTTAAGTGAGCATCGTACAATTTGATCATGTGTGAGTCAACACAACATGGTCCAACCTTATAAGGGGTATCACATTATAGTATGATCTTATAGGATAATGTAATATGGCCCTGTATTGGATGGTGTGGTCTAGCCCTTGATATGTCATAGCTTTCTTTGATATAGTGTGTCATGGTTGGTGATACCATGCAACATGATCTAGTCTCATGTAAGATGATGTGGTGCAATACAACCATACACAAGATGACAAAATGTTTCATGTTCTTGTAGGCTAATTACCCGTAAGATGACATGTCATGGTCCATTCTCATTGGATGGTGTGTTATAGAAAAAGGCCCTATGTAGGAGCATTTGATGGCCCACTTTTATAGATCGACTCAAAGTGGTCTTGCCTCATATAAGACTATGCATCATGGCCCAATCTCATAGATAGTCTAGTCTTGATGCAAGTTAAGGTGGGACAAACTAGGAGGCTAGCATGGTCAAGGCCCAAGATCATAGGTAGTTTTGACATAGAGTGCGAAAAAGTCTTATCCACATCAAATGAGGTTTCCAAAAACTAAAATGCAGATCTAAAATAATATATCCTCCTATTTAGTCTACCAAATTAGACATTTACCTAAAGCTATTGGGTGGATTTTTACCTATATTATATGATGTATAAGGTATATAAATTTTAAAAATAAGAACTTAATGTAATAAGATAATGTATTTTTTAATTTATTGAACCAAACATTTACTATCATATATTATAGATTTTATAGTTAACGTATTTTAAAACATTATTTTTAAAAACCCACTTGTTGTAGGTGAGTTAGAGGGTAGGGCAATTCAAGGGAGGTTCTTGGTTTGAATCTTCACCCTACAAAATGCACATTGGGTACCCAAAATCTAGTTGATAATATTGATACAATAATGGCTGGGTATGACTACCGACTGATTTTGATGATGTAGAACCTCCTGGTCATGGTTTTGTTACCAAGGTAGCCCCACAAAGGGTTTTTCCCTAAATTCAAAAAATATATATATAATTTTTAAAAATGTAGATTAATATAAAAAACATAAACATTAACCAACTCTGGGAACACATATGAATAAAGAAAGACACATAAGAATTTTTGTGAGCATCCTTGGAGGGTTTGGGGGTTTTACCGTCCTTCAAAGATCTTAATTTTTATTAAAAAATTATTTATAGAATGTATGTTATGAATTGGATAAAAATATATATAATTTAATGGTAATCCTTGAAATATTCTTTAAACTAATTGTTTTATCTCTCAGTTTTCAAGTTCTAACTTTAACTGTTAAATCCATTATATAAAAAAACTTAACATTATATATGTTTTTATGTTTTTCTATCTTACTGCAAAAGTATAAAGAAAAAGTGAGCATAAATTATACATTTAAAAAAGTTAAATAAAAAATTAACAATAGATTGAAATACAAGAAAATAATATAATTAACAAGCAAAAACTATATTCTTTTAAATAAATAAAAAGATTCAAAAAATATTGATTGTTTAATTTTTTTTTTATTGACAACGTCTATTAACATTATCCAATAAATGTTTCAAAAACATATTCCTACCATATGCTTTTCTATCTTCGCACAAAAGGAAAATGAAAAATAAAATATTAAAATTTATAATGCAACAATTGAATGTTTCTACAAAAGTCAAATTAAAGTTTAAAAATAGACTTAATTATAAGATGAAAGTATAAATAACAAGTAAAAATTATATTCTTTTATATAAATATTATCATTCAAAATAATATTATATTTTAAAAAAGAATCTTTTATTGACAACATCTAAAAAATCAAATTAAAAATTAATAATAGATCTCATTACAACTTAAAAATATAAATATCAAGTAAAAATTATATGATTCTATATAAATAAAAACTTTCAAAACAATACTATACTATGTATTAAAAAGAAATATTTTATTCATAGCATTATTATCACTATGTAACAAATATCTCAAAAACATATTCACTTAAAAATAAAATAGAGATGTTTCTCTTAAATAATCACCTACTATCGTGTATGTTTAAAATCAAATGGAGGCTGATTAAAAGAGTCATTAAATACTTGGATGTTAATAAATATTTTTTTTATGCAATCAAATTTTATATCTAAAATCTATTTTAAACAATATTCTCCATGTAATTATATTATAAACAAAAAAATCACAACTTTAACAAATATTTTGATAATACCCACGTGTTGTAGGTTAGTTGGAGAGGGTAGGGCAATCCTCTAAGAGATGACCATGTATATTTTCAATTATAATAAATAATTTATAATATAATATATCAGATTTTAAATTTTAATGCTTTCATATAATTTTCTTTAAAAAATCAAAATATTTATATTAATATATTTTATATTTTTAGTAGCAAAATATTATCTTAAAATATATTTTTTTAATAAAATGATATTTGTTGAGAATTTCATTCCAAGAAATTAAGTCTATTTACTAACACGATTGATTATTCACATTTTAATTAACGGAAGTACAGTTTAATCAATCCACAAGTCACATGTTTCTTTCTCTTTAAAAGTAAAAACATTCAATCTACCTAAGTCTAAAAATATTATATTCCATTCATTTTGATAGATTTGAGTGTGAGATTTTTTTAAGTTATGCCCTTCCCAAATGATAGAAACCGTAAAAGCACGATTGGAACGAAAGTGTTATGGAAGCTTAGGCAAAATAGCCACAACTTTTTACTTTTAAAAGAATATCTTACTCTAATATTAAAAAAAAAAATTACCCATCTACTCATCAGCCAGAAATTGAACTTAATATTTCGTCATCGATAAGCAAACAAGTCATCAACAATAGCTTTTCGGTGTCCACTTGTCAGCCACCAACAAATCATCAACAATAGCTTTTCGGTGTCCACTTGTCAGCCACCCATTTGAATATCTTTTAAACATAATCTTTTAACTGAATCGTTTTAGCTTTTTGCTTTTATTCTGGCCGAAAAATTGAACCGAAAAGTTTGCTTTGACCTTAAGAAATCTGAATTATCCGTTGAGAGTTGGCCTCGCAATTGGGTTTCTTGGTTTTGGTACTTGGCCAGATTTTTCTTGCAAAACAAATGCAACGGTGATCACCATTGGAGACGATGATCTGTGGAAACTGCTGCATCATCAACCTGCAACCTTCTGTTTGCTTACTATGGAAATTTGGAATACCGAGAGATTGCCCTGCAAACTTGAAGGCGATTTTAAATTGCCAAGGGACACAAACAAAAAAGAAGTGTATTCTTTGTTCGATTGGGTCATCGCCATTGGAGACGATTATCTGTCGAAAGTGCTGCACATGACTTGAGGTGACGGCGAAAATAGCTATGCCCAAACTTCGAGCAGGCAAGGCTCTGTCTTCAAAGTTATGCAGCCTGCCTTTTTCCGACTACTTCATTTGTTCCCCGTTGAGGACCATCAAGATTTGGTTAGTATTGCGGGCTTGGGTTGCGCCACCGGAATGAACACCATCTCTGCAGTTGATTTTATTAAAATTTCTGTGTTGCGTGCAGAGAGAGGTTTGGCAGTCCCGCAGGTGCAGGTGCAGGTAATTTTCCACGACCTCCCTTCCAACGATTTCAATGACTTGTTCATGTTGTTGAAGTCGACCAAACCGGAGTACTTGCCGGGGGGACTGCCCGGGACGTTCTACGGCGTGCTGTTCCCGTTTAGTAGCATTCATATATTTCTCTATTATGGCATTGCATTGGCTTTCTTAGGTAATTCATTTCATACTTCAGACTACAAGGGCTCTTAGGTTTCACTATTGATCATATTACTTTAATTTTCTGTGTTCTGTTTTAGTTTTTGCAAGTTCCTGCCGCGGTCGTGGTCGTGGAAGAGGGGTCACCTGTGTTGCGTACAACAGGGGTAAGGTGGGGATTTATGGCAGCAGACCAGAAGTTGCAAGAGCATACGCAGAACAATCTCAAGAGGATCTGCGTCACTTCTTTCGCTGTCGAGCAATGGATATGGCTAGCGGGGGCGTCATGTTTTTTGTGCAATGGCCCGCCCAAATTCAGAACCTCAATTGATCCTCTCTGGAGTTTCCCCGGAGTAGTGAGATCAGCAACGTGGGATCCACTCGGTTACAAGTCAAAATTGAAATTTAAATTTCTCACCGTTTGGGATAGCCGTTGGCATTAGGCTCCTACAGCCGTTGGAAGGATAGTCGCTCGTACAGCCGTTGGAAGGATAGTCGCTCGTACAGCCGTTGGAAAAGGAGGATAGTTTGGGATAGCCATTGGAAAAGGAGGATAGTCGTTAGAAAAATATTATTTAATGTTTACAGTGGCATTTTCTTTTTTGTCCATTTTTTATTTGTTTCATATGTTTTGGTTTTATTTGTTTGACTTGTTTACCAGGTTTTTTACAATTTGTTTGCTTTTATTTTTGACATTTTCTATTTTTTATTTCTTTGAAATGTTTTATGATGTTTCTTGCACTATATCATAGTCATCTATGTTTCTACGATTTGAAATGTAAATTGTGTTTGAATTGAAAAGTTGAAATGTAAATTTTGTTTGAACTGAAGAGTAGGAAGATCAATACTTTGAAGAAAAGATTGGGAAGATTTAGACGGGAGAAATATCACTATGAATTGTTCTCAGGATAAAGTAAGTAGAGGTGGTGGCAATGCTACAATGGATGATGCAGCTACAATGGCGGTGGCAACGACTATAAAAACCATCATAGTATTCGCTATGGAGGTGATCATAGTAGCAGTGGTTACTACGGTGAAGGCTATGGTGATGAATAACGGGTCCCAATATGGATAGCTATTTTATATTGGGACCTATTTTATAACCTATGATATTTTATGGTAGTAAGGCTTTAAAAGCCAATAGTGGTATTAGAACCACCACTTGAATCTATCTAGTTTGATAGAGTTCATTGTATTAGCCACCACTATTAATTGACTTTGTCCATTTTTTATAAGGTTAAATTGGAGCCTATCCACTTTAAGGTAGTGAATAATTGAACTCTATTTTTAAAGATCTTATTGAGTAGAATAAGCTATAGTCTTTTCACTTGATTGAAGGAAAACTAGTGAAGACTAGGACTCAACTAGATTGAAGGTAAATAAACTCAGAATAAATTTTTTTCATTGAAGCATAGAGCTACCCTACCATTAATATTCTCTAAAAATGGAGAATCATTATTGATAGATTAAAGTAGAACCAACTTTGAAGGACATTTTTTCATTCAGGAAAGAGCCATCTTGATATTAATATTGGATTTTCTAGTATGGAGGATAATCATATTGGGTTCTTAGGTGCAATATGAGATATTGAAGATTTTAGTTTAAGCTCTAAAAGTTTTAATTGCTTCCTACAAAAGGTAGAGAAGAATATTAGCTTCTAAGTATAAAATAAGAAAAATAATAAGGAGAAGAATATATAAAGTTGTAGTGGATTGATAAGTAATCAAAGCTTCCTAAGAATAGAGAATAGAAAAAGTAGATAAGAAAGTAACATGAAAAGAGAAGAAGAATTAGGTCAAATTGAACTTGACATATTTGAATATGAACTAGAAATTTATGAAGTAGAATAGAAGCAAGTATCTTCCTAGGATACACTAAAGAACTAGATTGATTGAATATATCTATATATCATTTCAGTATTGGTCATAGATCAAATTTTGAAGCAAGTTCTTCAAGGTAGACAATTATTTTACATAATAGAGAAAGGTATAAGAGGCCCATATAGAAGATAAAGGCCCAAAATAGGTTGATATAGAAAAGGATAAGGCTATAGAGGCTAATATAAAATTGAAATAATAAGTCAAGAAAATAAAAGAGGCCCATGTTAGAGAAAATAAGCTCTACAATTCATTACTACTAAGGTATAGTTCCATTAATCCAAGTTAATAATACAATAGAATAGACCATTCTATCAATAAAAAAAATAAGTCATTTGATCATATAGTAGAGAAACAGGTCATTCAACCAACTCAAAAAAGCAACATAACAAATAGTAGAAAGAAAGGTCATATGACCAACATTGAAATATATTGCATTCAAGAAGGAAATTAAAATTAATGTAAAAGTTTAGAGTTGTTATCATAACAACAAAGCTGCCATAAAAAAAAAAAAAAGCCATACATAGAAGTTTATACAAAGCTTCTAGTCAAATATTGAAGTGCAACAACAAACAACGTTATAGTAGTATACAAAGAGAAAAATATAGAGCTAATACACTGGTATTATCTAAGATAAATATACAACATTGTTGCACTCTAGAGAAGCATATATTTTAGTGAAGGAAGCTAGAATGAAGATGTGATATGAAGACTATTATAAAGAAGCTAGGATAGCAATAAATGAGGTAAGCATAAAAGAGACAAGGAAACTAGCAAAGAAGGCAACCAATAAACTATTATAGAGAAAGAACAAAAATATTAGGAACCAACCAAGTAAACCAATGACTAAGGTAATGACACCATGACTAAGGTGGAGAAACTAGTGGCTAAGGTGAATACAGTAGCATCTAAGGTGAAGAAATCGGTAATTGAGGTAGAGCAACCAATCCCCAAGGTAGTGAAATGAGCATCTAATATGGAGAAACTAGTGATGTAGAATCCATCCATGAAGATTCCATCATGAAGGTGAAGAGTTCAACAACAAAGCACACATACCAACTTGAGGAAGTTAATAGACTAAGGAATCATTGTAATACTTTTGAATTTTTTTAAGGTAGAAGACTATTTTTGATAAATATTGGAATATTTTCTAAATTTTGCAAATTCAATTAGGGAGCTAAAAAGGTTTTCAACATCAAAGGATTAAAAATTTAAAATTTTCATATTTGAGTTATTTTATTTAAGAGTCATAAGGAATACTAATTCGAAGAAAATAAATCATTGAATTGATTTATATCACGAAACAAATTATTAGAAATGAATTAAATGAGGATAGTGAAGAGCTCAAAATTATATCTTGTTACTACTAAATATCAATTTGATAGAACATCAAAAATATATTCTATCACATAACCTATATCTACTAAAAATGTTATAGATCAAATCTTACAACTTGTTTATAAGGAAAATAAAGAAAAAGTGGCCTTGGTTGTGCATACATGGTTATGCTTCTTTATAAATAAGACAAAAGGACTTGAAGTACTAACAAGAAAGCACAAATGAAAGAAAGGACATCATGTTCATTTTGTTAGAATTTCATAATAGATATGCAAAGCATTACAGGAGATGAAGAGAAGAGTAGAACTGATTAATTTATCTCTAGGATCAACTCTGTATAAATAGTAGAGTTGATCATTGAGAGCCGTTAGATTACAACAACTCATCAAACCTGATTAAGACACCATTGAGAGTTCTCTTGACACATGGATGAGTGTAAAATCAAGTGTGTATCCTAGTGAAACTTAAGAGAATATTCACTTATTCTAACACCCCCCTTAAGTGATAATAGGGGAGATTCTACAAATGAGTCCTGGCAACGAGGTCTGATTAGGTGCTCATGTACAACATAGATAGTTGGTGGAAAAAAAACCTATGGGGAAAAACCAACTATCACCCATTTGTTTTGAAATGATGCTAAAAACCAATGGGAAAAGCCATCAATCAAAAGCAAAGAAGTATGAAAGAGGCTTGTCTTTGGATGGCGAAGATTGTATTCTTTAACAAATAAAATATGAGTCCCAGAAAGAAGGCCTGATGAGGTACTCATGTACAATATAGTGATAGGTGGAAGAACTTTTTGTCAATGCAGTTGTAACACTCTAAGTTTTTCTTGCAATTGAATGTAACACAAAGAAGGAAATGACTTGGTGAAGATGTCTGCAAGTTGATTCTCTGTCATAATATATTCTAAGTGTATACCCCCATTTTGAATATGTTGCCTGGTGAAGAGCATGTGGATCTCAATGTATTTGGTGCGTTGATGCTCAAGTGGATTACGTGCAATATGAATTGTGCTTTTATTGTCACACAAAAGAGTTATAGGCCCCTTATGGAAGAAACAAAATTCTTTGAGAATTTGATGAAGCCAAAGGGCTTCATGATTGACTAAAACTATTGCTCTATAGTCAGACTCTATAGAAGATAATGCTACTATTTGTTATTTCTTGCATAACCAGGCTATTGGTGAAGAACCAAGGCAAAAAATATATCAAGAGGTAGAATATATGTCATCTACTGATCCTATCCAATCTAAATCTGCATAGCCAATGATATCCATGGAGTCTCCCTTATAGATGAGCCCAAAGTGTGTAGTATCTTATAAATAACGAAGAATTCTTTTAGTTGCTTGCCAATGACTGAAATGACGGTTATGAGAGAACCTGGATATGAGCCCAAAAACATAGGATATATCAGAGCGAGTATGAGTAAGGTATAACAGACTACATATAAGCTGATAGTATAGAGTAGCATCACAATGAGGGGATGAGCAGGAAGTACTGAGATGAATGCCAGATTGAAAGGGGGTAGGAAAAGGTTTGCAATCTATCATTTTAAAAATTTGAAGGATATCTTGAGTGTACTTTTGTTGACATAAGGTGATTCCATATTTATTTTGTTTTATTTGAATTTCAAGGAAGAAATGAGCTAGAACTAGATCAGTCATTTCAAATTTTTTAGAGAGGGGGTCTTTTATATTTTGAATGTGAGTGAGGTTACTACTAGTGAGAAGAAGATAATCAATATAAAGAATAAGAATGGTAATATTTCCTTTACTTCTCCAAAATTTAAATTGTATTTTCAGACTCACAATGAGAAAAACCTACTGAAAGAAAGGAGTCCATATTTTTATACCAAGCTCTAGGGGATTATTTGAGGACATATAGATAATTTTTAAGACAATAAACAAGAGAGGAGTCTTGAGTAAAACCAGCAGGTTGTTCCATGAATATTTATTTTTTTTAATTTCCATGCAAAAAGGCACTTTTTACATCCATTTGATAGACTGGCCATTTATGGGAAGCAACCAAAGCAATAACTAATCTAATAGAATCCATTTTAGCAATAGGAGTAAAGTTTTATGTATAATCAATACCCTCTATTTGAGAAAAAATTTTGGCTATAAGATGAGCCTTGTGTTTATCTATTTCTCCATTAGGCCCATATTTGGTTTTGAAGATCCAATTACGACGAACTAATTTTCTTCCCTTAGGTAAGGGAACTAAATCCAAAGTATCATTTTTTATCAAGGAAGAAAAATTTTTATCCATGGCATCTTCCCATTCTTTTATACCCGAGGCTTATTTGAAGGATTGAGGATCATAGGAAATGGATTGACATACAAGACTAGTACCTATGGTGTTGGATGATCTATTTGAAGGAATATTTTGAATGTAGGGAGTAGCTTCTTTAACAATGGTGCAAACCCATTTTGGCATAGAAGAAGGATTTGAAGGAGTTGAAATACATTGATAAGGAGTTACAAGTTATTCATATTTATTATCAATAACTAAATTAACTTCAAGGGTTGGCTCTTCATAATATTGAGTTTCTACTATAGGAGAAGGCTCAATGGAGGAAGAGGCCTTTGGAGGATATTTTTGAGGGAATGTTTCATCAAATTGGACATTCCTATAAAATAATACCTCACGAGTTGAGGGATCAAGAAGCCTGTATGCTTTCAATTCTTCACAATAATTGATAAATATGAGCTTTCTGATTTTCTTATCAAGAGCCTTCCTTTTTTTCTTTAGGATGTGAGCCCAAGCAGGACATCCAAAAATATTGAAATTGGAAACATCTGGTTTTAATCTAGACCATTCTTCTTCAGGGGTTATTTTGTCAAGAGCTTTATGAGGTGTGCGATTTTTGAATACAATTTGCACAGTTAATAGCCTCTACCCAAAAAAAATTTGGAAGATCTCTTGAATGGAGCATACAATTAGCTATCTCTTTTAAAGTTCAGTTTTTCTTTTCTACAATGCCATTTTGTTGAGGATTATGGGAGACAGAATGTTTATGTATTATACCATGATTAGAAATAAATATGGAGAAATCATTACTGTAGTATACCCCCCATTATCAGTACGAATCTTCTTGAATTTACAAGAAGCCTGATTTTCAACTAAGGCTTTAAAGACTTTAAAGTGGGATAACACATCACTTTTATATTTGAGGAAGTAGACCCAGGACCTTCTACAAAAATCATCAATAAAGGTAAGAGCATACTTTGCTTCTTTGAAAGATGTTTCAGGAAATATCATTAAGTCACTATGGATTAAATATAGAGGAGAAAAGATTTTTAAAGAACTACTTGGGTGGAAAGGATCTTGATGTTGCTTTCCAAGAGCACATCTAGGACAAACCCCATCATTGGAAGAGACTTGGGGTAATACTTTAACCATATTATGGGTGCACAAATCCTTTAGGTAGTTATAATTAAGATGACCAAACCTTTCATGCCAAATTTGACTTTCAATATTACTATGAGCTACAAAACAAGAGGCTCCTAGATTTTGAAAGCCTTTGAAGTGGAAAAGACAAGATTTATGATAAATATTCCCTTTAGGTACAAGAGAATGAGGGAGTTGAAAATCTCTTATCTCAACCCTTGTTGGGGAGTGAAAGCATGAGATTTCGAAAGAAAGAAATACTGAGATGCAATAAAAACAGAACTAGCTAGATGCATAAAATAACACGGATGTAATCACATCAAAAAGTAGGAGCACAACCATTTTTATTCATGTGGTTCCAACTCGGTTACAATAGCATGATTTCCATTACAAAAAGTGCACAGTGATCTTTTTCGCATGCCCACATTTGAATCGAGTGAGCCAGTGTTGTCGTCGCTTATTGCTGATGAATCTTCGCTCCTTGCTATTTTCCTGCATTCAAAGAATAGCAAACCGTTTAGTAGCACCTGTTGCAAGGAAGAACAACTTGTTTTATAAGAAAAATGATAAAAGATAAAGCACGTAAAATGTTTAGCTAAATCGGTGAGCAGAATGATTTTAAACGATCTACATGTTTGACAGAAAATCGTGAACTTCACCAGACGACCACTATCATTAAAACCGCTGACCACTCTGCTATCGAACTATATGTTGCTACCTGTAAGTTAGTGAGATAATAGAACTATGGGAGCATGATAATATTCGGTAAACGTAATGCCAGATATATTCAAGCATACAACATAGTGCAGGATGTATTCCGACAGAAAGCGTTAACTATCTAAACAATACAAAGCATAATGCAAAACAGCGCGCAGTGACCAAATAGATTAATCATGCAAATGACAGAAGTGTGGGGTGCCCAAGCGGGCCGCCCCCATTAAAACTCGCCTTTGACGCCAATCCACTAGGAATGAGCTCAAAATATCAGAGAATGGTGTCGTCGAATGGATGGGTTACTATGGTCCAACATCAGATCTGAAGGTTTGTGTTCACCTTCAACAGCCACCAATAACCTCCCTTGCGAAAGAGATTACAGATGCAGAAGGATGAATTCGAAAAGGAGTGCAATCGGGTCTTTAGTTCTACAGCACTTCGATCTTTTTAAAATGCCTATCAACCTACGTTTGGGTGGAAAAGTCCACCATTTTATAGACCCAGGGGGTCTCCTTGAATGTCGTGCATAAGCACCACGCGTTGGTCAAAGGTGCCATGTGGCGGTCGTGTCTCCACGAGAGAGGAAAGTCCTCCATGACTCGTGCTTCCATTAATGCCACTGTGACAGTCCTTCAATGGCCCACGTAACTGACTGCAGTGTCACTGCAAGTTGATCAATGTCCGCTTTGATGGCTTTTAATGACATTTTGAATTGTTTGACTCTGCCTTTATAGGGTTAAATTCTGCCTTTGAATGTTGAAGTGTCGCCTTTGCATGTCAAAGTGTCGCCTTTGAATGTTGAAGTGTCGGCTAGCGCAAATGTCGAAGTGTCACGATATCACGACGTCGCGATATCGCGACGCTTCGGCCAAGGCCTTGCCTTGGGCACCAAAGTGTCGCGATATTGCAATGTCGTGATATCACGACACTTCGGCCAAGGCAAAGCCTTGGGTGCCGAAGTGTCGTGATATCGTGACACTTCGGCCAAGGCAAAGCCTTGGGCACCAAAGTGTAAGGGCTGCCAAAAAAGCTGTGTATGTCAATGCGATCAGTGTTTGTAGTCACATAATCGAATTGGTGTTGTTTTGGTGTCTACAGATGCCCCTTTTTGGGAAGCGTTATGGGTGACGCAATGCTGAGCAAAAATAGATAACCAAAGCACTAATTATTAGGGTTTCTTGGTAACCTAACCAACTTTTGATGCCCCAAGTATGAAAAGGGGCATGCATTCTTGAATCCTTGCTTCTGACGAGCTAAGGAATTTGATTTCAAGTGTTAACCTGTTTTGGTGAGGTGTGACTTGAGCTTGGACATTGATCAGTCATGATTAGGCAAAGGGCACAACCTTTTATGCACAGGGGAACCTTGTGTTCATGATTCACGAATGCCAAGTGTTTGATCAATTTTATGATTGCTTGTTTACTGCCCCAAGCAGGAGCGTGATTGTCTTTGTCAATGATTCTTTGAATGCATGCCATTGTCTTGATTGGGTGTGTGCTTGTTGATTGGTGACTAAGTATGACTACCCCCTCAAGCGACGAATCGATGAGGGAATGACCTTCGTGAGAAAAGCGACGAGTCGCTTGACCCAAGATGACTTAGGTTAGGGTGCCTTTAGATGTTTTACCGTTTAAGCACGTGCAATATCCCAACATTTGGACCTATTTTTGGTGGGTGTTAACCCTTTTGGTGATGCCATAGTGAGGTGAAATCATCGAAAACCCATCTTCTCGTGGAGCGGTCTAGCTATGGTAGCCTTCTTGGGGAAGTGGGAAAGTGAGAATTTGAGCCCCGACATCGATTTTCTATGCCAAGAGGTTAAGTGCAAGAGCACTTGTGTCCGGCAACTTATTGCTATGTTTTTGTGTTGCATTTTTGTGATGTTTTTGTTGTTTTGATTTTCTTGTTGTTTTTTAGTGGGCTTTGACCCATTTGTGATGTCGTTTGGGGGTGAAATTGTCGAAAATATGTCTTCCCGTGGAGCAGTCCGGCTATGGTAGCCTTCTTAGAGAGTAGGATAGTGACAATGTAAACCCCGACATTAGTTTTTCTATGCCAAGAGGTTAAGTGCAAGAGCACTTGTGTTTGGCAATGTTTATTGCTTTTTGTTTGTGTTGCATTTTTTTGTTGTTTTGTTGTTTTGATTTTTTTTGATCTTATGCATGATGGTTGATGAATATGGATGCATGTTACTTTATATTGATGGATGCATATGATATGATAAATGCGATTGTTGTATGTTGATTTTTGATGGATGCATTTGTGATGAATGCAAATGTTTTTGATTTATATGTGATATGCGGAAATGAAATGGATGAATAGAATTTGTGATGTTTGGCTATGGCACCATAGACTGTTTATGACTTTGTTATTTTGTCTTTTAGGTGATTGCTATAGTGGATTAGTTTGTATGTATACATGTGGATTTTATTTTTTTTGTATTTTCTGATGGTATTATAAGGATGAAAAGTAGTGCAATTTGTTTAGAAATGTAGCTAAGGTTTTCCGAGACTCAGACGGTTTTAACTTACTAGCCATGACTATACTTTATCTTACAAGACTTTTGGACAAGGTATGAATTAGACTTGTTTTTGAAAAATTTATTCCACATCCCTGTGTGTGCAATTGAGTTCATTTTTTGTGGTATTTGTCAGGATACCGCCAGTGCCAGATGGGCTTTCAACCGAACCTGTATTGAGGATCACCTAATTAGATCCACTAACTCCTTTTTGTATTTAGTTAGATTAATCTGCGATGTTATCCAAGATACCATAAGCTAGCTCATCCTTATGCAAACATTGGTCTGCACATATGCAAAGCGAATGTGACAGACATATCGTCATGCGGGTAGGATACCACCATTGCAAGATAGGCTATCAACCAAAAGCGTAATGAGGATCACCTAGATGGTTTTTGAATGCTGAGAATTCTAGGGATTCAAGTTCAAGATATTTGTTGGCTGAATGATTTAGAAAGTTGCTCGTCTATATAGTGATGAAAATCACTGTTTATTTTCTATTAATTCTTTTTGAGCAAGGATTTTGAATAGTGGTGATAACCACTGTTATTTGATTTTGTGTTTTGGGTATTTGTGAATTTGGGTTTGTGAATGGCTTTGATCCTTGTGGCCTTGGGGATGACTACCCATCCTGGTTAGGGGCGGATAGTACGAATCCTTATGATGTTAGGGACCAAGGGGATGATGGATATTATGGAGTAAGGGTATTGATATGTTAGGTCTTGGGGATGACTACCCATCCTGGTTAGGGGCGGATAGTACGAATCCTTACAACTTGGAGACCAAAGGTGAATGGAAAGTGTTAGGATGATGATTTGTTGGAATTTTGTCTTTGAATGGTGTTGATCCCTTTAGGTTTTGGGGATGACTACCCATACTTGGCAGGGACGTGTAGTACAAATCCTTACAACTTTGGGAATCAACAATAATTGGGATTTGGTAGTGGTGAAAACCACTGTATGTGGAGGTGAATGGATATGAAAGAGCTCATCCTTTTGTCAATTCTCAGCATGCACGGGGGGATGAGCAAGATAACCATTTCGCTTATGGTGACCTGGATTACTGTGCAGGTTTCATATTTCGTTCAGACAACTTGGGAATTTTTATGTGTTTTAATTTGTGTTGGGATGTTACGTAACAAGGTGTATTTCAAGTGTAACTCTACCTTCGTAAAATCTGTTTGACTTGATACATTTCATGGCTAAAGAGCAAAATGATGACTGAATAACGAAAACTCTTGATAAATTAAAAGACCACTGACTCTAGTGTGGTAAAAGGCAATGCATGGTATTTTTGTTGTTCTTGTAAAATGGAACAGTGGGGAACAATATGGACTAGCAAAGCAATTACAGCCTATGGTGCCTTTGACCTGTATGACCACAAATATGCAATGTATGGATGCAATGCTTAATGCAACTACATATTTTTGTATTTTTGATGGATTGATTTTGGTGAATATGAAGATGAGGTGCGAGAATATCTCTCTATTGATGAATTTTAGTATGCCTAAAAATGCAAATTTTTGTTGTTTTTGATGATTTTTGTTGTTTTTGAAATTTCTTGATTTTTGACCAAGTGATTGCGATAATCATTGGAGCATTTAGGGTGACCAAGTTATTGCAATAATCCTTGGAGCATTTTGGGGTGACCAAGTGATTGCGATAATCCTTGGAGCATTTTGGGGTGACCAAGTGATTGCGATAATCCTTGGAGCATTTTGGGGTGACCAAGTGATTGCGATAATCCTTGGAGCATTTTGGGGTGATCAAGTGATTGCGATAATCCTTGGAGCATTTTGGGGTGACCAAGAAATTGTGATAATAATTGGAGCATTTGGGGTGACCAAGCGATTGCGATAATCCTTGGAGCATTTGGGGTGACCAAGCGATTGCGATAATCCTTGGAGCATTTTGGGGTGACCAAGCGATTGCGATAATCCTTGGAGCATTTTGGGGTGACCAAGTGATTGCGATAATCCTTGGAGCATTTTGGGGTGACCAAGTGATTGCGATAATCCTTGGAGCATTTTTGGGATATGGCTCTCTTAGATATGAAATGGTCGTAAATGACTAATATTCAAGGGTTCTGTTTCCTTAATACCGTCGAGAGAAGCTAGCCGATACGTCCCGGGTCCTATTTTGCTATCAATGACATATGGACCTAACCAATTTGCTACGAACTTTTCCCTTAGGTGGGTCGAAAAATTAGAGTTCTGTTGGTTTTCCTTCAAAACCAAATCACCAACCCAAAAGTCCCTTAGGTGAACTTTCATGTTGTAAGCTTTCTTAAGCCGCTCTTGATATATACGTAAATGCTCGAGAGCATTAACGTGTCGTTCATCAAGCAACGTAAGCTAGTCTAATCGGGCCTGCCACGCAGCGTCATCATCGATGAACTCCTACATTGATATGCACAGGGAAGGAATCTCCAACTCTAGAGGCATGACTGCCTCGGAGCCATACACAAGCAAAAATGGAGTGGCCCTAGTGGGTGTCCGAATGCTAGTGCGATAGGCCCATAGGGCAAGTGGGATTTGAATGTGCCAATCCTTATGACTGTCTGTGACCATATTTTTAAGGATGGCAACTAGCGTTTTGTTTGACGCCTCTGCTTGCCCATTTGCCTATGGATAATAGGGTGTCGAAAAACTGTGCTGAATTTTGTACTTTGTGGTCAAAGCACGCACGTCTTTGTTCTTGAATGATGGCCCATTATCCGAGATTATTTTGGATGGAATACCAAAACGACATATGATGTTATGCAAAATGAACTCCACAATGCGGGGTCTTGTCATAGAGGTTAGCGGAATTGCTTCCACCCACTTGGTAAAATACTCTGTGGCCATTATGATAAACGTGTGACGGCCTAACGATGCAGGGGAGATCTTTCCAATTAGATCGAAGCCCCACTACAAAAATGGCCAAGCATATTGGACTGTCTGCAAGGCCTGGGAAGGTACGTGCATCAAATTGGCATGATGTTGACACTTCACGCACTTCTTGACATATGCGCAACAATCTCGCTCTAAAGATGGCCAATAATAACCCATGCGAAGAATGTGCTTTGCAATGGCCATACCACTAAAATGGCCACCACATGTACCATCGTGAGCTTGGGCGATCGCCCAAGTGGACTCTTGATGGTCCAAGCAACGAAGGAGGATCCCTTCATAGCTGCGACGATACAAAATGTCTCCTATTAAGACATATTTAGCCACTTTCTACTTGAATGTTCATTTTGCGGCATGCGTCAATCCAAGGGGAAGAGTACATAACTTGAGGTAGTCTCTGATGGGTAAATACCAGTCTTGTTGATCGAAAACCTTGAAAGTATGAATAGCCAATCCATTTTGAAGTTCTTCCCTAACAAACTCTGAATGGGATAGAACTTGCAAGAATAGCATTGTTTTGCTATTAATGGGAGTAGGGGAAAACAAGGACCCCCAATTGGCATGTTTCAGACGTTCTCAGATTCGAAAAAAAAATTTCGAGGATGGTTCGATCTGGATCATGTGGATTCCTGGCGTCAAGTCTGAACTTGCACGCTCCATCACGGATTGCAATAAGGTTTTGACTTGAATGGTTGTCATATCACCGAAAAGGTCTTACGGAATTAGTGACCCCAAAGAGGCCATTGTGTCCGCAAAATGATTCGATGATCGAGGGAGTGCCTCGATGTTATACCATTCAAGTTTTGCCAAGAATTTTTCCACAAGGGCTTTATAAGCCTACAAAATTGGGCATTTGCATTTATATACCCCTTTGACTTGATTGACTATTAACAGCGAATCACCAAAGATGTTTAGTCATTTGATGTTCATGGCGATTGATTTCTGAAGACCTAGGAGCAAGGCTTCATATTATGCATTATTGTTGGTGCACTGGAAGTTTAATTTAAATGATAGGGGCATTGGAGCACCCTGCGGTGTGAAGAATACAATTCCCGTGCCACCACCTTGCTCACATTTAGAACCATCAAAGAATAGGGTTATGTCGGCCTGTGACTCAGGCTCATCAGAATCTGGCAATTTTGAGACATGGAAGACCCCATCATCGGGTAGTTCTATGACTAGAGGTTGATCGTCTTCAAGAGGAGCCTTTGCTAGTTGATCGGCTATGACTTGTCCTTTGATAGATTTTTGTCCAATGAACTCAATGTCAAATTCTGTCAACAACATGATCCATTTTGCTATGCGACTACTATGATAAGTACGACTCATCATGTATCGCAATGGATTCTCCTTAGACACAACATACGTAGTGTTTCTCAGCATGTAGTGGCGTAGCGTTTTGGTAGCAAACACCACTGCCAAGCAGAGTTTCTCAACGTATGCATAGTTTAGTTCGTAAATGACCAGGGTGTGGCTAAGATAGTAAGTAGCTTGTTCTTTATGAAGTTCATTCTTTTGGGCTAGCATGGCGCCTAGTGCCACCTCAGTAGCTGAGATGTATAAGTAGAATGACACTCCTAGTCTAGGTGGTGCCAACACTGGCGGCGAAGCCAAGTATTGTTTGATTTTGTCAAAGGCTGACTGGAACTCGTCATCCCAATGAAATGTAACCCCCTTGTGCAATAATTTGTTCATGGGTCGGCATTTGTCAGATAATTGTGCTATGAAGCGTTTAATCGATGTGACCTTTCCTTACAGACTTCTGAGCTACTTGATAGTGGTTGGGGGAGCCATTTCAAGGATTGCCTTGACTTTCTTTGGGTCCACCTCGATTCCTCGCTTTGAGACTATGAAACCCAAGAGTTTTCCAGATGTGACGCCAAAGACGCACTTCTTGGGGTTTAGTCTAACTTTATGCTCCATGAGGCGATCGAGGATCTTGCTTAAGTCAACGATATGATTTGAGCGCAAAAGAGACTTGGCTAACAAATCATCCATGTAATCTTCCAGAGTTTTGTGCATGTAATCATGGAAGATATATGTCATGGCATGTTGGTAGGTGGTGCCAACATTTTTAAGGCCAAAAGGCATGACCTTATAACAAAATGTCCCCCAAGGCGTTGTGAACACCGTTTTGAGTTGATCCTCAGGATTGATACGAATCTGATTGTATCCTGAGAAACCATCCATGAGGGATAGCATTTTGTGACCTTCTGTAGTGTCTACCAATGCGTTGATGCTTGGCAAGGGGAAATCGTCCTTAGGACTCGCTTTGTTTAGATCTTGAAAATCAATCCATATGTGAATCCTCCTGTCAGGCTTTTTGATGGGAACCATGTTGGACAACCATGGCAGATAATCCACACAGGTGACAAACTTTGCATCCAATAGCTTTTGTAATTCATATTTGACCATCAAGGCCACTGTTGGGTGCATCTTACGTAGTTTTTGCTTTACAAGCTTGATTGTCGGATCAAGCGTTAAATTATGTGTGACTAGCTACGGGTCTAGTCCTGGAATATCCTTGTACGACCATGCAAAAACCTCCTTCTTTGCTTTGAGAAGGGCAATGTAGTCGGCTTGCTCTTCAAGGGATAAGCTTACCCCCAACTTGATAATCTTTGGATTCATTGAGTCTAAGTCGATGTCTATGTCAGTCATTTCCTTGACTGACATGTGGGATCCATCTTCCAACTGATGTGGAGTCGGGATCAAATGGATATCATTAGCTAAATTTAGATCTGCGTTGGGAACCTCGGGTCCCTCTTCAGCTTGAAAAATATCTTGAGTTGTCCCTAGGGTAAAATGAGGCATTTCATCGAAAGGCCAGTACTCTGATGGTGATAAAGGTGAATTGACGTGATCCTAGTCGATTGCATCTATGTCTAGATGTAATGAACTTGCTGGATCGGTCGGATTGGGAATGGGTGTGGTCAAGTCAATGGAGATCATGTGGATGAAATGAGTTTGGTCTCCATTACCGTGGGTGTTATAATTCAAACATTTTGGATGCTCCCTATGCTCTAGATTCGGTTCTGTAGGGACGGGTATGAACGGATCGACCCTATATGTTGATAGGAGGATAGGGTCTGCTCTCGGCACTGTTGTCATGATAGGGTCTCGGGGTGGACGGTGCTCATCATGAATTTGGAGCCATGGATCCAACACTTGGTCCCACCTCGCTGGGTCTACCCACCATTCATGCCCTAATATTATGCCCATCTATCCCATTAGATCTTCATGAGTTAAAGGGCGATTGTTCCGTCGTGCATGTCTGAGATAGATCATCTCAGTCTCATCTTCTGAATCACTTTCGGAGATCCAAAAATGTTCATTCTCTTCAGCAATTGTTACTTGTGACATTGAAGGTTCTCCTTATTCTAGCAAGTTAATCTGGTCCCATTGCGGTTGTTCCACTCTTGGTGGAGGGACCTGATTCGCTTGACACTGTGTTGATTCAACTGGAACTTCTAAGGGGAATAGTTTCATAAAGATGTTTGGACACCATTGATGTTCTCTATGGGGATTAATGTCCGAACTTTCACCTCTCTCTAGCAAAGGAGAGGGATTATTGCTTTTTCCAAGGGTGTTTGTTGACCATGGGAGGTAATCTCCCAATGTACATTCTGTATTTGGGTTGGCATAAAGATCTGGTGCCAATCCCCCCTTATTGCCTATTTCTAGGCCTTGCATATTTTCTACCAAGATATCTAAGGGCTGGGGGTGGTTGAACCCTACTCCCAATTATTGTTGATTCCTAAAGTTGTAAGGATTTGTACTACACGTCCCTGCGAAGGATGGGTAGTCATACCCAAAACCTAAAGGGATCAACACCATTCAAAGACAAAATTCCAACAAATCATCATCCTAACACTTTCCATTCACCTTTGGTCTCCAAGTTGTAAGGATTCGTACTATCCGCCCCTAACCAGGATGGGTAGTCATCCCCAAGACCTAACAGATCAATACCATTACTCCATAATCTTCATCATCCCCTTGGTCCATAACGTTGTAAGGATTCATACTATCTGCCCCTAACCAGGATGGGTAGTCATCCCCAAGGCCACAAGGATCAAAGCCATTCACAAACCCAAATTCACAAATACCCAAAACACAAAATCAAATAATAGTGGTTATCACCACTATTCAAAATCCTTGCTCAAAAAGAATTGATAGTAAATAAACAGTGATTTTCATCACTATATAGACGAGCAACTTTCTAAGTCATTCAGCCAACAAATATCTTGAACTTGAATCCCTAGAATTCTCAGCATTCGAAAACTATCTAGGTGATCCTCATTACAGTTTTGGTTGATAGCCTATTTGGCAATGGTGGTATCCTACTTTCATGACGATATGTCTATCACATTCGCTTTGCATATGTGCAGACCAATGTTTGCATAAGGATGAGCTAGCTTATGGTATCCTGGATAACATCATAGATTAATCTAAATAAATACAACAAAGGAGTTAGTGGAGCTAATTAGGTGATCCTCAGTACAGTTTCGGTTGAAAGCCCATATGGCACTGGTGATATCCTGAAAAATACCACAAAAAATGAACTCAATTGCACACACAGGGATGTGAAATAACTTTGTCAAAAACAAGTCTGATTCATACCTTGTCCAAAAGTCTTGTAAGATAAAGTACAGTCATGGCTAGTAAGTTAAAACCATCTGAGTCTCGGAAAACCTTAGCTACATTTCTAAACCAATTGCACTACTTTTCATCCTTACAATACCATCAGAAAATACAAAAAAAGAAAAACCACATGTATACATACAAACTCATCCACTACAGCAATCGCCTAAAATATAGAATAACAAAGTCATAAACAGTCTATGGTGCCATAACCAAACATCACAAATTCTATTCATCCATTTCATTTCCGCATACCACATATAAATAAAAAATGTTTGCATTCATCACAAATGCATCCATCAAAAATCAACATACAACAATCGCATTTATCATATCATATGCATCCATCAATATAAAGTAACATGCATCCATATTCATCAACCATCATGCATAAGATCAAAGAAAATCAAAACAACAAAAAAATGCAACACAAACAAAAAGCAATAAACATTTCCAGACACAAGTGCTCTTGCACTTAACCTCTTGGCATAGAAAAACTGATGTCGTGGTTTACATTGTCACTATCCTACTCTCTAAGAAGGCTACCATAGCTGGACTGCTCCATGGGAAGACAAATTTTTGACAATTTCACCCCCAAACGACATCACAAATGGGTCAAAGCCCACTAAAAAACAACAAGAAAATCAAAACAACAAAAACATCACAAAAATGCAACACAAAAACATAGCAATAAGCATTGTCGGACACAAGTGCTCTTGCACTTAACCTATTGGCATAGAAAATCGATGTCGGGGCTCAAATTATCACTTTCCCACTTCCCCAAGAAGGCTACCATAGCTGGACCGCTCCATGAGAAGACGGGTTTTCGATGATTTCACCTCACTATGGCATCACCAAAAGGGTTAACACCCACCAAAAATAGGTCCAAATGTCGGGATATTGCACGTGCTTAAACGGTAAAACATCTAAAGGCACCCTAACCTAAGTCATCTTGGGTCAAGCGACTCGTCGCTTTTCTCACGAAGGTCATTCCCTCATCGATTCGTCGCTTGAGGGGGTAGTCATACTTAGTCACCAATCAACAAGCACACACCCAATCAAGGCAATGGCATGCATTCAAAGAATCATTGACAAAGTCAAAGACAAAGACAAGAATCATGTATTTTAATAATACCCACCTGTTGTAGGATAGTTGGAGAGGGTAGGGCAATCCTCCAAGAGATGACTATATTTTCAATTATAATAAAGAATTTATAATATAATATATCAGATTTTCAATTTTAATGCTTTCATATAATTTTATTTAAAAAATCAAAATATTTATATTAATATATTTTATATTTTTAATAGAAAAATATTATCTTAAAATATATATTTTTAATAAAATAATATTTACTAGGAATTTCGTTCCAAGAAATTAACTCTATTTACTAACACAATTTATTAGTCATATTTTAATTAACAAAAGTACAATTTAATTAATCCAATAAATCCACAAGTCACATGTTTCTTTAAAAGGAAAAACATTCAATCTACCTAAATATAAAAATATTATATTCCATTCATTTTAATAAATTTGAGTGTGAGATTTTTTTAGTTTTAAGAGATGTCCTTCCCAAATGATAGAAATCGTGAAAGCACGATGGGAACGAAAGTGTTATGGAAGATTAGGCAAAATAGTTACAAAGTACACTATTTACTTTAGAAGAATATCTTATTGTGATCATGTAGACACCAAAACAACACCAATCCAATTATGTGACTACAAACACTGATTGCATTGACACACACAGCTTTCAAGGTAGCCCTCAGAGGTCAAACAATGGTCCTAGCCACTTACACAGTAGTTTAGAAGGTCAAAAATTAAACAAAGCAAAGCTGGTCGTTTTAACAAGCCTCAATCAAAAGCAAGCCTTAATCAAGCCTTGGCCGAAGTGTCACGATATCACGACGTTGTGATATCGCGACACTTCGGCGCCCAAGGCAAAGCCTTGGCCGAAGTGTCGTGATATCGTGATGTCGCGATATCGCGACACTTCGACGCCCAAGGCAAAACCTTGGCCGAAGTGTCACGATATCGTGACACTTCGATGCCCAAGGCAAAGCCTTGGCCGAAGTGTCGTGATATTGCGACGTCGCGATATCGTGACGTCACGATATTGCGACACTCGGTACCCAAGGCAAAGCCTTGGTCGAGGTGTCGTGATATCGCGACGTGTCGCGATATCGTGACACTTCGATGCCCAAAGCAAAGCCTTGGTCGAGGTGTCGCGATATCATGACGTCGCGATATCGCGACACTTCGATGCCCAATTCAAAGCCTTGGTCGAGGTGTCGCGATATCGCGACATCACGATATCGTGACACTTTGATGCCCAAGGCAAAGCCTTGGTCGCGATATCGCGACACTTTGATGCCCAATTCAAAGCCTTGGTCGAAGTGTCGCGATATCGCGACATCGCGATATCGTGACACTTCGATGCCCAAGGCAAAGCCTTGGCCGAAGTGTCACGATATCGCGACACTTCGGCGCCCAAGGCAAAGCCTTGGCCGAAGTGTCATGATATCACGACATCACGATATTGCAACACTTCGGTGGGAAGGCCTTGGCTGAAGTGTCGCGATATTGCAACACTTCAGCATTCGTGCCTGGGTAGAAACTCAACCAATAAAATGCGGAATTCAAGCATTCAAAGGCAAGAATTAAAACATTTAAAAGTGCCATTAAAATGATTTAAAGCGAACATTAAACAAGTGGTAGCCGAGGACAGTCAGTTATTGCCGCCTGCTATGCATGCGCACGTAGGTGGGCAGATTGGCAGTTAGCAGATTGTCACAAGGGCAGTCATGTAAGCCCAAGTCAAGGAGGAGTCTCCTCCCTTTTGGGAAGGCATGGCCACCACGTGGCATCCCTGTGTGCCCCCTCCAAAGAGACCCCATTGGTCTATAAAATGGTGGACTTTCCCGCCCAGAAGAACACAAGTTGGTAGACATTTTCCAAGTAACGAAGTGCTGCCAAACCAAACACCCGATTGCATCCTTTTAGATTCGTTTCTTCTACACCCGTAATCTCTTTCACAAGAGAGGTTATTGGTGGCTGCTAGAAGGTGAATCTAGACCTTAGAACCCGACATTGGACCACAGTAATCCATCAATTTTTTGACAACTCTTTCTTTGAGATTTTGAGCCCATCCCTAGTGCATTGGCATCAAAGTCAAGTTCTAATGGGGGCAGCCCGCTTGGGCACCCCACACCTTTTTGCTAGTTTCATGTTAGTCTGTTTTGCCATTGCATGTTTTTAGATGCATTACGTTCTACGTGTTTTTTAGATGCATTACGTTCTACGTTTTTTTAGATGCATTACGTTCTACGTTCTGTCATTTCAGTCTACTCGTTCGTTGCATGTTTATTCTGTCAAATGTGCAGGTCATTTATATTCATTTTATTCATTGTTTTCGATAATCTTAGGCATATATCTTTCACTAATTTCAAGGAATAAATGTTTCACGTTTGCAATAGGTGCTACTAACGTCTCTGTGTTTCTTTGATCGCAGGAGAAGCAGCAAGCAAGGATTCATCATCGCGAGTGGCGACAACACTTTGGCCCACCCATTTCAAATGTGGGCATGCGAAAGAAGATCACTATTCATTTTTTGTAATGGAAACATGCTAACTCTCCTAGCCCTTAAAAAGGGAGGAGACGTGTTGTAACCGAGTTGGAATCACATTAATAAAAACGGATGTAGGTTTGTTGGAGAGGGTAGGGTAATCCTCCAATAGATGATCATGTATATTTTCAATTATAATAAAGAATTTATAATATAATATATCATATTTTCAATTTAATGCTTTCATATAATTTTCTTTAAAAATTCAAAATATTTATATTAATATATTTTATATTTTTAATAGCAAAACATTATCTTAAAATATATTTTTTAATAAAATGTGTAATTATATTTATAAACAAAAAATCACAAGTTTAACAAATATTTTGATAATACCCACGTGTTGTAGGTTAGTTGGAAAGGTTAGGGTAATCCTCCGAGAGATGACCATGTATATTTTCAATTATAATAAAGAATTTATAATATAATATATCATATTTTCAATTTTAATGCTTTCATATAATTTTCTTTAAAAATTCAAAATATTTATATTAATATATTTTATATTTTTAATAGCAAAATATTATCTTAAAATATATTTTTTAATAAAATGATATTTGTTGAGAATTTCATTCCAAGAAATTAAGTCTATTTACTAACACAATTGATTATTCACATTTTAATTAACGGAAGTACAATTTAATCAATCCACAAGTCACATGTTTCTTTCTCTTTAAAAGTAAAAACATTCAATCTACCTAAGTCTAAAAATATTATATTCCATTCATTTGGATAAATTTGAGTGTGAGATTTTTTTAACTTTAAGAGATGCCCTTCCCGAATGATAGAAACCGTGAAAGCAAGATGGGAACGAAAGTGTTATGGAAGCTTAGAAAAAATAGCCACAAAGTACACTTTTTACTTTTAGAAGAAAATCTTATTGTGATCATTAAAAAAAAATTTACCCATCTACTCATCGGCCAGAAATTGAACTTAATATTTGGTCGTGGATAAGCAAACAAGTCGTCAACAATAGCTTTTTGATGTCCACTTGTGAGCCACCCATTTGAATATCTCTTAAACATAATCTTTTAACCGAAACGTTTTAGCTTTTTGCTTTTATTCTGACCGAAAAATTGAACTGAAAAAGGTTGCTTTGACCTCAAGAAATCTGAATTATCCGTTGAGAGTTGGCCTCGCATTTGGGTTTCTTGGTTTTGGTACTTGGCCTGATTTTGCTTGCAAAACAAATGCAGCTGTGATCGCCATTGGAGACGATGATTTGTGGAAACTGCTGCGTCATCAACCTGCAACCTACTGTTTGGCTTTGCCTTCGAAAGTCTCATCCTCGTCGCTTACTATGGAAATTTGGAATACGGAGAGATTTCCCTGCAAACTTGAAGGCGATTTTAAATTGCCAAGGGACACATACAAAAAAGAAGTGTATTCTTTGTTCGATGGGGTCATCGCCATTGGAGACGATTATCTGTCGAAAGTGCTGCACATGACTTGAGGTGACGGCGAAAATAGCTATGCCCAAATTTCGAGCAGGCAAGGCTCTGTCTTCGAAGTTATACAGCCTGCCTTTTCCCCACTATTTCATTTGTTCCCCGTTGAGGACCATCAAGATTTGGTTAGTATTGCGGGCTTGGGCTCCGCCACCGGAATGAACACCATCTCTGCAGTTGATTTTAATAAAATTTTTGTGTTGCGTGCAAAGCAAGGTTTGGCAGTCCCGCAGGTGCAGGGGCAGGCCTTCCAACGATTTCAATGACTTGTTCAAGTTGTTGAAGTCGATCAAACCGGAGTACTTGGTGGCGGGAGTGCTTGGGACGTTCTACGGCGTGCTGTTCCTGTTTAGTAGCATTCACATATATTTCTCTATTATGGCATTGCATTGACTTTCTTAAGTAATTCATTTCAGACTTCAGACTGCAAGGACTCTTAGGTTTCACTATTGATCATATTACTTTAATTTTCTGTGTTCTGTTTTAGTTTTTGCAGATTCCTGCCGCGGTCGTGGTCGTGGAAGAGGGGTCACCTGTGTTACGTACAACAGGGGTAAGGTGTATATTAATGGCAGCATACGAGAAGTTCCAAGAGCATACACAGAACAATCTCAAGAGGATCTGCGTCAATTATTTCGCTGTCGAGCATTGGAAATGGCTAGCGGGGGCGTCATGTTTTTCTGTGCAATGGCCCGCCCAAATTCAGAACCTCAATTGATCCTCTCTGGAGTTTCCCCGCAGTAGTGGGATAGCCGTTGGAAGGATAGTCACTCGTACAGCCGTTGGAAGGATAGTAGCTCGTTGGAAAAGGAGGATAGTTTGGGACAGCCGTTGCCATTAAGCAAGTACAGCCGTTGGAAAACGAGGATAGTCGTTGGAAAAATATTATTTAATGGTTACAGTTGCATTTCCTTTTTCTCTGTTTTTTATTTGTTTGACATGTTTTGTTTTCAATTTGTTTTATGTGTTTTCCAAGTTTCTTACAATTTATTTGCTTTTATTTTTGACATTTTCCGTTTTTCATTTCTTTGAAACTGTTTTTTATTTGTTTGACATATTTCGTTTTTAATTTGTATGACGTGTTTTCCAAGTTTCTTACAATTTATTTGCTTTTATTTTTAACCTTTTATTTTTTTCATTTTTTATGATGTTTCTTGCATTATATAATGGTCATCTCTGTTTTTGCGATTTGAAATGTAAATTTTGTTTGAACTGAAAAGTTGAAATGTAATTTTTTTTTGAACTGAAGAGGAGAAAGATCAATACTATGAAGAAAAGATTGGAGATATTTGGATGGAAGAAATATCACTATCGCGCACAGCATAAAGGAAGTAGAGGTGCTGACAGTGCTACTGTGGATGAGGTAGCTACAATGGGAGTGGCAGTGACTATAAAAGCCATCGTAGTAGTCGCTATGGAGGTGATCACAATGGCGGTGGTTATGGTGGTGAAGGCTATGGCAATGAAGGACGGGTCCCAATATGGACATTGTAGCTTCTCTTGCGATGGTGGATGGGGAAATTAAATCTTATTTCATTATAGTTTTATGAATATTATTTCCTGTTGGAGTTTTTTGTGTCTTGGTAGAAGGTAGTGTATAAGAGGGATCTGGTTCTAGTTGAAATTGGTACATTTTCTTTGTTAGTAGTATTTGGTGTAGCTGTATTTTAGCCCTATATTTTTAGATATGGTCAGTTGATGATAGGAACGAACGGATGCCTTCCTACCTTACGGTGAGGTCATGGCTCGCATTGACTTCATGGTTGTGAGCAATAGATTCATGACTTTTGAGGATGAAGAATCAATAATAATTTCTATCGAATAGATGAATGTGAGAGATTTGAAGGTAGGTAGTTATAGTGGTAGTTTTGGTGGCTATGATAGTTGTAGTAGTAGTGGCTATGGAGATAGCCATGAGTGATATGAATGCAACTTTAGAGGCAGTCGCGAGCAATATGAACACAACTATGGAGGCAGTTGGAGCAATTGTGGCTATGACGGTGGTAGGTCCCAATATGGAGGTGGCTTCTCTAAATATGGTAGATGTAAATGTTAAATATTTATGTATACCATTTCATGGTGGATCTTGTTATGTTTTGGTAGAAGGTATTCTAATTTTTTATATATAGTTCAATTTTATTTTTGATTTTGATGTATTTTTAGGAATAATTATTTTAATAAAAATTCAATATTATTTTGAGGGGGTAGAAATCCCTCCTAAAAACCCAAGGATGGTTGTAGGCCTTCTTGAGGATGTGTCTTTATTTGTGTGTAATTTTATAGTTCATTATTTTTATTATGTTTTTATAATTAGATTAAATTTTTTAGAATAATATTTTGAATGTAATAACAAATTTTGTTAAATAAAAAAAATATGTTTTTTGCAGAATGCTTGTTTTAGCACTTCTTTTAATTGAGTATCATATTTATTGCTTATAGCTACTATAGGGGTATTGTGTCCTACATACCAACATGCTTCACCTCTTTTAGCTTGAGCACTTGTTAACCCTAAAAATTAAACATTCCAATTAAAACACACTTATCCATTCACCTAATGGATTTTTTTACCTAACCCTACTATAGGGAGATGTTATGTTCTATATTTTGACATACCTTGCCCTACCCAAGAGCCCATGTGCACACTAAGTAGAAAAATAAACATCCAATATAAAGCCCCCATGCCTAGTAGTTTTTTAAACCTAATGCAAATATAAGAGGTATTTCGTTCGATGACACAATTTCTCTCCCATGTGTACACTAAGTAGAAAAATAAACATCCAATATAAATGGTCCTTGCCTAGTAGGTTTTTAAACCTAAGGTAAATACAGGGGTATTTTATTTGATGACATGATTTGGCTCTTATTTAGGATGACATGAAATTATGGTTTGACATGATTTCACATGTATGTGGGACATTGTTGTATGGGTTGGCACATCACATCATACTACTGTAAGTGAGCATCATACAATTTGACCATGTGTGAGTCAACACAACATGGTCCAACCCTATATGGGGTTTCACATTACAACATGATCTTATAGGGGAATGCAATATGGCTCCAGTTCTGAAGGTACCTAGTTTCTTCTTGTTTTTTTTTTTTTTGCTTCTCTTTGGTTCATTCAGTTTTTTTAGTTCCCTAGCTCGTTCTATTCTTTATTTTGTTTCCTCTGTTGATTCTTGCCTTAATAGTCTTCTGGTCTAGATAGGTCATTGTTTTGTTCATTTTTTATTTCTTTTTTCTTTTTTGTTTTTTTTGTTTAATTTTTTAAGGTGGGTAGGTTTTTTAATTTTGTTTTGTTTTTGTGTTCTTTGTGTTGTTTTGTTTTTTTTTATGTTTTTTGTTATTGTTCTTGTGTTTTTTTCCGTTCTTGTTCTTGGGTTTCTCTTTGTTTGTGTTATTTCGTGTTTTTATGTGTGAGTGTTTTCTATGTTTTTTGTTTTTATTTATTGTCTGTTGTTGGTTGTTTTTTATTTTTATTTTTATTTTATTTTTTAATTTTTTAGGTTTTGGTTGTGTTTATTTTTCATGTTTTTTTGGGTTATGTCTTTGTAGTGTTATGTTGTTTTTGTCTTGTTTGTGATTTGTTATGTGGTTCTTGTGTTTTTCTATTTTATTTGTGTTGTGGTTTCTTTTATCTTATTGTGCGTGTTTGGTTGTGCTTTTGTTTTTGACACACTCAAGGAGAATGTTTTTTATTTTATTTTATTATTTTTGTTGTTATTTACTTATTTTAAAATTGGTTTTGTGTGTTTGTTTGCTCCTTGAGTATGTCAAAGGTGGTAGGCCAGGTTCGAGTCCTAGGCATTTTTTGCGAAATGGATACCCCTGCCTCCTTGGGTCTTACCCGAAAGTGGCATCTCTTTTGAGATGTTTTCCACAAAAAAAAAAAAAATCAAATGGAGGCTAATTAAAAGAGTCATTAAATACTTGGATGTTAGTAAATATTTCTGTTATGCAATCATATTTTATATCTAAAATCTATTTTAAACAATATTCTCCACGTAATTATATTTATAAACAAAAAATCACAACTTTAACAAATATTTTGATAATACCCACATGTTGTAGGTTAGTTGGAAAGGGTAGGGCAATCCTCTAAGATATGACCATGTATATTTTCAATTATAATAAAAAAATTATAATATAATATATCATATTTTCAATTTTAATGCTTTCATATAATTTTATTTAAAAAATCAAAATATTTATATTAATATATTTTATATTTTTAATAGCAAAATATTATCTTAAAATATATTTTTTTAATAAAATGATATTTGTTGAGAATTTCGTTTCAAGAAATTAAGTCTATTTACTAACACAATTAACTATTCACATTTCAATTAACGAAAGTACAATTTAATCAATCCACAAGTCACATGTTTCTCTTTAAAAGTAAAAACATTCAATCTACCTAAGTTTAAAAATATTATATTCCATTCATTTTGATAGATTTGAGTGTGAGATTTTTTTTTGCTTTAAGAGATGCCCTTTCCAAATGATAGAAACCGTAAAAGCACGATTGGAACGAAAATGTTATCAAAGCTTAGGCAAAATAATTACAACTTTTTACTTTTAGAAGAATATCTGACTGACTGTGATCATTAAAAAAAAAATGCCAGAAATTAAACTTAATATATCGTCGTCGATAAGCACACAAGTCGTCAACAATAGCTTTTCAGTGTCCACTTGTCAGCCACCAATTTGAATATCTTTCAAACATAATCTTTTTAGCTTTTTGCTTTTATTCTGGCCAAAAAATTGAACCGAAAAAGGTTGCTTTGACCTCAAGAAATCTGAATTATCTGTCAAGAGATGGCCTCGCATTTGGGTTTCTTGATGTTTGTACTTGGCCTGGATTTTCTTGCAAAACAAATGCAACGGTGATCGCCATTGGAGACGATGATTTGTGGAAACTGCTGCATCATCCACCTGCAACCTTCTGTTTGCCTTTGCCTTCGAAAGTCTCATCCTCGTCGCTTACTATGGAAATTTGGAATACGGAGAGATTGCCCTGCAAACTTGAAGGTGATTTTAAATTTCCAAGGGACACATACAAAAAATAAGTGTATTCTTTGTTCGATGGGGTCATCGTCATTAGAGACGATTATCTGTCGAAAGTGCTGCACATGACTTGAGGTGACGGCGAAAATAGCTATGCCCAAACTTCGAGCAGGCAAGGCTTTGTATTCAAAGTTATGCAGCCTGCCTTTTCCCGACTACTTCATTTGTTCCCCGTTGAGGACCATCAAGATTTGGTTAGTATTGCGGGCTTGGGCTGCGCCACCGGAATGACCGGAATGAACACCATCTCTACAGTTGATTTTAATAAAATTTTGTGTTTGTGCAGGTGCAAGTAATTTTCCACGACCTGCCTTCCAAGATTTCAATGACTTGTTCATGTTTTTGAAGTCGATCAAACCGGAGTACTTGGCGGCGGGACTACCCGGGACATTCTACGGCGTGCTGTTCCCGTTTAGTAGCATTCATATGTTTCTCTATTATGGCATTGCATTGGCTTTCTTAGGTAATTCATTTCATACTTCAAACTCCAAGGGCTTTTAGGTTTCACTATTGATCATATTACTTTAATTTTCTGTGTTCTGTTTTAGTTTGTGCATGTTCCTGCCGCGGTCGTGGTCGTGGTCACCTGTGTTGCGTACAACAGGGCTAAGGTGGGGATTAATGGCAGCAGACCAGAAGTTGCAAGAGCATACGCAGAACAATCGTTTGTTTTCCGTTGAGGACCATCAAGATTTGGTTAGTATTGCTGGCTTGGGCTGCGCCACCAGAATGAACACATCTCTGCAGTTGATTTTATTATAATTTCTGTGTTGCGTGCAGAGCGAGGTTTGGCAGTCCCGCAGGTGCAGGTGCAGGTAATTTTCCACGACCTGCCTTCCAACGATTTCAATGACTTTTTCATGTTGTTGAAGTCGATCAAATCGGAGTACTTGGCGGCGGGAGTGCCCGGGATGTTCTACGGCGTGCTGTTCCCGTTTAGTATTATGACATTGCACTGGCTTTCTTAGGTAATTCATTTCAGATTTCAGACTACAAGGGCTCTTAGGTTTCACTATTGATCATATTACTTTAATTTTCTGTGTTCTATTTTAGTTTATGCAGGTTCCTGCCGCGGTCGTGGTCGTCGAAGAGGGGTCACCTGTGTTGCGTACAACAGGCGTAATGTGGGGATTAATGGCAGCAGACCCGAAGTTGCAAGAGCATACGCAGAACAATCTCAAGAGGATCTGCGTCACTTCTTTCGTTGTCGAGCAATGGAAATGGCTAGCGAGGGCGTTATGTTTTTCTGTGCAATGGCCCGCCCAAATTCAGAACCTCAATTAATCCTCTTTGGAGTTTCCCCGCAGTAGTGAGATCAGCAACGTGGGATCACTCGGTTACAAGTCAAAACTAAAATTTAAATTTCTCACCGTTTGAGATAGCCGTTGGCATTAGGCTCGTACAGCCGTTGGAAGGATAGTCGCTCGTACAACCGTTGGAAAAGGAGGATAGTTTGGGACAGCCGTTGGAAAAGGAGGATAGTCGTTCGAAAAATATTATTTAACGGTTACAATTGCATTTTCTTTTTCTCCTTTTTTTATTTGTTTGATATGTTTTGTTTTTATTTGTTTGACGTGTTTATCAAGTTTTTTACAATTTGTTTGCTTTTGTTTTTGACCTTTTCTGTTTTACATTTCTTTGAAATGTTTCATGATGTTTCTTGCATTATATCATAATCATCTATGTTTCTGCAATTTGAAATGTTAATTTTGTTTGAATTGAAAAGTTGAAATGTAAATTTTGTTTGAACTGAAGAGTAGGAAGATCAATAGTGTGAAGACAATATTAGGGAGATTTAGACAGGAGAAATATCACTATGAATTGTGCTCAGGATAAAGGAAGTAGAGGTGGTGGCGATGTACTACGAGTGGATGAGGCAGACTACAATGGCGGTGGCAGCGGCTATAAAAGCCATCATAGTATTCACTATGGAGGTGATCGCAGTAGCAATGGTTACGATAGTAAAGCCAATGGCGATGAAGAACGGGTTCCAATATGGATGTTGTAGCTTCTCTTGCAATGGTGGATGGGGAAGTTAAATCTTATTTGATTATAGTTTTATGAGTATTATTTCCTGTTGGAGCTTGTTGTGTCTAGATAGAAGGTAGTGTATAGGAGGGATCTGGTTCTAGTTGAAAGTGATACATTTCTTTTGTTAGTAATCTTAGGTGTAACTGTATTTTACCCCTATATTTTATAATTTAGTCAATGAAAAAAATCTCTAGGGTGTTTGAAAAGTAGTTGCTCCTGATGTTGAATTTTATTGTTTTGTTGGTGGTCTTTCATGGTCAGTTGATGAAAGGAATGAAATGATACCTTCCTACCTTACGGTGAGGTCATGACTCACATGGACTTCATTGTTGTGAGAAATGGAGAGACTGGGAGGTCCAAAAACTTTAGATTCATGACTTTTGAGGATGAAGAATCATTAAGAAATTCTACCAAATAGATGAATGTGAGAGATTTTGATAGGAGAAACATCACCGTGAATCATGCTCAGAATAAAGAAAGCGGAGGTAGGTAGCTACAGTGGCAACTGTGGTGACTATGATAGTTGTAGTAGTAGTGGCTATGGAGATATCCATGAGTGATATGAATGCAAATATAAATGCAGTCACGAGCAATATGAATGCAACTATGGAGGTAGTTGGAACAACTACATCTATGACGATGGCGGGTACCGATATGGAGCAACTTCTCTAAAGATGGTATATGTAGATGTTAAATATTTATGTATACCATTTCACGGTGGATCTTGTTATGTTTTGGTAGAAGGTATTCTAATTTTTTATATATAGTTAAATTTTATTTTTGATTTTGATGTATTTTTATGAATAATTATTTTAATAAAAATTCAATATTATTTTGAGGGGGTAGAAATCCCTCCTAAGACCCAAATGATGGTTGTAGGCCTTCTTGAGGACGTGTCTTCATTTGTGTGTGATTTTATAGTACATTATTTTTATTATGTTTTTATAATTAGATTAATTTTTTTAGAATAATATTTTGAATGTAATAACAAATTTTGTTAAATAAAACAAATATTTTTTCTGCAAAATGCTTGTTTTAGCACTTCTTTTAATTGAGTATCATCTTTATTTTTTATAGCTACTATAGGGGTATTGTGTCCTACATATCAACATGCTTCACCTCTTTTAGCTTGAGCACTTACTAACCTTAAAAATTAAATATTCCAAATAAAACACACTTATCCATTCACCAAATGGCTTTTCTTACCTAACCCTACTATAGGAAGATGTTACGTTCTATATTTTAACATGCTTTGCCCTACCCAACCCATGTGCACACTAAGAAGAAAAATAAACATCCAATATAAATCCCCCATGCCTAGTAGGTTTTTAAACCTAATGTAAATATAAGAGGTATTTTGTTTGATGACTTTGATGACACGATTTATTTTCGATGTGCACACTAAGTAGAAAAATAAACATCTACTATAAATATTCCTTGCCTAGTAGGTTTTTAAACCTAAGGTAAATATAGGTGGTATTTTATTCGATGACATGATTTGTCTCTTATCTAGGATGACATGGAGTAATGGTTTGACATGATTTCACATGTATGTGGGACAATGTGGTATGGGTTGGCATAGTATATTATACTACTATAAGTGAGCATCATACAAATTGGCCATGTGTGAGTCAACACAATATGGTCAAACCCTCTATGGGATTTCACATTACAACATGATATTATAGGGGAATGCATTATGGTTTTGTATTGGATGGTGTGGTCTAACACTTTGCAAGTTGATATGTCATAGCCTACTATTACTAAATAGTGTTTTATGGTTGGTGATCCAATACAACACGATCTAGCCTCATGTGAGATGATATGGTGTAATACATCCATACATAAGATGACATAATGTTTTTTTTGCTCTTATAGGTTTATTACCCATAAGATGATATTTCATGGTCCATTCCCATGGGATGATGTGTTATGGAAAAATGCCCTATGTAAGAGAGAATTTCATGGCCCACTTTTATAAATTGACTCAAAGTGGTCTTACCTCATATAAGACTATGCATCATGGTCAAGTCTCACATATAGTCTAGTCTTGATGCAAGTTAAAGTGGGATAAACTAGGAGGCTAGCATGGTGAAGGCCCAAGACCATAGGTAGTGTTGACATAGATTATAGAAAAGACTTATCCACAACAAATGAAGTTTCCAAGAATTAAATACAGATTTAAAATAATATATCCTCCTATTTAGTCTACAAAATTAGAATTTTACGTAAAACTACTATGGGGTAGACTTTTACCTATATTGTATGATGTACAAGACATATAAATTCTAAAAAATAAGAACTTAATGTAACAAAATAGTATATATTTTTAATTTATTGAATATAGAATTTAATGGTAAGCCTCGAAATCTTCTTTGAAATAATTGTTGTATCGCATAGTTTAAGACAATAATTTTATTTAAATTTCTAAATTTAACATAAAACTTAACATTCTATATGTTTTTATGTTTTCTATCTTGCTGTAAGAGAATAAATAAAAAGTGAGCTTAAATTATACATGTAAAAAAGTCAAATAAAAAATTCAAAGATTCATTAAATACTTGGATGTTGGTAAATATTTCTATTATGCAATCATATTTTATATCTAAAATTTATTTTAAATAATATTTTCCATGTAATTATATTTATAAACAAAAAATTAGCTTTAAAAAATATTTTTATACCATGGGACGTCCCTGGTTCGAATCTCCACCCTACCAAATGTACATTGGGTACCCAAAATCCAGTTGATAATGTTGGTGCGGTGACGACTGAGTGTGACTTTAGGGTGATTTTGATGGTGTAGAAATTTCTCAGATCCAAGTTAACCCTCCAAGATAAAAAATTTAATAATAACTTGAACAAATAGATTAATAATATTGAAAAATAAAGTAGAAAATATTAATGTCTTAGATAGAATAACATAATGTTTAAAATACGATGGAATAACTGTAGAAAAATTAACTATATACAATTGTTTACATTAAACAATCTTAATAACATTCAACCTTTAAATCTACAAATTTTCGTTCATAACATAATAATTGAATGACATGTTTTACATATGATACATGTAAAGAGATAAACAAAACTAAAGATTTCTTGAAAATAAAAAACTATTAAAAAAAGCAATCATCAAAATAAAATATGAAGATATTTTTGTTTAACTTACTAATTTCAAAATAATGTTTGATATAAAATTATATAAAAGTAAAAAATTGTATGAATATTGAAAATTTTAATTTTATGTATAATAATTTTAAAAAATAAATCTATAATCTTATATAAATGTAACCTTTATAATTAAGTTTTATTTTAAACAATTATTAATATATTATATTATCAAAACACTTAATTTAGGGTTGTAGGAGGACAATAATCCTTCCTAGAACACTAAGGATGTCCGTAGACTTTCTTGGGGTGTGTCTTTATTTGTGTGTAATCTGAGAGTTTATTATTTTTGTTATGTTTTATAATTAGATTATTTTTTTAAGAATAATATTTTTAATGTAATAATAAATTCTATTAAATAAAACAATTTTTTTTACAAGAAATTGCTTGTTTTATCATCTCTTTATTTGAGTATTATATTTATTGCTTATAGCTACTATAGGAGTATTGTATCCTGCATACCAACATGTCTCACCTCATTTAGCATAAACACTTGCTAACCTTAAAAATTAAACATCTAAAATAAAATCCCACTTATTCATTCACCTAATGGCTTTTTTACCTAAGGCTACAATAGGGAGGTGTTATATTCTATATTTTGACATGTCTTGCCCTGCCCAAGAGCCCATGTGCACACTAAGTAGAAAAATAAACATCCAAAATAAATACCCCTTGCCTAGTAGGTTTTTAAACCTAAGGTAAATATAGGGTGTATTTTGTTTGATGGTATGATTTGTCTCCTATGTAGGATGATGTGGCATCATGGCTTGACATGATTTGACATGTATGTGGGACAATTTTGTATGGGTTGCACATCACATCTTGCTACTTTAAGTGAGCATCGTACAATTTGATCATGTGTGAGTCAAAACAACATGGTCCAACCTTATAAGGGGTATCACATTATAATATGATCTTATAGGATAATGTAATATGGCCCTGTATTGGATGGTGTGGTCTAGCCCTTGATATGTCATAGCTTTCTTTGATATAGTGTGTCATGGTTGGTGATACCATGCAACATGATCTAGTCTCATGTAAGATGATGTGGTGCCATACAACCATACACAAGATGACAAAATGTTTCATGTTCTTGTAGGCTAATTACCTGTAAGATGACATGTCATGGTCCATTCTCATTGGATGGTGTGTTATAGAAAAAGGCCCTATGTAGGAGCATTTCATGGCCCACTTTTATAGATCGACTCAAAGTGGTCTTGCCTCATATAAGACTATGCATCATGGCCCAATCTCATAGATAGTCTAGTCTTGATGCAAGTTAAGTTGGGACAAACTAGGAGGCTAGCATGGTCAAGGCCCAAGATCATAGGTAGTTTTGACATAGAGTGTGAAAAAGTCTTATCCACATCAAATGAGGTTTCCAAAAACTAAAATGCAGATCTAAAATAATAGATCCTCCTATTTAGTCTACCAAATTAGACATTTACCTAAAGCTATTGGGTGGATTTTTACCTATATTATATGATGTATAAGGTATATAAATTTTAAAAATAAGAACTTAATGTAATAAGATAATGTATTTTTTAATTTATTGAACCAAACATTTACTATCATATATTATAGATTTTATAGTTAACGTATTTTAGAATATTATTTTTAAAAACCCACTTGTTGTAGGTGAGTTAGAGGGTAGGGCAATTCAAGGGAGGTTCTTGGTTTGAATCATCACCCTACAAAATGCACATTGGGTACCCAAAATCTAGTTGATAATATTGATACAATAATGGTCGGGTATGACTACCGACTGATTTTGATGATGTAGAACCTCCTGGTCATGGTTTTGTTACCAAGGTAGCCCCACAAAGGGTTTTTCCCTAAATTCAAAAAATATATATATAATTTTTAAAAATGTAGATTAATATAAAAAACATAAACATTAACCAACTCTGGGAACACATATGAATAAAGAAAGACACATAAGAATTTTTGTGAGCATCCTTGGAGGGTTTGGGGGTTTTACCGTCCTTCAAAGATCTTAATTTTTATTAAAAAATTATTTATAGAATGTATGTTATGAATTGGATAAAAATATATATAATTTAATGGTAATCCTTGAAATATTATTTAAAATAATTGTTTTATCTCTCAATTTTCAAGTTCTAACTTTAACTGTTAAATCCATTATATAAAAAAACTTAACATTATATATGTTTTTATGTTTTTCTATCTTACTGCAAAAGTATAAAGAAAAAGTGAGCATAAATTATACATTTAAAAAAGTTAAATAAAAAATTAACAATAGATTGAAATACAAGAAAATAATATAATTAACAAGCAAAAACTATATTCTTTTAAATAAATAAAAAGATTCAAAAAATATTGATTGTTTAATTTTTTTTTTATTGACAACGTCTATTAACATTATCCAATAAATTTTTCAAAAACATATTCCTACCATATGCTTTTCTATCTTCACAAAAAAGGAAAATGAAAAATAAAATATTAAAATTTATAATGCAACAATTGAATGTTTCTACAAAAGTCAAATTAAAGTTTAAAAATAGACTTAATTATAAGATGAAAGTATAAATAACAAGTAAAAATTATATTCTTTTATATAAATATTATCATTCAAAATAATATTATATTTTAAAAAAGAATCTTTTATTGACAACATCTAAAAAATCAAATTAAAAATTAATAATAGATCTCATTACAACTTAAAAATATAAATATCAAGTAAAAATTATATGATTCTATATAAATAAAAACTTTCAAAACAATACTATGTATTAAAAAGAAATATTTTATTCATAGCATTATTATCACTATGTAACAAATATCTCAAAAACATATTCACTTAAAAATAAAATAGAGATGTTTCTCTTAAATAATCACCTACTATCGTGTATGTTTAAAATCAAATGGAGGCTGATTAAAAGAGTCATTAAATACTTGGATGTTAATAAATATTTTTTTTATGCAATCAAATTTTATATCTAAAATCTATTTTAAACAATATTCTCCATGTAATTATATTATAAACAAAAAAATCACAACTTTAACAAATATTTTGATAATACCCACGTGTTGTAGGTTAGTTGGAGAGGGTAGGGCAATCCTCTAAGAGATGACCATGTATATTTTCAATTATAATAAATAATTTATAATATAATATATCAGATTTTAAATTTTAATGCTTTCATATAATTTTCTTTAAAAAATCAAAATATTTATATTAATATATTTTATATTTTTAGTAGCAAAATATTATCTTAAAATATATTTTTTTAATAAAATGATATTTGTTGAGAATTTCATTCCAAGAAATTAAGTCTATTTACTAACACGATTGATTATTCACATTTTAATTAACGGAAGTACAGTTTAATCAATCCACAAGTCACATGTTTGTTTCTCTTTAAAAGTAAAAACATTCAATCTACCTAAGTCTAAAAATATTATATTCCATTCATTTTGATAGATTTGAGTGTGAGATTTTTTTTAAGTTATGCCCTTCCCAAATGATAGAAACCGTAAAAGCACGATTGGAACGAAAGTGTTATGGAAGCTTAGGCAAAATAGCCACAACTTTTTACTTTTAAAAGAATATCTTACTCTAATATTAAAAAAAATAAATTACCGCCAGAAATTGAACTTAATATTTCGTCATCGATAAGCAAACAAGTCATCAACAATAGCTTTTCGGTGTCCACTTGTCAGCCACCAACAAATCATCAACAATAGCTTTTCGGTGTCCACTTGTCAGCCACCCATTTGAATATCTTTTAAACATAATCTTTTAACTGAATCGTTTTAGCTTTTATTCTGGCCGAAAAATTGAACCGAAAAGTTTGCTTTGACCTTAAGAAATCTGAATTATCCGTTGAGAGTTGGCCTCACAATTGGGTTTCTTGGTTTTGGTACTTGGCCAGATTTTTCTTGCAAAACAAATGCAACGGTGATCACCATTGGAGACGATGATCTGTGGAAACTGCTGCATCATCAACCTGCAACCTTCTGTTTGCTTACTATGGAAATTTGGAATACCGAGAGATTGCCCTGCAAACTTGAAGGCGATTTTAAATTGCCAAGGGACACAAACAAAAAAGAAGTGTATTCTTTGTTCGATTGGGTCATCGCCATTGGAGACGATTATCTGTCAAAAGTGCTGCACATGACTTGAGGTGACGGCAAAAATAGCTATGCCCAAACTTCGAGCAGGCAAGGCTCTGTCTTCAAAGTTATGCAGCCTGCCTTTTTCCGACTACTTCATTTGTTCCCCGTTGAGGACCATCAAGATTTGGTTAGTATTGCGGGCTTGGGTTGCGCCACCGGAATGAACACCATCTCTGTAGTTGATTTTATTAAAATTTCTGTGTTGCGTGCAGAGAGAGGTTTGGCAGTCCCGCAGGTGCAGGTGCAGGTAATTTTCCACGACCTCCCTTCCAACGATTTCAATGACTTGTTCATGTTGTTGAAGTCGACCAAACCGGAGTACTTGCCGGGGGGACTGCCCGGGACGTTCTACGGCGTGCTGTTCCCATTTAGTAGCATTCATATATTTCTCTATTATGGCATTGCATTAGCTTTCTTAGGTAATTCATTTCATACTTCAGACTACAAGGGCTCTTAGGTTTCACTATTGATCATATTACTTTAATTTTCTGTGTTCTATTTTAGTTTTTGCAGGTTCCTGCCGCGGTCGTGGTCGTGGAAGAGGGGTCACCTGTGTTGCGTACAACAGGGGTAAGGTGGGGATTTATGGCAGCAGACCAGAAGTTGCAAGAGCATACGCAGAACAATCTCAAGAGGATCTGCGTCACTTCTTTCGCTGTCGAGCAATGGATATGGCTAGCGGGGGCGTCATGTTTTTTGTGCAATGGCCTGCCCAAATTCAGAACCTCAATTGATCCTCTCTGGAGTTTCCCCGGAGTAGTGAGATCAGCAACGTGTGATCCACTCGGTTACAAGTCAAAACTGAAATTTAAATTTCTCACCGTTTGGGATAGCCGTTGGCATTAGGCTCGTACAGCCGTTGGAAGGATAGTCGCTCGTACAGCCGTTGGAAGGATAGTCGCTCGTACAGCCATTGGAAAAGGAGGATAGTTTGGGATAGCCGTTGGAAAAGGAGGATAGTCGTTAGAAAAATATTATTTAATGGTTACAGTGGCATTTTCTTTTTTCTCCGTTTTTTATTTGTTTCATATGTTTTGGTTTTATTTGTTTGACTTGTTTACCAAGTTTTTTACAATTTGTTTGCTTTTATTTTTGACATTTTCTATTTTTTATTTCTTTGAAATGTTTTATGATGTTTCTTGCACTATATCATAGTCATCTATGTTTCTACGATTTGAAATGTAAATTCTGTTTGAATTGAAAAGTTGAAATGTAAATTTTGTTTGAACTGAAGAGTAGGAAGATCAATACTTTGAAGAAAATATTGGGAAGATTTAGACGGGAGAAATATCACTATGAATTGTTCTCAGGATAAAGTAAGTAGAGGTGGTGGCAATGCTACAGTGGATGATGCAGCTACAATGGCGGTGGCAACGGCTATAAAAACCATCGTAGTATTCGCTATGGAGGTGATCATAGTAGCAGTGGTTACTATGGTGAAGGCTATGGTGATGAATAACGGGTCCCAATATGGATAGCTATTTTATATTGGGACCTATTTTATAACCTATGATATTTTATGGTAGTAAGGCTTTAAAAGCCAATAGTGGTATTAGAACCACCACTTGAATCTATCTAGTTTGATAGAGTTCATTGTATTAGCCACCACTATTAATTGACTTTGTCCATTTTTTATAAGGTTAAATTGGAGCCTATCCACTTTAAGGTAGTGAATAATTGAACTCTATTTTTAAAGATCTTATTGAGTAGAATAAGCTATAGTCTTTTCACTTGATTGAAGGAATACTAGTGAAGACTAGGACTTAGCTAGATTGAAGGTAAATAAACTCATAAGAAATTTTTTTCATTGAAGCATAGAGCTACCCTACCATTAATATTCTCTAAAAATGGAGAATCATTATTGATAGATTAAAGTAGAACCAACTTTGAAGGACATTTTTTCATTCAGGAAAGAGCCATCTTGATATTAATATTGGATTTTCTAGTATGGAGGAGAATCATATTGGGTTCTTAGGTGCAATATGAGATATTGAAGATTTTAGTTTAAGCTCTAAAAGTTTTAATTGCTTCCTACAAAAGGTAGAGAAGAATATTAGCTTCTAAGTATAAAATAAGAAAAATAATAAGGAGAAGAATATATAAAGTTGTAGTGGATTGATAAGTAATCAAAGCTTCCTAAGAATAGAGAATAGAAAAAGTAGATAAGAAAGTAACATGAAAAGAGAAGAAGAATTAGGTCAAATTGAACTTGACATATTTGAATATGAATTAGAAATTTATGAAGTAGAATAGAAGCAAGTATCTTCCTAGGATACACTAAAGAACTAGATTGATTGAATATATCTATATATCATTTCAGTATTGGTCATAGATCAAATTTTGAAGCAAGTTCTTCAATGTAGACAATTATTTTACATAATAGAGAAAGGTATAAGAGGCCCATATAGAAGATAAAGGCCCAAAATAGGTTGATATAGAAAAGGATAAGGCTATAGAGGCTAATATAAAATTGAAATAATAAGTCAAGAAAATAAAAGAGGCCCATGTTAGAGAAAATAAGCTCTACAATTCATTACTACCAAGGTATAGTTCCATTAATCCAAGTTAATAATACAATAGAATAGACCATTCTATCAATAAAAAAAAAAAAAGTCATTTGATCATATAGTAGAGAAACAGGTCATTCAACCAACTCAAAAAAGCAACATAACAAATAGTAGAAAGAAAGGTCATATGACCAACATTGAAATATATTGCATTCAAGAAGGAAATTAAAATTAATGTAAAAGTTTAGAGTTATTATCATAACAACAAAGCTGCCATAAAAAAAAAAAGCCATACATAGAAGTTTATACAAAGCTTCTAGTCAAATATTGAAGTGCAACAACAAACAACGTTATAGTAGTATACAAAGAGAAAAATATAGAGCTAATACACTGGTATTATCTAAGAGAAATATACAACATTGTTGCACTCTAGAGAAGCATATATTTTAGTGAAGGAAGCTAGAATGAAGATGTGATATGAAGACTAGTATAAAGAAGCTACGATAGCAATAAATGAGGTAAGCATAAAAGAGACAAGGAAACTAGCAAAGAAGGCAACCAATAAACTATTATAGAGAAAGAACAAAAATATTAGGAACCAACCAAGTAAACCAATGACTAAGGTAATGACACCATGACTAAGGTGGATAAACTAGTGGCTAAGGTGAATACAGTAGCATCTAAGGTGAAGAAATCGGTAATTGAGGTAGAGCAACCAATCCCCAAGGTAGTGAAATGAGCATCTAATATGGAGAAACTAGTGATGTAGAATCCATCCATGAAGATTCCATCATGAAGGTGAAGAGTTCAACAACAAAGCACACATACCAACTTGAGGAAGTTAATAGACTAAGGAATCATTGTAATACTTTTGAATTTTTTTAAGGTAGAAGACTATTTTTGATAAATATTGGAATATTTTCTAAATTTTGCATATTCAATTAGGGAGTTAAAAAGGTTTTCAACATCAAAGGATTAAAAATTTAAAATTTTCATATTTGAGGTATTTTATTTAAGAGTCATAAGGAATACTAATTCGAAGAAAATAAATCATTGAATTGATTTATATCATGAAACAAATTATTAGAAATGAATTAAATGAGGATAGTGAAGAGCTAAAAATTATATCTTGTTACTACTAAATATCAATTTGATAGAACATCAAAAATATATTCTGTCACATAACCTATATCTACTAAAAATGTTATAGATCAAATCTTACAACTTGTTTATAAGGAAAATAAAGAAAAAGTGGCCTTGGTTGTGCATACATGGTTATGCTTCTTTATAAATAAGACAAAAGGACTTGAAGTACTAACAAGAAAGCACAAATGAAAGAAAGGACATCATGTTCATTTTGTTAGAATTTCATAATAGATATGCAAAGCATTACAGGAGATGAAGAGAAGAGTAGAACTGATTAATTTATCTCTAGGATCAACTCTGTATAAATAGTAGAGTTGATCATTGAGAGCCGTTAGATTACAACAACTCATCAAACCTGATGAAGACACCATTGAGAGTTCTCTTGACACATGGATGAGTGTAAACTCAAGTGTGTATCCTAGTGAAACTTAAGAGAATATTCACTTATTCTAACACCCCCCTTAAGTGATAATAGGGGAGATTCTACAAATGAGTCCTGGCAACGAGGTCTGATTAGGTGCTCATGTACAACATAGATAGTTGGTGGAAAAAAAACCTATGGGGAAAAACCAACTATCACCCATTTGTTTTGAAATGATGCTAAAAACCAATGGGAAAAGCCATCAATCAAAAGCAAAGAAGTATGAAAGAGGCTTGTCTTTGGATGGCGAAGATTGTATTATTTAACAAATAAAATATGAGTCCCAGAAAGAAGGCCTGATGAGGTACTCATGTACAATATAGTGATAGGTGGAAGAACTTTTTGTCAATGCAGTTGTAACACTAAGTTTTTCTTGCAATTGAATGTAACACAAAGAAGGAAATGACTTGGTGAAGATGTCTGCAAGTTGATTCTCTGTCATAATATATTCTAAGTGTATACCCCCATTTTGAATATGTTTCCTGATGAAGAGCATGTGGATCTCAATGTATTTGGTGCGTTGATGCTCAAGTGGATTACGTGCAATATGAATTGTGCTTTGATTGTCACACAAAAGAGTTATAGGCCCCTTATGGAAGAAACAAAATTCTTTGAGAATTTGATGAAGCCAAAGGGCTTCATGACTGACTAAAACTATTGCTCTATAGTCAGCCTCTATAGAAGATAATGCTACTATTTGTTATTTCTTGCATAACCAGGCTATTGGTGAAGAACCAAGGCAAAAAATATATCAAGAGGTAGAATATATGTCATCTATTGATCCTATCCAATCTGAATCTGCATAGCCAATGATATCCATGGAGTCTCCCTTATAGATGAGCCCAAAGTGTGTAGTATCTTACAAATAACGAAGAATTCTTTTAGTTGCTTGCCAATGACTGAAATGAGGGTTATGAGAGAACCTGGATATGAGCCCAAAAACATAGGATATATCAGAGCGAGTATGAGTAAGGTATAACAGACTACATATAAGCTGACAGTATAGAGTAGAATCACAAGGAGGGGATGAGCAGGAAGTATTGAGATGAATGCCAGATTGAAAGGGGGTAGGAAAAGGTTTACAATCTATCATTTTAAAAATTTGAAGGATATCTTGAGTGTACTTTTGTTGACATAAGGTGATTCCAGCTTTATTTTGTTTTATTTGAATTTCAAGGAAGAAATGAGCTAGAACTAGATCAGTCATTTCAATTTTTTTAGAGAGGGAGTCTTTTATATTCTGAATGTGAGTGAGGTTACTACTAGTGAGAAGAAGATAATCAATATAAAGAATAAGAATGGTGATATTTCCTTTACTTCTCCAAAATTTAAATTGTATTGTCAGACTCACAATGAGAAAAACCTACTGAAAGAAAGGAGTCCATATTTTTATACCAAGCTCTAGGGGATTATTTGAGGACATATAGATAATTTTTAAGACAATAAATAAGAGAGGAGTCTTGAGTAAAACCAGCAGGTTGTTCCATGAATATTTATTTTTTTTTAATTTCCATGCAAAAAGGCACTTTTTACATCCATTTGATAGACTGGCCATTTATGGGAAGCAACAAGAGCAATAACTAATCTAATAGAATCCATTTTAGCAATAGGAGTAAAGTTTTATGTATAATCAATACCCTCTATTTGAGAAAAATCTTTGGCTATAAGATGAGCCTTGTGTTTATCTATTTCTCCATTAGGCCCATATTTGGTTTTGAAGATCCAATTACGACGAACTAATTTTCTTCCCTTAGGTAAGGGAACTAAATCCAAAGTATCATTTTTTATCAAGGAAGAAAATTTTTTATCCATGGCATCTTCCCATTCTTTTATACCTGAGGCTTATTTGAAGGATTGAGGATCATAGGAAATGGATTGATATACAAGACTAGTACCTATGGTGTTGAATGATCTGTTTGAAGGAATATTTTGAATGTAGGGAGTAGCTTCTTTAACAATGGTGCAGGCCCATTTTGGCATAGAAGAAGGATTTGAAGGAGTTGAAATACATTGATAAGGAGTTACAAGTTATTCATATTTATTATCAATAACTAAATTAACTTCAAGGGTTGGCTCTTCATAATATTGAGTTTCTACTATAGGAGAAGGCTCAATGGAGGAAGAGGCCTTTGGAGGATATTTTTGAGGGAATGTTTCATCAAATTGGACATTCCTATAAAATAATACCTCACGAGTTGAGGGATCAAGAAGCCTGTATGCTTTCAATTCTTCACAATAACTGATAAATATGAGCTTTCTGCTTTTCTTATCAAGAGCCTTCCTTTTTTTCTTTAGGATGTGAGCCCAAGCAGTACATCCAAAAATATTGAAATTGGAAACATCTGGTTTTAATCTAGACCATTCTTCTTCAGGGGTTATTTTGTCAAGAGCTTTATGAGGTGTGCGATTTTTGAATACAATTTGCACAGTTAATAGCCTCTACCCAAAAAAAATTTGGAAGATCTCTTGAATGGAGCATACAATTAGCTATCTCTTTTAAAGTTCAGTTTTTCTTTTCTACAATGCCATTTTGTTGAGGATTATGGGAGATAGAATGTTTATGTATTATACCATGATTAGAAAGAAATATGGAGAAATCATTACTGTAGTATACCCCCCATTATCAGTACGAATCTTCTTGAATTTACAAGAAGCCTGATTTTCAACTAATGCTTTAAAGACTTTAAAGTGGGATAACACATCACTTTTATATTTGAGGAAGTAGACCTAGGACCTTCTACAAAAATCATCAATAAAGGCAAGAGCATACTTTGCTTCTTTGAAAGATGTTTCAAGAAATATCATTAAGTCACTATGGATTAAATATAGAGGAGGATTTTTAAAGAACTACTTGGGTGGAAAGGATCTTGATGTTGCTTTCCAAGAGCACATCTAGGACAAACCCCATCACTGGAAGAGACTTGGGGTAATACTTTAACCATATTATAGGTGCACAAATCCTTTAGGTAGTTATAATTAAGATGACCAAACCTTTCATGCCAAATTTGACTTTCAATATTACTATGAGCCACAAAACAAGAGGCTCCTAGATTTTGAAAGCCTTTGAAGTGGAAAAGACAAGATTTATGATAAATATTCCCTTTAGGTACAAGAGAATGAGGGAGTTGAAAATCTCTTATCTCAACCCTTGTTGAGGAGTGAAAGCATGAGATTTCGGAAGAAAGAAATACTGAGATGCAATAAAAATAGAACTAGCTAGATGCATAAAATAACACGGATGTAATCTGTAGACACCAAAACAGCACCAATCCGATTATGTGACTGCAAACATTGATCGCTTTGACAAACACAGCCCCCAGGGCAGCCCTCAGAGGTTAAACAGTGGTCTTAACCACTTTCATAGCAATTTTGTAAGGTCAAGAAGCAATTTGGCACACTTGGACACTTTGCCCAGTATTCGTCTCACCCAGGGATGAATTCAAAATAGAATCTGTCCCACCCCAGGACGAATTCTGAATCCGTCCCTGGGTGGGACGAATTCTAAGCTTAACGGGAAAAAAGACAAATGGTGCCAAGTGGCAGCCCAGAACAGTCAGTTAATGACTCCTGCCTTGCACGCGTGTGTAGGTGGACAGAGGGGCCGTTAGAAGACTGTCACAAAAGGCATTTATCAAAGTTCAAGTCAATGGAGGACTCCCCTCCCTCATGGGAAGACAAGACTGCCACATGGCGCCTATGGCCAACACATGGCATTTGTGCTTCCCTCCCAAAAGAGACCCCATGGGTCTATAAAAGGTGGGACTTTTCTCACCCAAAATAGACAGGTAGAAGGAGTTTTCAAGCAACAAAGTGTTGTCGAGTTGAAGACCCACTTGCATCCCTTTTGGTTCACCTTCCCACATCCACCAATCTCTTTTGCAAGGGAGGTTGTTGGGTGGCCTTTGGAAGCTCGAACCTGACCCAAATCCAACACATGGACACCTGAACCAACCAATTCGCCGACCCCCCAATCCTAAGAGGTTTTGGGCCCATCCCTAGTGGATTGGCTCCAAAATCAAGTGCCAACGGTGGGAGGCCCACTTGGGCACCCCCGCACTTCCGAAGTCCTATTTTAAGTTTTAGAGCATTTTAGATTACTTTTTAGATTGCATTTTGTGTTATTAGGTTTGATTAACCCATAGCTGCAATTTTGTAACTTTTGGTCAGATTCTAGTATGTTTTGTGTTGCTTTGTTGTTTCATTGACTTGCAGGTGTCGAGGTCAAATTCCCGAGGGTGGAGGCCAAATTGGGATAATCCGACCATCTGGGTCGTCCCAAAATGGCCCCAATTACATAACCCCCATGTTTGCAGGCATTTTGCAGGTCTCGGGATCCGACATTGGAGCAGCAGCAGGTCGGTTTCTTCAACACAGAAGAATTCGTCCCACCCAGGGACGAATTGCAGTCAGAATTCGTCCTGCCCAGGGATGAATTCCAGTTAAAGGTAGATTGGCCAGCTGTCTCAGTGGTAGTGGCCTTCTGGTAACTTTTCCTATCTTCTGTCAAGTTTTGAAGCCATTTGGACTCACTGTAATTACTGTTTCAGGCAAATGTTTACATGCATATTTCGTTAGTTTTAGAGAGCAAACACTTTTCATTTGCGGCAGATGCTACTGACATCTTGGTTGTTTCTTTGTTCACAGGAGAAGCAGTGGAGGTTAGGAACTCATCGAAATCAGTGGCGGCATCATCTAGGCCCGCCCATTGCAATCGTGGGCACGCGAAAGGAGGAAGACTGAATCGCACATTGTAACAATGACAAATTTAACGCTCCTAGCCCCCAAAAAGGGAGGAGACGTCTATGTAACCGAGGATAAGATATTTGAATAAAGAGGGTTGTGATTTCTTTACATCTTTTCTTTCCTTTCCAAATTGTCTCTTTCCTTTGTTTTGGTGCATAAGGTTAAAGCGTTACATTTCGTCTTACATTGCATAATTAGTGTTTCCTTTGCCCGAAATCTCGTGCTTTCAGTGGCGATCACGGTGGGACTCTGTTCCCTGGTTTTTAAAATCATAGAAACTGATCAAGGTTTTGTGTTTGTGCTTGATAGGTACATTTTTTTTTGTTGCGGACTGCTATTCGTCTCTGGCAGGGACGAATTCTGTTCTGCAATTCGTCTGACCCTGAGACGAATTCAAATTCATCTCTGGGAGGGACGAATTCTGTTCTGCAATTCGTCTCCCAGAGGGACGAATTCCTGCCTATAGATTTTCAGAGCAGAAATTCAGAGACAACAGGAGCAGGCAGAGAAGAGGTAGGGATTTTCATGATCTCTGTTATATTTTTTTGTTTCTATTTATGTTCATTTGATTGTTTTCATCTTGTCCTGCATTGCATAAGAAAATTCATGTATGCTCGTTTCATTTTTGTTGAATAAAACGAATCCCACACACATCACGAAACAATTTTAAACCAAGGAGCTGGTCGTAAGACCCCAGCCCTTGATCAAGACCATTGGTGGATTTCATCACCACCTTGGCTTGATTTGCATCCATTTCCCGATTGTCAAACTGTTGTTAGGCGTAAATCCTGACGAAGACAGACCGAGTGTCGCTGGGGTGATTCCCATGCGCACGAGGATAAGTCTTCTATGGTAGGTGCCATTAACAGGACAATCCCCCTTTCGTACCGCCTATGTACCACGTACCTTCTGCTCTCAAGTACCTATAGTCTCCCTCTCGTAAGGGCGGGTATATAGAGAGGTTGGTATATCGACCTGGTTGGTATATTGAAGGGGCTACCATTTTGGGAGTTATATGAGCCGTCATAATGCATTTAAACGATCTTCAAAACCTACAAAAACAAAACAAAACATCAAAATGCACTAAACCAGTTTAGGACACACCATTTAATCCTTAAAAGAGATAATCACGATTTTGTGAATGTGTGTGCTTAATTTTGCTTAGTGTAGACAAAAAAAAAAAAATCATCATAAACGAGATAAAAACTTATTTAGATAGCATAGAAGCACCGCAATGGTGTACACCCGCAGTCAAGCCCAATCAAGGGCAGAAGCTCCGAAAGGTACACAAAAAGTAGGCACAAGTCGCCTTCACTTCAGTCCTGAGGATTTGGTCATACCACCTTATAGGTCTAACCTACAAAAGAATCCAATTCAGAATCCTTGGTGGGGTATGCCTATTCAAAGCAGCCCCTTTCGGGAAGATGCCTTACATGTAGACCTTGACATAAATAGAGAATCACCTCTTGAAGTTAGGCATGAGTGGCCACCACGCGATGAAGTGCTAAACGAGCACACCGTCCATTTGGAGGGGCAACGTGGATATGGCGTCCCTTCTTTACCTATCATCAGAACAGAGAGACCAAATCCGGAGCACAGGGCTCCTTACATAGGGCGACCTAACTCCGCCCAACCCATTTACACCCGTGAAAGGGAGTATGAGGAAAGCCATCGCATTCCTCGAGGGCAACAAACAATGCGGGAACCTTGCATTTCCGCACCAGCAGGATATCATGATCACCCCTTGAGGCCAGAACCTCGAGCACATATCGCCTACCTCGATAGAGGGAAGCGACCCCTTGAGATTTTAGAGCATCAAAATCGAGGTAAACCCATAGGAGGAACATTTGAACCTTCTGAACAAAATAGGGTAGATCAAATTGACCCAGCTGTCGCCAGATATACCACCCGTCAAGCCCAAATCATGCGGCTTAAACAAAGTCAGCAAGAGATAGAGTATCAATACCGCTTGGATAAAGAACGCATGCAATGCGAAGCGGATGAGTTACGCTATGAAATACCTGAGAGGGGGCCAACCCCTCGCATCCAAAGAGCTAAATAGTATGAGAGGCATAATCCGTTGGCGCAAGACAGGTCTCCATGACCTCGTCAAGCTCTCCCCCCAAGACCTCATAGATTCGAGAGGGAGGCAACTCCCCGAAACAATGATGGGTACCTTCAGCAAGAGCTTGATCAGGGTCATAGGTTTCGCCCAGAGACTCCTCAAGAATTTTACGAGGAGTATGAACCAGAAGAGGAATATGTTGAAACTCCCCATCAAGGCAGGAAGGATGCCATTCGGCCACCCCTCCATAGGCCTCCAGTTTACCGTAACTTGCAACAAGAGCGAACAAGAGAGGAAGAAATAAAATCTTTCGATGCATACCAAGCGCTATTGGAGCGTTTGGAGTCTGTGGAGACAAAAGCTGCTGGGCATCAAAAACCCACATTACGTCTACTCCGCAATAATCCGGTGCATCCCTCAGTGCCTACACCTCTTTACCCCGAACACTTCAAGTTGCCTCAATTGGTAGTTTTTAAAGGTGAAGAGGATGCACAGGAACACGTTACACGATTTCTAAGCCAATGCTTCGGCATCCAAGATAATGATGCATTATTGCTTAGAACATTCATAACCACATTCGTAGGCCCTGCCTCGGATTGGTTCACACAACTGCCCAAACACAACATAAGCATCTTAGATCAGCTAGTAGATGCGTTTCTTGAACGCTTCGCCTTCAACACAAGGAAGAAGGCATCACTTAGTGATCTTGCTAGCCTTAAACAATTTGAGGAGGAAACAATGGCAGCGTACGGGAACCGATGGAGAGCTTTGCTTTCTAAGTTACCCTACCGTCCTCCCATGTCGGACCTCACGCAAATGTTCGCAAAAAGTTGCTTAAAATCAATCTCTGGTCTATTGTTACTGTGACAATACGACAGCTTAGAAGAAGCTTTGGCGCAAGCCAGAGTCATAGAAGAGATTAAGATAGGCGAAGGCGCAATTGCCAAGCCTAAGAAGAAAGAGTGGAATAAAACCACTAAAACGGGGACAACGCAACCACAACACGCCGCAGTCAACCAAGTTGCGATAAATGTCCCCGCACCTGTGCAAGAAACATAGCCTCAAAAGGCTAACTACCAGACAGTGCCTCCTGCTTACGAAAGAGATAACAGAAGATAGGAGCAGTATCAGCAGCGTCGCCCTAGGCGAAAATTCACCCCGTATGCGGAGTCTAGGGACTCCTTATTTGACCGCTTGTCGGCGGCAAATTTAGTTACTCTGCAGAAATCCAAATTTTTGACCCTAACATTCCCAAGCCTAGGGGGTATAGGGAGGAATTGTATTGCAGATTCCATAGGCACAGAGGACATGACCTAAATGGGTGCTGGAAATTCAAAGAACTAGTCCAGGATTTGATCGATAACAGAACATTGGTCGTGGACAACCCCATCGCACCAAACAACCAACAAATGGGGGTATTCAAGGACCCCTTGCCTGCCCACGAGGCATAGACAAAACCGCTCCAGATTAACGAGGTGCGACAAGATCTTCCCATGCAAGGATTTGTGGGAATGATTAGCATTGTAACAAGGAACATAAAATACCCAGCAGTTGCCCCCGAGGTAGCTGCGAGGGAAGTTCCGTCGACATCGCAGCCTCAACAACGCCCAACGCGATTACCTCCGCCTAGACCTGAGGTCACGATACAAACCAAACTCACGCAGAGTTTGCGGACCACGTCGGCTAGGCTGTCCATCTACGAGCTTATTCAACAATCAGCTCCCCATAGAGAAGCTCTTATGGACATTTTAAAAGCCATTGAAGTACAACCCCATGAAGAAAATTCTTTCAACGCCTTCGTGGGACATGTGAAACAATGTACGGAGCTCGTCATCACATTCAAAGAAGACGAGGTCAAAACGATATCAAATGACATGCCGGATCCACCCCTGCACGTTATCACATGGGTCAACGGGATCCCGTACAAGAGAGTGTTGATAGATACTGGCTCGTCCAGTAACATCATAACCACTGCAGCGTTAAAACATTTAAAACTTCCAGCCTCTCACATCACCGCTTCCACGTACACACTATGAGCTTTTAATGATGCAATTTGCTCGACAGTCGGCTCGGTTGTTCTGCCTATCCAGGTAGGACAAAAGTCAATACCCACACTGTGCCATGTCTTTGGAAGGTGAAATGGCTTATAATATACTGCTAGGGCGGCCTTGGATCAGGGACATGAAGTGTGTCCCCTCGATCGCACACCAGTGCTTGAAGTATGCCTATGAAGGGCAAATACATGTAGTCCCAATGGACTTAGAGCCCTTCAAGTATTGCAATGCGGTACAATTCATACCTCAATCGACCCTCCCATCAACGCATTTGGATTTTCAATTAAATCCATCTAAACAGGGTCCGATACCGCAGGCACCACTGGTGGCCAACAAGGCAAAATCCCAGCCAGGTGAGACTTCATCACCTACTCCATCATCAACGCCACCTATCATGGCCCAATAGAAGGACAAGGGAAAGCAAATCATGGAAGAGGTTAAGCCTCTAGAAGAGGGGTTGCCCACGATTTCAATGATATCAACAAAGGAAACACCCAACACAACACAAACCAAGACTCTTGAACAACCAAACATGGAATGGACTCAGGAAGGACTACCGTTTCCTCTTACCCAATCATCAACAATCACTATTGAAATGGCCAGTACAGGCCTGGGGGAATACTTAGTGCAAAATGTTGTGGCAACCCCCACATTGGAGTCAGTACAGGACATGGGAAGACCTCGCCTTCCCATAGGGACAATTGTTCCACTAGGCTACCCTCCCAACCAGACAAATTTTGTGTATGGGGGCCTTGATCATGGTTTTGAACCATGCGAACAAAAGGAAACAGATGAAGAACCTTTTGTCAAAAACATCAATTATCTGTCGAACCCAGAATTTGCCCTAAAATATCTCAAACAATGCAATTGGCATGGGTATGGGCTAGGCAGATATGAGCAAGGGATGCGGATCCTTTGCCAACCAAGATATCAGATGCCATATGACAAGTCGGGGGTAGGGTTCAACCATCCCCTGCCATTAGACATCTTGGTTGAAAATATGCAAGGCCTAGAAATAGGCAACAAGGGGGGATTGGCACAAGACCCGTACGCCAATCCAAACACAGAATACACATTAGGGGATTATCTCCCATGGTCTACAAACACCCCCGGAAATAGCAATAATCCCTCTCCTTTGCTAGAGAGAGGTGAAAGTTCAGAGAGCAATCCCCAAAGAGAACAACAACGGCTTCCAGACATTCTTCTAAAACTGTTCCCCTTAGAGGTTCCAGATGAAATAACACAGCCTCAAAAGAATCAGGTCCCTCCACTAAGAGTGGAACAACCGCAATGGGACCAGATTAATTCATTGGAACAAGAAGAGTCCTCAACATCGCAAGCAATAGATGCTGAAGAGGATGAACAAGTTTGGATCTATGAAAGCGATTCAGAAGACGAGACTAAGATGGACTATCTCAGACACGCACGACGGCATCACCGTGCTCTAACTCATGAAGATCTAATGGGACAAATGGGTATACGGTTAGGACATGAATGGCATGTAGACCCAGTGAGGTGGGACCAAGTGTTAGACCTATGGCTCCAAATTCAAGATGAGCATCATCCACCTCGAGATCCCATCATGATGGCAGTGCCAAAGGAAGACCCCGCCTTCCTTTTCACACATAGAGATGAATTTGCACCTAGAGAGGATCCATTCGTGCCTGTTCCCATAGAGCTAGATCCAGAGTATAGGGAACATCTAAAAGAATCAAGTCATCACACCCGCGGTTCTAGAGACCAAATTCATTCCATCCACATGATCTCCATTGATTTGACCGCACCCATCCGCAATCCGACCGATCCATCATGGTCATTGCATCTAGACATGGATGCCATCGACTGGGATCGCGTCAATTCACCATTGTCACCATCAGAGTACTGGCCTTTCGATGAAATGCTTCATTTTACCCAAAGAACAACTCAGGATATCTTTCAAGCTGAAGAGGGACCCGAGGTTCCAAACGCAGATCTTAACTCAGCTGATGATATTCATTTAATCCCAACTCCACATCAGTTGGAGGACGGATCCCACATGTCAGTCGAAGAGATGACTGACGTAGACATCGGCACAGATCCAATGAATCCACGGATTCTCAAGCTGGGGGTAAGCCTTTCCCCCGAGGAGCAAGCCGATTACATTGCCCTTCTCAAAGAGAAGAAGGAAGTTTTTGCATGGTCGTACAAAGATATGCCGAGGACTAGACCCGCGACTAGTCATGCACAACTTAACGCTTGATCCAAAAATCAAGCACAGTAAAGCAAAAACTAAGAAAGATGCACCCAACAGTGGCCTTGATGGTCAAAGATGAATTGCAAAAGCTGTTGGATGCACAATTTGTCATCTGCGTGGATTATCCGCCATGGTTGTCCAACATGGTTCCCGTCAAGAAGCCCGACGGGAGGATTCGCATATGCACCGACTTTCGAGACCTAAACAAAGCGAGTCCTAAGGATGATTTCCCCTTGCCAAGCATCGACGCATTGGTAGACGCTACAACCCTCTTTATTCAAATATCTTATCCTCGGTTACATAGACGTCTCCTCCCTTTTTAGGGGCTAGGAGCGTTAAATTTGTCATTGTTACAATGTGCGATTTAGTCTTCCTCCTTCCGCGTGCCCACGATTGCAATGGGCGGGCCTAGATGATGTCGCCGCTGATGTTGATGAGTTCCTAACCTCCGCTGCTTCTCCTACGAACAAAGAAACAACCAAGATGTCAGTAGCATCTGCCGCAAATGAAAAGTGTTTGCTCTCTAAAACTAACGAAATATGCATGTAAACATTTGCCTGAAACAGTAATTACAGTGAGTCCAAATGGCTTCAAAACTTGACAGAAGATAGGAAAAGTTACCAGAAGGCCACTGCCACTGAGACAGCTGGCCAATCTACCTTTAACTGGAATTCGTCCCTGGGCAGGATGAATTCTGACTGCAATTCGTCCCTGGGTGGGACGAATTCTTCTGTGTTGAAGAAACCGACCTGCTGCTGCTCCAATGTCGGATCCCGAGACCTGCAAAATGCCTGCAAACAGGGGGTTATGTAATTGGGGCCATTTTGGGATGACCCAGATGGTCGGATTATCCCAATTTGGCCTCCACCCTCGGGAATTTGACCTCGACACCTGCAAGTCAGTGAAACAACAAAGCAACACAAAACATACTAGAATCTGACCAAAAGTTACAAAATTGCAGCTATGGGTTAATCAAACCTAATAACACAAAATGCAATCTAAAAAGTAATCTAAAATGCTCTAAAACTTAAAATAGGACTTGGGAAGTGCGGGGGTGCCCAAGTGGGCCTCCCACCGTTGGCACTTGATTTTGGAGCCAATCCACTAGGGATGGGCCCAAAACCTCTTAGGATTGGGGGGTCGGCGAATTGGTTGGTTCGGGTGTCCATGTGTTGGATTTGGGTCAGGTTCGAGCTTCCAAAGGCCACCCAACAACCTCCCTTGCAAAAGAGATTGGTGGATGTGGGAAGGTGAACCAAAAGGGATGCAAGTGGGTCTTCAACTCGGCAGCACTTCGTTGCTTGAAAACTCCTTCAACCTGTCTATTTTGGGTGAGAAAAGTCCCACCTTTTATAGACCCATGGGGTCTCTTTTGGGAGGGAAGCACAAATGCCATGTGTTGGCCATAGGCGCCATGTGGCAGTCTTGTCTTCCCATGAGGGAGGGGAGTCCTCCATTGACTTGAACTTTGATAAATGCCTTTTGTGACAGTCTTCTAACGGCCCCTCTGTCCACCTACACACGCGTGCAAGGCAGGAGTCATTAACTGACTGTTCTGGGCTGCCACTTGGCACCATTTGTCTTTTTGCCCGTTAAGCTTAGAATTCGTCCCACCCAGGGACGGATTCAGAATTCGTCCTGGGGTGGGACGGATTCTATTTTGAATTCGTCCCTGGGTGAGACGAATACTGGGCAAAGTGTCCAAGTGTGCCAAATTGCTTCTTGACCTTACAAAATTGCTATGAAAGTGGTTAAGACCACTGTTTAACCTCTGAGGGCTGCCCCGGGGGCTGTGTTTGTCAAAGCGATCAGTGTTTGCGAGTCACATAATCGGATTGGTGTTGTTTTGGTGTCTACAGATGCCCCTTTTTGGGAAGCGCTACGGGTGACGCGATGCTTGAGCAAAAATAGATAACCAAAGCACTAATGATTAGGGTTTCTTGGTAACCTAACCAACTTTTGATGCCCCAAGTATGGAAAGGGCATGCATTCTTGAATCCTTGCTTCTGACGAGCTAAGGAATTTGATTTCAAGTATTAACCTATTTTGGTGAGGTGTGACTTGAACTTAGACATTGATCAATCATGAACAAGTGAAGGGCGTTTTTATCCTCAGGGGGAACCTTGTGTTCATGATTCATGAAATGCCAAGTGTTTGATTGATTTGATTGTTGCTTGTTTACTGCCCCAAGCAGGAGCGTGATTGTCTTTGTCAATGATTCTTTGAATGCATGTCGTTTTCCTTAATTGGGTGTGTGATTGTTGGTTGGTGACTAAGTGTGACTACCCCCTCAAGCGACGAATCGATGAGGGAATGACCTTCGTGAGAGAAGCGACGAGTCACTTGACCCAAGATGACTTGTGCAAGGTGTGCCTTAAAGGGTTTACCGTTAAGCGTGTGCAATTTTTCCAACATTTGGACTTGTTTTTGGTGGGTGTTAACCCTTTTGGTGATGCCGTAATGAGGTGAAATCATCAAAAATCTAACTTCCCGTGGAGCGGTCCGGCTATTGTAGCCTTCTTGGGGAAGTAGGAGAGCGATAATTTGGACCTCGACATCGATTTTCTTTGCCTAGAGGTTAAGTGCATGAGCACTTATGTCTGGCAATGTTTTTTTTTTGTATTTTTGTTGAATTTTGTACTGTTTTTGAGTGGGCTTTGACCCTTTTGGTGATGTCGTTTGGGGATGAAATTGTCTAAAATCCGTCTTCCCGTGGAGCGGTCCGGCTATGGTAGCCTTCTTAGGGAGTATGATAGTGACAATTTGTGACTCCAATGTCGATTTTGTATGCCCTTGTTGTCAGGTGCAGTAGCAATCCTGTCGGGCAATTTTATTGTCTATTTTTAGTGCATTTTTAGTCATTTTTGTTGATTTTTTTTTGTGCTGGCCTGAATTCGTCCCTGGGTGGGACGAATTCTAGCTGGAGAATTCGTCCCTGGGTGGGACGAGCGCTGATCAGAGCGCTCGTCCCAGTCAAGGACGAATTCCAGTGCAAAAGGCCTATTTAATGGCCAAAACTTGATTTTGGGCTCATTTGTGTCATTTTTTTCTTGCGATTTTGGAGCTCTGGGAGGAGGAGGTAATTCTGCGAAGCGAAGCGCTATTGGAATTCTCTCTGCCATCATGAGTGCACAAACTGGTTCGAGCGGCGGAGCCGAGGCGAGACTTGTAAGTGACCCTAGGGTTTATTTTGCTTTAATTTAATGCATTGTTTTTGTGTTGACGCTTTTCAAAACTTTAATATTTTTTTGTGATGTTTTTGTTTAACATTTAAGTTTAGAAACCCTAGAACTGAAAATTTGATCTGTTATATATATATATATATTTTTTTTTTTTTTGCTTTGCAGGTTGTTAGGAGCCGGTACCGTGTACCCGCTGCATTTACTGAGGCGCGGTTGGCATTGACCGATGATGACTGGGTATGGCTTGATGCCCTTGGGCTCAAGCAGGTGGCTCGACTGGAGCCTGTGGTTTCTGATCAGGCCTATCTGATGGCCCTGATCAAGCTTTGGGATCCGCGGACCAATACTTTCCATCTCCCGACAGGGGAGATGACTGTGACTCTTGAGGACGTCTATCGGTTACTTCGGATTCCGATAGATGGTCTGCCTATTAGGACATCTCCGTTTGATCAGCGGACTGCTATACTTACGAGATGTTTTGGGCATGGGGGGGAGCTGGGTGTAGCAGACCCAGTGGAGACAGCCGAGGCGGATTGCCAAGCTGGCGGGATTTTGGTTAGGCTGGTGGACGGAGAGGGGGTGTTAGGAGTGAGGCACGCATTCTTGATGGGCCTCATTTCTAACATTCTTCTCCCTGATTCGTCAGGCGCGAGGTTCCCGTGGAACCTGCTTGATTTGGTGTGGCAGTTGGCAGAGTGCCCGATAGAGGCACCGTTGATTCTGAGATGGGGACAGACTTTGTTGGCACAGCTCTACGGGGAGCTGTACGGGGTCCGCTGTCGATAGCGAAAGGGTGTCAGTTGTAGTTTTTTGTTGCAGTGCTGGGGTTGGCAGCACATAGCTGTTGAGAGGCCTACCGGGTTACCGTGGATGACTCGGGCGGCGATGGAGGATGAGGAGATTGGTTATGCAGCTTTGTGGCGACGGTCTATGGAGCAGGGGCGAGTCGGCGATGGGCAGGTGCCGTTGAGCACTACATTGATGCCTTTTCTCGGCTCACTCCAGGGGAGGTATTTTGGCGTCCCTATCGGGACTGTCCAGCCTGGCCTGAGGCTGGAGAGTGGCTCCGACGGGTGCGGAGGGAGCGATGGTTGACTGGGCGGCACGGGACGGAGCATGAGTTCTTTCCGTACCGCCGGGTTACACGACAGTTTGGGGTGCGCCAGGGGTTGCCTGGTGAGCCCGTAGGCTATCGACGTCGGGGAGACGAGAGGGATCTGGAGCCACCGGTTACCGTTCCATTGGGCGAGGAGTCGGATGCGGTGATTGAGGTCCCGGATGTGGATGACGTCGGTACTACCACTGAGTATGACTCGTGGTGGGTATTGCGGAGCTGGAGAGGAGAGGGGCCACTTGGAGGCACGGAGGCGGCAGTGGAGGATGCTGAGGCAGCAGGGGGTGATTGGGGGGGCCATTGGATGATGCAGATATGGTGGATGTGGGAGATGAGGATGTGGGCTTGGGTGTTCCGGAGCGGCCGGACATGCAGGATGTGGAGGCGCAGTTGGAGCCTGAGCAGGCTACTGTCCCCGTGAGTCCTATGCATCCGACAGATACAGAGGAGGTGGGGTCGGATGTAGGCATTGAGGTTGCGTGACTTACAGAGCTACTGCGGATGCGGGATCTAGAGAGGGATCTTCTACGGGCTCAGTTGGCAGAGCGTGATAGAGTTTTGGCACAGCGCGATGATGCATTGTCTATCTATCATCGGTGAGAGGCAGAGTGGTGTCTGTACCGGATAGACTTGGAGAGGGAGGTCATCCGCCTTGGCGGGTGGCTTCCTGAGCCCTCGATCAGTAGATCTTCTCGACGGACGAGGGATAGTTTGACTGAGCAGTCAGCATCATCTCGTCGCAGGCGGTTAGATGAGGGGGGTGGTAGCAGGCATGATGCGGGGGCTAGCAGTAGCCGCCCTGCAGGGTCCCGTAGGACCCACACCACGGGGGGTAGTTCCCATCGCACCGATCCTGTGTGATCATGGTGGTCGACGCCTTAGGTTGGGTTTTTGGATATGCTTGCGGGGTCTGAGGACCGGTTTTGTAGCCTGCGGGCATATTTTTGACGATATATATATATATATATACCGGTTTTATTTTTGGTTTTGTACATGTGATGATGTGATTTTTTTTGTTATGCATGTTTATTTATTTTGATGAATGCAGATGTTATGATAAATGTATATGTTTTTGATGTCTATGTGGTATGCGAGGTGAAATGGATGAATGACATTTGTGATGATTGTACTATTACTGTTTAAGAAGCTCTTTATTTACATTGTTTTTCTTTTTTTGTATTTTCTGATGGTATCATAAAGATGATAAGTAGCACAGATGGTTTTGGAATGAATGTAAGGTTTTCTGAGATTCAGTCAGTTTTAACTCACCATCCATGACTGTACGTTATCTTACAAGACTTTTGAACAAGGTATGAATCGGACTTGTTTTTGACCAAGTTATTTAACATCCCTGTGTGTGCAATTGAGTTCATTTAGTGGTATTTGTTAGGATACCGCCAGTGCCAGATGGGCTTTCAACCGAACCTGTACTGAGGATCACCTAATTAGCTCCACGAATTCCTTTGTTGTATGTACTAAGATTAATCTGCGGTGTAATCCAGGATGCCATAAGTTAGCTCATCCACATGCAAACATTGATCTGCATGCAAGTTAATGTGACAGATATATCATCATGCGGGAGGTTTACTTCTGTTACCGATAGGCTATCAACCAAATTGGTACTGAAGCTTGCCTTATGACCTATAGAATGCTGAGAGTTCCAGGGATTCAAGGTCAACTCCCTTCTTTTTTTCAATTGTATTGGGATACTTGCTCATTGTAGTGATGAGATCACTGTTTATTTTGATTTATTTTTCTTTCGAGCAAGGGATTGGGGATATGGAGTGACGAAAATCACTGTTGTTTGTGCCTTTTGATGTGTGCACTATAGTTTGTCAAATTTTTGAGTTTTGACATTTTGCAAATTTTTTGTGTTTTGCAACTGTTGAGAACTTTATGGATTCTTAGGGAATTGGGTAGGGAGGATGCTTGTCCTTTTGCCAACTCTCAGCATTCTAGGGGTCATTCGCACAGGGGGATGAGCAAGATAACCGTTTCGCTTGTGGTGACCTAGATTATTTTGCAGGTTTCATCTTTCGTTCACACAATTTGGGAATTTTAGTGTTTTGATTTGTGTTGGGATGATACATAACAAGGTTTATTTCAAGTATGACTCTACCTTCGTAAAATCTGTTCGACTTGATACACTACATGGCTAAAGAGGAAAATGATGACTGAATCACTGAAACTCTTGGTACATTCCCAGACCACTGACTGTAGTGTGGTAAAAGTTATGCTTGGTGTTTTTGTTGTTTTTGTAACATGAGACAATGCGGAACAAGGTGGACTATTAGAGCTATTGCAGCTTATGGTGCCTTTGACCTGTATGACTACAAATATGCAATGTATGGATGCAATGCTTAATGCAACTATATATTTTTGTATTTTTGATGGATTGTTTTTGGTGAAGGTGAAGATGAGGTACGAGAATATTAATTTTTTTGATGAATTTGAGTATGCCTAGAATTGAGATGCAAATGTCTGTTGTTTTTGATGATTTTTGTTGTTTTGTTTTTTTTTAATTTCTTGATTTTTTTTGACCAAGCGATTACGATAATCGTTGGAGCTTTTTGGGTTGACCAAGAGATTGCGATAATCCTTGGAGCTTTTTGTATTGACCAAGAGATTGCGATAATCCTTGGAGCTTTTTGGGTTGACCAAGAGATTGCGATAATCCTTGGAGCTTTTTTTTTTTTTTTTTGGGACCAAGAAATTGTGATAATCCTTGGAGCTTTTTGGTGACCAAGAGATTGCGATAATCCTTGGAGCTTTTTGGTGACCAAGAGATTGCGATAATCCTTGGAGCTTTTTGGTGACCAAGAGATTGCGATAATCCTTGGAGCTTTTTGGATTGACCAAGATATTGTGATAATCCTTGGAGCTCTTTTTTTTTTTTTTTTGGTATATGGCTTTCTTAGATATGAAATGGTCTCAAATGACTGATATTCAAAGGTTCTGTTTCCTTGATACCATCAAGAGAAGCTAGTCTGTACGTCCCGGGTCCTATTTTGCTATCAATGACATAAGGACCTAACCAATTTGCCACGAATTTGTCCCTCATATGGGACGGCAAATTAGAATTTTGTTGGTTTTCCTTCAAAACCAAATCACCAACCCGAAAGTCTCTTAGGTGAACTTTCATGTTGTAAGATCTCTTAAGCCGCTCTTGATAGATACGTAAGTGCTCGAGAGCATTAACGCATCGTTCGTCAAGCAACGTAAGCTGGTCTAATCGGGCCTACCGCATAGTGTTATCATCGATGAACTCTTGCATTGATATGCGCAGGGAAGGAATTTCCAACTCGAGAGGCATTACTGCCTCTGAGCCATACACTAGTGAAAATGGAGTTGCCCCAGTGGGCGTCCGAATACTAGTGCGATAAGCCCAAAGGGCAAGTGGGATTTGTATGTGCCAATCCTTATGACTGTCTGCGACGGTCTTTTTAAGGATGGCAACTAGCATTTTGTTTGATGCCTCTCCTTGCCCATTTGCTTTCGGATAATAGGGTGTTGAAAAGTTGTGCTGAATTTTGTACTTTGTGGTTAAAGCACGCACGTCTTTGTTCTTGAATGATGGCCCATTATCCGAGATTATTTTGGATGGAATACCAAAACGACATATGATGTAATGCAAAATGAACTCCGCAATGCGGGGTCCTGTCGTAGAGGTTAACGGAATTGCTTCCACCCATTTGGTAAAATATTATGTGGTCGTTATGATAAACGTGTGACGGCCTGACGATGCGGGGAGATCTTTCCAATTAGATCGAGGCCCCACTGCGAAAATGGCCAAGCAGACTGGACTGTCTGTAGGGCCTGGGAAGGTGCGTGCATCAAATTGGCATGATGTTGACACTTTACGCACCTCTTGACATACACGCAGCAATCTCTCTCTAAAGATGGCCAATAATAGCCCATGCGAAGAATGCGCTTTGCAATGGCCATGCCACTGAAGTGGCCGCCACATGTACCATCATGCGCTTGGGTGACTGCCCAAGTGGACTCTTGCTGGTCCAAGCAACGAAGAAGAATTTTGTCGTAGCTATGACGATACAAAATGTCTCCTATCAAGACATATTTTGCCGCTTTCTGTTTGAATGTTCATTTTGCGGCGTGCATCAATCCAAAGGGTAGATTACCTAACTTGAGGTAGTCTCTTATGGGTAAATACCAGTCCTGTTGATCAGATACCTCGACAGTTTGAACAGCCAATCCCTTTTGGAGTTCTTCCCTTGAGGTATTCTTCACACTGCATTATTTTTGGTGCACTGGAAATTTAATTTAAATGATAGGGGCATTGGAGCGCCCTGCAGTGTGAAGAATACAATTCTTGCACCACCACCTTGCTCGCATTTAGAACCATCAAAAAATAAGGTTATGTCGGCCTGATACTTAGGCTCATCAGAATCTGGCGATTATGAGACATGGAAGACCCCATCATCGGGTAGTTCTATGACCAGAGGCTGATCGTCTTCAAGAGGAGCCTCTGCTAGTTGATCGGCTATGAATTGTCCTTTTATAGATTTTTTCCCAATAAACTCAATGTCAAATTCCATCAACAACATGATCCATTTTGCCGTGTGACTACTATGATAAGTACGACTCATCATGTATCGCAATGGATTCTCCTTAGACACAACATACGTAGTATTGCTCAGCATGTAGTGGCGTAGCCTTTTGGTAGCAAACACCACTGCCAAGCAAAGTTTTTCAACGTATGCATAGTTAAGTTCGTAACTGACCAGGGTGCGGCTAAGATAGTAAGTAGCCTGTTCTTTGTGAAGTTCATTCTTCTGGGCTAGCATTGCACCCAGTGCCACCTCAATAGCTAAGATGTATAAGTAGAACGACACACCTGGTCTATGCGGTGCCAATACTGGTGGCGAAGCCAAGTATTGTATGATTTCGTCAAAGGCTGACTGGCACTCGTCATCCCAATGAAATGTGACCCCCTTGTGCAATAGTTTGTTCATTGGTCGGCATTTGTCAGATAATTGTGCTATGAAGCGTTTAATTGATGTGACCTTTCCTTGCAGACTTCTTAGCTGCTTGATATTGGTTGGGGGAGCCATTTCGAGGATTGCCTTGACTTTTTTTGGGTCCACTTCGATGCCTCTCTTTGAGACTATAAAACCCAAGAGTTTTCTAGATGTGACGCCGAACACGCACTTCTTGGGATTCAGTCTGACCTTATGCTCTATGAGGCGATCGAGAATCTTGCTTAAGTCACCGAGATGATCTGAGCACAAGAGAGACTTGGCTAACAAATCATCCATGTAATCTTCCAAAGTTTTGTGCATGTAATCGTGGAAGATATACGTCATAGCACATTGGTATGTAGCGCCAACATTTTTAAGGAAGAAATAATTGATAAGATATGAGATAATTGTAGACACCAAAACAGCACCAATCCGATTATGTGACTGCAAACACTGATCGCTTTGACAAACACAGCCCCCAGGGTAGCCTCAGAGGTTAAACAGTGGTCTTAACCACTTTCATAGAAATTTTGTAAGGTCAAGAAGCAATTTGGCACACTTGGACACTTTGCCCGATATTCGTCTCACCAAGGGACGAATTCAAAATAGAATCCATCCCACCCCAGGACGAATTCTGAATCCGTCCCTGGGTGGGACAAATTCTAAGCTTAACGGGAAAAAAGACAAATGGTGCCAAGTGGCAGCCTAGAACAGTCAGTTAATGACTCCTTCCTTGCACACATGTGTAGGTGGATAGAGGGGCCATTAGAAGACTGTCACAAAAGGCATTTATCAAAGTTCAAGTCAATGGAGGACTCCCCTCCCTCATGGGAAGACAAGACTGCCACATGGCGCCTATGGCCAACACATGGCATTTGTGCTTCCCTCCCAAAAGAGACCCCATGGGTCTATAAAAGGTGGGACTTTTCTCACCCAAAATAGATAGGTAGAAGGAGTTGTCAAGCAACGAAGTACTGCCGAGTTGAAGACCCACTTGCATCCCTTTTGGTTCACCTTCCCACATCCACCAATCTCTTTTGCATGGGAGGTTTTTGGGTGGCCTTTGGAAGCTTGAACCTGACTCAAATCCAACACATGGACACCTGAACCAACCAATTCACCGACCCCCCAATCCTAAGAGGTTTTGGGCCCATCCCTAGTGGATTGGCTCCAAAATCAAGTGCCAACGGTGGGAGGCCCACTTGGGCACCCCCGCACTTTATTTTAAGTTTTAGAGAATTTTAGATTACTTTTCAGATTGCATTTTGTGTTATTAGGTTTGATTAACCCATAGCTGCAATTTTGTAACTTTTGGTCAGATTTTAGTATGTTTTGTGTTGCTTTGTTGTTTCGCTGACTTGCAGGTGTCGAGGTCAAATTCTCGAGGGTGGAGGCCAAATTGGGATAATACGACCATCTGGGTCGTCCCAAAATAGCCCCAATTACATAACCCCCCTATTTGCAGGAGTTTTGCAGGTCTTGGGATCTGACATTGGAGCAGCAGCAGGTCGGTTTCTTCAACACAGAAGAATTCATCCCACCCAGGAACAAATTGCAGTCAGAATTCGTCCTGCCCAGGGATGAATTCCAGTTAAAGGTAGATTGGCCAGCTGTCTCAGTGGTAGTGGCCTTCTGGTAACTTTTCCTATCTTCTATCAAGTTTTGAAGCCATTTTGACTCACTGTAATTACTGTTTCAGGCAAATGTTTACATGCATATTTCGTTAGTTTTAGAGAGAAAACACTTTTCATTTGCGGCAAATGCTACTGACATCTTGGTTGTTTCTTTGTTCATAGGAGAAGCAGTGGAGGTTAGGAACTCATCGACATCAGCGGTGACATCATCTAGGCCCGCCCATTGCAATCGTGGACACGCGAAAGGAGGAAGACTGAATCGCACATTGTAACAATGACAAATTTAACGCTCCTAGCCCCTAAAAAGAGAGGAGACGTCTATGTAACCGAGGATAAGATATTTGAATAAATAGGGCTGTGATTTATTTACATCTTTTCTTTCCTTTCCAAATTGTCTCTTTCCTTTATTTTGGTGCATAAGGTTAAGCGTTACATTTTGTCTTACATTGCATAATTAGTGTTTCCTTTGCCCGAAATCTCGTGCTTTCATAATCACATCAAAAAGTAGGAGCACAGCCCTTTTTATTCATGTGGTTCCAACTTGGTTACAATAGCATGATTTCCATTACAAAAAGTGCATAGTGATCTTCTTCTGCATGCCCACATTTGAATCGGGCGAGCCAGTGTTGCCGTCGCTTATTGCTGATGAATCTTTGCTCCTTGCTATTTTCCTGCGTTCAAAGAATAGCAAACCATTTAGTAGCACCTGTTGCAAGGAAGAACAACTTGTTTGATAAGAAAAACGATAAAAGATAAAGCACGTAAAATGTTTAGCTAAATCGATGAGCAGAATGATTTTAAACGATCTGCATGTTTGATAGAAAATCATGAACTTCACCAGACGGGCACTGTCATTAAAACCGTCAGCCACTCTGCTATCGAACTATATGTCGCTACCTGTAATTTAGTGATATAATAGAACTGCGGGAGCATGATAATATTCGGTAAACGTAATGCCAAATATATTCAAGCATACAACATAGTGCAGGATGTATTCCGACAGAAAGCGTTAACTATCTAAACAATACAAAGCATAATGCAAAACAGCGCGCAGTGACCAAATAGATTAATCATGCAACTGACAGAAGTGTTGGGTGCCCAAGTGGGCTGCCCCCGTTAAAACTCGCCTTTGACACCAATCCGCTAGGACTGAGCTCAAAATCTCAGAGAATGGTGTCATCGAATGGATGGGTTACTATGGTCCAACATCGAATCTGAAGGTTCATGTTCACCTCCAACAACCACCAATAACCTCCCTTGTGAAAGATATTACAGATGCAGAAGGATGAATTCGAAAATGAGTGTAATCGGGTCTTTAGTTCTATAGCACTTCGCTCTTTTTAAAATGCCTGTCAACCTACATTTGGGTGGAAAAATCCACCATTTTATAGACCCAGGGGGTCTCCTTGAATGTCGTGCATAAGCGCCACGCGTTGGTCAAAGGTGCCATGTGGCGGTCGTGTCTCCACGAGAGAGGAAAGTCCTCCATGACTCGTGCTTCCGTTAATGCCACTGTGACAGTCCTTCAACGGCCCACGTAACTAACTGCAGTGTCACTGCCAGTTGATCAATGTCCGCTTTGATGGATTTTAATGACATTTTGAATTGTTTGACTCTGCATTTATCAGGTTAAATTCTGCCTTTGAATGTTGAAGTGTCGCCTTTGCGTGTCAAAGTGTCGCCTTTGAATGTTGAAGTGTCGGCTAGCGCAAATGCTGAAGTGTCGCGATATCGCGACGTCGCGATATCGCGACGCTTCGGCCAAGGCCTTGCCTTGGGCTCCAAAGTGTCGCGATATCATGACACTTCGGCCAATGCAAAGCCTTGGGCACCGGCCAAGGCAAAGCCTTGGGCACCGAAGTGTAAGGGCTGCCTAAAAAGCTGTGTATGTCAATGCAATCAGTGTTTGTAGTCACATAATTGGATTGGTGCTATTTTGGTGTCTATAGATGCCCCTTTTTGGGAAGCGTTATGGGTGACGCAGTGCTGAGAAAAAATAGATAACCAAAGCACTAATGATTAGGGTTTCTTGGTAACCTAACCAAATTTTGATGCCCCAAGTATGAAAAGGGGCATGCATTCTTGAATCCTTGCTTTTGATGAGCTAAGGAATTTGATTTCAAGTGTTAACCTATTTTGGTGAGGTGTGACTTGAGCTTGGACATTGATCAATCATGATTAGGCAAAGGGCACAACCTTTTATGCACAGGGGAACCTTGTGTTCATGATTCACGAATGCCAAGTGTTTGATCAATTTGATGATTGCTTTATTACTACCCCAAGCAGGAGCATGATTGTCTTTGTCAATGATTCTTTGAATGCATGCCATTGCCTTGATTGCGTGTGTGCTTGTTGATTGGTGACTAAGTATGACTACCCCCTCAAGCGACGAATCGATGAGGGAATGACCTTAGTGAGAAAAGCGACGAGTCGCTTGACCCAAGATGACTTAGGTTAGGGTGCATTTAGATGTTTTACCATTTAAGCACGTGCAATATCCTGACATTTGGACCTATTTTTGGTGGGTGTTAACCCTTTTGGTGATGCCATAGTGAGGTGAAATCATCGAAAACCCATCTTCTCATGGAGCGGTCTAGCTATGGTAGCCTTCTTGGGGAAGTGGGAAAGTGAGAATTTGAGCCCCGACATCGATTTTCTATGCCAAGAGGTTAAGTGCAAGAGCACTTGTGTCCGAAACTTATTGCTATGTTTTTGTGTTGCATTTTTGTGATGTTTTTGTTGTTTTGATTTTCTTGTTGTTTTTTAGTGGGCTTTGACCCATTTGTGATGTCGTTTGGGGGTGAAATTGTCAAAAATATGTCTTCCCGTGGAGCAATCTAGCTATGGTAGCCTTCTTAGAGAGTAGGATAGTGACAATGTAAACCCCGACATCAGTTTTTCTATGCCAAGAGGTTAAGTGCAAGAGCACTTGTGTCCAGCAATGTTTATTGCTTTTTGTTTGTGTTGCATTTTTTTGTTGTTTTGTTGTTTTGATTTTCTTTGATCTTATGCATGATGGTTGATGAATATGGATGCATGTTACTTTATATTTATGGATGCATATGATATGATAAATGCGATTGTTGTATGTTGATTTTTGATGGATGCATTTGTGATGAATGCAAATGTTTTTTATTTATATGTGATATGCGGAAATGAAATGGATGAATAGAATTTGTGATGTTTGGCTATGGCACCATAGACTGTTTATGACTTTGTTATTCTATCTTTTAGGCGATTGTTGTAGTGGATTAGTTTGTATGTATACATGTGGTTTTTCTTTTTTTGTATTTTTTGATGGTATTATAAGGATGAAAAGTAGTGCAATTTGTTTAGAAATGTAGCTAAGGTTTTTCGAGACTCAGACGGTTTTAACTTACTAGCCATGACTGTACTTTATCTTACAAGACTTTTGGACAAGGTATGAATCGGACATGTTTTTGACAAAGTTATTTCACATCCCTGTGTGTGCAATTGAGTTCATTTTTTGTGGTATTTTTCAGGATACCGCCAGTGCCAGATGGGATTTCAACCGAACCTGTACTGAGGATCATCTAATTAGCTCCACTAACTCCTTTGTTGTATTTAGTTAGATTAATCTACGATGTTATCCAGGATACCATAAGCTAGCTCATCCTTATGCAAACATTGGTTTGCACATATGCAAAGCGAATGTGACAGACATATCGTCATGCGGGTAGGATACCACCATTGCCAGATAGGCTATCAACCAAAACTGTAATGAGGATCACCTAGATGGTTTTTGAATGCTAAGAATTCCAGGGATTCAAGTTCAGGATATTTTTTGGCTGAATGATTTAGAAAGTTTCTCGTCTATATAGTGATGAAAATCACTGTTTATTTTTTATTAATTCTTTATGAGCAAGGATTTTGAATAGTGGTGATAACCACTGTTATTTTATTTTGTGTTTTGGGTATATGTGAATTTGGGTTTGTGAATGGATTTGATCCTTGTGGCCTTGGGGATGACTACCCATCCTGGTTAGGGGCGGATAGTACGAATCCTTACGATGTTAGGGACCAAGGGGATGATGGAGATTATGGAGTAAGGGTATTGATCTGTTAGGTCTTGGGGATGACTACCCATCCTGGTTAGGGGCGGATAGTATGAATCCTTACAACTTGGAGACCAAAGGTGAATGGAAAGTGTTAGTATGATGATTTTTTGGAATTTTGTCTTTGAATGGTGTTGATCCCTTTAGGTTTTGGGGATGACTACCCATCCTTGGTAGGGACGTGTAGTACAAATCCTTACAACTTTGGGAATCAACAATAATTGGTATTTGGTAGTGGTGAAAACCACTGTATGTGGAGGTGAATGGATATGAAAGAGCTCTTCCTTTTTTCAATTCTCAACATGCATGGGGGGATGAGCAAGATAACCGTTTCGCTTATGGTGACCTGGATTACTGTGCAGGTTTCATCTTTCGTTCAAACAACTTGGGAATTTTTATGTGTTTTAATTTGTGTTGGGATGTTACGTAACAAGGTGTATTTCAAGTGTAACTCTACCTTCGTAAAATCTGTTTGACTTGATATATTTCATGGCTAAAGAGCAAAATGATGACTGAATCACGAAAACTCTTGATACATTAAAAGACCATTGACTCTAGTGTGGTAAAAGGCAATGCATGGTGTTTTTGTTGTTCTTGTAAAATGGAACAGTGGGGAACAATATGGACTAGCAAAGCAATTACAGCCTATGGTGCCTTTGACTCGTATGACCACAAATATGCAATGTATGGATGCAATGCTTAATGCAACTACATATTTTTATATTTTTGATGGATTGATTTTGGTGAATATGAAGATGAGGTGCGAGAAGATCTCTCTATTGATGAATTTAAGTATGCCTAAAAATGCAAATTTTTGTTGTTTTTGATGATTTTTGTTGTTTTTGAAATTTCTTGATTTTTGACCAAGTTATTGCGATAATCCTTGGAGCATTTTGGGGTGACCAAGTGATTGCGATAATCCTTGGAGCATTTTGTGGTGACCAAGTGATTGCGATAATCCTTGGAGCATTTTGGGGTGACCAAGTGATTTCGATAATCCTTGGAGCATTTTGGGGTGACCAAGTGATTGCGATAATCCTTGGAGCATTTTGGGGTGACCAAGTGATTGCGATAGTCATTGGAGCATTTTGGGGTGACCAAGCGATTGCAATAATCCTTGGAGCATTTGGGGTGACCAAGCGATTGCGATAATCATTGGAGCATTTTGGGGTGACCAAGCGATTGCGATAATCCTTGGAGCATTTGGGGTGACCAAGCGATTACGATAATCCTTGGAGCATTTTTGGGTGACCAAGCGATTGCGATAATCCTTGGAGCATTTTTGGGTGACCAAGTGATTGCGATAATCCTTGGAGCATTTTGGGGTGACCAAGTGATTGCGATAATCCTTGGAGCATTTTGGGGTGACCAAGTGATTGCGATAATCCTTGGAACATTTTTGGAATATGGCTCTCTTAGATATGAAATGGTCGTAAATGACTGATATTCAAGGGTTCTGTTTCCTTAATATCGTCGAGAGAAGCTAGCCGGTACGTCCCAGGTCCTATTTTGCTATCAATGACATATGGACCTAACCAATTTGCTATGAACTTGTCCCTTAGGTGGGACGACAAATTAGAGTTCTATTGGTTTTCCTTCAAAACCAAATCACCAACCCGAAAGTCCCTTAGGTGAACTTTCATGTTGTAAGCTTTCTTAAGCCACTCTTGATATATACGTAAGTGCTCGAGAGCATTAACGCGTCGTTCGTCAAGCAACGTAAGTTGGTCTAACCGGGCCTGCCACGTAGTGTCATCATCGATGAACTCCTGCATTGATATGCACAGGGAAGGAATCTCCAACTCTAGAGGCATGACTGCCTCGGAGCCATACACAAGCGAAAACGGAGTGGCCCTAGTGGGTGTCCGAATGCTAGTGTGATAGGCCCATAGGGCAAGTGGGATTTGAATGTGCCAATCCTTATGACTGTCTGCGACCATATTTTTAAGGATGGAAACTAGCATTTTGTTTAACGCCTTTGCTTGCCCATTTGCTTGTGGATAATAGGGTGTCAAAAAACTATGCTAAATTTTATACTTTGTGGTCAAAGCACACACGTCTTTGTTCTTGAATTATGGCCCATTATTCGAGATTATTTTGGATGGAATACCAAAATGACATATGATGTTATGCAAAATGAACTCCACAATGCGGGGTCCTGTCGTAGAGGTTAGAAAAATTGCTTCCACCCACTTGGTAAAATACTCTGTGGCCGTTATGATAAACGTGTGACGGCCTAACGATGCAGGAGAGATCTTTCCAATTAGATCGAAGCCCCACTACAAAAATGGCCAAGCAGACTGGACTGTCTACAAGGCCTGGGAAGGTACGTGCATCAAATTGGCATGATGTTGACACTTCATGCACTTCTTGACATATGCACAACAATCTCGCTCTAAAGATGGCCAATAATAGCCCATGCGAAGAATGTGCTTTGCAATGGCCATACCACTAAAATTGCCACCACATGTACCATCGTGCGCTTGGGCGACTGCCCAAGTGGACTCTTACTGGTCCAAGCAATGAAGGAGGATCCCTTCATAGCTGTGACGATACAAAATGTCTCCTATTAAGACATATTTAGCCGCTTTCTGCTTGAATGTTCATTTTGCGGCATGCATCAATCCAAGGGGAAGAGTACCTAACTTGAGGTAGTCTCTGATGGGTAAATACCAGTCCTATTGATCGAAAACCTTGATAGTATGAATAGCCAATCCCTTTTGAAGTTCTTCCCTAACAAACGCTGAATGGGATAGAACTTGCAAGAATAGCATTGTGTTGCTATTAATGGGAGTAGGGGAAAACAAGGACCCCCAATTGGCATGTTTCAGACGTTCTCGAATTTGAAAGAAATTTTTTGAGGATGGTTTGATCTGGATCATGTGGATTCCTGGCGTCAAGTCTGAAATTGCACTCTCCATCATGGATTGCGATAAGGTTTTGACTTGAATGGTTGTCATATCACCGAAAATGTCTTGCAAAATTAGTGACCCCAAAGAGGCCATTGTGTCCACAAAACAATTCGATGATCGAGGGAGTGCCTCGATGTTATATCATTCAAGTTTTGCCAAGAATTTGTCCACAAGGGCTTTATAAGCCTGCAAAATTGGGCATTTGCATTTATATACCCCTTTGACTTGATTGACTATTAACAACGAATCACCAAAGATGTTTAGTCATTTGATGTTCATGGCGATTGCTGTCTGAATACCTAGGAGAAAGGCTTCATATTCTGCATTATTGTTGGTGCACTGGAAGTTTAATTTAAATGACAGGGGCATTGGAGCACCCTGCGGTGTGAAGAATACAATTCCCGTGCCACCACCTTGCTCACATTTAGAACCATCGAAGAATAGGGTTATGTCGACTCGTGACTCAAGCTCATCAGAATCTGGCGATTCTGAGACATGGAAGACCCCATCATCGGGTAGTTCTATGACTAGAGGTTGATCATCTTCAAGAGGAGCCTCTGCTAGTTGATCGGCTATGACTTGTCCTTTGATAGATTTTTTTCCAATGAACTCAATGTCAAATTTTGTCAACAACATGATCCATTTCGTCGTGCGACTACTATGATAAGTACGACTCATCATGTATCGCAATGGATTCTCCTTAGACACAACATACGTAGTGTTGCTCAGCATGTAGTGGCGTAGCATTTTGGTAGCAAACACCACTGCCAAGCAGAGTTTCTCAACGTATGCATAGTTTAGTTCGTAACTGACCAGGGTGCGGCTAAGATAGTAAGTAGCCTGTTCTTTGTGAAGTTCATTCTTTTGGGCTAGCATGGCACCCAGTGCCACCTCATTAGCTGAGATGTATAAGTAGAACGGCACTCCTGGTCTAGGTGGTGCCAACACTGGCGGCAAAGCCAAGTATTGTATGATTTCGTCAAAGGTTGACTGGCACTCGTCATCCCAATGAAATGTAACCCCCTTGTGCAATAATTTGTTCATGGGTCAGAATTTGTCAGATAATTGCACGATGAAGCATTTAATCGACGTGACCTTTCCTTGCAGACTTCTGAGCTGCTTGATAGTGGTTGGGGGAGCCATTTCAAGGATTGCCTTGACTTTCTTTGGGTCCACCTCGATTCCTCGCTTTGAGACTATGAAACCCAAGATTTTTCCAGATGTGATTCCAAAGACGCACTTCTTGGGGTTTAGTCTAACTTTATGCTCCATGAGGCGATTGAGGATCTTGCTTAAGTCAGCGATATGATTTGAGCGCAAAAGAGACTTGGCTATCAAATCATCCATGTAATCTTCCAGAGTTTTGTGCATGTAATCATGGAAGATATATGTCATGGCACGTTGGTAGGTGGCGCCAACATTTTTAAGTCCAAAAGGCATGACCTTATAACAAAATGTCCCCCAAGGCGTTGTGAACGCCGTTTTGAGTTGATCCTCAGTATTGATACGAATCTGATTGTATCCTGAGAAACCATCCAGAGGGATAGCATTTCGTGACCTACTGTAGTGTCTACCAATGTGTCGATGCTTGGCAATGGGAAATCATCCTTAGGACTCACTTTTTTTAGATCTCAAAAATTAGTGCATATGTGAATCCTCCCGTCGAGATTTTTGACGGGAACCATGTTGGACAACCATGGCGGATAATCCACGCAGATGACAAACTTTGCATCCAACAGCTTTTGTAATTCGTCTTTGACCATCAAGGCCACTGTTGGGTGCATCTTACGTAGTTTTTGCTTTACAGGCTTGATTGTCGGATCAAGCATTAAATTATGTGTGACTAGCTACGGGTCTAGTCCTGGCATATCCTTGTACGACCATGCAAAAACCTCCTTCTTTGCTTTGAGAAGGGCAATGTAGTCAGCTTGCTCTTTAGGGGATAATCTTACCCCCAACTTGATAATCTGTGGATTCATTGAGTCTAAGCCGATGTCTATGTCAGTCGTTTCCTCGACTGACATGTGGGATCCGTCTTCCAACTGATGTGGAGTCGGGATCAAATGGATATCATTAGATAAATTTAGATCTGCGTTGGGAACCTTGGGTCCCTCTTCAGCTTGAAAAATATCCTGAGTTGTCCCTAGGGTAAAATGAGGCATTTCACCGAAAGGCCAGTACTCTGATGGTGATAAAGGTGAATTGACACGATCCTAGTCAATGGCATCTATGTCTAGATCCAATGACCTTGTTGGATCGATCAGATTGGGAATGGGTGCGGTCAAGTCAATGGAGATCATGTGGATGAAATGAGTTTGGTCTCCATTATCGTGGGTGTTATAATTCAAACATTTTGGATGCTCCCTATGCTCTGGATCTGGTTCTGTAGGGACGGGTATGAACAGATCGACCCTATGTGTTGATAGGAGGACAGGGTCTACTCTCGGCACTATTGTCATGATAGGGTCTTGGGGTGGACGGTGCTCATCATGAATTTGGAGCCATGGATCCAACACTTGGTCCCACCTCGCTGGGTCTACCCACCATTCATGCCCTAATATTATGCCCATCTGTCCCATTAGATCTTCATGAGTTAAAGGGCGATTGTTCCGTCACGCATGTCTGAGATAGATCATCTCAGTCTCATCTTCTGAATCACTTTTGGAGAGCCAAAAATGTTCATTCTCTTCAACAATTATTACTTGCGACATTGAAGGTTCTCCTTGTTCAAGCAAGTTAATCTGGTCCCATTGCGGTTGTTCCACTCTTGGTGGAGGGACCTGATTCGCTTGACACTGTGTTGATTCAACTGGAACTTCTAAGGGGAACAACTTCATAAAGATGTCTGGACATCGTTGATGTTCTCTATGGGAATTAATGTCCGAACTTTCACCTCTCTCTAGCAAAGGAGAGGGATTATTGCTGTTGCCAAGGGTGTTTGTTGACCATGGGAGGTAATCTCCCAATGTACATTATGTATTTGGGTTGGCATAAAGATCTGGTTCCAATCCCCCTTTGTTGCCTATTTCTAGGCCTTGCATATTTTCTACCAAGATATCTAAGGGCAAGGGGTGGTTGAACCCTACTCCCAATTCTTTTTGATTCCCAAAGTTGTAAGTATTTATACTACACGTCCCTGCCAAGGATGGGTAGTCATACCCAAAACCTAAAGGGATCAACACCATTCAAAGACAAAATTCCAACAAATCATCATCCTAACACTTTCCATTCACCTTTGGTCTCCAAGTTGTAAGGATTCGTACTATCTGCCCCTAACCAGGATGGGTAGTCATCCCCAAGACCTAACAGATCAATACCCTTACTCCATAATCTCCATCATCCCCTTGGTCCCTAACGTTGTAAGGATTCGTACTATCCACCCCTAACCAGGATGAGTAGTCATCCCCAAGGCCACAAGGATCAAAGCCATTCACAAACCCAAATTCACAAATACCCAAAACACAAAATCAAATAACAGTGGTTATCACCACTATTCAAAATCCTTGCTCAAAAAGAATTAATAGAAAATAAACAGTGATTTTCATCACTATATAGACGAGCAACATTTTAAATCATTCAGCCAACAAATATCCTGAACTTGAATCCCTGGAATTCTCGACATTCGAAAACCATCTAGGTGATCCTCATTACAGTTTTGGTTGATAGCCTATCTGGCAATGGTGGTATCCTACCCGCATGACAATATGTCTGTCACATTCACTTTGCATATGTGTAGACCAATGTTTGCATAAGGATGAGCTAGCTTATTGTATCCTAGATAACATCATAGATTAATCTAACTAAATACAACAAAGGAGTTAGTGGAGCTAATTAGGTGATCCTCAGTACAGGTACGGTTGAAAGCCCATCTGGCACTGGTGGTATCCTAAAAAATACCACAAAAAATGAACTCAATTGCACACACAGGGATGTGAAATAACTTTGTCAAAAACAAGTTTGATTCATACCTTATCCAAAAGTCTTGTAAGATAAAGTACAATCATGGCTAGTAAGTTAAAACCATCTGAGTCTCGGAAAACCTTAGCTACATTTCTAAACCAATTGCACTACTTTTCATCCTTACAATACCATCAGAAAATACAAAAAAAGAAAAACCACATGTATACATACAAACTCATCCACTACAACAATCACCTAAAATATAGAATAACAAAGTCATAAATAGTCTATGGTGCCATAGCCAAACATCACAAATTCTATTCATCCATTTCATTTCCGCATATCACATATAAATAAAAAACGTTTGCATTCATCACAAATGCATCCATCAAAAATCAACATACAAAAATCGCATTTATCATATCATATGCATCCATCAATATAAAGTAACATGCATCCATATTCATCAACCATCATGCATAAGATCAAAGAAAATCAAAACAACAAAACAATAAAAAAATGCAACACAAACAAAAAGCAATAAACATTGCCAGACACAAGTGCTCTTGCACTTAACCTCTTGGCATAGAAAAACTGATGTCGTGGTTTACATTGTCACTATCCTACTCTCTAAGAAGGCTACCATAGCCGGACCGCTCCACGGGAAGACATATTTTTGACAATTTCACCCCCAAACGGCATCACAAATGGGTCAAAGCCCACTAAAAAACAACAAGAAAATCAAAACAACAAAAACATCACAAAAATGCAACACAAAAACATAGCAATAAGCATTGTCGGACACAAGTGCTCTTGCACTTAACCTATTGGCATAGAAAATCGATGTCGGGGCTCAAATTCTCACTTTCCCACTTCCCCAAGAAGGCTACCATAGCTGGACCGCTCCACGAGAAGATGGGTTTTCGATGATTTCACCTCACTATGGCATCACCAAAAGGGTTAATACCCACAAAAAATAGGTCCAAATGTAAGGATATTGCATGTGCTTAAATGGTAAAACATCTAAAGGCACCCTAACCTAAGTCATCTTGGGTCAAGTGACTCATCACTTTTCTCACGAAGGTCATTCCCTCATCGATTCGTCACTTGAGGGGGTAGTCATACTTAGTCACCAATCAACAAGCACACACCCAATCAAGGCAATGGCATGCATTCAAAGAATCATTGACAAAGACAATCACGCTCCTGCTTGGGGCAGTAAAAAAGCAATCATCAAATTGATCAAACACTTGGCATTCGTGAATCATGAACACAAGGTTCCCCTACGGATAAAAGGTTGTGCCCTTTGCCTAATCATGACTGATCAATGTTGAAGCTCAAGTCACACCTCACCAAAATAGGTTAACACTTGAAATAAAATTCCTTAGCTCGTCAGAAGCAAGGATTCAAGAATGCATGCCCCTTTTCATACTTGGGGCATCAAAAGTTGGTTAGGTTACCAAGAAACCCTAATCATTAGTGCTTTGGTTATCTATTTTTGCTCAGCACTGCGTCACCCACAACGGTTCCCAAAAAGGGGCATCTGTAGACACCAAAATAGCATCAATCCGATTATGTGACTACAAACATTGATCGCATTGACATACACAACTTTTCGGGCAGCCCTTAGAGGTCAAACAGTGGTCCTAGCCACTTACATAGCAGTTCAGAAGGTCGAAAAGTAAACAAAACCTTTATAAAAAAAAAGTCTTAATCAAAGTCAAAAGCAAGCCTTAGTCAAAAGCAAGCCTTCATCAAAACAAAGTCTTAAGCAAGAAAGTATTAAACCAATACAAAGTCTTAATCAAAATAAGGGCCTTGGCCGAAGTGTCGCGATATCGCGACACTTCGGCACCCAAGGCCTTGCCTTGGCCGAGGTGTCGCGATATCACGACACTTCGGCACCCAAGGCTTTGCCTTGGCCGTGGTGTCGCGATATCGCGACACTTCGGTGCCCAAGGCTTTGCCTTGGCCGAGATGTCGCGATATCGCGACACTTCGCCGCCCAAGGCTTTGCCTTGGCCGAGGTGTCACGATATTGCCACACTTCGGCGCCCAAGGCTTTGCATTGGCCAAGGTGTCGCGATATCATGACGTCGCGATATCACGACACTTCGACGCCCAAGGATTTCGGTGCCCAAGGCTTTGCCTTGGTCGAAGTGTCATGATATCGCGACACTTCGGTGCCCAAGGCTTTGCCTTGGCCGAAGTGTCACGATATCGTGACACTTCGACGCCCAAGGCAAGGCCTTGGCCAAAGCGTCACGATATCGCGACGTCACGATATCGTGACAGTTCAGCATTTGCACTAGCTGACACTTCAGCATTCAAAGGCGACACTTCGACATGCAAAGGCGACACTTCAGCATTCAAAGGTGGAATTTAACCTGATAAAGGCAAATGTCAAACAATTCAAAATGTCGTTAAAAGAAATCAAAGCGGACATTGATCAACTGGCAGTGACACCGCAGTCAGTTACGTGGGCCGTTGAAGGACTGTCATAGTGGCATTAACGAAAGCACGAGTCGTGGAGGACTTTCCTCTCGTGGAGACACGACCGCCACATGGCACCTTTGATCAACGTGTGGTGCTTATGCACGACATTCAAGGAGACCCCCTGGGTCTATAAAATGGTGGATTTTTCCACCCAAACGTAGGTTGACAGTCATTTTAAAAAGAGCAAAGTGCCGTCGAACTAAAGACCCGATTGCACTCCTTTCTGAATTCATCCTTCTGCATCTGTAATCTCTTTCGCAAGGGAGGTTATTGGTGGTTGTTGAAGGTGAACACGAACCTTCAGATTCAATGTTGGAACTCTAAGGGCTTCCCAAAAAGCTGTGTATGTCAATGCGATCAGTGTTTGTAGTCACATAATCGGATTGGTGATGTTTTGGTGTCTACAGGGAGAAGAGAACAATTTTCTCATTTCCAAAAGTATAAATTTGATAAATGGATAGGAGATTAGTGGCAATATATGGAACATAGATAACATTGTTTATAGAGCCACCATCAATGGTTATATCCCTTTCTCTTTGATAGGGATTAAGGAAGAGTCCCCTAATTATATGCTATGAGTAGAGCTAGAGAATATAGAAGAGAAAGACTTTTCTGAAGTAGACATGTGATGAGTTGCTACAAAATCTAGGACCTAGTAATTAGAGGAAGCATTGAAGGTTTTTCCTTGAACATTAAGGGATTTTCCTATTTTCTTATTATTTTTTATCTTTTGATCCTTTATAGTTGCCTCTAGTTGTTGTAATATTTTATAGTATTTGTTAGTAGAGTGACCATTCTTTTTACAGTGAGTACAGGTAATGGGAGTCTTTTCCTTATTTTTGAATTTTTCTTTAGAGGATATGGAGGCTACTAAGGCTTTTGAAGAAGAAGAAGATATTTTATATATAGCAAGTTTGGTTTCTTCCCTAGTTAATATATCACAAAATTCTTCTAAAGAGGGTATTTTAAAGGTTGCACCAAGAGCATATTTAGTAGATATGAAGGTGGTTGCAAAATTTTTAAAAACACCATTTATTTTAGAAAGGATTAGATAAATGCATTCTTCTTTTGTCTTAGTCTTCCCACTACCTTTGTATTGATGGAGGACTTCTTTGAACTTAGTGAGGAAGTCAACAATACTACTAAAATATTTAGGAGATAGAGATGTGAGTTCGGATTCTAATTGCATTGATCTCATCTGATCTACTTTCCCAAATAGAGTCTTCAATTTCTCCCAACTTTCATAAGGATTTTTGCAATCTGTAATATGAAACCACAAACTTTCATGAACATTAGAGCTAATAATACCCATAGTTTCATGCATTTTTCCTTTATGAACAAATATTTCATATTCTTTATCAAATTTTTGTTGCTTTTCTTCTAACAAATGAGTAAGACCTTTTTGAGAGATAATATTTAAAATTTTAGGTTTCCAAGTGTGAAATTTATGAGGGGTGAGAGGTTCAATTGAATTCATCTTTTTAAAAGGATTGAAGTTTTATAATTAACCAATATATCCCCCTTAGAACATCAATTAATTTATTAATACAAATGTTAGAAAGAAAATATATGAAGCTTTTCAATATATATTACTCAAAATACCCGCCCTAACGAGAGGGAAATTATAAGTATAATGAGTTTTTAATATTGTTTGCTTTGAGAGATCCAAATCCTCTTTTTTATTCTTCACAATACCCGCCCTTACTTGAGGGAGACTATAAGTAGAGAGAAGAATTTGGAAGGGTGTTGGCTTGATATGCAGGGAAAAAATTAGTTTATTTGGTGTTTTATCAAAAACTTGCCCTTACGAGAGGGAAACTATAAGTTAGAGAGATAACCAAAGAAACATATTATAGAAAAATATTTTCCAGGTCTTTATACCAATTAAAAAATCACCCTTACGAGAGGGAAACTATAAGTTTTTATAGGTACTTATACATGGAACATAGGCAAAAGATATTTGAAAACAGAAGGAATTCTTTTGAAATCTTATAAATATAAATTAATGATTTTTTAAAAAAAAAACTTAAAATGAAATGATTGGAGAAACAAAATTTTCTTTTAAAAAATAATCTTATCTATGAAATAAACAAGGTTATAATGAACAAATATAATTTATAATTGCCAAAGGGAAAATTTGTTTTATAAAATATATGGGCCTCTTAAATATTTTGAATTTAATAGAAACTTGAGAATTTTTAAAGTTTATATTAAATAAAAAAAGACAAAGATAGCAATAATTTAAAGATATGCCCCCATTTTTGTATAAAGCAATTTTAAGGATTTAATGTGATTTTCTCTATGAAATTTAAATTAACATTTAAAAGATATAACCTCATAAATTTACTTGAAATAAAGAAAAGGCATAGATGACGATAGAAAAAAGAAATCACACCCACTCTTAAATGATGGACCAATTAAGTGCAAAAAATGCACTCACCCCCTTCCAAAAAAAAGATTTTATTAAAAAAAAGTACAATTGTGTCTCACAATAAGAGCCTTTTGAGAATAGATGAAAGGCCCGGAGACAAAGTAGGGATAACCTATTTTTTTTTAAATAATATAGGGAACACTAAAGAAATTATACAATGCGGCGATAGAATACAATGAATGAAAGAAAATACAGAGACACTCGGGTCTAAAATATACAAAACAAATTATATAATTTCTAGAAAACCGATGAAGGTGCTGCTCTTCAACGACCAAAAGGAGAAGATGCTTTAGAAACTCGGTGAGTCGACCATCTGTGCTCTGAAGAGATATTTTGAAAATGGGGGTAGAAAAGGAATGCAGTTATCCAAAATTACTCTAGATCAACGAGGGTAAAATACTTATATCAAGTTAAAATAAAATTAATCTTCTGCTCCTTTAACCTTTAGAAGAGGGAACCTACAAAAAACACGTTAGACACCCCTACAAAAGCACTGTATATAAAATATAAATAGTGTTCCTCAAAGGAACGTTAAACTACATCGAGCTGAGGTGAACTCGACCCTTTCTCCTTTAACCTACAAAAACACTTTATCATGCCCCTGCAAAAAAGACTTTATAAAAATAACCAGTGTTTATATTGCACAAATGTAACCAGAGGGTAATCTACAAAATACACGTTAACTAGAGGGCGCCAACTAGATTGAGTTGTAAAAACTTTAACCTGATATACTCTATAAATGATGGTGATCCTACAAAAAATGTTATATAAAAAAAACTATAACAGATTAATATTTTGAAAGAACTTGAATGGCAGGATTGATTTAGATATTTACAACAGGCAATGCAGGTTATAAGGACCGACTGATAGAGCATCGGAGAAGAGAAATAAATCTTAGAGAGATTCATTTTGAGTTCGCCATGGAGCCAGCTAGAAAAAAATGATCGTCCGAGCTGTCGTGGGTGCCAAAAGGAATCGAATGCCAAGGGACAGCTGGAGAGAGGATCACAAATAGAGCGTCAACGGGAATAAACGATACTCTAATATTTTGAGCGCCAAGATGTGAGGATACGCGATTCTCTTTTAAGATTGAAGTCTCCCACTATATTAAAAGAAACACCACACTAAGTTCTAACGGGTGTGGATTAAATACGTAGCCCGAGAAAGATGAAAAAAACTTGAACCTAATAAAATATCTTATTTACTTTTAAGATAAAAGGAGTTTTTTTTCAACTTATTTAAAAAAGGGCTAAAAGATGAATCGAAGAGAGGGAGTATTAAAAAATAAAAAATAAGATCCTTCCTTTTTAAATGGGCTAAAAATAGCCCATAGCATAGGGTAAACCTGATTCGAAGCAAAGGAAGAGCTTTAATATTTTGAATACCCTCAAAAGACGACTCAGAACAAATATATTAAAAAATATTGCATCAAATATTTTCAACAATAAATATTTTGCTAAAAAAAATTAAACAATGGATAACGAAAAATGACTACTGAAATAATTTCAAGAAGATAGCCAAAAAAAAATTATCCAAAGTAAATGAACCAGATCCTAGAACCTTCAAGAGAGAATGCTAGCAAAATATATCCTGCTCTGGTACCATGTTAGAATTTCATAATAGATATGCAAAGCATTACAAGAGATGAAGAGAAGAGTAGAACTGATTGATTTATCTCTAGGATCAACTCTATATAAATAGCAGAGTTGATCATTGAGAGCCGTTGGATTACAACAACTCATCAAACTTGATGAAGACACCACTGAGAGTTCTCCTGACACATGGAGGAGTGGAAACTCAAGTGTGTCTCCTAGTGAAACTTAAGAGAATATTCACTTATTCTAACACAGTTAAAGTGTAAATATTATAATAGGATTGGACATAAAAAAGGTTGATTATTGGAATATTTATCCCTATAAATAGTATCGAAGAAAATATCATTCTCTAGCATCTTGTTGGTATAAAGAAAAATATTGTCAAAGATTTGAAAGGGTACTCTTGTTCAGATTAGGTAATATTTAAAAAAAAAACTTATTTCTGGAGCATCATCTAACAATAGCGCAAAGAGTTCAATTTCTAAAATGTATGAAGGGAAAATAATTCATGATAAAATATTTAAAAACAAGGAAAATAAAAATAGATCAATTATGGCCCAAACTTATCATAAAGAGTAATTAGGAATGAACCACACATACCAACGATTAAATAATAAATTCATGCTATTCGTGCGTATGAACTTGAATCCAAAGAAGAAGAATTTCAATAAAGTCATGATCCAAATCATGAAGATCTAAAGTTGAAATAATCAAAGAATGAAGAACATAGAGCAAAATTCAAGCAAGAACAAGAACTTGATGGATGTCAAACTAAATTTCATGAATAATGTAAGATCACAGGAAGATTGAAGATAAAAATAAAGACCAATATTGAAGACTAAATTTTTCAATAACCAATTAATGTAAGACATGGGGGTGTTGAGGAATATTACATTATTTGGTACATGCTAATGTATCCCCATTGTAATTTTATGGTACATTTATAAATATTTAATAAATTAGGGTTGAGTTTATAGTTTAGAGTGTGATTTATATTTCTATTTTTTATGTAAATGCCAATATGCATGAAATGCACAAGTATCATGTAAGAGATAATGTGCACAAGTATCTTATACGTAAGAGTGCAAATATATAATGTGAGGATGTGCACAAGTCTTCTAGATTACAAGTCCATGTATAAGTGTAAGATTCATGTAGATGTGTACATGAGTTTTAGAGTTAAGTATCCATCAAGTATAAAGTGGGAAGATGATAAGCTAAAAGTAATGAGACTTGGCATATAGAGAACAATAGTCAAGTACTTGGAAATTCATATAACTATGGCTATATTATGGAGATAATGCTCCATAAGAAGAGAGAGAAATATGATATTCATATCTCATTATTTAATTGTAAGAGGGAGGAAATAATCTTGTATACATTTTGAGAAATTAATTTTTTTATTTTTTCTTCTTGCATAGTACATGAATGATTAAAGCTATTTGCATTCATATTTCAATATATAATGCATAGTACATGAATGATTAAAGCTATTTACATTCATATTTCAATATATAATGAACACTACTTGATTTATTATATAAGTCTTGATATGCATATTAACTTGCTCATATATTATTCTACTCTTATTGTTATTATTTTGATCTTTAATATGTTGGTTATTTTATATTGGTACTTGTGTGATAAGTTGTAATATTTTATGGTAGTAAGGCTTAAAAATCCAACAAAAGTAGTGTAACTAAATTATTCATAATTATTTAAGTTGAACCCTTAAAATTTTAATATCAATAGAAAAAAACAAGAGGCTCTCAATCATACTAAGAACATATTAATTTTTTAATCTAAGTTTTTATAATTAATATGGACAAAAAACTAAATTAAAAATTATTTAAATTCTTGCTAGAAACTCAAAAATAGTAGACACTCTATATGTGCATTCAAAATAGTAACATAAACTCACATATTGTAGCTAACATCATATGGATTCATGGAGGCTTTGCACACTTAAAATAAATCTACCTTTTTCTATGTTTTTAAAAATTCATATATACATATGTTCCAACATCCCATTTGGTGTCATAAAATGATACATAGTGATACTATGGATTTAATAAAAAATTATTTCTTTATTATTCATTGTTTTTTATTCCCTTCTTTCATAAAAAGTTAAGTGTTACTTTGATGTGTTCAATTGAAGCATTTATTTTATGAAAATGATAGCTCATATTTATATTCAAAATATTATGTTTTTTTAATCGTTAAAAATTTGATCAATATTTTAGGTCCATATGAATATTTCCATCATATTGAAAAGCACTAGATATTTTAAGTTGTTTAATTTTATTTGAGCGGTCCAATGGAGAAAAAGGATTAATTTTATAACAATATATATATAAGCTACACAATTATACTAGTACAATTAAAATCCTAAATATCAACAAAAAAATATATATTTTAATTACCAATTAAAATCATATCAATGAGTCTTAATTATTTATTACATATTGCTTTCTAATATCCAATATAAACAAATATTTTTATCAACTCAACTTGTACTTATTAAATTTATAATTACCAAGAGTACGGTTATTAAATTTATTGTTAACAATTTTATTACTTCATGTAGAATTTTAGAAATGATTACAAGTCATACAACAACAATACAAACATAAAATTTAAATAAAACAAAAAAAATCAAAATAAAAAATGTAATATAAAAAAATTAATGAAAAATAAATAAATATTATAAATAATTATTTCTTCCAAAATAACTACAATCCACTTATTTCCTCTCACTAATATAAACAACCACCTGTCTTAAACGTAAATTCTATTGTTCGTCTTCATTCAAATATGTTGAATAAGCTTTCTTTTTCTTGCAATAGAAGAATGATTATGGGATCAATTTTCCAAGTCTAAGACATTGCAGTAAAACACATACTGATGCCCATTAGACTTGGATGGTGTTTGAACAGCCAAAAATCATTTATATCCTTTCTCAACCCTTGCAACGCACACCTCAAGCATTTTTTTCAAGAGCTTGCTTTCCCGATGCTTTGGTTGACCCACAAATTCTTTGATTGGCATCCACTGCACAACCAAGTTACCCATCAATCAATTTGTAGTTAAAAAAAAATTAAAATCAAAATCAATATACAAATATACAAAGCTTGACAAAACAAGGAAATCACCAAAGACAAACTTGAACTGCTGTAACTTATATTTCCTAAACAACTATATCTGAAGAAAGTGGCTTCATCATGTAGAGGAAAAGTAGATCAGACTTTCCAAAAGGAGCATTATGACTATGTCTATAATTCATCCAAACAAAACATTATGACAATAATCAGGTTGTCCATGCAGAAGAAAAGTTCCATGAAAAAAGAAAACAAAGGCAAATTTCTATACCTAAATCCGAGTATCTCTATGAATTCACAATCAATCTATGCATGCAAACATAAAAAATTAGTCATGCAATAAATTGTACCACACACATAAGTTGTAAAAAAAAAACTCATTCCAGTGGGAAATAGTGGGGAAAGAGCCATTACCCCTATTTCTTCTTTGACTTCTCTTATGGCTCCACTGTAAATAAGTAAATATTATAAATAATTATTTCTTTTAAAATAACAACAATCCACTTAATACCTCTCACTAATATAAACAACCACCTGTCTTAAAACTAAATTCTATTGTTGGTCTTCATTCAAATTACTTGAACAAGCTTTCATTTTGTTGCACCAGAAGAATGATTATGGGATCAATTTTCCAAGTCTAAGACTTTGCAGTAAAACATAGACTGATGCCCGTTGGACTTGGATGGTGTTTGAACATTCAAAAATCCTTTATATCCTTTCTCAACCCTTGCAACGCACACCTCCCGACTTTGCTTTCCTGATGCTTTGGTTGACCCAACCAAAAATCCTTTACATCATGTCAAGAGCTTGCTTTCCCGATGCTTTGGTTGACCCACAAATTCTTTGATTGGCATACACTGCACAATCAAGTTACTCATAAATTTATAGTTAAAAAAAAATTGGAAAATCAAAATTAGTAGACAAAACTTAATAAAACACGAAAATCACCAAAGACAAACCTGAACTGTTGTAACTTCTGTTTCCTGAATTGATTGGTGATAAATTTATTTATTGTGAATTCTTACAATTCAAGATGCATAAATATGATATGAGGGTAGCTTAAAACCATCCTCTTAGGGTAATTAAAGTATAATTATTGTGATAGAATTGGACATAAAAGTATTATTGTTAGAATATTTATCCTATAAATATTGTGGAAAAAAATCTCATTCTCCAACATCTTGTTATTACAAAGAAAAATATTGTGGAAGATTTGAAAGGGCAATATTATTCAAATTAGGTAATATTTTACAAAAACTTAATTATGAAGCATCTTCCATTAATAGAGCAAAGTGTTCAATTTTTGAAATGCAAGATGGGAAAATATTTTAAGATATAATGTTTAGAAAATAAATAAAATAAAAATGGATCTATTATGGTCTAACCTTATATTACAAAGTAATCAAGAATGATCCATATATATCAAATATTGAAGAAGAATTTCAACTTGTTCATGCATATGAACCTAATCTAAATAAAAATAAGTTCAAGAAGTTTGTGATCTAGATCATGAAGATCTAAAGCTGGAAGAATCAAATAATGGAAGAATCAAATAATGAAGAACCTATAGCAGAATTCAAGCAAGAAAAAGAACCTAGTTGATCTCAAGCCGAGGTTCATGAACAATGCAAGGTCAGATGAAGATTGAAGATAAAGACGAAGAACAAGATTGAAGAGTAAAGTCTTCAATAACTAAATAATATAATACAAGAGGGTGTTGAGGAATTTTACATTATTTCTTACGTTCTAATGTAAACCCATGGTATCTTCATGGTATATTTGTAAATATGTAAAATATTAGTGTTGAGTCTATAGTTTAGAGTGTGATTTATATTTCTCATTTTAGGTAAATACCAATATGCAAAAAATACACAAGTATCATGTAAGAGATAATGTGTACAATTATCTTGTATGTAAGAGTACAAATATATAATATGAGGATGTGCATAAGTGTTCTAGATTAGGAGTGTATGTAGAAGTATTAGAGTCGTGTAGATGTGTACATGTGGAGAACAATAGTCAAGTACTTGAAGAGTCATATAACTATGGCTATATTGTGCAGATAATGCTACATACGAAAATATAGAGAAATTTTATATTTATGTCTTATTATTTAATTATAAGAGGAATGAAATAAGCTTGTATACATTTTGAGTAATTAATATTGTATTTTTTTCATAATGCATAGTACATAAATGATTCAAACTATTTACATTCATATTTCAATATATATAATGAATGTTATATAGTTTATTATATAAGCCTTTATGTATATATATATTAATTTTCTCATATATTATTCTACTCTTATTCTTATTATTTTAATATTTAATATGGTGGCTATTTTATATTGGCACCTGTGTGATAACCTATAATATTTTATGGTAGTAAGGCTTAAAAAGCGAACAAAAGTAGTGTAACTAAAGTCTTCATAATTATTTCACTTGAACCCATAAAATTTTAATATGAATCGAAGAAAGCAATATGCTTTCAATCATAATAAAAGCATATTAATTTTTTTATCTAAGTTTTTACAATTAATATGGACAAACAACTAAATTAAAAATTATTTAAATTCTTGCTAGGAACTCAAAAAAAGTAGACACTCTATATGTGCATTCAAAAAAGTAACATAAACTCACATATTGTAGCTAACATCATATGGATTCATGGAGGCTTTGCACACTTATAATAAATCTACCTTTTTCTATGTTTTTAAAAATTCATATATACATATGTTCCAACATCCCCTTTGGTGTCATAAAATGATATATAGTGATACTATTGATTTATTAAAAAAAATATTTCTTTATTATTCATTGTTTTTTATTCCCTTCTTTCATAAAACGTTAAGTGTTACTTTGATATGTTCAATTGAAGCATTTATTTAATGGAAATGATAGCTTCATATTTATATTCGGAAAATTTTGTTTTTTTAATCATTAAAAAATTGATCAAAATTTTAGGTCCATATGAATATTTCCATTGTACTAAAAAGCACTAGATATTATAAGTTGTTTAAATGCATTTGAGTGGTTCAATGGAGAAAAAAAATTAATTTTATAACAATATATATAAGCTACACAATTATACTAGTACAATTAAAATCTTAAATATCAACAAACAAAATATATTTTAATTACTAATTAAAATATGTAGGAGTCTTAATTATTTATTACATATTGCTTTCTAATCTCCAATATAAATAAATATTTTTATCAACTCAACTTGTACTTATTAAATTTATAATTACCAAGATTGTGGTTATTAAATTTATTGTTAACAAGTTTACTACTTCATGTAGAATTTTAGAAACGATTACAAGTCATACACCAACAATACATTTAACTGAACATAAAATTTATGTAAAAGAAAAAATAAAAATAAAAATAAATAATTATATCTTTCAAAATAACTACAATCCACTTAATACCTCACTAATATAAACAACCACCACCTGTCTTAAAACTAAATTCTATCGTTCGTCTTCATTCAAATTACTTGAACAAGCTTTCTTTTTCTTGCACCAGAAGAATGATTATGGGATCAGTTTTCCAAGTCTAAGACATTGCAGTAAAACACAGAATGATGCCCGTTGGACTTGGATAGTGTTTGAACAGCCGAAAATCCTTTATATCGTTTCTCAACCCTTGCAACGCACACCTCAAGCATTTGTTTCAAGAGCTTGCTTTTCCGATGCTTTGGTTGACCCACAAATTCTTTGATTGGCATCCACTGCAATACCAAGTTACCCATCAATCAATTTGTAGTTAAAAAAAAAATTGAAAATCAAAATCAATATACAAAGTTTAACAAAACAAGGAAATCACCAAAGACAAACCTGAACTGCTGTAACTTCTGTTTCCTGAACAACTATATCTGAAGAAAGTGGTTTCATCATGCAGAGGAAAAGTAGATCGGACTTTCCAAAAGGTGTATTATGACTATGTCTATAATTCATCCAAACAAAACATTATGACAATAATCAGGTTGTCCATGCAGAAGAAAAGTTCCATGAAAAAAGAAAACAAAGGCAAATTTCTATACCTGAATCCGAGTACCTCTATGAATTCACAATCAATCTATGCACGCAAACATAAAAAATTAGTCATGCAAAAAATTGTACCACACACATAAGTTGTAAAGAAAAACCTCATTCCGGTGGGAAATAGTGGGGAAAGAGCCATTACTCCTGTTTCTTCTTTGACTTCTCTTATGGCTCCACTGTAAATATCTTCCCCCTGTTGACCAAAACAAATATCTTGTAATCAATTACCATCCGCTATATTGTAGGCACTTTCAAGATGTTTACGCGTCATTAATTTAAAATAATATGTAAAAAAGAAAGTGATTAGCATATACCTGGTTGATTACTCCAGTAATCATCTTCCATAATCCTGAACCTTTGTAAGGCCCAAATTTTTCCTGAACAACTAGCACCTGAAATTCCATGATTAAGTTGTTACCAGTTTTATCCTATTACCTCTAACATTCTTTGTAGATGCATGCATAAATAACTACCTCTTCCTTGCCGTTGAACACAAAAGCACCGATTCCCACTTGGTGTGAAGCGTTGGCAGGGAGCGTGCAGAGTGTTTGAGGGATCCAATGCACTAACATCACATAGGAAGCCTCCGCATGGTGATACCAAAATCCCTCCTGCAGCTCAATCGAGAATTCGTGCAAATTTGTTTAGAACTTATAACCATGTCTCTAATTTGATCAGTGCTAAGATTCTTAAAGTTGTCTGCATGAAGATTATAACTAAGATTGTAATAGAGTCATTGGGCCTAGAGGTGAGGTCCAACGGATAAGCTTTTGGATTATATTCTTTTTTGTCTAGATTCGAATCTCCTTTTCCTAGTTAAATATTTGGGCTCTCCACTCCTAAAGTTCTACACCATTTTCGATCGAAATTTGAGAGCAAAATTTACTGAAAGACTTACCTCAATGGCAACAGGAACTAGTTTGGCCTGTTGAAGAGGCACTTTGATCCACACTCCCTTCTTACCCTGCACACCCCACAATTATACACGGTCTTGACAATCTAAATATTTGTTATGACATTCAGCCTTGAAAGTATAATTATACTCACCTGACGTGCCCAGTGAGAGAGTGAAGCTTTGAGGGAAGACTGAAATCGAGCAATGTCGTTGTGCATATTCTGAATGTCAACAACCACACCATCGTATTTGTCTTCCACTGCTTTGAGTAATTGAGACAGGTCCACCCCCTCGTTGGAAACCACCATGGTGTTGTTGCCATCTGAATCGACATTCTCCATTACTGTGATTACTTATGAAAACAGAAGCTATTGAACCTAACCGATCAAAAACTCAGGAATGACAACCTTAAAAATATAAGACTCGGCTTGCCTTCAAGTTGTAGAAAATAAGTACGAGTAGAGGTGGTGTAGAGCATGCAACGATATATACAGAAAAGAACGGGCCTTGTTGGTTTCGTGGTATTGTAAGTTACGCTACGCGGTGATGAATACTTCTGCGATGGTAGCCGAAAACAGTGATGAATGCTTCTGCGATGGTAGCCGGAAGTATCTGTTACCCTATGACTATTAAATATTGGAAAAAAGGCGTGTGATTTTTTAAGACTGCGTATATCACTGATACGTGGCAAGGATGGAAGCCACCAATTCGGTTGCTTACTCCCTCGCTAAGATAATAGATGATGATGCAACGTGCAACCACGAACCGTCCAACCTCTGTCGTATGTGAAAATTTAGAGCGTTCTACCGAGGACCAAACGGAATACTTGACTTTTTCAAGCCAGCGCAATCCCCTTTAAAAACTTTTAAAAATATGTGTCCGAAACAATTTTTTAGGAAATATGCTTTTTACTATTCTAGACATTTAGAAAAGTGAAAATATTACGTTATAATTTATTTTCAAATGTCATCTTCAATATTAAAAATTTTCAACTCAAGCGAAATGTCAAACCTATGTAGATAATTTTTTTTAAAATAATTTTAAAAATTTATAATAAAACAAAAATTATTTATAAGTTAGTATGGAAAGTTTTCAATCGTAAAGACCAAATAGAAACACTATAAAATTTCAAAATAAATTTTAGTGTAATATTTTCAAATGCGATCTTTGAATATTAAAATTTTTCAACCCAAGTGGAAATGTCAAACCTATTTTAATTTTGTAAACGTCTAGACTAATAATTGTAATTATTATGTTTCAATTGCAAACGTATTTCTATTGAATACAAAATAATACACGCGGAGGACATACGAAGCAGGTACTGGGCAGATGCTTTCAATCTCGTAATGTTATACGTTCTACTCGCATATATATATTGTCACGCGGTTATCAGATATCAAAATCCACACGCAGAGCAGAGTAAGTAATACGTAATTTAACCTAGGTGGCAATTTCTGGCTACGATCTCCCACGATCTATAGCAATACCTAAATGCAACGCAGAATAGGAAGCGTCAATGGTTGCTTCTGTTTCATATTAAGAGTTTCTTACGAAGGGGTATGCAAACTCCTCGAATCTTTAGATTTTTCAAGATTATAATTGTGTCGGATTGTGTTAGATTTTTCATGAAAATAAGAAGATTGTTAAATGTTCTAGGGAGCTCAAAAAATAGATCTTGTTATTACTAAATCTCAGTTTGATAGAACATCAAAAATAGACTTTATTACATAACTTATATTTATTTAGAATGTTATAGATTATTAAATCTTGCAATTTGTTTATAAGGAAAATAAAGAAAGATTAGTCTTGGTTGTGCATAAATGGCTATGTTTTTTTATAAAGAAGATGTAAAAACTTTAAATACTAACAAGAAAGCACAAACGAAAGAAAAGACATCACGTTCAATTAAAGTGTAATTATTATAATAAAATTAGAAATAAAAGGTTGATTGTTGGAATATTTATCCCTATAAATATTATGGAAGAAAATCTCATTCTCCAACATTTTGTTGGTACACAAAAATATTGTTTTTTGTGGAAGATTTGAAAGGGCACTCTTGTTCAGATTAGGTAATATTTAAAAAAAAAATTATTTCTGATGCATCATCTTGCATCATCTAACAATAGAGCAAAGTGTTCAATTTATAAAATGCAACAATAGAGCAAAGTGTTCAATTTATAAAATGCAAGAAGGAAAACATTTCATGATAAAATATTTAAAAGACAAGGAAAATAAAAATAGATCAATTATGGTCCAAACTTATCATAAAGAGTAATTCCGAATGAACCATATATATCAAATGTTAAAGAAGAAATTCATGCTATTCATGCATACGAACTTGAATCCAAAGAAGAAAAATTTTAGGAAGTTCATGATCCAGATCATGAAGATCTAAAGTTGAAATAATCAAAGAATGAAGAACTCTAAACAAAATTCAAGCAAGAAGAAGAATTTAATGGATGTCAAGCTAAAGTTCATGAACAATGCAAGGTCGCATGAAGATTGAAGACAAATACAAAGACCAATATTGAATACTAAAGTCTTCAATAACAAAATAATGTAATACATGGGGGTGTTGAGGAATATTACATTATTTGGTACATGCTAATGTATCCCCATGATACTTTCATGGTACATTTGTAAATATTTAATATATTAGGGTTGAGTCTATTGTTTAGAGTGTGATTTATTTCCCCTTTCATGTAAATGCCAATATGTAAAAAATGCACAAGTATCATGGAAGAGACAATGTACACAAGTATCTTGTATGTAAGAGTGCAAATATGTAATGTGAGGATGTACACGAGTGTTCTAGCTTATAGGTGCATGTAGAAGTGTAAGAGTCATGTATATGTGTATATGTGTCTTACAATTAAGTGTCCATCAAGTATGCAAGTGGCAATATGATAAGCCAAGAGTCATGAGACTTGGCATATGGAGAACAATAGTCAAGTACTTGAAGAGTCATATAACTATGGCTATATTGTGGAGATAATGCTCCATAAGAAAAGAAACAGAAATATGATATTCATATCTCATTATTTAGTTATAATAGTGAGGAAAGAAGCTCATATACATTTTGAGCAATTAATATTATAAAATTTTCTTCCTGCATAGTACATGTATGATTCAAGCTATTTACATTTATATTTCAATATATAATGAATATTATTTCATTTATTATTTAAGTCTTGTGTAATGACCCTCGCACGGATTATGAAAAATAGTATATTATGCATACACATACCTTTTCTATGATTCTTGCTATTGCTGACAGCTTCTATGAGTGCAAGACAATTGCATAATGGCAATGAATGAAACACAAGTTACAGGAAAAAGGTGAGATAAGGAACTGATGATTTGGGTTATGAGCACTTAGAAACTTGTGCTTGCATATCATTTAGATTCATTGCATATCGCATCACTGCATGGCTTTGTTTAGCTTGAATATTGCTTTTATGGAAATAAATGAGAAATGCATGTGTGTGTTGCTTGTATGTTGTTTTGAGTGGCAATAATGATGGAAGCCACTAGTTTGGAAAATGCATGTGTGTGATTGCTTGTTATGGCATGAGAGTTTGTTATTTTAAATATTTTTTTGATAATATATGAATTTATTATTGTAAATAAGCTTATCATATATGGAAGCTTTTATAAATTTTATTGTTGCATTATTTAGTAAGTGTAAGGAGATTGGTTATAATATTATTAATATTTTAATTCAAAATTATTATAAAATAGTTTATACTATTATAAAAATAGTGATTGTTGGGAATTTTAAATATATCATTAAAGGTTAGAAGAATTAATCTTTTTAAAAATTTCCATGTGGTAAGATGAAATCTCAATATTTACTTTAAAATCATAGTGTATGGTTAATAGTTATGATAGCTTGGTGTGCACACCAAGTGGAGGATGTAAGACTCAATAATATGGTGCTACGCATGGAGGGAAAAGAAAACAACTTGTGGTTTCTTTGCAAATCATTTTTGGAAAGGAACACAAAAGGAAAGAAAATGTATTTTTAGAGGAGGGACAAGGAGGAAGAAAAGAGACAAGGAAGAGTTAAATATGAAGAGCAGAGAATGGTGTAGGTGGAAAGCATGAAACATGTCAATTTTTTGTAATTCTAATCCAAGGAATGTGTTCTCATGGTTGTCTATTATATTAAATATATTTATGTATATCACCTTTCATTGTGTGAAATATTGTTGTGCTACTGTGTTGATTATTGATGAACAAAAACAATGAAGTTGATAATTTAATATTTTTATGTTAGTGAGATTTTCTTTGTGTGAAATATTATTATGTTACCATGTTGATAGCTAGCGAATGAAAATAATAGAATTGATAAATTTAACATTGCCTTGTTAGTAAGTTTTTAACTATGTGAAACATTGTTGTGTTGACATGTATAAAATATTCTTTCTCTATGTTTATCTAATATGTTAAACATATTTTCTTTTTGTTGTGTGAAACAATGTTGTGAAGTTGTTCTAGTAGGTAGTAAATTAAGCAATGTAAATATAGCAAAACTAATGATTTGTTGAGAGTTAAACCATTTTATATGAAGTAATGTATTGTTGTTGTTATACCATGCTATTTTATAGTTCTAGGAATATTACATTTCCAAGATATATTATATTTATTATGTTGTTCTGTGATGTAAGTTTTAATTTGAAAGCAAGGAAATGGGTACAACAAGTGAGTTGTACTCTTCTTTAGAACAAAATGAGATAATTCTTTTTGAAACCTATACTTTTATGAGGACTGGGAAACACCTCATGATGATGGAGGCAGGTTTCATGGAAGTCTTACCCGGTGAGAGAAGATAGCTTGTAAAAATATATATACATATTGGCAAATGCTTTGCAAGTTTTTTGGAAAAGAAACAAGTGTATTTCTGTATGATTTCCATGTTAAAGTAATTTACACTTAGGTATGTTAAAAGTTACATATTTATTAATTATGGGTCATTCTTGATACCTGGTGATGACTCCAAGCTTTCCCCTATGTATATTATTGATCATTTGGAAGAAATTAGTTTAGTGTTGTGGATAATTCAAGCAAGAAAAGTAACCTAATAGATCTCAAGCCAAGGTTCGTGAATAATGCAATGTCACATGAAGATTAAAGACAAAGACGAAGAACAATATTGAAGACTAAATTCTTCAATAACTAATCTTATTTTATTTATTATATAAGCCTTGATATACATACTAATTTGCTCATATATTATTCTAGACTTATTGATATTATTTTGATATTTAATATTGTAGCTATTGTATATTGGACCTACGTGATAACCTATGGTATTTTATGATAGTAAGGCTTAAAAATATAATAGTGGTATTAGAGCTACCACTTGACTCTATCTAAATTGATAGAGTTCATTGTATTAGCCGCAACTATTGATTGACTTTGTCCATTTTTTATAAGGTTAAATTGGAGTCTATCCACTTTAATGGTACTAAATACTTGGACTCTATTTTTAAATCTCTTATTGAGTAGAATAAGCTAGGGAATTTTCACTTGATTGAAGGAAAACTAGTGAAGACTAGGACTCAGCTAGATTTAAGGTAAATCAACTTAGAAGAAAATTTATTCATTCAAGTATAGAGCCACTCTAACATTAATATTCTCTAAAAATAGAGAATCATTGTTGATATATTAAAGTAGAACCAACTTTGAATGAAATTTTTTTATTGACAAAAAATATATCCTAACATCAATATTGGATTTTCTAGTATGGAGGAGAATCATATTGGGTTCTTAGGTGCAATCTGATATATTGAAGATTTTATTTTAATATATAGAATTTTGAGAAGCTTCCAAAAAAATATAGAGAAGAATTTTAGCTTCTAAGTATACAAATAAGAAAAAGAAGAAGAATAAGAATATTTAAAGTTGTAGTGGATTGAGAAGCAATCAAAGATTCCTAAGAATAGATAATAGAAAAAGTAGATAAGAAAGCAACACAGAAAGAGAAGAAGAATTAGGTCAAATTCAACTTTACATATTTGGAGAAGAATTAGAAATTTACAAAGTAGAAAAGAAGCAAGTATCTTCCTACAACACACTAAAGAACTAGACTAATTGCATATATCTATATATCATTTCAGTCTTGGTCATAGATAAACTTTTGAAGCAAGTTCTTCAAGGTAGAAACTTTTGTTATAGAATATATAAAGGCCCAAAAGAGGCTCATATAGAAAAGGATAAGGCTATAGAGGCTAATATAGAATTGAATTAACAAGACAAGAAAATAAAAGAGGCCCATGTTAGAGAAAAGAAGATCTATAATTCAATACTACTAAGGTATAGGTCCATTAATACAATTCAATAAGATAATAGAATAGACCATTATGTTATATAATAAATAAATAAACCATTCGGTCATATACTAGAGAAATAGGCCATTCAACCAACTCAAGAAAGCAACACAACAAATAGTAGAAGGAAAGGTCATATCACCAACATTGAAAGATATTGCATTCAAGAAGGAAAGAAAAATTAATGTAAAAGTTTAGATTTGTTGTCATAACAACAAAGGTACCATAACAACAAAAGAAGCCATACATAAAATTTGCATACATAGAAGCTTATACAAAGCTTGTAGCCAAATTTTGAAGTGCAATAATAAATAATATTATAGTAGTATACAAAGAGAAAAAATATAGATCTAATGCACTGGTATTATCTAAGAGAAATACACAATATTGTTGCACTATATAGAAGCATATATTTTAGTGAATGAAACTAGAATGAAGAAGCAATATGAAGGCTAGTATAGAGAATATAGGACATCAATGAATGAGGTAAGCATAAAAGAGACAAGGAAGCTACCAGAGAAGGCAACCAACAAACCATTATAGAGAAAGAACAAAAATATTAGAAACCAACCAAGTGAACCAATGACCAAGGTGTACACACCATGACTAATATGGAGAAACTGCTTGCCAAGGTGGAGACACTAGCATATAAGGTGAAGAAATTGGTAATTGAGGTAGAGAAACCAATCTCTAAGGTAGAGAAATGAGCATTTAAGATGGAGAAACTAGTGATGCAAAATCCATCCACGAATATTTCATCATGAAGATGAAGATTTAAACAACAAAGCACATATACCAACTTGAGGAAGTAAATAGACTAAGGAATCACTAGAATATTTTTTAAATTTCTTAAGGTAGAAGATATATTTTTGACAAATGTTGGAATATTTTTTATTTTGCAAATTCAATTAGGGAGTTAAAATATTTTCAATATCAAAGGATTAAAATTTTAAAATTTTACAATTTCATATTTGAATTATTTATTTAAGAGTCAAGGAATACTAATTTGAAGAAAATAAATTATTGAATTGATTTATATCATAAAGGAAATTATTATACCCAGGTGTTGTTGGTGAGTTGGAGAGGAGAGGGCAATCCTCCAAGGGAGGTCCCAGGTTCGAATCTCCACCCTACCAAAAAGTTGAATTGGGTACCCAAAATCCAATTGATAATGTTGGTGCGGGCAGGGTTGGGTGCGACCCCCGGGTGACTTTGATGGTGTAGAACCCCTTGTTCGTGGTCTCTTAGACCAAGGCAGCCCCGCAAGGGGTTTTTCGCTTAAAAAAAAGAAAAAAAAAATTATAAATGTATTAAATGAGGATAGTGAAGAAATATTCAAATAAAACTTTATTTTCAAATTTTGATAAATAATCTTGATAAAAAGAAGAAAATAACAAGATTGCTAAATGCTCTTGAGATCTCAAGTAATTTAATCGAAGCAACCAATTGGCTACTACCAATTGACCTAGCCCTTTTGGGTGAAAATTTTTAGGGTAAAGCACATGTTTTGAAAGGGTCTTCAAACCAATCGCCCTTGATGAGGATCCATCTATGCATAAACAATATTTTATTATTTTATTAGTATCTGTAAGCCTCTATTGCTCATGTTGGCTTCTTGGTTGTAAGTTGTTATCTTCTAGTAGCTTAAGTTAGCCATTAATTAGATTATTGAGATAATTTTTTATCTCAACATCATATCTTCTTTGTATCTTCTAGTTAGTTTTCTATATTCCAAAGTTCTGAAGATTATTTGTTATGTATTTGGTGCTATTTAAGCATCCAATAAATCATGAAATGATAATCAAAATTAGAATATTTGCATCATTGGTATCAAAGTAGTAGATTATGGTTTTATTTTTGCCTAAGACACCATGCTACTTGTTGAGGATCTCTATAGAAGATCAACTCATTGTTAAACTCTTGCAGATCCAAATTGCCATGTTGATAAAAAATGGTAGCAAAATAAATGATATCTATTAAAAAAAATCTCCCCATCGAAGAAGAAATTACTAAAGAAAATTTTGAAGCAACACCTAGAATTGAACCAAAGTCTATGGGCAAAAATACCATCATATTTCCATTAGACAATGCTACTCTTGAAGTAGAATAATCTACTAATCCTTTTTATGAAAACTTAGAAAATATTGAAGTTGACACAATCAAAATTGAAGATCGCTTTGTTGTTGTCTTTGTTTTTGAATAAATAGAAAAAATTATTAAAAAAATGGATATGATGAAGCCTTGGAAGAAGAAAATGAGGTATTTTTATACTTGCAATCATAGCCTTTATTTCCTTATCCACCACTAGTTCTTTGTGTAGTTTTAGCCAATCCTCCGAATCTAAGCTTCAAATCTCCATCCATATCACTAGTATCATATTTCATCAACAACACTCTCACATCTTAACCCTCTGGTTTACCACAATTGACAAATATGTTATTAACTAGCTTAACAATTCAACCACCTCCTTGGTTTCCATTGTGACCCCCAATACTCATTGGTTCAAGTAAATAATATTGATATTAACTTCCATCTCTTATCTTTCTTGATGTTGCACCATTTCCCTATTATGTGTACTAAAGACGGGTTTGCTTCATTTTGCTTTATTGTGCTCTATGAATATTTAATTTGGTTGGAAGATGGCATAATACTTAAAAAAATGTTAGGTTTGGCTGTAAGAATCACAACAAGGCTTTAGTATCACTACCCTTGAATCTTAGCCCCTATAGTAGATTCTTGTTCTTTTTTCAAAGTATTTCCATCAAGGAAGAGATTTCCCTTTAATTTTGGCTTATATAATAAATCCATGATATTTCATGTTGCATTGGCCTCCATACATTCCAAACAAAAAAAAGAGGGATGAGAGGGGTGCACCATGTCCCTCATATTTTTCCTATGCATGCCCAAGGGACGCACACCTCATTACATACCTTAGAACATGCATCCAAGGATGCATGGTCCTATGTGCTTGTCCATGGACGTACAGTAGGACAAATTTATTAAATAAAATAATAATAATAAAATTAGTTATAATAATTAAAACCAATTATATTAATTAATCAATATGATTAATTAAATTGATTATTACTTTAAAGGTGTATAAATAAAGGCTTTGTATACATCAATTATTCAAATTTTCTAAGATTTATTCGAATAAACTTAGAAAAAATATTTCTCATACTTTTAAAGCAATTATATCAAATTAGGAAACTTGTTAAAATAATTTAAGGGTACTACTAATAGTTGTTTTTTTTATAGTAGTTATAAATAATATTGGAGGGAATCTAAAATAAGGGATTGTTCCCTTCTTATTTAATATCACTTACTATCATCATTCCTTTCCATTTGAACATTAAAATAAATTCTAGCTAAATCTCTCTTTAACAAACTATAGTCCTTGCTTTTATTATAAAGGAATTTAAAGTTATTATTTAATTTCTCTTAGTTTATTTATTGGTTTTCTCTTTCTATGTGTGTGTGTGTTATAAAGGGATAAGAAACCTATATCCTTTAGGTAGAAGGATACTTATCATGTCTCTTATTTTTTTTCTTTGAAAAAAAAATTATTATTGTTAAGCTCATCAAGATTAATCTTTTAAAATAAGTAATAAGAAGAAGAGTACAACTTGTATAAAAGAAGAACCTTTGATAAGCCTAAAATATCCTTGTATTAAGATAAAAATATATTATTTATCATTTAAAATAATTTTTAATTTATTCATCATTTATTATAGTATATCTCTAAAAAAGATATTAGAAGCAGATATAATTTCCAAATATCTAACAATATTACTACAATATACTAGCAACCTTGCTCTTCAACCCAACCTGAAATTTTCTTTTCTAGGTTTAAAAAAAATGGTTACTATCTTTAATAGTAGATTCTAATTAGATGATGCAATAAGTATTAAATATCATTAAATTACTTGTTTTCTATTAAAAAAATGAACTCTTTCAATTTTTTAATATTGTTTCAAGAGATCAACTTCATTTAACCCCTTGTAAGTGTGTTCATGAAGCTTCATATTTCTAAATAAACAATAAGAAGAAGAATACAATTCGTAAGAAAGACGAACATTTGATAAGCCTAAATTATCCTTTAATTAAAACCTTTTTTTCCTTTTTAAAAATATTTAATATTATTAATTATTTATTATAGTATATCTCTAAAAAAGAGATTAAGAGAAAAAAATAATTTCCAAATACCTACTAATCTTACTATAATGTACTAGCTTTTGACGTTGATCTTCAATCTAATAATCTTATATTTATTTTATTCACTCACCATGAAAAATTATAGGAATAGTATAGTAGTGTTGAAGGCTTTAAAAAGTGTTATTTTGGGGTCATTTGGTGATTTTGTCCTATTTGATGCTTTTTTCCCATATGTTGCTTTTGTCTTTGGTACTTTTTCCCATATAACACTTCTATCCTCCCTTGTTATTCTATCATTTTTGACACTTCTATCGTATTTTGGTGTTTTTTATCCTATTTGATAGGTCTATTCATCTAGAATTTCTATTAACTTAATACTCCTATCAAATTTTTAAAAGCAGGTACACTACATTCTACTACTATCCTATAATAGACTAGGTTAGCCAATCTAGACTTCTATTTTATTTTTATAGGCATTCTATTTTTTTGTGAAATTTATCTTCATTAGGGTATCAAATCTACATTTTATTTACAAATATTTCATAGATCTATAAATAATCACATTAGTTTATCATTTTTATGGTTTTGCAATGCTTATTATATTTTGTATTTGGTTTTGATTTTTTTAGCAAATTGAGGGATTTTATGAAGTTGTTTTATTCCTTGTATTTGTAGGCATTAAAATTTAAAATCATAGAGTAGCACCTTAGGAGAATTTATCTTCCATACATATCCTTTTCAGCTTTGCGTAAAGAATAAGAAAATATCCCTAATTTCTTGAAAAGAACATTCACACAAATTAGGCTTGTATTATTGTATTCCATGTGCCCTTTGTATTGAATCACATAAACCTCGTAAATAGGATTAAACAAATTGTATTGCACCTCCTTAGTTTTTGCTCATAATAAAAGTAAAAAATTTAGTTTTTGCAAATCATTAAAAGTGAATAGCATGTAGATTTAGGACTTGTTTTTATGCATCCTTGTATTAATTTGTAAGTATTATATTCATATGTAAAGGTTTATATTAGAATCAAGTCTTGGTTTCCTCTTCCAAAATTTTAGGCAATAAATACAAAATAAAAAAGTATATAGGTCTAGGATGCTCTATTCTTGAATTTGTATCTACGCTTACATTCCATCCTTCATCCTAGCATTGAATTTAGGATAGAAGAGGAATTTTAACCTTAGATGTATTCTAATAAACACATAAAAATTAGATAAATAAGCTACACACTAAAATATTTATAAATCTTGAGTGGGTTGCATGTGATTTTGTGCCTCGACAAGATCATTTATTTTATATTTAAAATTATTCCCTTTTATCAAATAGCATTAAATCATCAAGAAGGGAAATTGTGTTCAAATATTGTTAGGACATATATGTGTAATTTTTAATTTGTAATACATAAAATGGTCCCATTTAAAACCAATAAATAATATCTCTATAGGTAAATTAAATCCTTGAAGAAATATGTTATCAAGAAATATCAACTACAAAAATATGCTGAATATCTCAAGTCCTAACTTGTTTAGGCTAAAAATAAAAGATAAAAAATATTGGATCTTTTGCAACAACTTGTGCAAAGAAAATAATGGTTGCAAAAAATAAAATGAACAAGAGAAATACCAACTAGAATATTGATTAAAGTAATTCTAATAATTCTAGCAATTGAGAGACCATAAAATCTCTAAGGTCTAAGAATAAATACCTAAATTAAAATAAGGGTCAATGGTAGATCCAAGGCAAGATGTTGAGGTCCAAAGAGTAAATTCCTTTTATGATAACATCAAATGTAAGGTGACAAGTAGAAAGAAATATTTTTATACTGTAGCTAATGTAGAAAGTAACCTTAGTCAAGTGGTTAGAATCCTTAAACAAGTTCAAGAGGAATTGGTTGTAGAGGATAAATACAAAGAGGTACTCAAATGATTGGATATGATATTAGTATCATAGGCCCAATATCTTGGGATTGATAGGAAGGATATGGTAAATAATTTATATACAATCCTTGCTGTCTAGAGAGACCTAAAAACCTACAAAGACAGATTAGCCTCTTTAGAAGACAAGTATAGAAAATAGTGAAGGAAATATTATAGACACAAAAATAGCACCAATCCGATTATGTGACTGCAAACACTGATCACGTTGGCACACACAGCCCCCAGGGCAGCCCCCAGAGATTAAACAGTGGTCCTAACCACTCTCACAATAGTTTTGCAAGGTCAAAAATCATTTTGGACCTTCAGGCACTTTTCTCAATATTTGTTCCACCCAGGGATGAATTCAAAATGGGATTCACTCCTCTCAGGGATGAATTCATAATTCGCTCTAGGGTGGGGCGAATTGCAGGTTTGACTAGAAAAAAGTCAAATATTGACAAATGGCAGCTCGTATCTGCCCCTTAACGCCTCCTTCATTTCATGGGAGCATGGGTGAGTGTTTTCAAGTGTTAGAGGCTATTACAGGGGCAATCATGAAACCCCTAATTAGGGAGGAATCTTCCCTCCCCTGGAAGGGCATGGCTGCCAAGTGGCGCCCCTGCATGCTCATCCCAAGAGACCTCCAGGTCTATAAATTGGTGGGTTTTCTCACCCCAAAAATATGGAGAGTAAGAGCAATTTTGAGCAATGAAGTGCTGTCATTTTATTTCCCCATACACCCTTGTGCGATTTGTGCCCTTCACATCCTTGATCTCTTTTAGAGAGGAGGTCATAGGGTGACTATTGGAAGGACTAATCTTGAGCCCAAAACCTGACATTTGACCATAGTATACCACCCAACCTATCGACAACACCTTGTAAGAGATTTTGGACCCATCCCAAGTGGATTGGTGTCGAAATAAAGCCCCAAATGGTGGGCGGCCCGCCCGGGCGCCCCCGCACTGCTGTAGGCCTAATCGTCTCTTTTAGGAACGATTTGGAATTTATGGAAGATTTTGCTTTCCATAATTTTTGTTTTTTGTATTCAATTCTATGATTCTTAGATAGGTTTTCATTTAAATCTCATCTCATTTTGAACAATTTTGATCATGTTTCTATATTCGTTCGCTCTTGCTAACTTGCAAGTAACATCATCAGATTCCTATTTATGGAGGTCAAATTGGGAAAATAAAACCATATGGGTCTTCCCAAAATGCCCCAAATTAGCTAACCCCAAATTTTTAGATATTTTGGAACTTCCTAGGTAGGACATTTGGGACAGTACCTTTTCAGCATTTTATTGCAGGTGAATTCGTCCCTCCCCAGAGCGAATTCAAATCGGTGAGGAATTTCCAAAATTTTCTTTTTACAGTGCCCTCCTGGTGATGTCCTAATGCTCCTATCATATTTTTAGAGCATTTGGATTCATTTTAGTCATAGTTTAATTCATTTTTCTCATTCATTTATCGTAGGCTTGGGGATTGCATGCTTTGTTTTATCCGTAGGTGCTATTGACTATCTTTTGTTTCTTTGAACGTAGGACCGGGATATCGGAGGAGCATCCAAGAATAAAAATTCATAGACACAAGTGGTGGTGACATTTTGGTCCGCCCATATTACATGTGGGCACGCGAAAGAAGGAAAGTGATCCATGGATGTAACCAAGAGATGAATTTAACGCTCCTCGCCCATGAAAAGGGAGGATGTGAATTGTAACCGAATTGTGAAATACATCAATAAAAGATAAGGGCTGTTATTTCATTTGGGTTTCAATTCATGCTTTCTAAAATTCATGCATTTTTAATTCGTAGGATTTAGCGTTGAGTTAATTCCATTTTTGCATCGTGCTTGGAGTTTTTCCTTTTTTGTTTTTGTATCCTCATGCTTTTAGGCGAGTAAAAAAACTACATAGCTTGTAGAGAGTTACCACCATGGTGTGCACCCGTAGCCAAGACCAATCATGGGTGGACACTGTAGAGAGTGTACAAGGGGGCACAAGTCATTTCCGCTACAACACCAAGGACTTGGTCATACCGCCTTGGCAGCCTGACCCATTTCAGAATGAGACTATAGAGGCACCCCTTTGAGGGACACGCCCATTCATCATAGCCCCTTTCAGGAGGATTCCATACATGTGGCACTCAACATAGATAAGAAGGCTCCCTTAGAAGCTCGATATGAGTGGCCATCGCGCAATGAAGTGTTAGAGCGGCATAGTGTCCATGAGGAGAGGCCACATGATTATGGCATCCCTCCTTTGCCCCCCATCACTATTAGAACCAATAGACAAAATCCATATCGCAAGGCTCTTCAAATCGGGTGAGCTAACTCTGCTTGTCCCTTTCACACATATGAAAGGGAGCACGAGGAAGATGATTATATTACTTAAGAGCAATATACAGTGCGGGGGCCATGCACCTCCACACCAGCTAGATACCATGATCACCCACTGAGGCTAGAGCCTCGGGTAAATGTCGCCAACCTCGACAGAGGTAAGTGACCTATTGAGATCTCGAATCATCACGATCGAGGTAAGTGCATAGGAGAGGCATCTAGGCCTCCTAGGCTCAAGATGGCAAAACAAATCGACCTGGCAGTCGCTAGACATGCCACCCACCAAGCGTAGATCACGCAGCTTAAGCAAGACCAATAGTAGCTAGAGCATTTATATCGCCTTAGCAAAGAGTGCATTAGGCACCAAAAATATGATCTGCTGCATAACTCGGTGCCTGAGAGGGTTCCAACCCCGTGCACCCAAAGAGCAAAACCATATGAGAGGTGCAATCCCTTGGTGCGAGATAGGTCCCTGTGACCTTATCAAGCACTACCTCCGAGACCTCCTAGACCTGAACGGGAGGCCACTCCCTGGAACAACGATGAGTACCCTCTGTGGGGACCCACCCAGGATCATAGGTATCACCCAGAGACTCCTCATGCAGCTTACAAGGAGTATGAGCAAGAAGATGAGCGGGCTGAAATGCCCTACCTAGGCGGAGGAGTTGCCATCCGGCCACCCCTTCAGAGGCCTCAAGTCTCCCACAAACCATAATGGAAGCAAACTAAAGAGGAGGAGATTAAATCCTCAGATGCATATAAAGTGCTACTAGAGTGTCTGGATTCTGTGGAAACCAAAACTTTTGGGCCCCAAAAGCCCACTTTACACCAGCTCCACAGTCATCCTATGCATCTGTCAGTGCTAGCACCTCCTTACCCTGAACACTTTAAGCTACCTCAGTTGGAAACCTTTAGAGGTGAGGAAGATGCTCAAGAGCATGTGACAAGATTCTTGAGCCAATGCTTTTACATTCAGGACAATGATGCTTTGTTATTGAGAACATTTATAACCACATTCGTAGGCCCTACCTTGGACTGGTTTACCCAATTACCAAAGCATAACATCAAAAACATAGATCAATTAGTGGATGCGTTCCTCAAACGCTTTGCCTTCAATACCAAGAAGAAGGCATCACTAAGTGACTTAGCCAACCTCAGGTAGTATGAGGAAAAGACCATGGCAGCCTATGGGAATCCATGGAGGACATTGCTTTCGAAGCTGCCCTACCTCACTCAGATGTTCTCAAAAAGTTGTTTGAGATCGATCTCTGTGCTATTACAGCTGTAGTAATATGCCACCTTAGAAGAAGCTCTGGCACAAGCGAGGATTATTGAAGAGATCAAAATATAGGATGGTGAGATAGCCAAACCTAAGAAAAAAGAGTGGACTAAAAACACTAAAATTGGGACCACGCAACAAAAACCCTCTATGGTTAACCAAGTTGCAATCAATGTCCCTAAGCCTGTGCAAGCAACTCAGCCTCAAAATGCTAATTATCAGGTAGTGCCTCCCAACAACTATGATAGAGAAAATCTGAGGAAAGAGCAGAATCAGTAGCGTCGCCCTAGGTGACAATACACACCCTACATAGAGTCCAGGGACTCCTTGTTTGATTGCTTGTTAGTGGCAAACCTGATCAACCTGCCAGAGATTCAGACTATAGATCCCAACGTACCCAAGCCAAATGGGTATAGAGAGGACTTGTGAAAGCACGAGATTCCGGGCGAAGGAAACACTAATTGCGATGCATTCAAAATCAAATACGCTTAAGTCCTAGAAATGTAGAATGCATGAAATGAAAGAGACGCATTGAAATGAGATACAAGCAAATGGAGAAAACACAGCCCTTTCATTAAACTCTCTTGATCTCTGTTACAAAGACGCCTCCTCCCTTTTCAGGGGCTAGGAGCGTTAAAAGAATTTGATTACAATCAAGACTTAAGGTTCCTCTTTCCGCGTGCCCACACTTGAGATGGGCGGGCCAAGACGATGCCGCCGCTGATGTTGATGAGTCCTTGACCTCTGCTGCTCCTCCTGTGAACAAAGAAACAACGAAGATGTCAGTAGCACCTGCTGCAAATAAGAAGTGTCTGTTCTCTAAAATCGCCAAAAGATGCATATAAACATTTGTCTAAAACAGTGAGTAAAGTGAGTCCAAATGGCCTGAGAACCTGACAGAAGACAGAAGATATTACCAGAAGGCCGTTGCCACTGAAACAGTTGGCCAATCTGCCTTCACCTGGAATTCGTCCCTGGGCAGGACGAATTCTGACTGCAATTCGTCCCTGGGTGGGACGAATTCTACTGTGTTGGAAAAGCCGAGGTGATGCTGCTCCAATGTCGACTCCCGAGACCTCCAAAACACCTGCAAACAGAGGGGTTATGTAATTGGGGCCATTTTGGGACGACCCAGATGGTCGGATTCTCCCAATTTGGCCTCTATCCTCGGGAATTCGATATCGCCACCTGCAAGTTAGTAGGACAACAAAGCGACAAAAGGCATGATAAAATCTGATCAAAGTGTTATGAAATTGAAGCTATGAGTTAACCAGATAGAATAACATAAGATGCCATATGAACAAATAATCTAGAATGCTTTAGAATAAAACTTAGAGAGTGCGGGGGTGCCCAAGTGGGCCTCCCACCGTTGGCACTTGATTTCGGTGCCAATCCACTAGGGATGGGCCCAAAACCTCTTAGGATTGGGATGTCTGCAAATTGGTGGTGTAAGGTGGTCAAATGTTGGATTTGGGTTGGATCCACGCTTCCAAAAGCCACCCAATAACCTCCCTTGCGAAAGAGATTAGTGGATGTGAGAAGGTGAATCAAAAAGATGCAAGTGGGTAATCAATCGGACAGCACTTCGTTGCTTGAAATCGCCTCCAATCTGTCCTCTTTGGGTGAGAAAAGTCCCACCTTTTATAGACCCATGGGGTCTCTTTTGAGAGGGAAGCATAAGCGCCATGTGTTGGTCATAGGTGCCATGTGGCGGTCATGTCTTCCCATGAGGGAGGGGAGTCCTCCATGACTTGGGCTTTCATAACTGCCCTTGTGACAGTCCTCTAACGGCCTATTTGCCCACCCACACACGCGTGCGAGGCAGGAGTCATCAACTGACTGTCTTTGGCTGCCACTTGGCGCCATTCTTCTTTTTGCCCGTTAAACTCAGAATTCGTCCCTACCAGAGACGAATTCAGAATTCGTCTCTGGGTGAGACGGATTCCATTTTGAATTCGTCCCTGGGTGAGACGAATACTGAGCAAAGTGCCTGAATGTGCCAAATTGCCTCTTGACCTTACAAAATTGCTATGAAAGTGGTTAGGACCACTGTTTGACCTCTGAGGGCTGCCCTGGGGGCTGTGTTTGTCAAAGCGATCAGTGTTTGCAGCCACATAATCGGATTGGTGCTGTTTTGGTGTCTACAGATGCCCCTTTTTGGGATGCGCTGTGCATAGCGCAGCACCGAGCAAAAATAGATAACCAAAGCACTAATGATTAGGGTTTCTTGGTAACCTAACCAACTTTTGATGCCCCAAGCATGGAAAGGGCATGCATTCTTGAATCCTTGCTTTTGACGAGCTAAGGAGTTTGATTTCAAGTATTAACCTATTTTGGTGAGGTGTGACTTGAGCTTGGACATTGATCAGTCATGATTAGGCAAAGGGCGCAACCTTTTGTCCTCGGGGGAACCTTGTGTTCATGATTCACGAATGCCAAGCGTTTGATCAATTTGATTGTTGCTTGTTTACTGCCCCAAGCAGGAGCGTAATTGTCTTTGTCAATGATTCTTTGAATGCATGTCGTTTTCCTTAATTGGGTGTGTGATTGTTGATAGGTGACTAAGTGTGACTACCCCCTCAAGCGACGAATCGATGAGGGAATGACCTTCGTGAGAAAAGCGACGAGTCGCTTGACCCAAGATGACTTGTGCAAGGGGGCCTTTAGAGGGTTTACCGTTAAGCATTTGCAATTTTTCCAACATTTGGACCTGTTTTTGGTGGGTGTTAACCCTTTTGGCGATGCCGTAATGGGGTGAAATCATCGAAAACCCATCTTCCCGTGGAGCGGTCCGCTATGGTTCTTGGAGGGCTATGGTAGCCTTCTTGGGGAAGTAGGAGAGTGAGAATTTGACCCCGACATCGAATTTCTTTGCCCAGATGTTAAGTGCAAGAGCACTTGTGTCCGGCAATGCTTATTGTTGTTTGTTTGTGTTGCATTTTTTATTGTTTTTGTTGTTTTTTTGTGACACCATTTGGGGATTAAATTATCGGAAATCCGTCTTCCCGTGGAGCGGTCCGGCTATGGTAGCCTTCTTAGGGAGTAGGATAATGATAATTTGTGACTCCAATGTCTATTTTGTATGCCCTGGATGTCAGGTGCAGCAGCACTCCTATCGGGCAAATTTAATGTCTGTTTTTAGTGCATTTTTTATCATTTTTTGATGTTTTTGAAGTTCTGGCCTGAATTCGTCCCAGGGTGGGACGAATTCTATCTGTAGAATTCGTCCCTGGGTGGGACGAGCGCTAACCAGAGCGCTCGTCCCAGTCAAGGATGAATTCCAGCTCAAAAGGCCTATTTAAGGGCCAAAACTTGAATTTGGGCTCATTTGTGTCAAATTTTTCTTGCGATTTTGGAGCTCTGGGAGGAGGAGGTAAATCTGCGAAGCGAAGCGCTGCTGAAATTTTCCCTGCCATTATGAGTGGACAAACTGGTTCGAGCGGCGGAGCCGAAGCGAAACCCGTAAGTGCTCCCTAGAGTTTATTTTTGTTTAAGATTGCAAGTTTTTTATTTAATTATTTTTGTGATGATGTTTTTCAAAATTTTTAAAACTTAAACCTTTAAACTGCATTGAAGACAACTAAGACTTAGTGTACAATTAAACGTAACGTAAAACCTAGGTAAAGATTTTTATTTACGACTAAACCTTAGGTTAACGGAACGTAAAACCCTAAGACGTATTTTTTGTGTTTTTTGAATTTTTTTATGTTGTTTTTGAATTAATCAGTTAAGATTAGAAACCTTAACGTTTTCTTTTTTTTGAAATTTATCAGTTAAGATTTAGGAACCCTTGAACTGAAAATTTGTTTGAATTTTGAATTTTTATTTGTAAATTAATCAGTTAGGATTAGAAACCCTAGAACTGAAAATTTGATTTTTATTTGAATTTTTGCGCTGTTTTTGCTGTACAGTTCTTTTCCATGCTTAAATTTTTTTTTTTTTGTTGACATGTTTTCTTTTGCAGGTTGTCAGGAGCCGGTACCGTGTACCTGCTGCTTTTACTGAGGCACGGGGGGCACTGACTGATGATGACTGGGAATGGCTTGATGCCCTTGGGCTCAAGCAGGTGGCTCGACTGGAGCCTGTTGTCCCGGATCAGGCCTATCTGATGGCCCTGATCAAACTTTGGGATCCGCGGGACCAACACCTTCCATCTCCCGACAGGGGAGATGACTGTGACTCGGAGGATGTCTATCGGTTGCTTCGGTTTCGATAGATGGACTGCCTATTAGGACGTCGCCGTTTGATCAATGGACTGTTGTGCTGACGAGATGCTTCGGGCATGGGGAGCGGTTGGGTGTAGCGAACCCAGTGGAGACAACCGAGGTGGACTGCCAGGCTGGGGGATTTTGGTTGGATGGTGGCAGGAGAGGGGGGTGTTAGGAGTGAGGCACGCATTCTTGATGGGCCTTATTTCTAACATGCTACTACCTGATTCGTCAGGCGCGAGGTTCCCGTGGAACCTGCTGGATTTGGTGTGGCAGTTGGTAGAGTGCCCGATAGAGGCACCGCTGATTTTGAGATGGGGACAGACATTGTTGGCATAGCTTTACGGGGAGCTGTATGGGGTCCGCTGTCGGCAGCGAAAGGGGGTCAGTTGTAGTTATCTGCTGTAGTGTTGGGGTTGGCAGCACATAGCAGTTGAGAGGCCGATCGGGTTACCATGGACGACTCGGGCTGCGATGGATGATGAGGAGATAGGCTATGCATCTCTGTGGCGGCGGTCTGCGGAGCAAGGGCAGAGTCGGCGATGGGCAGGTGTCGTAGAGCACTATACTGATGCCTTCTCTCGGCTCACTCTAGGGGAGGTGGTTTGGCGCCCTTATCGGGACTGTCCAGCCTGGCTAGAGGCTGGGGAGTGGCTCCGACGGGTACGTAGGGAGCGGTGGTTGATTGGGCGGCATGGGACCGAGCATGAGTTTTTCTCATATAGCCGGGTGACACGATAGTTTGGGGTGCGCCAGGGGTTGCCTGGTGAGCCCGTGGTCTATCGACACCGGGGAGATGAGAGGGCTCTAGATCGTCCTGTCATCGCGCCACTGGGCGAGGAGTCAGATGCGGTGATTGACGTCCCGGACGTGGATGACGTCGGGACTACCACTGAGTATGACTCGTGGTGGGTGCTGCGGTGATGGAGAGGAGAGGGGCCACTAGGAGGCACGGAGGCGGCAGTGGATGGTGCTGAGGCAGCAGGGGATGATTGGGGAGTTCCATTGGATGATGCCGACATGGTTGAGGTGGGGGATGAGGATGTAGCGGTGGGAGCTGCGGATCAGCCGGACATGCAGGACATGGAGGAGCAGTGGGAGCCAGAGCAGGCTGCTATTTCGGAGGGTCCTGTTCTTCAGGCGGATACAGAGGAGATGGAGTCTGGGATACGTGCTGAGAATGCACGACTGACAGAGCTGCTACGGATTCGAGATCTGGAGCTGGGTGACGCGCTGCGGGAGAGGGATCTCCTGCGGGCTCAGCTAGCAGAGCGTGATAGGGTTTTGGCACAGCGTGATGATGCAGTATCCTACTACCATCGACGGGAGGCAGAGTGGTTTCGACATCGGTTAGACTTGGAGAGGGAGGTCATCCGCCTTGGTGGGCGGCTACCTGAGCCCTCGGGCAGTGGATCTTCACGCCGGACGAGGGATAGTGCGACTGAGCAGTCAGCATCATCTCGTCGCAGGCGATTGGATGAGGGAGGCGGTAGCAGGCGTGATGCGGGGGCTAGTAGTAGCCGCCCTATAGGGTCCCATAGGACCCACACCACGGGGGGTAGTTCCCGTCGCACCGATCCTTCGTGATCATGGTGGTCGACGCCTTAGGGTGGGTTTTGTTATTTGATTGCGGGGTGTGAGGACCAGTTTTGTAGCCTGCGGGCATTTTTTTGACGATATATATATATATATATATATATATACCGGTTTTATTTTGGTTATGTACATTTGATGATCTGATGTTTATTCATGATGGCTTAATGACTATGGATGAATGCATGTTTATTTATTTTGATTAATGCTTATGTTATGATGAATGCAAATGTTTTTGATTTTTTATGTGATATGCAAAAATGGATGAATGGACTTTTGTGATGGTTGGTTATGACACCATAGACTGTTTAAGACGCTCTTTATTTCATTTTTAGGCGATTGCTATGATGTATGACTCTGTATGTATTCATGTGGTTTTTCTCTTTTTGTATTTTTTGATGGTATTGTAAGGATGAAAAGCAGCGCAGTTGGTTTAGAAATGTAGCTAAGTTTTTTCTGAGACTCAGACGGTTTTAACTCACTAGCCACGACTGTACTCTATCTTACAAGACTTTTGAACAAGGTATGAATCGGACTTGTTTTTGACCAAGCTATTTCACATCCCTGTGTGTGCAATTGAGTTCATTTATGTGGTATTTGTCAGGATACCGGCCAGTGCCAGATGGGCTTTCAACCGAACTCGTACTGAGGATCACCTAATTAGCTCCATGAACTCCTTTGTTGTGTTCAGTTAGATTAATCTGCGGTGTTATCCAGGATGCCATAAGCTAGCTCATCCACATGCAAACATTGATCTGTACGCAAGTTAATGTGACAGATATATCGTCATGCGAGAGGTTTACTGCTAGTTACCGATAGGCTATCAACCAAATCGGTACTGAAGCTTGCCTTATGACCTATTAGAATGCTGAGAGTTCCAGGGATTCAAGTTCAACTCCCTTCTTTTCTTCAATTATATTGGGATACTTGCTCGTTTGTAGTGATAAGATCACTGTTTATTTTGATTTATTTTTCTTTTGAGCAAGGGATTGGGGATATGGAGTGATATTCACTATTGCTTGTGCCTTTTGATGTGTGCACTGTAGGATGTCAAATTTTGGAGTTTTGACGTTTTGCAAATTTTTGATGTTTTGCAACTATTGAGAACTTAGGGATTCTTAGGGAATTGGGTAGGGAGGATGCTTGTCCTTTTGCCAACTCTCAGCATTCTTGGGGTCATTCGCACAGGGGGATGAGCAAGATAACCGTTTCGCTTGTGGTGACCTGGATTACTGTGCAAGTTTCATCTTTCGTTCACACAACTCTGGAATTGTTTTATTGTTTTAGCTTGTGATGGGATGTTACGTAACAAGGCGTATTTCAAGTATGACTCTACCTTCGTAAAATCTGTTTGACTTGATACATTACATGGCTTAAGAGCAAAATGATGACTGAATCACGAAAAACTCTTGATACATTAAAAGACCACTGACTCTAGTGTGGTAAAAAGCAATGTATGGTGTTGTTGTTGTTTTTGTGAAATGGAACAGTGTGGAACAAGATGGATTAGCAGAGCAATTACAGCCTATGGTGCCTTTGACCTATATGACCACAAGTATTCAATGTATGGATGCAATGCTTTTATGCATCTGTGTATTTTTGTATTTTTGATGGATTGTTTTTTTTTGCATATGAAGATGAGATGCGAGAAAAATTCTCGATTGATGAATTTTAGCATGCCTAGAAATGATTTGCAAATTTTTGTTGTTTTTGATGATTTTTGTTGTTTTTGTTGTTGAATTTTCTTGATTTTTGACCAAGCGATTGCGATAATCCTTGGAGCATTTTTGGATGACCAAGCGATTGCGATAATCCTTGGGGCTTTTGGGTTTGACCAAGCGATTTTAGGGATCCTTGGAGCTTTTTTGGGTGACCAAGTGATTGCGATAATCCTTGGGGCTTTTTGGGTGACCAAGTGATTGCGATAATCCTTGGAGCTTTTGGGTTTGACCAAGAGATTTTAGGGATATAATCCTTGGAGCTTTTTGGGTGACCAAGTGATTGCGATAATCCTTGGAGCTTTTTTGGGTTGACCAAGCGATTAATCCTTGGAGCTTTTTTGGGTGACCAAGTGATTGCGATAATCCTTGGAGCTTTTTGGGTGACCAAGTGATTGCGATAATCCTTGGAGCTTTTTGGGTGACCAAGTGATTGCGATAATCCTTGGAGCTTTTTTGGGTGACCAAGTGATTGCGATAATCCTTGGGGCTTTTTGGGTGACCAAGTGATTGCGATAATCCTTGGAGCTTTTTTGGGTGACCAAGTGATTGCGATAATCCTTGGAGCATTTTGGGATATGGCTCTCTTAGATATGAAATGGTCGTAAATGACTGATATTCAAGGGTTCTGTTTCCTTGATACCGTCAAGAGAAGCTAGCCGGTACGTCCCGGGTCCTATTTTGCTATCAATGACATATGGACCTAACCAATTTGCCGCAAACTTGTCCCTTAGGTGGGACGGCAAATTAGAGTTCTGTTGGTTTTCCTTCAAAACCAAATCACCAACCCGAAAGTCCCTTAGGTGAACTTTCATGTTGTAAGCTTTCTTAAGCCGCTCTTGATAGATACGTAAGTGCTCGAGAGCATTAACGCGTCGTTCGTCAAGCAACGTAAGTTGGTCTAATCGGGCCTGTCGTGCAGTGTCATCATCGATGAACTCCTGCATTGATATGCGGAGGGAAGGAATTTCCAACTCGAGAGGCATTACTGCCTCTGAGCCATACACGAGCGAAAATGGAGTTGCCCCAGTTGGCGTCCGAATGCTAGTGCGATAAGCCCAAAGGGCAAGTGGGATTTGGATGTGCCAATCCTTATGACTGTCTGTGACCGTATTTTTGAGGATGGCAACTAGCATTTTGTTTGACGCCTCTGCTTGCCCATTTGCCTGTGGATAATAGGGTGTCGAAAAACTGTGCTGAATTTTGTACTTTGTGGTCAAAGCACGCACGTCTTTGTTCTTGAATGATGGCCCATTATCCGAGATTATTTTGGATGGAATACCAAAATGACATATGATGTTATGCAAGATGAACTCCACAATGCGGGGTCCTGTCGTAGAGGTTAGCGGAATTGCTTCCACCCATTTGGTAAAATACTCTGTGGCCGTTATGATAAACGTGTGACGGCCTGACGATGCAGGGGAGATCTTTCCAATTAGATCGAAGCCCCATTGCGAAAATGGCCAAGCAGACTGAACTGCCTGCAAGGCCTGGGAAGGTACGTGCATCAAATTGGCATGATGTTGACACTTCACGCACTTCTTGACATATGCGCAACAATCTCGCTCTAAATATGGCCAATAATATCCCATGCGAAGAATGCGCTTTGCAATGGCCATACCACTAAAGTGGCCACCGCATGTACCGTCGTGCGCTTGGGCGATCGCCCAAGTGGACTCTTGCTGGTCCAAGCAACGAAGAAGAATTCCTTCATAGCTACGACGATACAAAATGTCTCCTATCAAGACATACTTAGCCGTTGTCTGCTTGAATGTTCGTTTTGCGGCGTGCGTCAATCCAAAGGGAAGATTACCTAACTTGAGGTAGTCTCTAATGTGTAAATACCAGTCCTGTTGATTGGAAACCTCGACAGTATGGACAGCCAATCCCTTTTGAAGTTCTTCCCTAACAAATGCTGAATGGGATAGAACTTGTAAGAATAGCGTTGTGTTGCTATTAGTGGGAGTGGGGGAAAACAAGGACCCCCAGTTGGCACGTTTCAGACGATCTCGGATTCGAAAGAACTTATCCGAGGATGGTTCAATCTGGATCATGTGGATTCCTGGCGTCAAGTCTGGGCTTGCACGCTCCATCGCGGATTGCGATAAGGTTTTGACTTGAATGGTTGTCATATCACCGAAAAGGTCTTGCGGGATTAGTGACCCCAAGGAGGCCATTGTGTCCGCAAAATGATTCGATGATCGAGGGAGTGCCTCGATGTCATACCACTCAAGTTTTGCCAGGAATTTGTCCACAAGGGCTTTATAGGCCTTCAGGACTGGGCATTTGCATTGATATACCCCTTTGACTTGATTGACTATTAACAGTGAATCACCAAAGATGTTCAGTCGTTTGATGTTCATGGCGATTGTTGTCTGAAGACCTAGGAGCAAGGCTTCATATTCTACGTTATTGTTGGTGCACTGGAAGTTTAATTTAAATGACAGGGGCATTGGAGCACCCTGCGGTGTGAAGAATACAATTCCCGTGCCACCACCTTGCTCACATTTAGAACCATCGAAGAATAGGGTTATGTCGGCCTGTGACTCAGGCTCATCAGAATCTGGCGATTCTGAGACATGGAAGACCTCATCATCGGGTAGTTCTATGACCAGAGGCTGATCGTCTTCAAGAGGAGCCTCTGCTAGTTGATCGGCTATGACTTGTCCTTTGATAGATTTTTGTCCAATAAACTCTATGTCAAATTCCGTCAACAACATGATCCATTTCGCCGTGCGACTACTATGATAAGTACGACTCATCATGTATCGCAATGGATTCTCCTTAGACACAACATACGTAGTGTTGCTCAGCATGTAGTGGCGTAGCTTTTTGGTAGCAAACACCACCGCCAAGCAGATTTTCTCAACGTATGCATAGTTAAGTTCGTAACTGACCAGGGTGCGGCTCAGATAATACGTAGCCTGTTCCTTGTGAAGTTCATTCTTCTGGGCTAGCATGGCGCCCAGTGCCACCTTAGTAGCTGAGATGTATAAGTAGAACGGCACTCCTGGTCTAGGTGGTGCCAATACTGGTGGCGAAGCCAGGTATTGTTTGATTTCGTCAAAGGCTGACTGGCACTCGTCATCCCAATGAAATGTAACCCCTTTGTGCAATAATTTGTTCATGGGTCGGCATTTGTCAGATAATTGCGCTATGAAGCGTTTAATCGACGCGACCTTTCCTTGCAGACTTTTGAGCTGCTTGATAGTGGTTGGGGGAGCCATTTCAAGGATTGCCTTGACTTTGTTTGGGTCCACTTCGATGCCTCATTTTGAGACTATAAAACCCAAGAGTTTTCCAGATGTGACGCCAAATACGCACTTCTTGGGATTCAGTCTGACCTTATGCTCTATGAGGCGATCGAGAATCTTGCTTAAGTCACCGAGATGATCTGAGCGCAAAAGAGACTTGGCTAACAAATCATCCATGTAATCTTCCAAAGTTTTGTGCATGTAATCGTGGAAGATATATGTCATGGCACGTTGGTAGGTAGCGCCAGCATTTTTAAGGCCAAAAGGCATGACCTTATAACAAAATGTCCCCCAAGGCGTTGTGAACGCCATTTTTAGTTGGTCTTCAGGATTGATACGAATTTGATTGTATCCTGAGAAACCATCCATTAGGGAAAGCATTTCGTGACCTGCTGTAGCGTCTACCAACGCGTCGATGCTGGGCAAGGGGAAATCATCCTTAGGACTCGCTTTGTTTAGATCTCAAAAATCAGTGCATATGCGAATCCTCCCGTCGGGCTTCTTGACGGGAACCATGTTGGACAACCATGGCGGATAATCCACGCAGATGACAAACTGTGCATCCAACAGCTTTTGCAATTCATCTTTGACCATCAAGGCCACTGTTGGGTGCATCTTTCGTAGTTTTTGCTTTACGGGCTTGATTGTCGGATCAAGCGTTAAATTGTGCGTGACTAGCTGCGGGTCTAGTCCTGGCATATCCTTGTACGACCATGCAAAAACCTCCTTCTTCTCTTTAAGAAGGGCAATGTAGTCGGCTTGCTCTTCGGGGGAAAGACTTACCCCTAGCTTGAGAATCTATGGATTCATTGGATCTGTGCCGATATCTACATCAGTCGTTTCTTCGACTGACATGTGGGATCCGTCCTCCAACTGATGTGGAGTTGGGATCAAATGGATATCATTGGCTGAGTTTAGATCCGCGTTTGGAACCTCGGGTCCCTCTTCAGCCTAAAAAATATCTTGAGTTGTCCTTGGGGTAAAATGAGGCATTTCACCGAAAGGCCAGTACTCTGATGGTGATAAAGGTGAATTGACGCGATCCCAATCGATGGCATCTATGTCTAGATGCAATGACCTTGCTGGATCGGCCGGATTGTGAATGGGTGCGGTCAAGTCAATGGAGATCATGTGGATGAAATGAGTTTGGTCTCCATTACCGTGGGTGTTATAACTTGAACATTCTGGATGCTCCCTATGCTCTGGATCTGGTTCTGTAGGGACGGGTATGAACGGATCGGCCCTATGTGTTGGTAGGAAGACGGGGTCTTCTCTTGGCACTGATGTCATGATAGGGTCTCGTGGTGGAGGGTGCTCATCTTGAATTTGGAGCCATGGATCCAACACTTGGTCCCACCTTGCTGGGTCTACCCACCATTCATGCCCTAACCTTATGCCCATCTGTCCCATCAGATCTTCATGAGTTAAAGGGCGATTATTCCGTCGTGCATGTCTGAGATAGATCATCTCAGTCTCATCTTCTGAATCACTTTCGGATATCCAAAAATGTTCATTCTCTTCAGTGACTATTCGTGACATTGAGGGTTCTCCTTGTTCCAGTAAGTTAATCTGATCCCATTGCGGTTGTTCCACTCTCAGTGGGGGGACCTGATTCTCTTTACACTGTGTTGATTCAACTGGAACCTCTAAGGGGAACAGCTTCAAAAAGATGTCCGGACACCGTTGATGTTCTCTTTGAGGATTAATGTTCGAACTTTCACCTCTCTCTAGCAAAGGAGAGGGATTACTGCTATTGCCAAGGGTGTTTGTTGACCATGGGAGGTAATCTCCCAATGTATATTCTGTATTTGGGTTGGCATAAAGATCCGGTGCCAATCCCCCCTTGTTGCCTATTTCTAGGCCTTGCATATTTTCGACCAAGATGTCTAAGGGCAGGGGGTGGTTAAACCCTACTCCCGACTTATCATAAGGCATTTGATATCTTGGTTGGCAAAGGACACGCATCCCTTGCTCATATCTGCCTAGCCCGTATCCATGCCAATTGCATTGGTCGAGATATCTTAGAGCGAATTTCGGGTTTGACAGATAGTTGATATTTTCAACAAAAGGCTCTTCGTCTGCTTCCTTTTGTTTGCATGGTTCAAGACCATGATCAAGGCCCCCATACACAAAATTTGTCTGGTTTGGTGGGTAACCTAGAGGAACAATTGTTCCTATGGGAAGGCGAGGTCTTCCTATGTCCTGTATTGATTCTAATGCGGGCGTTGCCACAACATTCTGCACTAAATACTCCCCCAGGCCCGTACTGGCCATTTCAACAGTGATTGTTGATGCTTGGGAGGGAGGGAACGGTAGTCCTTCCTGAGTCCATTCCATGTTTGGTGTTTTAGGAGTCTCTGCTTCCGCTGTGCGAGGTGTTTCTTCTGTTGATACCGTTGAAATTGTGGGCAACCCCTTTTCTAAGGGCTGAGCCTCTTCCATGATCTGTTTTCCCTTGTCCTTCTGTTTGGCCATGACAGGTGGCATTGATAATGAAGGAGCAGATGATGAAGGCTCACCTGGCTGGGATTTTGTTGATTTTGTCACCAATGGTGCCTACGGTATCGGACCCTTTTTAGATGGATTTAACTGGAAATCCAAATGCGTTGAAGGGAGGGTCGATTGAGGCATGAATTGTACCGCATTGCAATACTTGAAGGGTTCTAAGTCCATGGGGACTACATGTATTTCTCCTTCAAAAGCATACTTTAAGCACTGGTGAGCGATCGAAGGGACACACTTCATGTCCCTGATCCAAGGCCGCCCTAGCAGTATGTTGTAAGCCATCTCGCCTTCCAACACATGGCACAATGTTGGTATTGTCTTTTGTCCTACCTGGACAGGCAGAACAACTGTGCCGATTGTCGAGCATATTGCATCGTTGAAAGCTCGCAGTGTGTACGTGGAGGCTGTGATATGAGAGGTTGGCAGCTTCAAATGTTTTAAGGCCGCAGTGGTAATGATGTTACTGGACGAGCCAGTATCTACCAACACTCTCTTGTACGGGATCCCATTGACCCGCGCGATAACGTGCAGGGGTGGATCTGCCATGTCATTCGATATTGTTTTGACTTCATCTTCTCTGAAGGTAATGACCGGCTCCGTACATTGTTTCACATGTCCCACGAAGTTGTTGAAAGAATTTGCTTCGTGAGGCTGTAATTCGATGGCTTTTAAAATTTCCATAAGAGCTTCTCTATGAGGTGCTGACTGTTGAATAAGCTCGTAGATGGAAAGCCTAGCCGATGTGGTCCGCAAACTCTGCGTGAGTTTGGTCCGTATCGTGACCTCGGGTCTAGGCGGAGGCAACTGCGTAGGGCATTGTTGAGGCTGCGACGTTGTTGGAACTTCCCTCGTAGCTACCTCGGGGGCAACTGCTTGGTACTTTTTATTCCTCGTCACTATGCTAATCATTCCCACAAATCCTTGCATGGGAAGATTCTGTCGCACCTCATTAATCTGTAGAGGTTTTGCCTGTGCCTCATGGGCAGGCAAAGGGTCCTTGAATACCCCCATTTGTTGATTATTTGGCGCTATGGGGTTGTCCACGGCCAATGTTCTATTGTCGATCAAATCTTGGATTAATCCTTTGAATTTCCAGCATCCATTCAAGTCGTGTCCTCTGCGCCTATGGAATCTACAATACAATTCCTCTCTGTATCCCTTAGGCTTAGGAGCGTTAGGGTCTATAGTTTGGATTTCTGGCAGGGTGACTAAATTTGCCGCTGACAAGCGGTCAAATAGGGAGTCCCGAGACTCCGTATAAGGGGTGAATTGTCGCCTAGGGCGACGCTGCTGATTCTGCTCCTGTCTTGTATTTTCTCTTTCATAACTAGGAGGCACTGCCTGGTAATTAGCCTTTTGGGGCTGCATTTCTTGCACAGGCTTGGGGACATTTATCGCAACTTGGTTAACCGCAGCGTGTTGTGATTGCGTTGTCCCGGTCTTAGTGGTTTTATTCCACTCTTTCTTTTTAGGCTTGGCGATTGCGCCTTCGCCTATTTTGATCTCTTCTATAACTCTGGCTTGCGCCAAAGCTTCTTCTAAGCTGGCGTATTGCTGCAGCTGCAATAGCCCAGAGATCGATTTCAAGCAACTTTTTGTGAACATCTGTGTGAGATCAGACATAGGGGGACGGTAGGGTAACTTAGAAAGCAAAGCTCTCCATCGATTCCCGTATGCTGCCATTGTTTCTTCCTCAAATTGCTCGAGGCTAGCCAGATCACTTGGTGATGCCTTCTTCCTTGTGTTGAAGGCAAAGCGTTCAAGAAACGCATCTACTAATTGATCTAGGTTGCTTATGTTGTGTTTGGGTAATTGTGTGAACCAATCCGAGGCGGGGCCTGCGAATGTGGTTATGAATGTCCTAAGCAACAATGCGTCATTATCTTGGATGCCGAAGCATTGGCTTAGAAATCTTGTAACATGTTCTTGTGCGTCCTCTTCACCTTTAAAGACTGCCAATTGAGGCAACTTGAAATGTTCGGGGTAAAGAGGTGTGGGAACTGAGGGATGCACCGGATGACTGCGGAGTTGACGTAATGTGGGTTTTTGATGCCCAGAAGCTTTTGTCTCCACAGACTCTAAACGCTCTAATAGCGCTTTGTATGCATCGGAAGATTTTATTTCTTCCTCTCTTGTTTGCTCCCGTTGTAAGTTATGGGAGACTGGAGGCCTATGGAGGGGTGGCCGAATGGCAGCCCTCCTGCCTTGATGGGGAGTTTCAGCATGTTCTATTTCTGGTTCATACTCCTCATAAAATTCTTGAGGAGTCTCTGGGCGAAGCCTATGACCCTGATCGAGTCCTCGCTGAGGGTACCTATCATCGTTTCGGGGAGTAGCTTCCCTCTCGGGTCTATAAGGTCTCGGAGGCAAAGCTTGACGAGGTCGTGGTGACCTGTCCTGTGCCAACGGATTATGCCTCTCATATTGTTCGGCTCTTTGGGTGCGAGGGGTTGGCTCCCTCTCAGGTAGTTTATAGCGTAACTCATCCACTTCGCGCTGCATGCGCTCTTTGTTCAGGCGGCATAAGTACTCTAACTCCTGGTGACCTTGCTCAAGCTGCGAGATTCGGGCTTGGCGAGCGGCATGTGTGGCGACTGTCGGGTCAATTTGGTCCGCCCTCTTTTGCTCAGGAGGCTTGAATGTTTTTTCTATGTGTTTGCCTCGATCTTGATGGTCTAAAATTTCAATGGGTCGCTTCCCTTTGTCGAGGTAGGTGGCATGTACTCGAGGCTCTGGCCTCAATGGGTGATCATGATATCCAGCTGGTGCAGAAGCGCAAGGTTCCCACGTTGTATGTTGTCTTCGAGGAATGCGATGATCTTCCTCATACTCCCTTTCATGGGTGTGAAAGGGGCGGGCGGAGTGAGCTCGCCCTGTGTGAAGAGCCCTGCGCTCTGGATTTTGTCTTTCTGTTCTGATGGGAGGTAAAGAAGGGACGCCATATCCACGTTGTCCCTCCAAATGGATGGTGTGCCTCTCTAGCGCTTCATCGCACTGTGGCCACTCATGCCTAACCTCAAAAGGTGATTCTCTATTTACGTCAAGGTCTACATGTAAAGCGTCTTCCCGAAAGGGGCTGTTTTGAATGGGCATACCCCACCGAGGGGGATCCCAATAATTCTTTTTTGGTGTGGTCTGACGTGGACCTTCTTGTGGGCCAGACCGCCATGGGGGTATGACTAAGTCCTCAGGACTAAAGCGAAGGCGACTTGTGCCTGCTTCTTGTGTACCTTTCGGAGCTTCTGCCCTTGATTGGGCTTGGCTACGGGTGTACACCATTGCGGTGCTTCTCTACTATCTAAGCAGATTTTTATCTCGTTTATGATGATTTTTCTTTTTGTCTACACTAAGAAGAAATGAACACACACATACACAAACCGTGATTATCTCTTTTAAGGATTAATGGTGTGTCCTAAACTGGTTTAGTGCATTTTGATGTTTTGTTTTGTTTTTGAGTGTTTTTGAAGAACGTTTAAATGCATAATGAAGGCTCATATAACTCCCAAAATGGTCGCCCCTTCAATATACCAACCAGGCCGATATACCAACCTCTCTATATACCCGCCCTTACGAGAGGGAGACTATAGGTACGTGAGAGCAGATGGTACGTGGTACGTAGGCGGTACGGAAGGGGGATTGTCCTGTTAATGGCACCTACCATAGAAGACTTATCCTCGCACGCATGGGAATCACCCCAGCGACACTCGGTCAGCTTTCATCAGGATTTACGCCTAACAACAGTGACAATCGGGGAAATGGATGCAAAGCTAAGCCAAGGTGGTGATGAACCCACCGTTGGTCTTGCTCAAGGGCTGGGGTCTTACGACCAGCTCCTTGGTTTAATTTACCACGTGATGTGTGTGGGATTCATTTTATTTAACGAAAATGAAACAAGCATAAATGACTTTCCCTAAGCAATGCAAGATAAAATGAAAACAATCAAAGAAACAGAAACAGAAACAAAAAATTTAACAGAGATTATAAAAATCCCTACCTCTTCTCTGCCTGGACCGGTTGCTTCTGAATTTCTGCTCTGAAAATCTACAGGCAGGAATTCGTCCCTCTGTGAGACGAATTTTAGAACAGAATTCGTCCCTACCAGAGATGAATTTGAATTCGTCTCAGGGTCAGACGAATTACAGTAAAGAATTCGTCACAGTCAGAGACGAATAACAGTATGCAACAAAAAAATGTACCTGTCAAGCACAAAACACAAAAATTTGATCAGTTTTTGTGATCTTAAAAATAGGGGACAGGGTCCCACCGTGATCGCCACTGAAAGCACGAGATTTCGGGCGAAGGAAACACTAATTGCGATGCATTCAAAATCAAATACGCTTAAGTCCTAGAAATGTAGAATGCATGAAATGAAAGAGACGCATTGAAATGAGATACAAGCAAATGGAGAAAACACAGCCCTTTCATTAAACTCTCTTAATCTCTGTTACAAAGATGCCTCCTCCCTTTTCAGGGGCTAGGAGCGTTAAAAGAATTTGATTACAATCAAGACTTAAGGTTCCTCTTTCCGCGTGCCCACACTTGAGATGGGCGGGCCAAGACGATGCCGTCGCTGATGTTGATGAGTCCTTGACCTCTGCTGCTCCTCCTATGAACAAAGAAACAACGAAGATGTCAGTAGCACCTGCTGCAAATAAGAAGTGTCTGTTCTCTAAAATCGCCAAAAGATGCATATAAACATTTGTCTAAAACAAGTGAGTAAAGTGAGTCCAAATGGCCTGAGAACTTGATAGAAGATAGAAGATATTACCAGAAGGCCATTGCCATTGAAACAGTTGGCCAATCTGCCTTCACCTAGAATTCGTCCCTGGGCAGGACGAATTCTGACTGCAATTCGTCCCTGGGTGGGACGAATTCTGCTGTGTTGGAAAAGCCGAGGTGATGCTGCTCCAATGTCGACTCTCGAGACCTCCAAAACACCTACAAATAGAGGGGTTATGTAATTGGGGCCATTTTGGGATGACCCAGATGGTCGGATTCTCCCAATTTGGCCTCTATCCTCGGGAATTCGATATCGCCACCTGCAAGTTAGTAGGACAACAAAGCGACAAAAGGCATGATAAAATCTGATCAAAGTGTTATGAAATTGAAGCTATGAGTTAACCAGACAGAATAACATAAGATGCAATATGAACAAATAATCTAGAATGCTTTAGAATAAAACTTAGAGAGTGCGGGGGTGCCCAAGTGGGCCTCCCACCGTTGGCACTTGATTTCGGTGCCAATCCACTAGGGATGGGCCCAAAACCTCTTAGGATTGGGATGTCTGCAAATTGGTGGTGTAAGGTGGTCAAATGTTGGATTTGGGTTGGATCCACGCTTCCAAAAGCCACCCAATAACCTCCCTTGCGAAAGAGATTAGTGGATGTGAGAAGGTGAATCAAAAATATGCAAGTGGGTAATCAATCGGACAACACTTCGTTGCTTGAAATCGCCTCCAATCTGTCCTCTTTGGGTGAGAAAAGTCCCACCTTTTATAGACCCATGGGGTCTCTTTTGAGAGGGAAGCATAAGCGCCATGTGTTGGTCATAGGTGCCATGTGGCGGTCATGTCTTCCCATGAGGGAGGGGAGTCCTCCATGACTTGGGCTTTCATAACTGCCCTTGTGACAGTCCTCTAACGGCCTATTTGCCCACCCACACACGCGTGCGAGGCAGGAGTCATCAACTGACTGTCTTTGGCTGCCACTTGGCGCCATTCTTCTTTTTGCCCGTTAAACTCAGAATTCGTCCCTACCAGAGACGAATTCAGAATTCGTCTCTGGGTGAGACGGATTCCATTTTGAATTCGTCCCTGGGTGAGACGAATACTGAGCAAAGTGCCTGAATGTGCCAAATTGCCTCTTGACCTTACAAAATTGCTATGAAAGTGGTTAGGACCACTGTTTGACCTCTGAGGGCTGCCCTGGGGGCTGTGTTTGTCAAAGCGATCAGTGTTTGCAGTCACATAATCGGATTGGTGTTGTTTTGGTGTCTACAACTTGTATTGTAGGTTCCATAGGCGGCAGGGACATGACTTGAATGCCTATTGGAAATTTAAGGGCTTGGTGCAAGACCTGATTGATAACAAGACACTAGCGATGGATAATCCTGTTGCACCAAGCAATCAACAAATGGAGGTCTTCAAAGACCCCTTGCCTTCTCATGCTTCATAGGCAAAGACCCTACAAGTTAAGGACGTCACACAGAACTGCCCCATGCAAGGATATGTAGGGATGATCAGTATAGTGACTCAGAATAGGAGGTATCTGAGCACGAATACTCATACGATAGCTGCAGGAGAGGTGCCAACAACGTCCCAACCACAACAACACCTTGCAAAACCTCCTTCGCCTAGACCAGTGGCCACACTTCAGACCAAACTCAATTATAGTTTGAGGACCACATCAGCTAGGCTCTCCATATACGAGCTTATACAAAAATCTACACCCCATCAAGAAGCTCTAATGGATATATTGAAAGCCATCATGTTCCAGCCCCATGAGACAAATTCTTTCAACAACTTCATGGGGCATGTCAAGTGATGCACTGAGCCGGTCATCACATTTCAAGAAGATGAATTGAGATCAGTGACTGATGACACGGTAGATCCACCCCTGCATGTTATCACATGGGTCAACGGGATCCCATATAAGAGGGTGTTGATAGACACTGGCTCGTCCAGTAATATCATCACAACTACGGCCCTAAAGCATCTGAAGTTGCCCACATCTCACATCACAACTTCCACCTACACTCTACGAGCATTCAATGAGGCAATCTACTCGACAGTTGGCACAATAGTCCTACCAATCCAAGTGGGACAAAAGACCATACCTACATTGTGCCACATATTGGAGGGTGAGATGGCCTACAACATCTTGTTGGGCCGGCCATGGATTAGGGACATGAAGTGTGTCCCTTCGATAGCTCACCAATGTTTAAAGTATACATTTGAAGGGGAGGTGCATGTAGTCCCGACGGACTTAGAACCCTTCAAGTATTGTAATGCAGTGCAGCTGATGCCACAATCGACCTTGCCATCAACGCATTTGGATTTCTAGTTAAATCCATCTAAACATGGTTCGATTCTACAGGCATCCCCGCTAGCAAGTTCTTCAAAACCCCAATTGGGTTCATCTTCATTGTCTGGTCCTCCACCAACGACACCATCTATGGGGACCAAATAGAAGGACAAAGGGAAGAAACCCCTGGAAGAGGCAAAACCTTTGGAAGAGACACTTCCATCAGTATCAACTATCTCTATGGAGGAAATGCCTATCTGAATGGAAGTCGAGGCTCCTAGTCCACCCGACATGGAGTGGAATCAAGGAGAACTTCCATTCCCTTCCCCTCAACCACCAACGATCAACGTTGAAATAGCCAATACAGGCTTGGGAGAGTATCTGGTGCGAAATATTGTAGCAATGCCTGCACACTAGAGTCCTTGCAGGACATGGGGAGACCTCGCCTTCCCATTGGCACTATTGTTCCCCTAAGCTACCCACCTAACCAGAAAAATTTTATGTATGGGGGCCTTGATCATGGCATTGCACCATGCATGCAAGAGGATGAGGATGAAGAGCCTTTTGCTGAAAATGTCAATTATTTGTCTAACCTAGACTTTTCTCTGAGATACCTTGGCCAATGCAATTGGCACAGATATGGTTTAGGCAGATATGAATAGGGGATACATGTTTTTTGCCAACCAAGATACCAAATGCCATATGATAAGTCAGGAGTAGGGTTCAACCAACCCCTGCCCTTGGACATCTTGGTAGAGAAAATGCAAGGCCTAGGGATAGGCAATAAAGGGGGATTGGCATCAGATCCATATGCCAACCCTAATAACACATATACATTGAGGGATTATCTCCCATTAACGGCAATCAACCTTGTTGGTCATAGCAATCCCTTCCCTTCACTCGAGAGAGGAGAGAGCTCAAGAGCTCATTTTCAGGGAGGGTCTAGACAATGGCAAGAAGGGTCCTCAAAGGATGAATCAGAATATGAGGTAGCACCATGGGACCCCTTTGAATCAGATAGCAATCACTCACAAGTGATCCCCATGAATGATTATTATGAAAACCTCTTAAAAATGTTCCCTTTAGATGCTCCAATCGAGCAGGTGCCACTCCAAGGAAATTAGGCCCCATCGTAGAGAGCAGAACAACCCCAATGGGGCCAGATCAATTTTCTTGAGCAAGGCGAGCCTTTAATGCCGCAAGTAGTCAGAGTCAATGAAGACCTTTGGATATCTTATAGTGATTATGAAGATGAAACTGAGATGGCATATCTTAATTACATGTAGAAAATGCGATGACCATACCCCTTGGATATTAACAACATGTTCGAATAATTAAACATAAGACTTGGGCATGAGTGGTACGTAGACCCAGCATGGTGGGACCAAGTGTTGGATCCACTACTCTGGGCATACAAAGCATACCTTCTACCCAGAGACCCTATAGTGCCATTCATGCTGAGGGCAGACCCTATCTTCCTATCTATACATAGGGTCGATCCATTCGTGCCCGTCCCTCTAGAACCAGATCGAGAGCATAGAGAGCATCCAAGATGTTCGAGCACCTACGCCCATGGTAATGGAGACCAAAAACATTCCATACACATAATATCCATTAACTTAACCACCCCCATCTGCAATCCGACTGATACAACATAGTCATTGTCTCTCGACATAGATGCCATAGACTGGTATCACGTCAATTCCCCTCCATCCCCATCTGAGTACTAGCCTTTCGGTGAAATTCTTTAGTTTACCCCTGGGCCAAATCAGGATATCTTCCATGCTGAAGAGGTACCTGAGGTTCCTAACGATGATCTAAACTCAACAAATGATATCCAATTGATCCCAACTCCACATCAGTTGGAGGACAGATCCCACATGTCAGTCGAGGAGACGACTGTCGTAGACATCGGCTCAGACCCAATGAATCTGCATATTATTAAGCTGGGGGTAAGTCTATCCCTCAAAGAGCGAGCCGACTACATTGCCCTTCTCAAAGAGAAGAAGGAGGTTTTTGCATGGTCATACAAAGACATGCCAGGACTAGACCCGCAGCTAGTCACGCATAATCTAACGCTTGATCCGATAGTCAAGTCGGTTAAGAAAAAACTACACAAGATGCACCCAACAGTGGCCTTAATGGTCAAAGATGAATTGCAAAAGCTGTTGGATGCACATTTTATCATCTGTGTGGATTATCCACCATGGATGTCCAACATGGTGCCTGTCAAGAATCCTGACGGGAGGATTCGCATATGCACTAATTTTCAAGATCTAAACAAAGCGAGTCCTAAGGATGATTTTTTCTTGCTGAGCATCGACGCATTGGTAGATGCTACAGCGGGTCATGAAATGCTTTCTCTCATGGATGGTTTCTCGGGATAAAATCAGATTTGTATCAATCTCGAGGACTAGCTAAAAACTCTGCTTTGCAATGGTGTTTGCTACCAAAAATTTGTGCCATTACATGCTAAGCAACAAGACGTATGTTGTGTGTAAGGAGAATCCATTGTGGTACATGATGAGTCGTACTTATCATACTAGCCGCACGGAAAAATGGATCATGTTGTTGACGGAATTTGACAAAGTTTATCAAACAAAAATCCATAAAAGGTCAGGTCATAGCCAATCAACTAGCAGAGGCTCCTCTCGAAGACGATCAGACTCTGGTCATAGAACTACTTGATGATGGGGTATTCCACGTCTTAGAATCACCAGATTTTAACGAGCCTGAGTCACAGGCGACATAACCCTATTTTTTGATGGTTCTAAATGTGAGCAAGGTGGTGGCACAAGAATAGTATTCTTCACACCGTAGGGCGCTCCAATGCCCCTGTCATTTAAATTAAATTTCCCATGCACCAACAACAATGCATAGTATGAAGCCTTGCTCATAGGTCTTTAGACAAAAATCACCATGAACAATAAATGATTGAACATCTTTGGTGATTCGTTGTTAATTGTCAACCAAGTCAAAGGGGTATTCCAATGCAAATGCCCAGTTCTATAGGCCTACAAAGCCCTAGTGGACAAATTCTTGGCAAAGCTTGAATGGTACAACATCGAGGCACTCCCTCGATCATCGAATCATTTTGCAGACACTATGGACTCCTTGGGGTCCTTAATATCACAAGACATTTCTAGTGAAATAACAACCATTCAAGTCAAAACATTATCACAATCAGCGATGGAGCGAGCAAGCTCTGATTTAACACTAGGAATCCACTTGATCCAAATTGATCCATCCATGAATAGGTTCTCTTGAATCCGTGATCATTTTAATCATGCCAACTGGGGGTCCTTGTTCTCCCGTACTCTCATTAATAGCAATACAATGCTATTCTTGCAAGTTCTTTCCCGCTCAACTTTTTCTAGGGATAAACTTCAAGAGGGATTGGTCGTTCAGACTGTCGAGGTTTTCGATCAGTAGGATTGGTATACACCCATCAGGGACTACCTCAAGTTAGGTAACATCCTGCTTGGATTGACACATGCTGCACAATGATCATTCAAATAGAAAGCGGCAAAGCATGTCTTGTTAGGAGACATTTTGTACCGTCGAAGCTACGAAGGGATTCTCCTCCATTGCTTGGACCAGCAGAAGTTCACTTGGGAAATCACCCAAGCACATGATAGTACATGCGGTGGCCACTTTAGCAGTATGGCCATCGCAAAGTGCATTCTTTGCATGGGCTATTGTTGCGCATATGTCAAGAAGTGCATGAAGTGTCAACATCATGCCAATTTGACACACGTACCTTCCCAGGCCTTGCAACCAATCTAGTTGGCTTGGCCATTTTCATAGTGGGGTTTAGATCTCATCAAAAAGATCTCCCTTGCATCGTCCAGCTGTCACATGTTCATCATAACAGCCACAGAGTACTTCACCAAGTGGGTGGAAGCGATTTCGCTAACCTCTACGACTTGACCCTGTATTATGGAGTTCATTTTGCATAACATCATATGTCATTTTGGTATTCCATCCAAGATAATATCGGATAATGGGACATCATTCAAGAAAAAATATGTGCATGCTTTGACCAGAAAGTACAAAATTTAGCATATTTTTTTGACACCCTATTATCCATAGGCAAATGGGCAAGCAGAGGCGTCAAACAAAATGCTAGTTGCCATCCTCAAAAATATAGTCATAGATAACCATAAGGATTGGCACATTCAGATCCCACTTGCCCTGTGGGCCTATCGCACTAGCATTCAGACACCCACTGGGGCAACTCCATTTTCATTGGTGTATGGCTCCGAGGCAGTCATGCCTCTCGAGTTGGAAATTCCTTCCCTACGCATATCAATGCACAAGTTCATCAACGATGACACTGCATGGTAGGCCTAGTTAGACTAGCTTACATTGCTTGACGAATGATGCGTTAATGCCCTCAAGCATTTACGTATCTATCAAGAGTGACTTAAGAAAGCATACAACATGAACGTTCACCTGCGGGATTTTTAGGTTGGTGACTTGGTCTTGAAATAGAACCAACATAACTCTAATTTTTTGCCCCATTTAAGGGACAAGTTCACAGCAAACTAGTTAGGTCCTTATGTCATTGATAGTAAAATAGGACCTGGAACATACCGGCTAGCCTCTCTTGATGGAATCAAGGAACTAGAACCCTTGAACATCAGTCATTTGCAGCCCTTCCATATTTAAAAGAGCCATAGCCCAACCCCAAAGGCCCCAAGGATTCCCACAATCGCTTGGTCAACCCCAAAGGCCCCAAGGATTCCCGCAATCGCTTGGTCAACCCCAAAGGCCCCAAGGATTCCCATAATCGCTTGGTCAACCCCAAAGGCCCCAAGGATTCTCGTAATCGCTTGGTCAGCCCCAAAAGGCCCCAAGGATTCTCGTAATCGCTTGGTCAACCCAAAAGGCCCCAAGGATTCCCGTAATCTCTTGGTCAACCCAAAATGCCCCAAGGATTCCCTTGATCGCTTGGTCAACCCAAAAAGCTCCAAGGATTTCCATAATCGCTTGGTCAACCCAAAAAGCTCCAAGGATTTCCATAATCACTTGGTCAACCCAAAATGCTCCAAGGATTTCCATAATCACTTGGTCAACCCCAAAAAGCTCCAAGGATTCCCATAATCGCTTGGTCAAACCAAAGGCTCCAAAGATTCCTTAATCGCTTGGTCAAAAACAAGAAAATTCAAAAACAATAAAATCATCAAAAATAACAAAAATTTGCATCTCATTTCTATGCATACGCAAAATCATCCTAACATCACATAGCTCTTTTTGCATCTCACCTTCATATTCACAAAAATCAATCCCTCAAAAATACAAAAATATATAGCTGCATTCAGCATCAAACCCATACATTGCATATTTGTGGTCATAAAGGTCAAAGCACCATAGACTGTCATTACTTGGCAAAACCATCATTTTTACATTTTTTCACTTTATCAATAGCTCATCGCCTATAACCACCATTCATGATATTCTCCCACATCATAGTCAGTTATTTTCTAATGTATCGAGATTTTTCGTCATTCAGTTGTCAATAGCTTTTTAACCAAATATTGTACAAAGTCAGATAGATTTTATGAAGGTAGAGTTCTACTTGGATCACACCTTGTTACGTAGCATCCCAACACAAGTTAAAACACACAACAAAATTCCCAAGTTGTGTGAACGGAAGATGAACCCTGCAAAGCAATCCAGGTCACCATAAGCGAAACGGTTATCTTGCTCATCCCCCTATGCGAATGACCCCAAGAATGCTGAGAGTTGGCAAAAGGACAAGCATCCTCCCTACCCAATTCCCCAAGAATCCCAAGTTCTCAAAAAGTTGCAAACATCATAAAAATTTGCAAAAGTCAAAACTCCAAAATTTGACATCACAACCACAGTGCATACATCAAAAAGCACATACAATAGTGATTATCACCACTCACTATGCAAAATCCCTTGCTCAAAAAAAAAAATATATATATATATATATATATATACAAAAATAAACAGTGATTTTTATCACTACAAAAGAGCAAGTATCCCAATACAATTGAAGAAAAGAAGGGAGTCGAACTTGAATCCCTGGAACTCTCAGCATTTCGATAGGTCATGAGGCAAACCTCAGTACCGGTTTGGTTGATAGCCTATCGGTCACTGGTGGTAAACCTCCCGCATGACGATATATCTGTCACATTAACTTGTGTGCAGATCAATGTTTGCATGTGGATGAGCTAGCTTATGGTATCCTATGATAGCACCGTAGATTAATCTGACTAAACACAACAAAGGAGTTAGTGGAGATAATCAGGTGATCCTCAATACAGGTTTGGTTGATAGCCTATCTGGAACTGGCGGTATCCAGACCAACACCACATAAATGAACTCAATTGCACACACAGGGATGTGAAATAACTTGGTCCACGACAAGTTCGATTCATACCTTGTTCAAAGTCTCGTTCGATGAAAGTACAGTCATGGCTAGATGGTTAAAACATCTGAGTTTTGAAAAACCTTGCATACCTTCTAAACCAACTTGCTATCTTTCATCCTCACATTGCCATCAAAAAAAAAAAACATGTATACATACAAAGCTATTCACCGCAGCAATCGCCTAGGACAAAAAGCCATAAAGTTCTACACAGTCTATGGTCCGACCGCCAAAAATCACAAATTCAATTCATCCATTCCATTTGCATATCATATGAATTAAAAACATTCACATTTTAGCACAACATATGCATTCATCACTATAACTTAATATGCATACATCCATATTCATCAATCATCATGCATAAAATCAAATCATCACATGCGCATAAACAAAATAAAGTCATCTGTATATATCATCAAAAATGCCCATAGGCTACAAAGAGCTGGTCCTTTGACCCCGCAACAAAATCCAAAAGCTCAAAAACCCCCAAGCCTAAGGCGTCGGCCACCATGATCACGCAGGATCGGTGCGACGGGAACTACCCCCCGTGGTGTGGGTCCTATGGGACCCCTCAGGGCGGTTGCTGCTAGCCCCCGCATCATGCCTACTACCCCCTCCCTCATCCAGTCACCTACGATGAGATGATGTTGACTGCTTAGTATCATTGCCCCTCGTCCGACGTGACGACCCACCTCCCGAGGGCTCAGGTACCCACCCCTAAGGTGGATGATCTCTCCCTCCAAATCCATCCGATGTCGACACCACTTCACCTCCCATCGATGGTACATCATGACTACATCGTCACGCTACGCTAGCTGCACCCGTAGGAGATCCCTCTCCCATGCAGCATCGGCATCCCCCTCCTATCGACGATGCGCAGCCCATGCGTTCTCCCACTCTGCTAACTGAGCCCGCAAGAGATCCCTCTCTTGCAGAGCCTCCCCAACTCCTCATCTCACCTCTGCAATAGCCTCTCCAATCGTGCATTCTCAATGCGCAACCCTGACTCCATGTCCTCTGAATCTCCCTAAGGCATGGGCATCTCTGGAACAATAGCCTGCTCTGGCTCCCACTGCTCTATGATGTCCTGCATCTCCAGCTGATCTAGAATCCCAAGATCCACATCCACATCATCTACCTCCACCATGTCCACCTCCTCGAGCAGAGCTCCCCAATCACCTCCTGGCACCTCGACACCCTCCCTATCCACTGCTACTTTCTCCGCACCTCCTAGTGGTCCCTCTCCCCGCCATCGCCGTAGTATCCACCATTGATCATATTCTGGCATAGTCCCGATGTCATCCACGTCCGGGACATCGATCATCGTGTTCGAATCCTCGCCCAATGGCGCGATGACCGACCGATCCAGAGTCCTCTTGTCCCCTTAGCGTCGATAGACCACGGGCTCACCAGGAAACCCCTGGAGCACCCCAAACTGTCGTGTCACCCGGCTATACGGGAAGAACTCCTACTCGGTCCCATGCCGCCCGATCAGCCACCGCTCCCTATGTACCCGTCGAAGCCACTCTCCAACCTCCAGCCAAGCTGGACAGTCCCGATAGGGTCGCCAGAACACCTCCCCCGAAGCAAGCCGAGCAAAGGCATCGGCATAGTGCCCTACGACACCTGCCCACCATCGAATCTGTCCCTGCTCCTCAGACCACCACCATAGAGCCATGTAACCTATATCCTTATCCACCATCTCCACCCACCATCATCCACGGTAACCCCATAGGTCTCTCCATCGCTATGTGCTGCCAACCCCAACTCTGCAATAGATAGCTGTAGCTGATCCCCTTTCGCCTCCGACAACGGACCTCATATAGCTCCCCATAGAGCTGCACCAGTAGCGTCTATCCCCATCTCATGACCAAAGGTTCCTGCGTCGAACACTCCACCAGTCGATAGACAACATCCAATAGGTTCCACGAGAACCTCACACCTGACGAGTTAGGTAGCAGCATGTTGGAAATGAGGCCCATAAGCAATGCATGCCTCACTCCCAACACCCCCTCTCAAACCACCATCGAACTAGAATCCCACCCATCTGGTAGTCAACCTCTGCCATCTCCATTGGACCATCCACCCCCAACTCCTCCCCATGCCCAAAGCAATGGATCAGCACCGATGTCCGCTGATCTTGCGACGTCGTCCTGATCGACAGTCCGTCTATTGGAATCCTAAGAATCCGATAGACATCCTCCAAAGTGATCGTCATCTCCCCTATTGGGATATGGAAAGTATTAGTCCAGGGATCCCACAAGTTGATCAGGGCCGTTAGGTAGGCCCGATCCCCAATCACTGGATCCAACCGAGCCACCTGCTTGAGCCCGAGGGCATCAAGCCACTCCTAGTTAGCCACAGCTAGCGCCTCCCGCGCTTCAGCAAACATAGTCGGCACGCGATACCGACTCTTCACAACCTATAATAGACAACAAAATAAGCACATTAGAATCATGAAAAATAGTGTACAACTACACACCGCATAAACAGAAAACAATAGTTAATTTGTCAACCTAGGGTTTATACTCTTAATTTGATAAATTAAAACAAACAAAAAAAATCAAACATAACAAAATTTAATTTGTCAACCTAGGGTTTATACTCTCAAATTGATAAATTAAAACAAAACAAAATAAAAAATAACAAAATTTAATTTGTCAACCTAGGGTTTTATACTCTCAAATTGATAAATTAAAAAAAAAAAAATGAACACAAACAAACATGGTTTCCACTAGGATTTTAACCTACGTTTCAGTGAAGCCATACCAAAACAAACAAACACATTCATTTCACTAAGTTTTTTGTTATTATTTGTACATCTGAAAAACAAAATATAAAACCAGAAGCGAAAAATAATTTGCGGTTCTAAAAACTATAATACAAGAAAATAATAAAGAGGGAGTTTACTTACTAGTCTTGCTTCAGCTCCGTCGCTCGATCCGGTTCGTGCACTCATGGTGGCGGAAAAATTTGGCAGCGCTTCGCTTCGCAGAATTGACCTCCTCCTCCTTAGAGCTCCAAATCGCCAAAAAAAAACAAGTGCAAATGAGCCCAAACCCTAGTTTTGGCCTTTAAATAGGATTTTTGAGCCTATAATCATTCCTCCCTAGGACGAGCGCTTTGGTAAGCGCTCATCCCACCCTAGAACGAATGCTCAATAGGAATTCGTCCCACCCCAGGACGAATCCAGAGCAAACAAAACAAAACAACAAAAATGCACAAAAATGCACCAACAAACAACAATAAACTTGCCCGATGAGAGTGCTTTTGCACTTGACATTTCGAGCATGCAAAATAGATGTCGGGGTCACAAATCCTCACTATCCTACTCCCTAAGAAGGCTACCATAGCCGGACCGCTCCACGGGAAGACGGATCTTCGAGAATTTCATCCCCAAGCGACGTCGCCAAAAGGGTCAAAACCCAACCAAAAATAGCAATAACATTGCCGAACGAAGGCGCCTTCACGCTTGACATTCTTGGCATCCAAAAAAGACGTTGGGGTTATAAATTTTCACCATCCTACTCCCTAAGAAGGCCACCATGGCCGGACCGCTCCACGGGAAGACGAATTTTTGACAATTTTAGCTCTAGAAAGGCGTCACCAAAAGGGTTAACACCCACCAAAAATAGGTCTAAATGTCGAGAAAAATGCACACACATTCAAAGATCAAACATCTAAAGGCACCCTTACCTAAGTCATCTTGGGTCAAGCGACTCGTCGCTTTTCTCATGTTGGTCATTCCCTCATCGATTCGTCGCTTGAGGGGGTAGTCACACTTAGTCACCAATCAACAAATACACACCCAATCATGGAAATGGCATGCATTCAAAGAATCATTGACAAAGACAATCACGCTCCTGCTTGAGGTAGTAAACAAGCAATAATCACAAGCTGATCAATCACTTGGCATTCGTGAATCATGAACTCAAGGTTCCCATAGACAAAAGGTTGCGCCCTTTGCCTATTCATGACTGATCAATGTCCAAGCTCAAGTCACACCTCACCCAAAAAGGTTAACACTTGAATCGAGTTCCTTCGCTCGTCAAAAGCAAGGATTCAAGAATGCATGCCCTATTCATACTTGGGGCATCAAAATTTGGTTAGGTTACCAAGAAACCCTAATCATTAGTGCTTTGGTTATCTATTTTTGCTCGACGTTGTGCCTTGCACAGCGCATCCCAAAAAGGGGCATCTATAGACACCAAAACAACACCAATCCGATTATGTGACTACAAACACTGATCACATTGGCACACACAGCCCCCAGGGCAGCCCCTAGAGGTTAAACAATGGTCCTAACCACTCTCACAATAGTTTTGGAAGGTCAAAAATCATTTTGGCACCTTCAGGCACTTTGCTCAATATCCGTTCCACCCAGGGACGAATTCAAAATGGGATTCGCTCCTCTCAGGGTGGGGCGAATTGTAGGTTTGACTGGAAAAAAGTCAAATCTTGACAAATGGCAGCTTGGATCCGCCACTTAACACCTCCTTCATTTCATGGGAGCATGGGTGAGCGTTTTCGAGCATTAGAGGCTGTTATAGGGGCAGTCATGAAGCCCCTAATCAGGGAGGAATCTTCCCTCCCTTGGAAGGGCATGGCTGCCAAGTGGCGCCCCTGCATGCTCATCCCAAGAGACCTCTAGGTCTATAAATTGGTGGGTTTTCTCACCCCAAAAAGATGGAGAGTAAGAGCAATTTTGAGCAACGAAGTGCTGCCATTTTATTTCCCCATACATCCTTGTGCGATTTGTGCCCTTCACATCCTTGATCTCTTTTAGAGAGGAGGTCATAGGGTGACTATTGGAAGGACTAATATTGAGCCCAAAACCTGACATTTGACCACAGTATACCACCCAATTTGCCGACAACACCTTGTAAGAGATTTTGGACCCATCCCAAGTGGATTGGTGCCAAAATCAGGCCCCAAACGGTGGGCGGCCCGCCGGGAACCCCCGCACTGTTGCAGGCCTAATCGTCCCTTTTAGGAATGATTGGGAATTTGTGGTAGATTTTGCTTTCTGTCATTTTAATTTTTTGCATTCAATTCTATGATGCTTAGATAGGTTGTCATTTAAATCTCGTCTCGTTTTGAACAATTTTGATCATGTTTCTATATTCGTTCGCTCTTACTAACTTGCAGGTAGCATCATCAAATTCCCATTGATGGAGGTCAAATTGGGAAAATCCGACCATATGGGTCTTCCCAAAATGCCCCCAATTAGCTAACCCCAAATTTTTAGATCTTTTGGAGCTTCCTAGGTAGGACATTTGGGACAGTACCTTTTCGACATTTTGTTGTAGGTGAATTCGTCCCTCCCCGGAGCGAATTCAAATCGGTGAGGAATTTCCTGACTATTATTTTTGTAGTGCCCTCCTGGTGATGTCCTGATGCCCCTATCAGATTTTTAGAGCATTTGGATTCATTTTAGTCACAGTTTAATTCATTTTTCTCATTCATTTATCGTAGGCTTGGGGATTGCATGCTTTGTTTTATCCGCAGGTGCTATTGACTATCTTTTGTTTCTTTGAACGTAGGACCGGGATATCGAAGGAGCATCCAAGAATCAACATTCATAGACACAAGCGGTGGCGAAGTTTTGGTCCGCCCATCTTACATGTGGGCACACGGAAGAAGGAAGGCGATCCATGGATGTAACCAAGAGATGAATTTAACGCTCCTCACCCCTGAAAAGGGAGGATGTGAATTGTAACCGAATTGTGAAATACATCAATAAAAGAGAAGGGCTATTATTTCATTTGGGTTTCAATTCATGCTTTCTCCATTTCATGCATTTTTAATTCGTAGGATTTAGCGTTGAGTTTAATTCCATTTTTGCATCGTGCTTGGAGTTTTTCCTTTTTTGTTTCCGTATCCTCATGCTTTCAAATATAAGGGCTTATCATTGTTGGATTACTTGATATTTTTTAAACTCAAAGCAAAATCCTATATGATGACATCATATTTTCAATGGTAGAGGAGGAGAATACCAAGGTTGAATCTGAAGATATATTAGAATAGGCTAAGAAGCTAAAATTAATTTTTGAAAAGACACAAGAAACAATGGGTAAACAATATGGGTTGTTAAAAAGTCCTTATGAGGACTTGGTAGGAGATGTCAAGAATATGTCCAACATTCACATTCAAAGGAATAAAATGTATAAGATGTGGTGGATCTTACCATATAGGCAAGATAGTGAGAATACCAATTTTAAAATTTCACAGTAGAGGTATTAATTTTCAATAATCCATATCCATGGATAAAGGTAGGATATGGGATCTCTCATTAATCAATCTTGGTGACCCATAATACCACCAAAAATATAGTTATAGGTTAGTACCTTGGATATTTTACAATTTTGAAAGGTTACAAAATAGTTGCATGAGTCAATTAAAACCTTTCAAAACCCCTAAGATTTATCTAAGTCAAGGACAACTAATTTACTCTACAAAGGCTAATTTACACTAGGAGTATTCTTCTAGAAAGATCAATAGATTAGCTTGTAGGAGAAAAATACTAAACAAACACTAGTAAAGCACTATCTAACTAGAGTAAATTTTTAACCTCCTAGAAATAATTACTAATAGAATAGTACGGGAGTAGAAAGATAAGCATGAATCTTGAGAAAATTATATGAAAAGTGATATTTTTGCATTTAAGGGTACCATGAGTCATATTTAAAGTATTCTAAAACCTTTATAGGTATAATTATAAGAAAATTCCATAGAAAATTCAAAATTTGAACATTGCCCAAACAAGAATTTGGCCCTACCAGTAAATACTTTGCAACCATGTTTTAAAAATATTCTCAAAGAATGTGGCAAAAATTAACAAAAGCAATTTTATTCCTATCATGTTTAGAATAATTTACTCAAGAACCTTTTCAAAATCAAAGAGGAATCATAAAAAACAAAAGGGAATAGTATGATCAAGAATGTTGGTCACTATATTATCTAAGAGGATCAAGTAAAGTACCTCAACTTTTATTGATGGACAACATAGAAGTATATGGAAAGAGCATCATACTAACACTAAGGTAGGATAAAAGTAAAATGTTAAAATTGAAAGAGAGAGGTGCATGTTAAAAATGCTTATTCAAGTGCAAATTAGAGGTCTTATATTCAAGACAAGAAGAAAAACAAGTACTTATTGTAGCACCCTAAAATTGGCGTAGTAAAATTGGAATAATTACATTCACCTTAGTAAATAAATTTAAATTCAAATTTAACCTCCCAAACCGCCCGTTAACCGCCGAGAAACCCGTTTCCTCTTTTTTCGCGCCATTTTTAGCAGTTGTTTTGACCGGTTGACGATATCGTCTCCGATCAGACGATATCGCCCTAGATTTGACGATTTCGTTTGGACTAGAATGTCCAGACGATTTTGTCGCAAAACTGAATTTGCATAGTTGGAATCCGTTCCAACGGGTCTCCAATCCGGGCAGAAGCGTGTCTATGCCATTGGGACCCTTCCCCCATTGGAGATCTCCCAAATTGGGATGATCTCCAACCTCCCAACAACTATCCTATGCCTATTTAACTCTAAAACTTTTCCTTCCCCAACCCCTGGCTGAATTTTTATGTAAATCAACTCCCTATGCGCTAAAACACTTCAAAATTTGCTCTTGCACTAGTCCTATATTAATTTTATTGCAGGTACACCACTGGTTTTCAGCCGGAGCCAACACCTATCGTAGCCGATGAACCTGTCAAGATCGGAGGCGATCTAGTCAAATTCGGGACGATCTCGTACTGATGCCAAACGATTTCGACTGTAGCACACATCGAGGAAATCGATGTCCTGGAGTTTGCTCTTCTTTCTCTTTTATCTGTCATTTTATGCTATAAATTAGATTGTCTATTCAGTTTTTATACTATATTGCATCTCGGAGTTCACCCATTTTTTCTAGTTTGCATATTAAGATCATATTCTCGCTATCTAAACACAATGATTTGCATTTACTTTTGTTCTTGTATATTGTTCAATACTCATATTACTTTTTCATATAGTTTGCCCCTCGTTTACAAAATAGAATTTCTTGTATTTCGCATCTCGTTTGCTGTTTTGCAGGTCTCTCGATGAATTCGTCCGACGAATTCGTCGATTGCAGTACGATCCCGTCGCTTTAGATGATTTTATCAAATTGAAGGCGATTCTGTTGAATTGCAGACGATCCAGATCGCTATAAGTAATCAGAAACTTCATCGACTTCCGGATCGGTAATCTTCATTGGCCTCCTGCAAATTCTCTATTTTTGCTTTCTTTTTTGTTTGTTGTATTCATTTAAATTGCATTTTCATGTAGTTTAAGTTAGAATCATTCGGCCAAACCTAGGATGAATGTTTAAAAATAAAACGAACTCATCAAAACTCATTCCCAAAACCTAGGCATGGAAACTGCCGCCAAATGTTTCCTGGTGAACCCACCATCCATCGAAAAATCACCAAAATACACCTCCCTTGAGAGGCGGGACCTTCGCAAAGTCCTCTCGTCCGAGGTACCGCACCATCCTTTTCCCATCCTCCTTCCGGGTGCGGATCCAATAGCCTGAAGGTAGGGATGCAAAAAATTTGGAGCGATACATTTTGGTGAACCCGACGTGAATGCATCATAACCTTTTGAAAACAAAAGCAAAAACAAACAAAAACAAAAAAAAATTAGAACAACTAAAACTTAGATGCATTTTAAAACATTTAAGGTTCAAAATCATGTTTAGATGGTAGCTCCTAAAAAGAGGTTAGCAGTTACTATAAACGTAGTAAACCAATTAGCAGCCATAGAAGTTAATTCTGTCCTTAGTATCCCCGAAACAAGTAGAAATCAATCCTTGTGGGATGAGCTTATCAAGAGACTTAGTATCATTTCATCTAGGTCCACACAACTTAAACAGATTAAGAGGCTAGTCTTGGATAGAATCCTGGATCCTCATCAATTAGTGTTCTATCATGAACTTCAGAGAGCTTGCCATAGGTGGTTAGCCTATAGGAGAGCTTTAGTATCTTCAGAGTTGTTTAGCTTCGAGGAATACCTCGAAAACGCAGACATTGTACACCGCTTCTTAGGCCTTGTAGAAGACCAAGAAGTTGTTCTTACAGATAGTGAAAGATGGAATAGAGTTCCGCGAGCTGTGCTATATCGAGAGTATTGCCATGAGCTTTACTTTTATCAACCAGCATCTGAAATAGACAATATCACCATAGCCCTTTTCATCAAATTCTTAAAAGAAAACTTTCAATTTGAAGAAGAACATTTCATGACCCCTGAACAACTTGAACCTATTAATGATATTCATAAGTTATTCATAGAAGATTAGTTCATCTACTTTCAACCTTATTATTATTGTGTGCATTTATTGTTTCATTTGCTGTCTTTATTATATTGTTTCAAAGAAAAACTAAAAAACTAAAAAATCAAAAAAAAAAAAAAATCAAAAAAACATAGTAAAAACTTAAACATTTCATTTACAATATTGCATTAGGTATATATAAATATATACCTTTTAATTTGTTGCATATATATATATATATATATATATATATATATATATATATATTTGCTGAAATCAAAACTTAGCACCATGACTAAACTTAGGAATGGTAAAGAAATTTTAGGAGAAGGAGAAGATTGGCTACAAAATACAACTGAAAACCCAAATGTCCTTCTTGGAGATACAAATCCGGAAGGTGAAACTCTAGGTCAATCATATGAAGACTTAGGTGAAGATAAGGAACAAGAAGGAAGTGTTAAAGAATCTTCGTCCCCTAGAATAGCTCCAAATGGAGGCATCACTTTTGACAACGCAGAACATTTTCAAAAATTTCTTAATCAACATATCGACGTCCTTAATGTGGCAGTCCGTATTGATAAAGGGGAAATTAGTGATGCTCAAGCAGCCTTAGAACGGGCACTTGATATGCAAACTAATCCCTTGTCTTTCATTGATCAAGAAAGTGATAAGGGTGGACCATCTAATGCGAATATGGTCACTATAGCCCAAGCCATGACCAAACAACAGGTCACCCAACCTCCTAAGCAACCTGTTACTCAACCTAAAATCACTCCCGCACAAAAGAAAATTCCCTTCACTACTTCCTTCCTCCAAACTATTGAGCAAAATGCTTTAAATAGACAAAAATCTAAAACAAAGCCAAATACAAACTTTCAACAATCTACAATACAACACAATCCAACTTCAAAATTCCTCCATAATATTTTTCCTACCAATGTTTTACACAATAGTAACATGGCATCTAATCTGCATGTTCCTCCATCCTACGCCCATAACACTCATGTCAATGCCCCATCGAATCAATATGGGGGGCAAACTAGTAATCTGGAAGCTATGGTGAAACAATTGGCTTCACGTATGGACCAGATAGATCCCTACCGTCCCTCGTATAATTATCGAGAGATTTGTAGCCAACCATTGGATCCCATAGTGGTAGCTCAACCATACCCTAAACATTTTCCCATGCCCGTCTAGCCTATCTATAAAGGAACCGAAGATCCCATAGAACATCTTCGCATGTTTAGGATAGCATGTCACGACATATCGCATGACGACTTGCTATTACTAAAAATGTTCCCCAAAAGTTTAGGTGGAATGGCGTTAGAGTGGTATTATCAATTGCCCACTCATTCCTTAAGAAACTTTGAAGAAACAGCCGAGTCATTTGTTCATCAATTTAGTGCCTACATCGAGAGGCATGTAACTATTAAAGACCTATACAATTTAAAACAAGATAAAGACGAATGTTTTGCTGATTTCTTAGCAAGATGGAGACAATTGATAGGAAAACTGCACTTTGTGCTACCCTATAGGGAAATGTTAGACATTTTCATTAACAATTTACAAGAACAACTTTCTTATGAGCTATCAATAGCTACTTTGACTACCTTCGATCAAGCTATAGACTTAGCTCGAAGAGTAGAAGATGCCCTCATTAGGAGAGGCCAACTTAGAAAGAAGGATGATGAGAAAACATCTAGAAATCAATATAAAAACAAACAAAGTTGTCGGTGATGGAGTCACCGACAAGAGAAATGTTGCTAATGTCAATGCAACAAAAACAACAGAAAAATTCATCTTGAAACCTCCCGATAAGCCTCCTCGAGAGTTCACTAGATTAAACCAACCTTTATCAACTATTTTACCTCAACTTCTTGAAAGAGGTTTAATCCAATCGCCAGCTATCCGGGAACCTGACCCAAGCATACCCGGATATAGAGCCGATTTGCACTGTGATTTTCATAGAGGTCCTGGACATTCTACCAACGCTTGTAAGAGATTGAAACATAAAATACAAGATTTGATTGACAATAATGAAATGGAAGTGCAAGCCTTCCAACCTAAACAAAACCCTCCTAATAATACTCAAAATAACTATTCCCCAAAATCAAAATCAGAATGCCAATCAAACTTTAGACATATTTCAACACCCTTTACCAAGACATGGTAAAGAGGTAGCTAATCAAATTGAACATCATAATGTTCCCCCTCCTACCCGATATGTAGGAACCATTAGCGGGAAATTACCTATTCAAGACTCTCACACATTCGACACAACCTTATCCCTGGTTACAACCAGGCCCTTATATAATTTTCAAACTTCTGATTCTAGCGATATAGAGTCAGATAGTGAAAGTGAAGTAGACACTATTCAATCGAATAGTTCTGAAAACGAATCAGATCCTATTCAACCTATCACAGATGCTAATGTTCCAGAAGAACCATTTCCCGGAAGAGTCACTACTCGACCTTCTTCTAATGAAGTCCTTCCTTATGAACAAGCCATAAACTCTCAACCGAGACCGTTTCAACGTCGTCACTATAACATTGTAGGTACCATCGGAGTCGTCACCCGACAACAAGCTCAAAATCCCCAACAAGAACCAAACCGAACGATGGACCAGCTCCATTTGTTCTGAAAAATCCTAATAAAGGAAACCATGCTCCTATTGTTCAACCTAAACCCCCTTACAACATTAATGAGCAATTGTCTAATACCACCGCCATAATCTCCCTTTTAGATTTATTAAGATCCTCTCCCACCCATAGGGATGAATTGATGCTTACTTTGAGCCAGATGATGGTACCTCAAAACATCCAACCTGAAGCTATGGCCAATACTATCATCACGCGAGAGATTGATTGTATTGACTTTCGGGATAAAGATATCCCACAACATAGTTTACACAAGGATAATCCCTTGTATATTACAACTTTAATTGGGGATGTAGTCATCAAACGAGTCCTGATTGATAATGGCTCATCTCTAAACATCTCGCACCTTTGACTTCTACCAACGATTTGGTTTTAGAAGTGATGAAATGAAGAAGACTGATATGATTATCAAATCCTTTAATGACGAAACACAAGAAACGTGTGGAGTCATTACCCTCCCATTGCAAGTTGGTCCTAGAACCCTTGAGACAATTGTGTTTATTGTACATTGCCCAACATCGTACAATATACTTTTGGGTCGCCCTTGGATTAACGCCATGCGAGCAGTCCCATCAACTTTACACCAATGTGTTAAGTTTGAGTTTAAAAATCAGTTGGTCACTATTCATGGTGACCCTAGACCTTTTGATATGTGTGCATTGGCAGTAACCAGCTTGGAGTGCAATTTTGCCCCGCTCTCGTCATCCACATATCCTAGTTCTTCTTCATCTAAAACTCGTGAAATATAAACCCATCACTTCATCTATTCCTCCTCCATTAACTTCATCTTCCCATATAGATCAACCACCTTCTAAACAAATTACTCGTAGAACTTCAAAAAGCTCTTAAAACTACAACCAATTCTTCAAGTTCTAATCCCATAAATTCAAAACCTATAGACACATCTATCATACCTTCCACATCTCAAGACATAGGTAATAAGCCTTCTACATCTTATGCCCTTTTTGATGATATTTTACCAGATTTATCTACAACCTTAATATCAGAAAAAATGAATGCTTTCATGCAAGATTCAAACCTTTTAAATCAATTGCCGCCATCTCCTCGTACTTTGGGCCTCCCACAACCTATGGGAAGTACTTACCAAGTCGGGAGTTGTGCCTTCATTTACAAAGGATATGACTGAGGAAGAATCCCTCAAAATATCAAAACCCATCATGATGGATATGCTCGGTGCTATTTTACCAATGATTATATTAAAGCTAAACCCATGATGCTTAAAATGGGATATAAAGGGAAAGGCTTAGGACCTTTCCAAAATGGCATGAAAGAACCTTTCGAGGTAGAACCATGGCCTGCCCGATGTGGTGTGGGCCTATTACCTAGTAAGGGTCAACCTTTTCCTTTTGAGGATGATGATCATCTCATATGCTATCAAGACTATTTGGATAGACATGTTGATTTGCCTCTTAAAAATATGTCATTTTCATGCAACATGCTATCCATAGCATACCCTGAAATGATTGTTGACCCCGATGAAGAGTTGGAAGGAGATATCTTCCATGACGTCTCCGTTGAAGAGATGTTGTACAACGGGTTTTATTTTGATGGTTCTATACCAACCATAGCTCAACTTGAGGCCACTGACCCTCATAACGAATTATCTAAATTAACTTTACAAGAATTACAAGAGTTGGGTGTTTCACCCACCCCACCTAATTTTGAAAGAGATCTACACATGGAGGTAGAAAATGTCATTAAAATTAATATTGGAACTGAGGACAACCCTCACATAATCAACATTGGAGCAGAACTAAGTCAAGAAAAACAAGAACAATACATTGCATTTCTTAAATAGTATGAAGATGTCTTCGCTTGGACATATGAAGATATGCCAGGTCTAGACCCTTCTGTAGTCATGCACCATCTAGTGGTCCATCCGGATGCTAAACCTGTTAAACAAAAACTTAGAAAAATGCATCCCAAAGTGGCTCTACTAGTCAAAGGGGAGTTAGAAAAACTCCTGAATGTTATCTTCATACAAGCTATTGATTATGCTGAATGGATCTCTAATGTAGTTCCAGTCACCAAGAAAGAAGCTACCAAAGTTAGGGTTTGCACAGATTTCAGAGATATTAATGCTGCATGCCCTAAAGACGACTTTCCTCTTCCAAATATGGATCAAATTATTGACTTCACTGTCAGAAGTGGGATGATGTACTTAATGGACGGATTCTCCGGCTATAATCAGATCAGGATAGCTCCTGAAGACCAGGCTAAAACAACCTTCATTACCCCCTGGGGTACCTTTTGCTGGAAAGTGATGCCATTTGGCTTAAAGAACGCCGGTGCAACTTATCAACGGGCTATGACCTACATTTTTCATGATATGATGCATGATATCCTACATGATTATGTAGATGATATTATAGCGCGCTCTCTTATTGAAGATCATCATTTAGACGATTTAAGAAAAGTTTTTAATCGATTACGAGAATATCTCATTCGATTAAATCCAGAAAAATGTATATTCGGAGTTAAATCCGGCAAGTTATTAGGGGTTTTAGTTTCTTTATGTGGTATCAAAATTGACCCTCTCAAAATTGCGGCTATCACTGATATGCCCGCACCCACTAATATATCTGAATTACCAAGTTTACAAGGTAAACTTCAAGCTATCCATCGCTTCATTGATAAGCTGGCGGACAAAACTGGTCCCTTTCTTAAACTCCTTAAGAAGGACGTCCCCTTTAATTGGGACACAGAATGTAGAGAAGCTTTTGAACTTCTCAAGCAATATCTCCTTAACCCTCGGGTGCTTTCACCGCCTAAATCTGATCACCCATTTCTTCTATATATTTTTGCTTCAGATTCTTCCTTAGGAGCTATGTTAGCTCAGCTTGATGATGAAAAACGAGAACGTGCTAATTATTACATTAGCCACACCTTCATCAGTTATGAAACCCGCTATACAGCGTTAGAGAAGTTATGTCTAGCAGTCGTGTTTGCTACGCAAAAATTACGACATTACATGCTTAGCCAAAAAATGTATGTCATTGCCAAATATGATCCTTTAAGATATCTCATGAGTCAACCTTATTTATCGGGTCGCACAGCCAAGTGGGTTCTTGCTCTAAGCGAGTTTGATCTCACCTTCATAGGACAAAAGTCTTTTGAGGGTCAAATCATAGAAGATCAATTAGCTGCTGCACCCTTAGAGTCTACTCATCCCCTCATTATCGAGTTTCCTGATGAATGCCTTCAATTAGAGGCAGACCTTGTTGAACAATGGTCCTTATACTTTGATGGAGCCCGATGCATGAGTGGGGCTGATGCGGGTATTATTTTAATATCTCCGCAAAAACATCTTATTCCTCTGTCCTTCAAACTAACCTTTGCTTGCACCAACAATACTGCTGAGTATGAAGCTCTAATCTTTGGATTACGAGTTACTTTAGTGCTTAAAATTAAAAACCTCTTAGTTTTTGGGGATTCCCAATTGGTTATAAACCAAATTAATGAAGTTTATCAGACCAGAGATGATAAAATTCACCCATATAAGGCCTATGTTTTACAACTAATGGCCTTGTTTGATCAAGTTACCTTGGAAGCCATTCCTCGAACTAGCAACCGTGCAGCGGATGCTATGGCCGCCGCTGCATCTCTCTTACCCTTGGAGTTAGATGACGAATATGCCACTATCATCATTCGTCGACTCCAGGAACCCGCTTCACATAAGTCATGCTTAGAGCCTTTGGATGTGTTTATAATCAAGGAAACTACTCCTGAACTCTGGTATACATACATATTTGATTTCATCCAAAATGGGACTTTCCTTGCTAATTCTAATCGCAACCAGCGTCGGTTATTACGTCGACGAGCAAGTCGATTTGTAATCATTGGCAATACTTTATATAGGAGATCTTTTGAAGGTATCCTATTAAGATGTCTAAATTTAAAAGAGTCTAAATCAGCCTTAAGTGAAGCCCACGATGGATCTTGTGGAGGACACTTTAGTGGTAGTGTCATTGCTAAAAAGCTCCTTCGGATAGGATACTTTTGGCCTACCATGGAAACGGATGCACATGAATATGTGCGCCATTACGACAAGTGTCAAAAACATGCTGACCTTGTCCATGCGCCTGCATAAGATTTGCAGGCTATTTCTTCTCCTTGGCCCTTTTCTAAATGGGGCTTGGATATTATTGGTAAAATTAATCTTGTGTCTTCTGATGGACATAAGTTCATCATAACCGCCACTGAGTATTTCATGAAGTGGGTTGAAGCTATGCCTTTAGCTTCATGCACTGGTTCACAGGTCTCTAAATTCATTTTTAATCAAATCATCTGCAGGTTCGGAATTCCTGCAAATCTCATCTCTGACAATGGAACTCCGTTCAAAAATAAAGATGTTAAAAAATTATGTCAAAAATATAAGATTCAACATCACTGGTCTACTCCCTATTATCCTCAAGGTAATGGTCAAGCAGAAGCTTCTAACAAAACTCTAATCAAAATTCTCAAAATACTAGTCAATAAAACTGGCCGTGACTGGCATATTTAATTATATCTAGCCTTGTGGGCTTATCGAACTAGTGTTCGAACCCCCACGGGCACTTCACCATTTGTTTTGGTATATGGTGCCGAAGCAGTTTTTCCATTTGAATTAGAAGTTCCTTCTTTGGCTCTGCTACTTCAAGACACCGAAGTAGGATATGAATATCACGCTGGCAGAATCAGTCAGCTGGAACTCCTAGATGAAAAACGCATCAATGCTTTAGAGCATCTCCGTGCATACCAAAACAAGCTTAAAAGAGCATATAATAAGAAAGTTCATCATCGATTCTTTGAGATTGGCGACCTTGTTCTAAAAGAAAATAAAAAAATACAAATGCAACCAAAGAACTTAAAGGTAAATTTGAGCCCAACTGGCTCAGACCGTACATCATTACTGCAAAATTTGAATCAGGAGCGTATAAATTATCTACCTTAGATGGTAAAGAACTTAAAGAACCCATGAATATTTTACATCTCAAACGTTATTATGCATAAATTTGGTCATTTCATCCATGTATATATTTGTTCAAAATAATTATCTTGTATTTCTTTCAATTTATTCAAAAACCTCAAAAAAATTCATAAAATCTTCAAAAATCTTCAAAAATATTTATTGCATTTCTTTAAAGCACTTGTAAAGTTCCTTTTGCTCCAAAACAAAAATCAACATAAAAATCCAAAAACAGCTATATGCTTGACTCTTTCGAAACCAAAACAATATATAGAATAAAGAGAGAGTCAACATTCTCAAAACTTTCTCAAAATCATTATTTTCTTACAATTATTGCAATTATATGTTTCAACTTATTTTGGATAAAACTAGCATTTATTTGGCATCCCTCACTTGCACACTCACACAATAAATATCTTGATTTTATCTGGCATGATTACTAATCTCTCTTATATCAAAGTTCACAAAATTCAATTAAATAAAGTTTGAGCATAGAGAATTGATCTTGTTATTTACTTAAACCAAGCACATATTTTCACAATAAAATGATTATATTTGTAATTTCCATGTTTTGCTACATAGTAGAACCGATTTCTTGAGTGAAAAGTTTCCCTTGCTATCCTATCATGCACATGGTCTAGAATCTTTGAGAATTGGCAAAAGGACAAGCTCACCCCTACCCAGAATAAAAATCCCTTGCTCTACAGCTAATCTGAGCAAGTATCCCTAGAAAAAGAAAAAGAAAAGAAAAATTCAAAAAAAGAGAAATTTTTTTTTTTATGTCAGCAATGTTCCAAGCATTATCAAGCAAAAGAAATACAAAAAGAAAAATAAGCAAAGTTCAAAAGAAAGCAAGAAAAGCAATAAAATCCCTTTCCCTACCCTTTGAAAAGAAAAGAAGGGTGAATGAGCTTGAATCCCTGGAATTCTCAATTATTCGAAAACTGTGAGGTAAGCCCCATAACAAGTGGTTTGCGCCCAACCTGCTTGGCCTTGGGTAACTCCTAGCATGGTGATATGTCCGTCACATTAGCGACCTTCTTTTGTATAGACCTATGTCTCGCTTATGGATTAGCTAGCTCTTGATAATCCGATCTACATAGTAGCCTAGTATGGTTATATGCATCTACATCATGGTTAATGAACACTTATTTGGTTTCTTCAAATCACTTGTATCATAGTATCTTGCTCAAAACTCGGTAAATGACCAATGCAATTGCACACACATTTGTATTTGAGAGATTTTGTCTATCATTATGATAAATCAAGATTGGCAATGAATTCACTTATGCACATGGGATTCCTTATAAATCTAACTTTTTGTCTTCAAAATACTTTGAAATATTATTTTTACAAACTTGTTTGGAATAAACCAAGTACAATTATTTACCACAAAGATAACTATATAATAGAAAAAATCAAAAATTTCAATCAAAACATATCATATATATCTTATCGACTTTCGCAACGATGGTATAGTTTCAAAACCAAAATTGGAATTTTATGCTTAGCACAAGTCCTCATTATCATATTTTTTGTTCATTAAAAATTAATAATGCAATAAAACTATCCTTTCTTTGATCTTCGCGATGATGGTATCAGTCTATACCTACATATTCTATGCCTAGCGCAAACCATTGTAACAATTTTATTTCCTGATTTATCAAAGATCATACAAAACATATGACTTCATTTTTTTACAAATTATGCTTTTTAAAAGCAAACACATTTTTATTATTTCATATCATTATGTCAACCTTTGCATTTTGCAATGATGGTATAATTCTTAAGGAATTATTCAACAATTTTTATCACACTTAGGAATTTATGCCTAGCAAAAATTATTTTACAATATTTCATGCATAATATTTTCATGGAAATCTGAAAGCAAACCATCATCATCATTTGCATCATCACAACAAAGTCTTAAGACAAGTCTCTTAAGCACTCTTTTCTTTTTAACAATATTTCTATCCTGGGACTAGCTTGACGACCGAGTGAGCAGCGACTCCATGAAATGGTCTATAATAGCGACAATGTCCTTTGAAATTATTGTTAGAAATATATTTTTCTTTTTATCACATTTCATTACAACCAATCAATTTGTTACATCAGATTATTTTATTTAAAATATTTAAAGCATGACATCCAAGTTATAATATTTTCCAAAACGACATAATTACATGAATCATCAATAAAATCATTACATCAATCAACTCAATCAATCAATCAAACATAAAAAGCATCATAAGAATCACATAATACAAGTCATATGATCAAAAATATCTCATATATATATATCAACAAAATATATACATCATCAAAACTGGATTGGTATGCCACAATCTGTACCTCGGCATACTCAATCCTCTATCAATACAAGTATAATACAATATCAGTAGCAATATCCCGCCCTCTAGCCTCGAGAGCCTCTAGAGCTCTCGGCCTCATATCCTCCCCCACCCTACGGAGGACGAGGTGGTCCCATTGCAGTATGTGTGGTACTGCGAGTCCTTGTCGTCGACCGAGATGAGCTCCTCATCAACCCTGTCCTGATAGGATCTGCTATGGTAGGTGGCACCTGTATCCTCTAGCCCTCTGGCACCGCCTGGTAGTATAGAGCCTAATAGAATGCGGTCTGAGAAACCGACCGCATCAGCTCTTGAGTGCTCACCCCTCCGCCTCATGCCCTGAGATGAGCATTCTCGTCTCGTAGCTGCGACACCTCAGCATGGTGCTGTGCAGCTGCATCCTGTAACATCTACACCTGAGCTCGCAGATGATCTCTCTCTGCCTAGAGAGTATCCATCTTGCTACTCTTGCCTATGTCCATGCCCTTGCCCTTATCGGGCGATGGTGGCCTCTATGGAGATGGGGGTCTCGCCTCCCTCCTCTCCCTCTCCCTCTATCACGGCCTCTCCTGTGCCTGTGGCCTCCTCTACTCTCCTCTATCGTGACCCCGGGCTGCCTCTACCATCGCCTGGCGCTGCCTCCCTATCCGACGCACAACTACGTGGATCGGTCCCTGAGCCCTCGTCATCCGAGGAGGGCGGATGCCTACGTACCAGGCATCATAGCCATCGGCTACCCCTACATCGTCCCCATCCACTGGCTGAATGGGGGCATCATTCGTGTCCTAAATCTAGAATCATTGCATATCTGGAACCCCGCTAACTGTGGTGTTATCCCGGATAGTCCAAGAAAACTCATAATCCCTGAGAGATGGGATCCCCTGCTATAGACCAAACTATCGCAACACTCAGTCGTAGCGGTGGACCTCCACCTCACCCCTCTCCATCCGTAGCCAGTAGACTCGACTGATGTGAGCCAGCTCCTATGCGTCCTCTGCCCACCCTGGATGCTGCCTCCACGGCCTCCAGGTGATCTGGTCTAGGACCAAGTCATCCAGTAGTCTTTGGGACACCGGTAGGTCGATCCGTCGCTGTGACCCTCTCCAAAGCCACCAGTAGAAGACTCGGTGCCTCTCCCCATCAACCCCTATCAGTGGAAGCCCTACCGGCCTCCGCACCACAATGTGCTCCCAGCACCAAACCTGTAGGAGCGATGTCATGACCAGACATCGCCCGCCCTTGTACATGACCCCGTAAAGGATCCTGTACAGCCGACATAGAACAAAGCTGCCCCAAGAAAATCTATAGCCATGGTCATGCATGTCGCAGATCACATCTACCAGCATCCATGGTACCCTGCATCCACTCTGGTGGCACAGCAGAAGTCCACCAACCACCCCAGCCAAAACTCGTGTCAGTGTAGATGCCCCAGGCATCTGGCGTAGTGCCTCGATGTTCACTCCGCCCTTCTCTAGGGTGAAGCTCGGGTCACCGCAGAGTCATCCCATTACATGGCCCTGATTGGCCATAGGTGTGATCATCCTCCATTGTATGGGGATTCTAAGAATCCTACATACATCCTCTAGTGTGGGAGTCATCTCCCCTGTCGATAATCGGAAGCATGAAGAGCCCGGGTACCACCTCTCTGCTAGGGCTGTCAGTAGCCCCATGTTAGTAGAAACCTGCGGCATCTCTGCCACATGCTGCAAGCTAGCCTGTGCCAGCAGATCCCGCTCTGCCTGGGTGAGAGCAGCCAAGTCGTCTCTCAGTCTGTCGTATTTCCACTCTCCGCTCTTTAGTAATCCTCTCTGCAAGCATAAACAATCAAAACAACAAACAATCATTAATAACAATTTTAGCAATCAATAATGCAACTTAAAGATCAAATTTTTGCAATTGATGATATCGCCCACTATTGGCCGATATCGTCCGAAATTTGAGCAAAATCGTCTCCGATTTCGCGTGTCGAAATCGTCTCTAATTTGACGAAATCGTCCCTTTTTCGCCGATTTCGCCCTTGGGCGAAATTGACGAACTTGAGACGATTTCGTCGAACTAGGGACGATTTCATCCGGACGACGTCGATGGCCAAAAACGGCCGCGATGCTCAAAATTCATCCTAAAATTCATTTACAAAGCATGTAAATTCAAATTAAATCAATCTAAACTAAGTTTAAACCCTTACCCGTAGACCGCAGCGGACCTCTATAGATCTATGCGCTGTCTCTACCATTTTTGCTCCAGAGCTCTAAAAACAATAAAATGAACAGTAACAATGAATTAGGGTTTTACCCTATTTTTCTTAATTTTATTCAAAATAATTCACAAATAATTTTTGCTTTTTCGTGTTTTTACCTCAAACGTTCGATTTGGGTAAAAACACGGAGGGGGCACCATAGTAAGCTGTCGTACGATTCGACCAAGAATCATCGCCTAAAAATGGGAATAATTTTTTGCTTTCTCGTAGATCAAGAAGAACTCATATTTAACGCATTTTCTTTGGAAAATTCGCTAAAGAGGGGGCAAAATGTAGCACCCTAAAATTGACGCAGTAAAATTGGAATAATTACATTCACCTTAGTAAATAAATTTAAATTCAAATTTAACCTCCCAAATCACTCGTTAACCGCCGAGAAACCTGTTTCCTCTTTTTCTGCGCCATTTTTAGCAATTTTTTTGATCGTTTGACGATATCGTCTCCGATCAGACGATATCGCCCCAGATTTGACGATTTCTTCTAGACTAGAACATCCAAACGATTTTGTCGCAAAACTGAATTTGCATAGTTGGAATCCGTTCCAACGGGTCTCCAATCCGGGCAGAAGCGTGTCTGCGCCATTGGGACCCTTCCCCCATTGGAGATCTCCCAAATTGGGATGATCTCCAACCTCCCAAAAACTATCCTATGCCTATTTAACTCTAAAACTTTTCCTTCCCCAACCCCTGGCTGAATTTTTATGTAAATCAACTCCCTATGCGCTAAAACACTTCAAAATTTGCTCTTGCACTAGTCCTATATTAATTTTATTACAGGTACACCACTAGTTTTCAGTCGAAGCTAGCACCTATCGCAGTCGACGAACCTGTCAAGATAGTAGGTGATCTAGTCAAATTCGGGACGATCTCGTACTGATGCGAGACGATTTCGACTGTAGCACACATCGAGGCAATCAGTGTCTGGAGTTTTCTCTTCTTTCTCTTTTATCTGTCATTTTATGCTATAAATTAGATTGTCTATTCAGTTTTTATACTATATTGCATCTGGAGTTCACCCATTTTGTCTAGTTTGCATATTAAGATCATATTCTGCTATCTAAACACAGTGATTTGCATTTACTTTTGTTCTTGTATATTGTTCAATACTCATATTACTTTTTCATATAGTTTGCCCTTGTTTACAAAATAGAATTTCTTGTATTTCGCATCTGTTTGCTATTTTGCAGGTCTCTGATGAATTCGTCTGACGAATTCATCAGATTGCAGACGATCCTGTCAGTTTAGATGATTTTATCAAATTGAAGGCGATTTTGTTGAATTGCAGACGATCCAGACTGCTACAAGTAATCAAAAACTTCATTAGACTTCCGGATCAGGTAATCTTCATTGGCCTCCTGCAAATTCTCTATTTTTGCTTTCTTTTTTGTTTTTTGTATTCATTTAAATTGCATTTTCATGTAGTTTAAGTTAGAATCATTCAGCCAAACCTAGGATGAATGTTTAAAAATAAAACAAACTCATCAAAACTCATTCCCAAAACCTAGGCATGGAAACTGCCACCAAATGTTTCCTGGTGAACCCACCATCCGTCGAAAAATCACCAAAATACACCTCCCTTGAGAGGCGGGACCTTCGCAAAGTCCTCTCATCCGAGGTACCGCACCATCCTTTTCCCATCCTCCTTTCGGGCGCGGATCCAATAGCCTGAAGGTAGGGATGCAAAAAATTTGGAGTGATACACTTATAAATAAAAAGGGAAACAACCATAAATATGAGGCACTAGATCCCAACAATGTTTCTAATAGAGAAATTATGCTCAAGGATATCAAGAATAGAAAATTAATTCTCTAGGATAACAACAACAACAATTAAAAATAAAAAATGTGTAAACTTTGTGGTAGAAATGGCCATATAATAAAGGAATGTTAGCATGATCTATTTATGAATGGGTATTCTCCATGAGAGATAAGCCAACAACAAGACAAGACATCATCAAACAAGAAAAACCAAATTTGGAAAAGACATAAAAAGATAACGTATCCAAGGAGAACCATGTTAAATAAGAAAAATAAAAACATGTGTTTGTTGCACAAGAACAACTAAGATAACACAATAGTGTTTGATATGAACAAAGAAACACAATATATGATAGTTCAATAATATAGGATTCATATAAATTATTTAAATTCTTATACAATAGATATTTTATTAGTTGATCTCTCCAATCCATAAGAGAAGAATATGAAAAATAAAATTATGTATCTTCAAATAAAGAATATTCAAGTACAAAATATTAGATATGTGCATTATAAATGTGATTATTATCCATCTATAGAACTTTATTTAGAAGATAACGAATTTAATTAGGAACCAATGCATCAATTATTTAAGATTCAACCTTTGATAGCACATCGAGAAGGCATGAATACATTAATTTCCATAAATTTCTTCTTCAAATGAATAATGGTAGGACAAATAAGAAGTAAAAAGTGATTTATATCATTACATCAAGTCATGATAAAAACACAAAGTTGATATAGGTAAGTACAAAAGATATGGGATCACACAACAAATATTGGTAACGAGTTAATTCAATAATTAACACACGATGTATGGTAGCTCAAGACAAAAATTATCCATATGAAGACAATGGAGGAGGCACATATTAATTGCATTGGATTTATAAATATTATATTTTGAATATTTATTTATAATACCTTTTTTTTTGTGCAAGATCAATGGAACTTGACACTCTTAAGTATTTTAGTAAGTAGTCTACATTGAGGTGGATATTTTCTCTCTCAAATTCCAACATTAATCTAGAACATTTTATCAAGTCAGAAGCCAAGATTTTGAGCAATATCTAAGACTATGATGTAACAGGGGAGTATTAGGAGTTATTACATCATAACCCATATGACCATGAGATTAGTATAACTACCCATCACAAGGACTATGCATGTACTAGAGGACAAGGGTAGTTTTATGATAATTTAGAAGTTTATTATACCAAAAATGGGTATCTAATGTATTAAAAATATCTACCATTTCATAATGAAAATCATTGAATCAATTTCTAACACACAAGTCTTAGGAACAACAAGATTTACCCTATATACCTATGATACGATGCACTTTTTTGTTTCGTATTTAAAAATTTTACATATTTTTTAATTTTCTTCTCCTAAAAGTCTATTTTTAATACCTCATAGTACACATTTATAGTTATAATATTTCTTATTTTCACTAGATAACACATGTACCCATTTTTATGTGATTAATTTGATGTTCCTTCTTGATTTTAACCTTATATGTTGGTTGGAAATTATCATGTACTCTAATTTTATATATAATATTTTAAAATATAAATTAATTACATACCTTATTTTAGAAATATTATATTGTTTTATTGAAACATATCAAGTGTGATAAAAATGGCATTGATGATAAGCACATCAATCTAATATGGGTTTGTCAAAAAATAAAATATTTATCACAAGCTTGATCAATGGATTGGGACCCATAGAAATTCTCAAAGTACATCACAAACTAAACTCATCTAACTTGTTCATCTTGATGGACTAGAAGAACAATATTTTGGTGAGATTGTTCAAGACTTGAGAAAGGTAAGAAATCTTCTCTGTGAAATATTAGAGGAGAAAGAAGAAGAACAATGGATTTAGAAATAGATGAGAAAATATTGTAAGTATAATTCAGATCCTTTTAACTACACATTTGAAGATATTGATAAAAAGAGAAGAAAGTCTGCAAAGTTTCAGAAATAGTGTAGCTATAAATCATATTTTCAAGGATCTAAGAAAAAAATATATTTTTAGAAAAAAGGATAAAATTAAAAAATGATTTAAAATATTTTCTCCCCATTGTTACATCTGCAAAAGAAAAGGGCATTATGCAAATAAGTGTCCAAATAAAAAATATTTTAAGGATAAGAAAATCAATCTTATTCCTTCTGTTGATGAATACATTTTCATATCTGACTCTGAGTATGATAGTGAAGAAAAATTTTATTCAGATATTGGAAATCAGATAAATCTTTTTTCTAATGATGATGACGACAAAAATTTTAGTTGTTCTAGTAGTCAAGCTGAATCTGATATTGATTTTCAGATTAACATATTTTCTTGTCAGTCTAGAGAATATCTTGTTGCTGAGATAGATAAAGTTGAAAAAGCTTATCATTCTGAAATTTGGGATACTACCAAGATAATGGCATTGCAACACAAAATACAAAATCTCAAAGGAAAATTAGTACAACTTGATTGGAATGAGAAAATAAAACCTCCACGACAAAAGCAATCACTTGCTTCTTTCATCCATTCTAGAGGTGATTTGAAACCTCCCACCGTCTCAACATCATCAACACCAAAACAAGAACTTGGAAGTTCTTACCTTAGAGATCCTCCCAAAAAGGGTCCTGAATGTCATAAGTGGTGTATGTAGAGGCTAGAAGCTCTGGAAATTTATATTCCTAGAGCTCAAAAGGAATTTTAAGAACTCTCCAAGGAACAAGCAGAGTATGAGGTGAACAACGCCTATGAAGAAGATATTGCAAACATAGTCAAACAACACTAGAGATAATTCACAAGTTAGCATATTGACTAGGAATATGCAAATAGACGTAAACACTATCCATTATTCTAATTTACCTACTTTTCAGGTTCTAGTTAAATACAAATATTTCAAGCCTTACAAAATAGATGCCATAGTTGATTCTGGTGTAGTTACTAGTCTTTGTTGGTATAAAACTATTTTTGCAGATATGTGGTAACATAATGAAAATATTATTGCATTCAATATATACACAACTCTAAATTCTCTACCAAATTTAATTTGTTGATTGGTGATAAAACTATTTATTGTGAATTCGTACAATTCGAGATGCCTAAATATGACATGAGGGTAGCTTAAAACCACCCTCTTACGGTAATTAAAGTGTAATTATTGCAATAGGATTGAATATAAAAAGTATGATTGTTGAAATTTTTACCCCTATAAATATTGTGGAAGAAAATATCATTCTTCAACACCTTCTTAGTACAAATAAAAATATCGTGGAAGATTTGAAAGGGCACTATTATTTAGATTAGGTAATATTTTACAAAAACTTATTTATGAAGCATCTTCCATCAATAGAGAAAAGCGTTCAATTTTTGAAATGCAAGATGGGAAAATATTTTAAGATAAAAAGTTTAGAAAATAAATAAAATAAAAATGGATCTATTATGGTCTAACCTTATATTACAAAGTAATCAAGAATGATCCATATATATAAAATATTGAAGAAGAATTTCAAGCTATTCATTCATATGAACCTAAAGCTAAAGAAAAATAAGTTCAAGAAGTTTGTGATCTAGATCATGAAGATCTAAAGCTGGAAGAATCAAATAATGAAGAACCTATAGCATAATTCAAGCAAGAAAAAGAACCTAGTTGATCTCAAGACAAGGTTCGTGAATAATGCAAGGTCACATGAAGATTGGAGATAAAGACGAAGAACAATATTGAAGACTAAAGACTTCAATAACCAAATAATATAATAGAAGAGAATGTTGAGGAAATTTACATTATGTGGTACATACTAATGTAAATCCACGGTATCCTCATGGTATATTTGCAAATATGTAAAATATTAGAATTGAGTCTATAGTTTAGAGTGGGATTTATATTTTCCATTTTATGTAAATGTCAATATGTAAGAAATGCACAAGTATCATGTAAGAGACAATGTGTACAAGTATCTTGTATGTAAGAGTGTAAATATGAAATGTGAGGATGTGCACAAGTGTTCTAGACTAGGAATGCATGTAGAAGTGTAAGAGTCATGTAGATGTGTACATGTGTCTTAGAGTTAAGTGTCCATCCAGTATGCAAGTGGCAAGATGAAAATACGAGAGTCATGAGACTTGGCATATGGAGAAAAATAGTCAAGTACTTGAAGAGTCATATAACTATGGCCATATTATGGAGACAAAGCTCCATAAAAATGAGATAAATATGATATTTATATCTCATTATTCAATTGTAAGAGGAAGGAATAAAGCTTATATACATTTTGAGCAATTAATATTGTAATTTTTTCTTCATACATAGTACATAAATGATTCAAGCTATTTACATTATATTTTAATAAATAAATGAATGTTATTTTATTTATTATGTAAGCCTTGATATACACATTTTTCTCATATATTATTCTATAATTATTGATATTATTTTGATATTTAATATTGTCGCTATTTTATATTGGGACCTATTTGATAACTTATGATATTTTATGGTAGTAAGGCTTAAAAAGCTAATAGTGGTATTAGAGCTACCACTTGAATCTGTCTAGTTTGATAGATTTCATTGTATTAGCCACCACTATAAATTGACTTTGTCCATTTTTTATAACGTTAAATTGGAGCCTATCCACTTTAAAGATAGTGAAGAATTGAAATCTATTTTTAAATATCTTATTGAGTAGAATAAACTATAGTTTTTTCACTTGATTGAAGGAAAACCAGTGAAGACTAGGACTCAACTAGATTGAAGGTAAATCAACTCAGAAGAATTTTTTTTCAATCAAGCATAGAGCCACCCTAACATTAATATTCTCTAAAAATAGAGAATCAGTATTGATAGATTAAAGCATAACCAACTTTGAAGAAAATATTTTCATTCAGGAAAGAGCCATCTTGATATTAATATTGGATATTCTAGTATGTAGGAGAATAATATTCGTTTCTTAGGTGCAATATGGGATATTTAAAATTTTAGTTTAAGATATAAAAGTTTTATAAGCTTCCTACAAAATATAGAGAAGAATTTTGGCTTCTAAGTATACAAATAAGAAAAAGAAGAAGAAGAAGAATATATAAAGTTGTAGTGGATTGATAAGTAATCAAAGCTTCCTAAGAATAAAGAATAGAAAAAGTAGATAAGAAAGCAACACAAAAAGAGAAGAAGAATTTGGTCAAATTGAACTTGATATATTTAAATAAGAATTATAAATTTATGAAGTATAAAAGAACCAAGTATCTTCCTAGGATACACTAAAGTACTAGACTTATTGAATATATCTATATATCATTTTAGTCTTGGTCATAGATCAAATTTTGAAGCAATTTCTTCAAGGTAGAAAATTATTTTACATAATAGAGAAAGTTATAAGAGGCCCATATAAAAGAGAAAGGCCCAAAAGAGGCTGATATAGAAAAGGATAAGGCTATAGAGGCTAATATAGAATTGAATTAACAAGTCAAGAAAATAAAAGAGGCCCATGTTAGAGAAAATAAGATCTACAATTCATTACTACTAAGGTATAGGTCCATTCATACAAGTTAATAATACAATAGAATAGACCATTTTGTCATATAACAAACAAAGAAGTCATTTGATCATATAGTAGAGAAACAGGTCATTCAACCAACTCAAAAAAGCAACATAACAAATAATGGAAAGAAAGGTCATATGACCAACATTGAAAGATATTGCATTCAAGAAGGAAATTAAAATTAATGTATAATTTTAGATTTTTTGTCATAACAACAAAGGTGCCATAACAACAAAAAAAAAAATACATAGAAGTTTATACAAAGCTTCTAGTCAAATATTGAAGTGCAACAACAAACAATGTTATAGTAATATAAAAACATAAAAAATATGGATCTAATACACTCGTATTATGTAAGAGAAATATACAATATTGTTGCACTATATATAAGCATAGATTTTAGTGAAGGAATCTATAATGAAGAAGTGATATGAAGGCTAGTATATAGAAGCTAGGATAGCAATATATGAGTTAAGCATAAAAGAGACAAGAAAACAATAAAAGAAGGCAACCAATAAACTATTATAGAGAAAGAACAAAAATTTTGGGAACCAACCAAGTAAACCAATGACTAAGGTAAAGACACCATGAATAAGGTGGAGAAACTAGTGTCTAAGGTGAATACACTAACATCTAAGGTGAAGAAATCGGTAATTGAGGAAGACCAACCAATCCCTAAGGTAGTGAAATGAGCATCTAAGATATTGAGTTGAGAAAGTGATTGAGTTTTTTAGAATAGAACATATTGAGTCTCTAAAAATTCTCTTTATGCTTCTATGATATTGAGTTGAGAAAGTGATTGAGTTTTGAGAATAGAACATATTGAGTCTCTAACAATTCTCTTTATGCTTCTATGATATTGAGTTGAGGAAGTGATTGAGTTTTGAGTATAGAACATATTGAGTCTCTAAAAATTCTCTTTATAATTCTTTGAGATTGATTTGATTTGTGAAAGTGATTGAGCATTGAGTAAAGAACATATTGAGTCTCTAACAATTCTCTTCATGTTTCTATGAGATTGGACAAGTTCTGTATGGACTTGTTAAGCATATTTGAGGTAAGTCTTTGAGAAGACTTGTGGACTGATTTTGTGGGAGATTTTATGGAGGCTTACAATACAGATTTGAGAAAGTCCTAGATAGGATTTATTGAGCATATTTGGGCAAGTTCTGTGTGACCTTGTTGAGTATATTTGGACAAGTTCTATGTGAGCTTGTTGAGCAGATTTGGATAGGTTTTGTGTGGACCTATTGAGCAGAGTTGCGCAGGTTCTGTGTGGACCTATTGAGCATATTTCGATAGGTTCTGAGTGGACCTATTGAGTAGATTTGAGTAGGTTCTAAGTGGACCTATTGAGAATATTTGTGCTAGATCGACTAGACTGTGTTTACTGAAGATTTGAGTGGACTTGTGCTAGACCTACTAGACTATGTTTAGTGAAAGAGTTGAGCAGATTTATGCTAGATCGAATGGACTATGTTTAGTGCAGATTTGAGTGAGCTTATTGAGTAGACTTGTGATAGTCTGAATAAATTGTTTTTAATGTAATATTGAACAGAGATGTGCTAAATCGATTAGACTGTGTTTAGTATAGAATTAAGACAAATATTTGGAGGTGACAGAGTAGAGAGGACAAAGTATCTAATGGATAGAGATACATCATCCAGGTTAGTGAGAATAGGTATTTTGTGTGGGATAAGATTCTTTAGTAGAGAGATATCCACAAGCCAGTGCAATGGAGGTAGTTGTCTTCTAGAGGATCACCAACCATAGCATAGGAGTTCTCCTAGGGATAGAGATCCACAAACCAAATTTAGAGGATCAACATCTCCTTTAGACAAAGGTCCATAAACATTGTAATAGGAAAAGAATTACCAAGATATTGATTGAGAAAATTTTAGTGAAATATTTTCTCTACGGAGTAGCCTACATTGGGTGAACCACATAAATTATGGTGTCTCTATTGTGTGTGATGATTTGTGCATTGCTTTGGTTATTTCTATTGATATTGCCATTAATTATATTGATTAATACTATTTGGGAAAGAAAAGAAAAAACTGTTCTTATACTATTCACCCCCCTTATCAGTATAATCTTGGGTTCTTCACATAACACATACTCAAATATACTCATAACATTCCCAATTCTTGCATACAAACAACTTCATATATCTTTCAAAAAAGTTATTTCCTTAACAAATGTATTTTAGACATATTCTACCCATAATTTATTTAACCTCTTGAACATATAGAGAATGATATGTACTATCAAATATCCAATATTTTCTTCACATTCACATATCTCACATTCATCAAATTAGATATTTACTTGCAAATTCCTTTCAAATCAAACCAAGCTAGTGTGTAACTTTACTTCACAAAATTATTTTATGTTCCTTGCAACTTTTCTCTCAAAAATAAAACACAATAATGCACAAATTGCTTCACAAAATTGGTCTTTAACCCTTGCCCATACACATTCAATGTTACTCACGTCAATGGTCAAATGCTTCACAAATTATTTTTGTTGGCAATTTGAGTTATTTTGTGTTGTCATTGATGTCACATGGATCACATTGAGTTTTGGTGGCAAAATCACTTCATAAATAATCATTTATGATATTTTTGAGAGCATGGATATTTACAAGGTTTTGTGGCACAAGAGGCATATAATATTTAATTTTTTAAATATTATGTTAATGGTTTTTATTAAAACCAATGGTAAAGGTTTTTATTAAAACCAATGGCAAGGGTTTATTATTAAAACTTAGGGAAATGTTTTTTATTAAAACCAATGGAAAGGGTTTTCATTAAAACCATTGGAAAGGGTTTTTCATTAAAACAACTATACTAAGACTTCTCTAAATTATGATGGATGAAATGGTTTTCCAATAAAATGTAGGTGCAAAATGTTTCATGGCAAAATTCAAAAAAATGACGAAGATATCCCAATTCAAAGTTAAGAGGTGAATTATTAAATTTTTATTTAATAATTCTAAGGTCTAAAGTTGAATTACATTATCTGCCGATGTGCAAAGGGTGGGAAGATAAATAAATATTTGTCGACGTCATTCGAAGGCATGGAGGTGCATGAAAATAAAAGGTTAAAACCTTTGTTTATAAAATATTTTATATAGTGCATGAGAGAGAGAGAGATGTCAAAAGGGGAGTAGCAAAGAAAGAAGGATACATAAATTTTGATTTGAGATCAAGGTCAAGTAAAAAACACATGAAAGTGACATCACGCATGAGCCTATATCATAGTTGCTAGCACATGAACTTTGCACAAGGCAGGTTTGTTGTTTGAATCCTGGTAGGGGCAAAGTGTTTTGCTAAGGAAGGCAACTTAAGTTTTTTAGATTTGAGCGCAGGTGAATTTGGGTGTTTGGTATTAAATCCCAACGTGGGTTGATGCCCATGTGGTAAGCGCCTCACAACGCTAGGCGAGACGAACTGATTTTGACTCCCACAAAGGTGTGAAGGCACATTGATTTTTGGAAAAGCATTAAAGATTTCGAAGGTGGTGAAGGCACATTAATTTTGGCAAAGGCATTGACAATTTCGAAGGTTGCAAAGGCTACAAATTTTGTAAAAAGGTATTTATCTTTAGAGCATGGTAATATTTCATATTGCCAAAGTTTTGGTGCATTGAAATTCATTTCTATTAAATAGGGAGTCATAAGGTATTTAGTGAAAATAAATGAGTGTTGTATGTGCTTAGGGAGTTATAAGGTGTGAAGTTAAATATTTGTGATTGTTGTATGTGGGGTTATAAGGTGTGGAATTAAAAATAAAAGCATAGGTGTTTGCTATATGTGTTAATGAAATTAGGGAGTCATAAGGTTGAAAAGTTTTGAACTTGTTATATGTCCTAGTGCATGATTTAATTATGAAATTAAACTAGGAACTTGAGACCTAGTTAATTGCTACCTTGAGTTAGAAGACATGCACATCAGTTAGGGTTTGAATTTGAAGATAAATTACTTGATTATGTGCCTTGGCTATTGATAGGAAGTGTATGGATTAGAAAATCAAATTTGTGGATAAAATTGATGCTTGAGTTCCATGATTGCTTTAGTGGAGTTCATTAAGAGTATTGCCATTATTGAGGAGGTTTATGCTATTGCTTTGAGGATATTATTGTTGGTTACTTGTTGAGTACGTTGTCACTATTTGATACCATTGAGGAGATCATTTTTTGGCTATTTGAGAGCTCTTTTCTTGAGAAATTTGTGCTTGTTTCTTGAGAGCTTATTAAAATTCCATGAGAAAGATATTATTGAGAACCTATTGCTATCACTTGTGGAGATTATTCTTGGTTTGTTGAAGTTCTCATTGTTATTTTTTGGAGAGGTATCCATTTGAGAGTATATTGTTCAGCATTATTGTCATCCATTTGAGAGTCCATTGTTGAGAATTATTGCCATCAATTTGAGATACTATTTGTCATACATTGTTGAGATCATTGTTGAGCATTGTTGTCATCCATTGGAGAAGTACATTTGCCATTCATGTTTTAGCACATTGTTGAGTATTATCATCATTCATTTGTTATCCATTGTTGAGTTCATCATTGAGCCTTGCCTTCGTTGATTTGTGGTTGAGCCTTTGGGAAGGCTTTTGGGATAGAATTTTTGGACAGATTTGAGACAGATTTTGTGCATGATTGGTTGAGCCTTTGGGAAGGCTTTTGGGATAGAATTTCTGGACAGATTTGAGATAGCTTTTGTGCATGATTGGTTGAGCCTTTGGGAAGGATTTTGGGACAAAATTTCTAGATAGATTTGAGACAACTTTTATGCATGATTGGTTGAGCCTTTGGGAAGGCTTTTGGGATAGAATTTTTGGACATATTTAAGACAACTTTTGTGCATGATTATTTGAGCCTTTTGTGAAGGCTTTGAGAATAGATTTGAGACAACATTTGAATAGGATTGTTTTAGCATTTTGTGAAGGCTTTGAGGACATATTTGGGACAACATTTGAGTAGGATTGTTTGAGCCTTGTGAGAAGGCATTGAGGCATATTTATGAGCAATAAAAGAGATAGGACATAAACAAAAAACACATCAACACTAGTTGCCTAGTTGAGCAGATCAATGGATAGCCTAGTTGAATAGATTAGTGGATAGCCTAGTTGAGAAGACCAGTAGAGAGCCTAGCTAAGTAGGTCAGTGGATAGCCTAGCTGAGCAAATTAGTGGAGAGCTTAGCTGAGTAGATCAGTGGAGCTCACCTAATTAGATCAGGATAGCCTAGCTTTGAGCAGATCAAAATAATTTTTTGTATTGGGATAAGGATCCCTATTTCTTTGTGAAATATTATAAGGAGATTATCTTTTGGACTACCCCGCATTAGGGGAACCATGTTAAATCTTGTGTCTCAATTGTGTTATGATTTGTGCACTTGCTTACTATTGCTATCTATGTTATTAATGCACACTGCTATATTTGGTTATTGCGATTGAAGACACAATTGCTATTGGTTTGGAAAGAAAGTAAAAATTGGGTGCTATATTGTTCATCCCCCCCATATTAGTATAAGCTTGTGTTCTTCAATTGGTATCAGAGTGGGTTCATTCGAAAAGGCTAAAATATTAAGGGTATATTCTACAAGAACATAGATGTCTTCACAGAATGGATCATCTACAAGTAAGGCAACAATGTTTGATGGTAACAATTATGCTTTTTGGAGCATGATAATGGAGAACTACTTAATATCATAGGTATATGAGGTATGGTAGATGGTTTCAAAAGAGTATAAGTTTGAAGGTGATCCCGAGATAGATAAGACTATCAGGAAGTTGGTTGAGATCAATGCAAAGGCAATTAATTGTATTATGAGTGGGCTTCATGAGACAAATTTTGTAAATGTCATTGTATGTAATTCAGCTAATAAAATGTGAACCAAGTTGTGGAATACCTATGAAGGAGATTCCAAGGTAAAGTTGGCAAAACTACAAACTCATAGAAAAATATTCGAAGAATTGAAAATGGAATATTATGAATATATTACAAAGTTCTTGCTTCGATTTGATGAGATTGCTAACACCATGAGAGGTCTATGATTTGAGATGAAAGAATCAGAAGTCAAAAGGCTAAAAGAAGAAATCAAGAATCTTGAAAATAAGATTCGAACATATGTCAAAATAAGAGAAGAACTACTTCAGACAATCAGTGATCTAAGAGATGAGCTTCAAGATGAATAAAGGATAGAGGAAAGTATGAATGAATAACTAAGGGTAATGACGGAAAGACATGATACATTATATGAAAATTTTCAAAAGGAAGTGGAAACATATTTTAAGGTTGTATCTCATTTCCAAGAAAATTCACACTCAAAAGGAAAGGAAGTTCTAAAATATGAAAGCAAGGAAGCACCTAAGATTCATGAAGAAAGTTCCAAAGCTCCTATGGCTCTAAATATCTAGTTTGGATCTTGTTTTGAAATAGGTGAATCAATTTCAATAGGTAAATAAATTCTTGAAAAGAAAGCAAGAAAGAAGTTAAGGAAGAAGATTTGGATACCACAAAGAAGGATCAAGGATACAATGCACAAGTCAAAGATGATCACAAGGATAATGGTCAAGAAAGGTATGAGGAACCAAGGCATGAAAAAAGGGCTTTTCAAGGATATTGTTTTTCTTGTAATGGATTTGGACACAAGGCTATACACTGTAGGGTCTATGGATCAAAGAAGTTTGATTTTGCTAGAAGGAACTTCAAAGGAAGAAGGTAACGTTTCCAGGGACATTGCTTCTTATGCAATAGGATTGGTCATAGAGATTCTAAGTTCAAATAAAATGAGCAACATGGTTTTGGTTTTAGAGCTATACAATTCAGAGGTCATGGTCATAATGATTATGGAAATAGAGCTTCAAAATGCAAGGTTCAGGAAAGGAATGGATATGGAAATGATTTCAAGAAAGAATTCAGGATATGGGCACCATTCAAAGGCTACAATTTCAAGTGCTTTAATTACAATAACTTTGTACATATTGCAATATGGTGTAGGAATCAATTCTAAATAGTTTCAAGACAAGAAGGTAAAACATGTTCAAGACAAGAAGATCAAGTACCTCATCAAGAAAAGGATATCAAAAATATGAGGAAGGAAGTTGACAAAGGAAAGGAACAATGTAATATGGGATTAAATATACTCCCACACCAAAATTAATCACCTCAAGAGAGAAGGTGGTAGGGGTGCTAAGCTTAAGATTCATATCTTTTAGCCCCATAGGTGTCCCTTTTGTCATTGATGTCAAAAGGGGAGAGATTTGAGTAAGGGGGAGAGCATTGATTTAGGGGGAGTAGCCTCCAAAGAGAGCATTGATATAGGGAGAGCAACCTCCAAAGAGAACATTGAGATATGGGTAGCAACCTCCATAGATAGTATTGAGTCAGGGGGAGCAGCTTTGATTTTTAGAAATGGAATTTGTAGTGATTTTGATGATTTGCATTAGAAGTGTTGCCATTAGTGACAAAGGGGGATATTGTTGGCAATTTGAGTTATTTTGTGTTGTCATTTATGTCACATGGATCACATTGAGTTTTGGTGGCAAAAGCACTTCATAAATAATCATTTATGATATTTTAGAGAGCATGGATATTTAAAGGGTTTTGTGGCACAAGAGGCATATAGTATTTAATTTTTTAAATATTATATTAATGGTTTTTATTAAAACCAATGGTAAAGGTTTTTATTAAAACCAATGGCAAAGGTTTTTACTAAAATCGACGGAAAGGTTTTTTATTAAAACCAACAGAAATAGTTTTCATTAAAACCATTGGAAACGGTTTTTTATTAAAACCACTATGCTAAGACTTCTCCAAATTATGATGTATGAAAATGTTTTCCAATAAAACCTAGGTGCAAAAATTTTCATGGCAAAATTCAAAAGAATGAAGGAGATATCCAAATTCAAAGTTAAGAGGTGAATTATTAAATTTTTATTTAATAATTCTAAGTCTAAAGTTGAATTACATTATCTTCCGATGTGCAAAGGTTGGGGAGATAAATAAATATTCACAAAAATCATTCGAAGGCATGGAGGTGTATATAAATAAAAGGTTAAAACTTTTGTTTATAAAATATTTGACATAGCGCATGAGAGAGAGTTGTCGAAAGGGGAGAAGCAAAGAAATAAGGATAAATAACTTTTAATTTGAGAGCAAGGTGAAGTAAATAACATAGGAATGTGATGTCATGCAATAGCCTATAGCGTAGTTGGTAGTTCATGAAATTTTCACAAGGTAGGTTTGCTGTTTGAATCTTGCCAGGGACAAAGTGTTTTTCTAAGGAAGGTAACTTAAGTTTTTTAGATTTTATTGTAGGTGAAGTTGGGTATTTGGGATTAAATCCCAATGTGGGCTGATACCCACATTTTAAGCTCCTCACAGTGCTAGGTGAGAGGAACAGAGTTCGACTCCCACAAAGGTGTGAAGGAACATTGATTTTTGGCAAAGCATTAACGATTTCGAAGGTGGTGAAGGCACATTAATTTTTGCAAAGACATTTTTGATTTTGAAGGTTGTGAAGGCTACAAATTTTGTAAAAAGATATTTATCTCTAGTGCATGGTAATATTTCATATTGCTAAAGTTTTGATGCATTGAAAATCATTTCTATTATATAGGGAGTCATAAGGTATTTAGTGAAAATAAATAATTTTTGTATGTGCTTAGGGAGTTATAAGGTGTGAAGTTAAATATTTGTGATTGATGTAAGTGGAGTTATAAGGTGTGGAAGTAAAAATAAAAGCATAGGTGCTTGTTGTATGTGTTGATGAAACTAGGGAGTCATAAAGTTGAAAAGTGTTGAACTTGTTATATGTCCTAATGCATGATTTAGTCATGAAATTAAACTAGGAACTTGAGACCTAGTTAATTGCTACCTTGAGTTAGAAGACATGCACATGAGTTAGGGTTTGAAGTTGAAGATAAATTATTTTATTATGTGCCTTGGCTATTGAGAGGAAGTGGATGGATTATAAAATCAATTTTATGGATAAAATTGATGCTTGAGTTCCATGATTGCTTTAGTGAAGTTCATTGAAAGTATTGCCATTATTGAGGAGGTTTCTGCTATTGATTTGAGGAGATTATTGTTGGTTACTTGTTGAGTACATTACCACTATTTAAGACCATTGAGGAGATAATTTTCTAGTAACTTATGGATACATTTTCCTTTCATTTGAGGAGATCATTATTGGCTATTTGAGAGCTCTTTTCTTGAGAGAGTTGTGCTTGTTTCTTGAGAGCTTATTGACATTGCATGAGGAAGATATTATTGAGAACCTATTGCTATCACTTGTGGAGATTATCCTTGGTTGGTTGAAGTTCTCATTGTTATTTCTTGGAGAGGTATCCATTTGAGAGTATATTTTTGAGCATTGTTGTCATCCATTTGAGAGTACATTGTTGAGAATTATTGCCATCCATTTGAGAGAGTATTTGTCATACATTGTTGAGCATTGTTGTCATCCATTGTAGAAGTACATTTGTCATTCATTGTTGAGAACATTGATAAGTATTATCATCATTCATTTGTTATCCATTGTTAAGTTCATCATTGAGCCTTGCCTTCATTGATTTGTGGTTGAGGCTTTGGGAAGGCTTTTGGGACAAATTTTTTGGATAGATTTGAGACAACTTGTGTGCATGATTGGTTGAGCCTTTGGGAAGGCTTTTGGGACAGAAGTTTTGTATAGATTTGAAACAACTTTTGTGCATGATTTGTTGAAACTTTGGGAAGGCTTTTGGGATAGAATTTCTCGATAGATTTGAGACAGTTTTTGTCCATTATTGTTTGAGCATTTTGTGAAGGCTTTGAGAACAGATTTAGGACAACATTTGAGCAGGATTGTTTGAGCCTTTTTTTAAGGATTTGAGGATAGATTTGGGATATAATTTGAGCAATATTTTTTGAGGCTTGTTAGAAGGAATTGAGGTAGATTTATGAGTAGTGAAAGATATAGGATAGAAACAAAAAACACATCAACACTAGTTTCCTAGCTAAGCAGATCAGTGGATAGCCTAGTTGAGCAGATCAGTGGATAGCCTAGCTAAGCAGATTAGTGGATATCCTAGCTGAATAGATTAGTGGAGAGCCTAGCTGAGCATATTAGTGGATAGCCTAGCTGAGCAGATCAATGGAGAGTCTAGATGAGCAGATCAGTGGAGCCCACCTAAGTAAATTAGGATAGCCTATCTTTGATTAGATAAAAATAATAATTTGTATTATGATAAGGATCCCTATTTCTTTCTAAAATATTATAATGGGATTATCTTGTGGACTACCCCACATTTGGGGAACCACGTTAAATATTGTGTCTCAATTATATGTGATGATTTGTGCACTTGCTTACTATTGCTATCTATGTTATTAATGCACATTGATATATTTAGTTATTGCAATTGAGGACACTAATTGATATTGGTTTGGAAAGAAAGTAAAAAGTGGGTGCTATATTGTTCACCCCCATCTCAGTATAATCTTGTGTTCTTCAATTTCAACAAGAATGCATAATTTGTTCTCAAAAACCTTAGCACAAGTATTTCCACCAATACACACTAATCAATCCTTTTCTCTCCATATTAGAATTACTTTCTCAAAGAACAACCACGTAGAGAAAGAGTTAGGCCACCATACCTCAAAATTATTCATGAATATGTACCCTCAAAAATATTTCTTAAAAACAATTTATATATCTTGTGCCAATTTAGGGGTTAAATAGCAAAACATTCCTCAAGTCATCCTCATGAAAACTCCTCAAAATATGTGCATAGTAAGGCTGAAAATAATACTCTATTATTTTCTTTTATCTTCAAAAAAAGCAATTTGTAGAATACTTAAACCTTTTATCATGATATTTAAAAATTACAAAGTATAATAAACTCAAATACACCCTTATATCTCCTTTCTAGAAAGCAATATTTCAATTCTAAACCATTACCAAAATAGTTAGATGTCACTTTTATTTCATGTAAATATTGCATAAATAAAATAACCTATATACACCTTATGACTCCCTCATAGATAATTAACACATGTGCTAATCCTTTCACACCCTTATTACTCCTATGCATACACAACAATATACTCAATAACACACTCAAAAATAAAGACTGCTCTCAACCACCTTTGCACCTTACAAAAATTAATTAATCAAACTTTATACCTCTAATTTTTATGCTCAACAAAAATACCTCTCATGTTCTGCTATTATTAAAACTCTACCAACACACAGGATAGTGCTTTCCAAAGCACTCAATAATCGGTCATGCTAGCACAACTTGGTGACTCAAAATGTGGCTCATGTGTTTTATTCAACTCTGCCTTGAAATAATAAAAAAACCCTTCTACCCAAAATCAGCATCGAGGGGACTCGACGTCAAGACCTCTCTCTACCCATCACTTAACATACAATCAATGACTAACTATGCTGCACCCGTATGCATGATGTCATTCAATGCTTCAACGAATATCTTCTAAACTGTGTACCTAAAAAACCCTGATGTCTCTATCATTCATTCACTCACTTCTTGAATGGGAATCGATGTGCAATACATCGTGTTAATTTCCTAAGGTAAAACCTTGGGCATACATACATTTTCTTTCATTACATGGAAAACATTCGCACTCCAATAAATATGGTGTGCCCTCCTTTACCTTGGTCTACATCGATGTTTTAATAACATGGTGTGCTCTCATTTCCCTTATTCTATGTCAGTTCTCAAATAAAACTTATTTTGGTGCCATCCTCCTTTTAAAAACTTGGAATTATAATATTAAAAATATTATAATGTTTATTATTTTTAAGCCTTGGTCTATTGAAATTAAACTCCTTTCTCCTCTTGTATTTTTAGACCATGGTCCACTGCTTTTAAACCTTTTTCCTTTTGTATTTTAAGCCTTGGTCCATGTCATTTTTTAACCTTTTTATAATATTTAAATATTATACTCCTTAAATTTTTAACATCAACCCACATGAACCTTTCCTTTGCCAAGCTTGTACCATCAAACCTCATGAACTTGTATTTTTACCAACCTTGTATCATGCTCTTTTTATCATCAAACCTTGAACATATATTTTTGCCAACCTTGTACCATGCTCTTTTTATCATCAAACTTCATGAATATTTACTTTATTTCCTCTTACAAACCTTTGTCCCTTGTGTATAATATTTAGAAATAAATAGTATAACCTTATATTTTTATCAATTTCCTTCCCTTGAGATGAACCTTGCCTTGCATAATTATCCAACCATAGGATAATATTTCTGCCACGGTAAGCTCTCTTTGACATCAACCTATGACAACAATCCCTTGACATCGATGACAACACAAAAATTTAATATTTCCAAAACTTTATTCTTTTGCTTGTGTGATGTGGTTTCTAATCTTCTTTCCCTTGTTAATTTATTGTATGGTTGTACATTTATATTCTTTATGATACTATTCTCCACATTAAAAATATCATCTAGAGAATCCTCTACCCATTCCTCAACAAAATCCACCTCTACCTTGTGAGGAGCCTCCACATCCTTTTGTTTTTGGTTAAAATCACTAAGGGAACTATTGGCTTATCTTTCTAGTTTTTTATTATTCTCTTCAATTGTTTGTTTGTCCTTGTCCTCATAAGAATATTTCTTGACCTCTTTGATTTTTTTTTACAACAACTTCTTCTCTACATTTAGGATAGACTTTTATGCTTCCTCTATCATCCTTATCCTTATCATATTGATTTCATCATATATGGACATTCATAGCTTATTAATATACTTTGATACCTTATCTTCATCATCTTCCATGTTACCAACTCGAATGGTCAACCTATAGAATTATTTGGTGTAATGTTTCACACATTTTTCCTTTTATCTCAAATTCTATAACTTCCTAAAGATATCCAATTGGTAGTCCAATGGTAGAAATTTTACCTTTAGTTTGATGACCATTTTCTCCCATGACTTGATCTTTTACTTACCTTTCCTTTGTATTTTATTTTGTACATTGTCCCATCACAAGGACACATGCCCTTTCAACTTTATGGAGGTAAATTTTACATTTTGCGATCTTCAATTGACTTAAAGTCAAAATACTTCTCTATTTTAGTAATCCAATAAATGATCTCCTCTAGATTTAGGTTTCCATTGTATAATGAAGTTCCTATATTTGAATTTTGACATCGATTAAAAATTTCTCAGCTCAATTGTTCATTCATTTCTCCCTCTTGCTCTTCATCTTGAGTTTCTACATGTCAATATCCTCTTCTTCATTATCACTAACATCCTCAAGATGAACACGTCTTCTTTGAGCAGTTTTAATCTCTTCAAGTTAGTTACTAATACCTCATAGCATTTCAACTATATCCACATTTTAGGGTACATTTTGAGTTCCTCTTGGTCATACTCTTCCCCACTATGACATTATTTATTTTACTCATCCTAAATAATATTTTGGATATGATACCAAAATAATGTACTACTCTTTCCATATTCAATAATAAAACTCTTTTTCTTAGTTTTCTTGCCTGTGTTGGCAGCAACCAAAGATGGTAGATGGATTATTTTCCCTTATGAAATATGACAAATTCTCCTTAAGACATATTATGGATACCTTTTTCTTAAGATAGATGATAGATACCTTTTCCTCTATGACAGATGATGGATACATTTTCCTTAAGATAAATATAAAATACTTTCTCCCTATGACAAATGATGGTAAAATTCCTCTTTTGATGGCTATTTAGTTTCTCTGTGTCAAAAATGACATGATGGATGATACCTCCTACTTGTGATAAAAGGTACAATAAATGATGGATATATAGCAATATCGACAAAGTTTTATGATGGTAAATTTGGTTTGTGATGATACTTAGCAACATAAACAAGTGTTCTTTAGTCTATAGATTATATTTCCTTCCTCATTTAGTCTAATAATGTTCTTTATCTCCTATGTCATCATCCTCATTGGCTTCTTTCTAGACCACGTTAACTTGGAACTAAAATTCATAAATTGTAAATGTACATATTTTTTACAAGATTGGATCTCAAATATTAGTACACTCTCAAATCAATATTTTATTAATCAAGCCAATATGGCATAAATTTACATCGGGTAACTATGAAACTTGTAGATAACTATTAGAGAAACTCCCTTATACTTGTCTAAAGCTCTCCTATTCTCATATTTCTCACCCATATTTCTTCTCATCATTCATCTTCTCACCTATTCTCCCAACTACTATACATAGTGCAACTTCTAGTTTATTTATTTATTTTTTATTTCTAAAATAAAATTATCCAATTGAACAATTGAACAATTATGGAACTATTTACTTTATTTTATCCCATAATTTTAGCCTTTGCATGGAATACACAATTGGTTGTTGGCAGCTAGTTACTCCTAGTTTTGAGTTGGTTGTTGTTTTATAGTTACTCTTAAGCTAGATTCTCTACATCAAAGTGTAATAGCCACGTAGATGTGTGTAGGTGTCTTAGAGTCAAGTGTCCATGAAGTATGCAAGTGGTAATATTATAATCCAAGAGTCATGATACGTGGCATATGGAAATCAATAATCAAGTATTTGAAAAGTCATATTACTATGGCTATATTATAGAGATAGTACTCTATAAGAAGAGAGAGAAATCTGATATTCATATTTCATTATTTAATTGCAAGAGGGAGGAAATAAGTTTGTATACATTTTGAGAAATTAATATTGTAACTTTTTCTTCATGCATAATACAAGGCTATTTAAATTCATATTTCATTGTATAATGAATGTTATTTTAATTATTATGTAAGCCATGATATGCATATTAATTTACTCATGTAATATTCTACTCTTATTCTTATTATTTTGACCTTTAATATGGTGGCTATTTTATATTGGGACGTGTGATAACCTATGATATTTTGTGGTAGTGAGGATTAAAAATTCAATGTAGTGTAACTAAATTATTCATAATTATTTAACTTGAACCCATAAAATTTTATTATGAATTGAAGAAAACAAGATGCTCCCAATCATACTAAGAACATATTATCTTTGTTATCTGAGTTTTTATACTTAATATGGAAAAATAACTAAACTAAAAATTAATTAAATTCTTTCTAAGAACTCAAAAAAAGTAGACACTATTAGAAAATATGATACTTGATTGATTATTCCCTGAGATCATCTATGCATAAATAGAAAAATTGATTTGCAATCAGTCGTTGGATTAAAACAACCTAATAGATCTGATCTAATCATAACTAGGATTTTATCAATCTCAACAAGAGTGATAACTCAAAAAAAATTGAATATCCTAGTAGAACTTAAAAGATACTCTAACACCCCCCTTAAGTGATACTAGGGGTAAGTGAAAAAAGGAATAAACAAGATGTGGCATACCCACAGAAAATGAGTCCCAAAAACAAGGCCTGATAAGGTACTCATGTACAATAGAGATGGTATAGCCACAAAAATGAGTCTCAAAAACAAGGCCTGATAATGTACTCATGTATAGTATGTGATAAAAAGGAATAAATATCACTAAATAAAACTCCCCTAAAACCAAAGTGTCTCAAAAAAAGGAGTGTGAATATAGGATGAAGAAAGAACCACAAAAATTGCAAGGGTAGTCCAAAATGACTCCACAAGAATGAGTATGTGGTTTCCACCTATATGAGCACAATGGGCTGAAATAAGGTCCAAATCTCATGGAAAAACAACAAAATAAGGGAATGATGAAAAAACCCCAAGGGAGAAAACCACCTGTCAAAATAGAAGAAGAAGAACAAGAAGGAATAAGAAGTGCATGGAGGATGGAGAGGAAGGAATATGTCCTTTTCAACCCCCTAGGATAACTTCCATAAAGAATCCTACAAAGGGCCCATCATATGTCTCAAAAAAGTAGATACTCATCATCAAAATGAATGAAATCATACTTTCAAACTGGTGCTTGTGACACAGATGAAGGTTGTGAACCATGAAAAAAAGGTAAAAAAGACACCTCTCCAAACCAATGTGTCTCACAAAAAAATTGTGAAGATGGTGTGGAAAGAACCACAAGAATCAAAAGGGAAGTCCAAATCGACTCCATAAGGAAGAGTATGTGGTTACCACCTATATGGACACAATGGGCTTATTAACAAGGTTCAAAAAAATAGACAAACAACAAAACAAGGGAACCAATGTTGGGAGTATCGAGTTCAACCGAGAGTGCACTCCATGATACAATAAATTTGAGGTAAAAAACATAGGTTAAACTGCCTCAAAATTGAAATTGGATGCCACCAATGTGATCGTCTTAGAAAACCTTTTTGACGATTATAAATAACTCGATATATGAGTTCAATGGAACCTTCTTCTTGTAAGAAAACAATAGTCTTCTTCTTTAATGGAATATTCCAAAAAAATTGGAACAAAAATTTGGTTTTTTAAAAAAATTTCCCTTATAATATTTCTAAAAAATATATGTGGAAATATTTCCCCTTGACCCTTTTATAACAAATAAATATTGGATGAAGTGACCCCATGTAAAAGGGACATTAACAGAAAAAAAAAAAAATGGTGTGCCCTTAAAAAAAAAGTATAGGCCATGTCTTTTTTCAAAAATGAGTGTCGTTATTAAAAAAAATTCACCCATTAAAACATGAATAGCCCCTTTCATTGCGTACATTCTCATTTATATATAACCACATTCATATTGTATGTGGAAAAAAAATTATATTACTGGCGGTATTCAAAAAATTTCAGCAGCATCTATTAAAAATAAAAAATAACCACCAAGGGTAAGGGCATCTATGCCACAAACAATCTCAGTGTTTCCTCCTTGCTGGTACCACCACTCAAACATGCTCCGTAGGACTACGCTCATCGACATATCTGATGAAAAAAAAGTGTTAAGATAGAAAATATATGGGCTATCTGATTGAAGTTGTCATTGGTGTTGTTGGGGAACATGTCCATGTGGGAACATTTTATGGTAATCCTGCGAGTGGTATACAAGAGGGCCATTGCACCATATCATTGCTTGGTTTTTGCATTCATATAATCGAATAGGAAATCTTCGTCTCATTGATGTCACTCGAGAAAATTTGTAGGAATTCAACATAGCAGCACACTACAACTAGAAAAAACACAGGTTTTGTCTTTGTTAAACACTGGTTTTGGCATTATTTGGATATCCATGATCATCAAAAATATAGCAGGGCACTCATCCATTATAACCGAACCTGCAACATCTGCTTGCACGATGCCTCTTTTAAAATAAGTATGGGCCCACATAAAAAATATAATTTGCACCATAGGCTTTTCTCCATTCAGGTAAATAGAAAAAAATGACCCAGTCTTGGATTCATCCTCGTCGTATCGCTAAAACAACAAGATAATAATATGGCACAGGTTTCAAAATTATTGTAAAAAAAAAATATTGGAACACGATCTTCCCTCCATTCAACATCGATAGGAGAGCGCTCGATGTTGAACTAGCTAGGGAGACAGTTTGAGCTCCTCCATCTCCATTGACTGGTCCCAAAAATTAAAAAATAAATTCACAAATCTCCTCCATGATGCTAAAGCTTCGTTCTGCATAGAAAAAAAACTTAGACAGTCTTTTATTGCACGCTTTCACTGTTACAAAAATATTGGTTCATGGATGGGCAATGGATAGGCCATATAGGGCCTTGAAGAGATTGTTGTGCTGATGTCATTAAATTGTCTCTTACATAATGAACAACATCACAAATTTCTCATTTTTGCTTCCCCCCATTTGTTTCTACACTTCTGCATAGGGCTTATTTTACCATATTCTACATCTTTGCACCTCCTTGTGATGCCAATATTGATCAACACTTTGTCTATAGTGGCTAAATTTGGGTTGAAGTATCTTCAACATGTGGAGTGGACTATGAAACTCAGTAGTATTCGTGGCATTGTCAGATTCAATCAACATGTGGTCACTAGGTGGTTTCCTCCTTCTATGGTGGAGAATACAATGACTACAACACACAGATTAACAAACTAACTTCAAAACCATACCTTGAACTTGAAAAATAAGGTAGTGGAGAGTAGACATCAACAAGTCCTCGATCCTACTTTTGGCATCTGATGCACTGGGAAAATCACAAAAATCATGAAAATCATAGTTTCCTTCATTGCTATAATCATGATGCACTGGAAAGTTTAGTCAAATGAAAAAAAACATCCACACTAGATCTCGTCATTGCTACGGATACATTTTTGCAAACCCAATCACAAAAAAATAGCAATAAAAAATTCTCACCAACTCCTTAGCATGATGTTCATGATCTCCTCGTCGTTATTGCCCCCCAGAATTTAAGGAGATATGATGCTATCTCAACATAAAAAATAGAAACATTTGGGCCAAACAAATTGTTGATGCGGTCCCACGCATAACAAATACTGCATCAAAATACCATTATCTTGTTGCTATATTTGAGATCGGGTGGATAGAAGATTTGGCCTTGATCTGGTGAACCACAATGCCATTAAACCACACGTTCATATTTGAGCCATATCACTGGTGCATATTTAGTGGTAATTCCAAACTCTACACACATATGGTTCATTGATCGTCCGACCCTCCATACACCATCAGAACATAGATATAGATATTTCCAATGGTTGTCATTGTAGTTGCTATATTGCACCACGTTTGACATACACACATCAATGGTATGCGGTCCACAGGTGGGCATTGCATGCAATAAGTGGACTACAGAGATCTCAAATATCATTGGTGTTGTTGGGAAGTCGTCTTATACAACTCTCCTCGAACAAGGATGACACCCTCCTCGAAGATAAAAAATGCGTTCGACACACAACACTAAGGAGAGATTTTTTATTTTTGTAAAAAACTTGCCAGAAAGATTGTGTAGGAAAAAAACATGCACCGCGTTAGGATTACATTCAAGCGTATGGCAAAAAAGCTCAATGGCTTCATCAACATGTTCGCTCTGCACATATCCCATTAAAACATAACTTGAAATCATAGCAATCCATGATTGCCTACTAGCATCATCCCCATATAGCAAAAAAAGAAAAACCATTGGCACAATACATTGAATCTTTGGAAACCTAGATCTGTAGTTTTAAGAAAACCTACAAAAAAAACTTAAAAAACTAAAATGATCTCCCAAACTAATTTTTTTTTAACCATCTAGTTTCTGATCCATAAAAATATGAAGAACATACTACCTCGGTAAAATAAATTATAGGAGGAAAAAAATGAGGAAATTTCCATGAGGAAAAGCTCCTCAGGCTCACATGGTAGGGAAAGCTTGCTCTGATACCATGTTAGAAAATATGATACTTTATTGATTATTCAATGAGATCAGCTATGCATAAATAACAAAGTTGATCTCCACTGAGTCATTGAATTACAACAACCTAATAAATCTAGTCTAATCATAACTAGGAGTTTATCAATCTCAACAAGAGTGATAACTCAAACATAATTGAATATCCTAGTAGAACTTAAAAGATACTTTAATAGACACTTTATATGCACATTCGAAAAAGTAACATAAAATCACATATTGTAGCTAATATCATATCAATGTATGGAGGCTTTACACACTTATAATAAATCTACCTTTTCCTATGTTTTTAAAAAATCATATATACATGTTCCAACATCCCATTTGGTTTCATAAAATGATACATAGTGATACTATTATTTAATAAATTTTTTTTCTTTATTATTCATTGTTTTTCATTCCCTTCTTTCATAAAAAATTAAGTGTTACATTGATGGCTTCAATTGTAGCATTTGTTTTATGGAAATGATAGCTTCCTATACATATTAAGAGAATTATGTATTTTTTAATTTTTAAAATTTTGATCAATATTTTAGGTCGATATGAATATTTTCATCTTCTTATAAAGCATAAGATATTATAAGTTATTTAATTACATTTGAGTGGTTCAATGGAGAAAAATAATAATTTTATAGCAATGGTATATATAAGCTATACAATTATACCATTACAATTAAAGTCCAAAATATCAACAAATAAAATATATTTTAAGTACCAATTAAAATCATATTATGTAGGAGTCTTAATTATCCACTTATAAATATTTTTATCAACTCAACTTGTACTTATTAAATTTATATTACCAAGAGTGTGCTTATTAAATTTATTGTTAACAACTTTAGTACTTCATCTTATATTATAAAAGTTTAGAAATTATTGCAAGTACAACAACAATAACAAACTTTTAAATGAATATAAAAATATAAAAATATAATAATTTAATTTAAAAAATTAAAATTGTGGAAAATAAATAAATATTATAAATAATTATTTCTTTTGCAATAACTACAATCCACTTAATAGCTCTCACTAATATAAACAACCATTTGTCTTTAAAACTAAATTATATCGTTCTTCTTCATTCAAATTACTTCCATTACCCTGTTTCTTCTTTGACTTCTCTTATGTCTCCATTGTAAATAAATATCTTCCCCTGTTGACCAAAACAGATATCTTGTAATCAATCACCATTCGCTATATTGTAGGCACTTTCAAGATGTTTACTTATTCCGTGCGCCATTAATTTAAAATAATATTAAAAAAGAAAGTGATTAGCATATAGCAGGTTGATTACTCCAGTAATCATATTCCATAATCCTGAACCTTTGTAAGGCCCAAATATTCCCTGAACAGCTAGCATCTAAAATTCCATGACTAAGTTGTTACCAGTTTTATCCTATTACCTCTAACATTCTTTGTAGATGCATGCATAAATAACTACCTCTCCCTTGTCGTTGAATACAAAAGCACCAATCCCACTTGGTGTGAAGCGTTTGGCAGAAGATGGCACAGGTTTCCAAATTGTTGTCAGCAAAACAATCTGGAACACGATCTTCCCTCCATTTAGCATCGATAAGGAGAGCGCTCCATGTTGCGCTGGCTAGGGAGACAGTTTGAGCTCCTCCGCCTCCATTGACTGGTCCTAAAAATTAAAAAAGAAATTTGCAAATCTCCTCCTCGCTGTTAAAGCTTGGTTTTGCACAGAAAAAAATTTAGACAGTCTTTTATTGCATGCTTTCACTGTTAGTAAAATATGTGTCAGCGGATGGGCCGCGGATAGGCCATAGAGGGCCTTGAAGAGATGAAAAAAATTTAGACAGTCTTTTATTGCATGCTTTCACTGTTAGTAAAATATGTGTCAGCGGATGGGCCGCGGATAGGCCATAGAGGGCCTTGAAGAGATTTTTGTGATGATGTTATTAAACTGTCTCCTCCACAATGAACAACATCACAAACTTCTCATTGTTGTTTCTACACTTCTGCATAGGGCTTATTTTACCGTCTTCTACATCTCCGTACCTCCGTGTGATGCCAATATTGAGGCTAGTACATCACTCGCACCGCCAAGATATCACGGTTTGAACTGTCTTCAACATGTGGAGTGGACTGTGAAACTTAGCAGTATTCTTGGCATTGTCAGATTCAATCAACACGTGGTCACTGGGTGGTTTCCTCTTGCTACGGTGGAGAATAAGTTGGGCAGTAATAAAAAATCACATCCATCAGGCTATAGCATTGCATTGCCCTCCACATAGAGCAATTCTTGATCCAGACTTACTTTGTCGAGGTTAGCCGTAGAGAAACATAGGTACACTTGAACATCCATGTGGTACGATTGATAAAATGTCATCGAAACTAGGAAGAAAAAACTTGATGGAGCTGCTATTTCCATTCTGTCATCACTACACCATCAAACATCACATGTATCTCTATCAGGTTTTGCATTCTTTCACAACAGCACAACTTCGTGTCTACCTAGAGCTCCTTGGTGCAGCTTCATTCTTTGACCATTGGGCACATAGCCTGAAATAGTACCATATCATCCGTCATTGCACACAAACTGGGTGTTGCAGATGAATAGGTAGAGCCAGCAATAAAATTGTTATATTTATGATAGCAATAAAATCATGGGAGCATAGTTTACCGGTAGCCCATTCGTAGGCTGGAATCCATTTTTATAGGCTTAAGAGGTTTCACATCTGAAGTGAACGCATAGTGAACAATCATGGACTATGGCAGCAAAACGTCATGTTAAATATATGTCAGAATCAAAATTTGCACATAATAAAAATAGTAATGGCTATGATAGAATAGAGTGTTGTTGTACCACCCATATCGATTCTTCCTTTCTTCATGTTGAACTCCAAGACAATGATGATGCAACTACAACTTTAGTACGCTGATGGGTTAGTCAATGTTTGAGTATGATCTCTGAGCTCTGCTCTTTTTCACAGCTAGACAACCCCTCTCCACGTACTTCAGTGGTAAGCCCAAGCTCTACACACATCTGGTTCATTGATCGTCTGACCCTCCATACACCATCAAAACATAGATATTTCTAATGATTGTCATTGCAGTTGCTACGTTGCACCACGTCTGACATACATGCATCATGATATGCGAGCCACAGGTGGGGGTTGCACGTAATAAGTGGACTACGGAGATTTCAAATCTCATCGGTGTTGTTGGGAAGTCGTCTTATACAGTTCTCCTCGAACAAGGATGACACCCTCCCTGAAGATAAAAAATGTGTTCCGCACATACACTAAGGAGAGATTTTTTTCTTTTTGAAAAAAACTTGCCAGAAAGATTGTTTACGAAAAAAACTTACACTGTGTTAGGATTACATTCAAGCGTATGACAAAAGAATCTCAATGGCTTTATCAACATGTCCGCTCTGCACATATCCCATTTGAGCATAACTTGAAATCATAGCAGACCATGATTGCATACTAGCATCATCCCCATATAGCAAAAAAAATAAAACCATTGGCACAATACATTCAATCTTTGAAAATCTAGATCTGCAGTTTTAAGAAAACCTACAAAAAAAACTTAAAAAACTAAAATGATCTCCCAAACTAAATTTTTTTTAACCATCTAGTTTCTAATCCATAAAAATATAAAGAACATACTCCCTCGGTAAAAAAAAGTATAGGAGGAAATTTCCATGAGGAAAATCCCCCATGAGGAAAATCTCCTTAGGCTTACATTATAGGGAAAGCCTGCTCTGATACCATGTTAGAAAATATGATACTTGATTGATTATTCAATGAGATCAGCTATGCATAAACAACAAAGTTGATCTCCACTGAGTCATTGAATTACAACAACCTAATTAATCTAATCTAATCATAATTAGAAGTTTATCAATCTCAACAAGAGTGATAACTCAAAAATAATTGAATATCCTAATAGAACATACAAGATACTCTAACAATCTAATCTAATCATAACTAGGAGTTTATCAATCTCAACAAGAGTGATAACTCAAACATAATTGAATATCCTAGTAGAACTTAAACAGACACTTTATATGCACATTCGACAAAGTAACATAAACTCACATATTGTAGCTAATATCATATCGATGCATGGAGGCTTTCCACATTTATAATAAATCTACGTTTTCCTATGTTTTTAAAAAATCATATATACATGTTCCAACATCCCATTTGGTGTCATAAAATGATACATAGTGATACTATTATTTAATAAAAAATTCTTTCTTTTTATTCATTGTTTTTCATTCCCTTATTTTATAAAAAATTAAGTATTACATTGATGCGTTCAATTGTAGCATTTGTTTTATGGAAATGATAGCTTCCTATATATATTAGGAAAATTATTTATTTTTAATTATTAAAAATTTGATCAAGATTTTAGGTCCATATGAATATTTCGTCTTCTTATAAAGCATAAGATTTTATAAGTTATTTAAATGAAGAAAAAAATAATTTTATAGCAATGGTATATATAAGCTACACAATTATAAAAGTACAATTAAAGTCCTAAATGTCAACACATACAATATATTTTAATTACCAATTAAAATCATATTCATGTAGTAGTCTTAATTATTGACTTATAAATATTTTTATCAACTCAGCTTGTACTTATTAAATTTATAATTACCAAGAGTGTGCTTATTAAATTTATTGTTAACAACTTTACTACTTCATCTTATATTATAAAATTTTAAAAATGATTACAAGTATTACAACAATATGTAGACACCAAAACAACACCAATCCGATTACGTGACAACGAGCGCTGATCGCATTGACACAAACAGTCCCTAGGGCAGCCCCCAGAGGTTAAACAGTGGTCCTAACCACTTCCAAAAGCAGTTTTAGAGGTCAGAGGTCAATTTGGCACATTTTTGGCACCTTGCTCTCTGTTCGTCCCACCCAGGGACGAATACAAACTGTCATTCGTCCCACCCAGGGACGAATACAGAATTCGTCCCAGGGTGAGGCGAATAGAATGTTTGACTGGCAAAAAAAGTCAAACTTCGGCAACTCCGCCAGTTAACTGAGGCTTCAGGCCATGCAATTGCGAGGACTAGATTTTATTCGAGAAGAAAGACTTCGGTAATGAGTGTCTTTATTTTAGAAACATCATGCAAGACGATTTTGTAACAGGGAGTTAGCTTTTCTCTCAAAATAGGACATGCAAACTCAAGTGGCGCCCTCGCATGCGCAATTCAAACAAGGAGACCCTAAGGTCTATAAATTGGGGAGTTTTCCCACCCAAAAGATATACAGAGAAGGAGCATTTTGAGCAACGAAGTGCTGCCCTTTTACTTACTTACGATTTGTGCTTTTACATCCATAATCTCTTAATCGAAAGGGAGGTTATTGGGTGACTTTTGGAGGCACGAATCAAGACCCAAAACCTGATTTTTTTGGCCACAATATCCTACCAATTTGCCGACAACACATCACAACAGGTTTCGGACTCATCCCAAGCGGATTGGTGTCGAAACAAAGTCTCAACCAGCGGGTGGTTTGCCTTCGGGCACCCCCTGCCTTATTGCAGGTTTATTCGTCTCACCCCGAAACGAATACCAAACTGTTGCAGGTTTATTCGTCCCACCCCGAAACGAATACGGATCTGTATCAAATTTGGTGACTGTTTCTTTTGCAGTATTTTGCTAGTTACATGATTATGCTTCTATCAAATTTTTAGTCTATTTAGATTCATTTTAATCATCGTTATATTTATCTTTTATATTCATTAACAGTACTCTTTCAGATTTGCGAGTTTCATTATCATACACAGGTGCTACGACGATTTGTTGTTTCTTTGAACGTAGGAGGAGCAGCAAGGATTAAAGATTCATCAATACCAATGGCGGCAACACTTTGGCCCGCCCATTTCACATGTGGGCACGCGGAAGGAGGAACACTAAATCCATGATTGTAATTGAAACTATGTTAACGCTCCTACCCCCTAAAAGGGAGGAGACGTCTTTGTAACCGAATTGGAAGAGTATAAATAAAAAGGGTTGTGCTTTCTATACTTCCTTTTATCTCATTTAAATTCGTCTCTTTTCTTTCATTTCATGCATTTCACTTTATAGGACCTTAAGCGTTAACTTTGGGTTTTGAATACATCGCATTAGTTTTCCTTTCAATCTTCTGGAATCTCGTGCTTTCAATGGCGATCACGGTGGGACCTCTGTCCTCTATTTTTTTTTAGGTTAGATTTCTGATCTGAAATTGCTTGTTTTGATTACAGGTACCTATTTTTTAGTCATTAGACTGTTATTCGTTTCGGTCAGCGACGATTACAGAATTGGGATTCGTCTCACCCAGGGGCGAATAGGCATTCGTCCTACCCTGGAACGAATACGGTTCTGATATTCATCTCACCCAGGGACGAATAGCGTTCTGTGCATTTTTCAGAGCAGCAAATCAGAAACATCCTTTTGGGCAGAGAAGAGGTAGGGGTTTTTAACAAGCCTCTGTCAAATTTTTGTTTTCTGTTTTTTGATTTTTAGTTTTTGTATGGCTTAGGGAAAGTTTCCTTTTTGTTTGCCTGTTTCATTTTTTTGCAAATTAAAATGAACCCCACACATCACGTGGTTACTTAAACCAAGGAGCTGGTCGTAAAACCCCAGCCCTTGAGCAAGACCAACAGTGGATTTCATCACCACGTTGGCTTGGATATTTGCATACATTACCCCGATCGCACTGTTGCTAGACGTAAATCCTGACGAAAGTTGACCAAGTGTAGCTAGGGTGATTCCTAGCGCATGAGGATAAGTCTTCTATGGTAGGTGTCATAAACAGAGTGATTCCCCTTCCGTACCGCCTATGTTCCACGTATCATCTGCTCTCACGTACCTATAGTCTCCCTCACGTAAGGGCGGGTATATAGAGAGGTTGGTATATCGGTCCGGCAATGGTATATTGAAGGGGCGACCATTTTGGGAGTCATAAGAGCCTTCATAATTGCATTTAAATGGTTTTCATAAAAATCTTTCAAAAAACAAACAACAAAACACACTAAACCAGATTTAGGGCACACTTTTAATCTTTAAAAGAGATAATCATTGCTTGTGTGTGTATGCTATTTTCTGTTTAGAGTATCAAAAAAAAATCATAAAAAGAAAAATCCAAAAAAGAATCTCCGCATCTTTAGGTTAACATCACCATGGTGTACACCCGTAGCCAAGCCCAATCACGGGCAGAAGCTGCAGAGAATGCACCAAGGGGGACAAGTCACCTCCGATATAGCCCTAAAGACTTGGCCATCCCGCCTTGGCGGCAGGATACACAAGTTAGTCCACACCATGCAGTTACAGAACATGACTCTAGAGGCACCTCCTTGAGGGGCACTCCAACTCATGCCATCACTAGACAAGACTATAGAGGCACCTCCTTAAGGGGTACTCCCATTCAACAAAGATCCTTTCAAGAAGACAACCTACATGTAGCACTTGACCTAGATATAAGGCCTCCCTTGGAAGCTCGTTATGGGTGGCCTAGTGATGAAGTGCTTGAACAACAAAGGGTCCACAAGGAGGAACCATATGATTTTGTTACTCCTAATTTACCCCTGATTAATGTCAGACACACTAGACCATATCCAGAATATCAGGTTCTCCCGACAGGGCAAGACAATTCTGCCCGCACCTTTTATGCATATAACAGAGAATGTGAGGAAGATCACTACGTTCCTCAAGAACAGTACATAGCGTGGGAACGATGCACGTCTGCACCCGCTTTATATCCAGATCGCTCATTGAGACCAGAGCTTCAAGTCAATGCTGCTAACCTCGATAGAGGGAAGCAACATATAGGGGTCTCAGAGTACCATGATCGAGAAAGATATGTAGGGGAGGCATCTAGGCCTCCTAAACAAGAGACGGTGGAACAAAATGACTTGGCATTTGCCAAACTAGCCGCCCGCCAAGCGCAAATCACGCGGCTTAGGCAAGACCAACAACAATTAGAACATTTGTGTCACCTTAATCAAGAGCGCATTCAGCGTCAGACAGCTGAATTGCTTCACAACAATGTGCCTGAGAAGGCCCCAGTCCCTCGCACATAGAAATCTGAGATGTATGTGAGGCACAACCCCTTAGTGCGAGACAGGTCTCCATGACTTCATCAAGCACTGCCTCTAAGACCTCCTAGACCTGAGCGGGAGGCCACTCCCCGAAACCGTGATGGGCATCCTCCGCGGGCACCCATCAATGTTTACAGGCCTAGGCCAGACACTCCTCAAGAAGCTTATGAGGATTATGAACAAGAAGAAGAGCGGGCTGAAATGCCCTATCAAGGCAGAAGGGGTGCTACCCAGTTATCCCTCCAAAGGCCTCAAGTTCCCCACAACCCACAGCGGGAGCAAACCAAGGAGGAGGAGATTAAGTCCTCCGATGCATACAAAGTGTTGTTAGAACGCTTAGAGACTATGGAACTCAAGACTTCTGGGCCCCAAAAGCCTACTTTACGCCAACTCCGTAGTCATCCTGTGCATCCGTCAGTGCCGGCACCTCCATACCCCGAACATTTTAAGCTGCCCCAGTTGGCACTCTTTAGAGGGGAAGAAGATGCTCAAGAGCATGTGACTCGATTCTTGAGCCAATGCTTCGGTATTCAAGACAATGATGCATTGCTATTAAGAACATTTATAACCACATTCGTAGGACCTACCTCGGATTGGTTTACCCATTTACCGAAGCATAGCATCTACAACTTGGATCAGCTAGTGGACGCGTTCCTAGAACGTTTCGCTTTCAACACAAAGAAAAAGGCGTCACTAAGTGATCTAGCTAGCCTCAAGCAGTATGAGGAGGAATCTATGGTGGCATATGGGAATCGGTGGAGGACGTTGCTTTCAAAGCTATCCTACCTCCCTCCTATGTCCGACCTAACTCAAATGTTCGCAAAGAGTTGTTTGCGATCGATCTCTGTGCTATTGCAGCTGCAACAATATGCCACTTTAGAAGAAGCTCTGGCGCAAGCTAGAATTATCGAAGAGATCAAGATATAGGATGGCAAAATTGCCAAGCCTAAGAAAAAAGAATGGAATAAGAGCACTAAAATAGGGACTACGCAACAGAAACCCATCGTGGTCAATCAAGTTGCTATCAACGCCCCTAAGCCTGCCCAAGCAACACAGCCTCCAAAGGCTAATTATCGAGCGGTGCCTCCAAACAACTATGAGAGAGAAAATCAAAAATAGGACCACAATCAGCGAGCGTCACCCTAGGCGGCAATTTACACCATACACCGAGTCCAGGGACTCCTTGTTTGACCGTTTGTCAGTGGCAAACTTGATTAATCTGCCAGAGATTCAAACAATAGATCCTAATGCGCCAAAGCCTAAGGGCTACAGAGAGGATCTTTACTGTAGGTTCCATAGAAGGAAAGGGCATGACCTTAACGCCTGTTGGAAGTTCAAAGGTTTAGTGCAAGATCTCATTGACAACAATACATTGGCAGTGGATAATCCCATAGCGCCTAACAACCAACAAATGGGCATTTTCAGAGATCCTTTGCCCGCACATGATGCACAAGCAAAACCTCTTCATGTCAATGAGGTGCAACAGAATTGCCCCATGGAAGGGTATGTGGGGATGATAAGCATCGTGACTCGGAACAAGAGATACCCAGGAGCTGCCCCCGTGGCAGCCACAAGAGAAGTTCCATCAACGTCACAAACTCAACCGACCCCTACACAGCTTCCCCCGCCTAGACCAGTGGCCACGATTCGAACTAGACTTACTCAAAGTCTAAGGACCACGTCGGCTAGGCTCTCCATATATGAGCTTATTCAGCAATCAGCACCCCATCGGGAGGCTCTCATGGAGATCTTAAAGGCAATTGAGCTGCATCCCCATGAAGCAAATTCTTTCAACAACTTCGTGGGCCATGTGAAACAATGTACGAAACCAGTCATCACCTTTCGAGAAGATGAATTAAAATCGGTGGCTGGTGATGTGGCGGATCCACCCCTGCACGTTATTGCATGGGTCAATGGGATTCCGTATAAGCGGGTGTTGGTAGACACTGGTTCGTCCAGTAACATTATTACAACCGTCGCCTTAAAACATTTGAAGTTGCCGACCTCTCACATCGTACCTTCCACTTATACTCTTCGAGCATTCAATGATGCGATATGCTCGATCAGTTGGCACAATTGTCCTACCCATACAAGTGGGACAAAAGAACATTCATACATTGTGCCACATTTTAGAAGGTGAGATGGCTTACAATATCTTGCTGGGGCGACCTTGGATCCGGGACATGAAGTGTGTCCCTTCAATTGCTCATCAATGTTTAAAGTATACATTTGAAGGACAAGTGCATGTGGTCCCTATAGATTTAGAACCTTTCAAATACTGCAATTCAGTGCAACTAATGCTGCAGTCGACCCTTCCTTCAACGCATGTGGATTTTTAGTTAAATCCATCTAAAAGGGGTCCGATTACGCAAGAATATCCATTACCAAATCAATCAAATTCCCAGGCGGGTTCATCTTCTTCATCTGGTCCTCCCACAACGATGCCACCTACGGTGGCCACACCAACGGACAAAGGAAAGAAGCCCCTGGAAGAGGAACCACCCTTAGTCTCCAACATCTCGACAGAAGAGATGCCTAATAGAATGGAAGTCGAGATGCCTAGTTCACCCCACATGGAGTGGACTCAGGGAGAACTCCCATTCGCTTCCTCTCAATCGCCAACGATTACTGTTGAGATGTCTAACACAGGCATGGGGGAGTATATAGTGCGCAATGTTGTAGCAACGCCCACACTTGAGTCTATGCAAGACATGGGAAGACCTCGACTCCCCATAGGCTCTGTGGTTCCTTTAGGCTACCCACCTAATCAGACAAACTTTATTTTTGGGGGCCTGGATAATGGCGTTGAACCTTCCCTACAAGAAGAGGAAGATGAAGAGCCCTTTGTGGAGGATGTCAATTATCTGTCTAACCCAGACTTCGCATTACGATATCTTAGCCAATGCAATTGGCATGGATATGGGTTGGGCAGGTATGAACAAGGAGTGCATGTTTTGTGCCAACCAAGATACCAAATGCCTTATGACAAGTCAGGAGTAGGGTTTAATCACCCTTTGCCCCTCGACATCTTGGTCGAAAACATGCAAGGCCTAGGGATAGGCAACAAGGATGGGTTGGCATCAGATCCATATGCCAATCCAAATACAACTTATACATTGGGGGATTATTTCCCATTACACACAACCAACCTTGTTGACCTCAACAACCCTTTCCCTTCGGTCGCAATGGGAGACAATTCCAGGACTCACCTCCACGAAGGGTATGACCAAGACCAAGCAGAGTCTTCGGATGATGAGTTGGAGTACGAGGTGTCACCTTGGGATCCTCTTGAGTCAGGAAGCAATCATTCCCACATGCTTCCCATGGATGATTATCAAGAAAGCTTCTTGACCATGTTCCCATTGAATGATCCCATTGAGCATAGATTACCTCAAGAAAATCAGGTCCCCCCGTAGAGAGCGGCACAACCTCGTTGGGACCATATTAATTTGCTCGAGCAAGATGAGCTTCCCATGTCGCAAGCAGTTATTGGAGCCAATGAAGGCCTGTGGATCTCTGACAGTGATTACGAAGATGAAACTGAGATGGCCTATCTCAACCACATGCGACAAATGCAACAACAATATCCCTTGGACATAGATGACATGTTTGAACACTTACACATAGGTCCAAGACATAGGTGGCACCTCAACCCGACGTAGTTATAGCAATTACTGCACCTGCCACTCTAGGTACACAGAGAGCATCTTCCACCTGGAGACCCTATCAAACCATCAGTGCCTAGGGCAGACCCTGTTTGCATGTCCATGCATAGGGCTGATCCCTTTGTGCCAGTGCCTACAGAGCCAGATCCAAAGCATCAAGAACATCCAGAATGTCAGAGTTATCACACCTACGGTAATGGAGGTTACAATCATTTCATAAACATGATCTCCATTGACTTGACCACCCCCATCCATGATCCAGCCAATCCAACATGGTCATTGCATCTAGACATAGAGGCTATAGATTGGGATCGTGCTGACACACCACCATCCCCATCAGAGTATTGGCCTTGTGGTGGGATGTTTCATTTCACTCCAGGACAGACTCAGGATGTCTTCCATGCTGAAGAGGAACCTGACGTTCCTAATGATGATCTTAATTCAGCAAATGATATCCATCTGATCCCAACTCCACACCAGTTGGAGGATGGATCCCACATGTCGGTCGAGGCAACGACTGATGTAGACATCGGCACAGATCCAATGAATCCATGGATTCTCAAGCTGGGGGTAAGTCTCTCCCCCGAAGAGCAAGCCGATTATGTTGCCCTTCTCAAGGAGAAGAAGGAGGTTTTTGCATGGTCATACAAGGATATGCCGGGACTAGACCCATAGCTAGTCACGCATAATTTAACGCTTGATCCGACAATCAAGCCAGTAAAGCAAAAACTATGCAAGATGCACCCAACAGTGGCCTTAATGGTAAAATACGAGTTACAAAAGTTGTTGGATGCATAGTTTGTCATCTGTGTGGATTATCCGCCATGGTTGTCTAACATGGTTCCCATCAAGAAGCCCGATGGGAGGATTCGCATATGCACCGATTTTTGAGATCTAAACAAAGCGAGTCCTAAGGATGATTTTCCCTTGCCAAGCATTGACGCGTTGGTAGATGCTACAGCGGGCCACGAAATGCTTTCCCTCATGGATGGTTTCTCAGGATACAATCAGATTCGTATTAATCTCGAGGACCAACTAAAAATGGCATTCACAATGCCTTGGGGGACATTTTGTTATAAGGTCATGCCTTTTGGCCTTAAAAATGCTGGCGCCACCTACCAACGTGCCATGACGTACATCTTCCATGATTACATGCACAAAACTTTGGAAGATTACATGGATGATTTGTTGGCCAAATCTCTTTTGCACCCAGATCACCTCGATGACTTGAGCAAGGTCCTTGATCGCCTCATTGAGCATAAAGTCAGACTAAACCCCAAGAAGTGCGTCTTTGGCATCACCTCTGGCAAGCTCTTGGGTTTCATAGTCTCCAAACGAGGAATCGAGGTGGATCCCAACAAAGTCAAGGCAATCCTTGAAATGCTTCCCCCAACTACCATCAAGCAGCTCAGAAGTCTACAGGGAAAGGTCACGTCGATCAAACGCTTCATAGCGTAGCTATCTGACAAGTGCCGACCCATGAATAAATTATTGCACAAGGGGGTAGCATTCCATTGGGATGACGAGTGCCAGTCGGCCTTTGATGATATTAAATAGTACTTGGCTTCGCCGCCAGTATTGGCACCACCTAGACCAGGAGTGTCATTCTATTTATACATCTCAGCTACTGAGGTGGCATTGGGCGCCATGTTGTCCCAGAAAAATGAACTTCACAAAGAACAGGCTACATACTATCTTAGCCGCACCCTGGTCAGTTATGAACTTAACTATGCATACGTTGAAAAGCTCTGCTTGGCAGTGGTGTTTGCTACCAAAAAGCTATGCCACTACATGCTTAGTAATAAGACGTATGTTGTGTCTAAGGAGAATCCATTGCGATACATGATGAGTCGTACTTATCATAGTAGCCGCACGGTGAAATGGATCATGTTGTTGATGGAGTTTGACATAGAATTCATTGGACAAAAATCCATAAAAGGTCAAGTCATCGCCGATCAACTAGCCGAGGCTCCTCTTGAAGACGATCAGCCTCTGACCTTCGAACTACCTGATGATGGGGTCTTCCATGTTTTAGAATCGCCAGATTCTGATGAGCCTGAGTCACAGGCTGACATAACCCTATTCTTTGATGGTTCTAAGTGTGAGCAAGGAGGTGGCACGGGAATTGTATTCTTCACTCCACAAGGGGCTCCAATGCCTCTGTCATTTAAATTAGACTTCCCGTGCACCAATAACAATGCAGAATACGAAGCCTTGCTCATAGGTCTTCAGACAGCAGTCACCATGAACATTAAATGATTGAACATCTTTGGTGACTCGTTGTTAATTGTCAATCAAGTTAAGGGGATATTCCAATGTAAATGCCTAGTTCTACAGGCTTATAAAGCCCTTGTGGACAAATTCCTGGCACAACTTGAATGGTACGACATCGAGGCACTCCCTCGATCATCGAATCATTTTGCGGATACTATGGCCTCCTTGGGGTCACTAATCCCGCAAGACCTTTTCGGTGAGATGACAACCATTCAGGTCAAGACATTATCGCAACCCATGATGGAGCGTGCAAGCTCTGACCTCACGCCAGGAATCCACTTGATCCAGATTGAACCATCTTCGGATAGGTTTTCTCGAATCCAAGATTGTTTGACTCAAGCCAACTGGGGGTCCTTGTTCTCCCCTACTCCTCTTAATAGCAACACAACGCTATTTTTACAAGTTCTTTCCCGCTCAGCTTTTGCTCGGGATGAACTTCAAGAGGGATTGGCTGTTCATACCATCGAGGTTTTTGATCAGCAAGATTGGTACACACCCCTAAGGGATTACCTCAAGCTAGGTACTCTCCCACTTGGATTGACACAAGCCGCGAAAAGATCATTCAAACAGAAAGCGGCAAAACATGTCTTGCTAGGAGACATTTTGTATCGTCGGAGCTATGAAGGAATCCTCCTCCGTTGCTTGGACCAGCAGGAGTCCGCTTGGGCGATCACCCAAGCCCACGATGGTACATGTGGTGGCCACTTCAGTGGTATGGCCATCGCAAAGCGCATTCTCCGCATGGGTTATTATTGGCCATATTTAGAGTGAGATTGTTGTGCATATGTGAAGAAGTGCGTGAAGTGTCAACATCATGCCAATTTGACACATGTACCTTCTCAAGCCTTGCAACCGATCCAATCGGCTTGGCATTTTTTGTAGTGGGGCTTTGATCTAATCGAAAAGATCTCCCCTACGTCGTCGGGTCATCACACATTTATCATTACAGCCACAGAGTATTTTACCAAGTGGGTGGAAGCAATTTCGTTAACCTCTACGATTGGACCCCGCATTGCGGAGTTTATTTTGCATAATATCATATGTCATTTTGGTATTCCATCCAAGATCCTCTCGGATAATGGGACACCCTTCAAGAACAAAGATGTGCATGCTTTGACCACAAAGTACAAAATTCAGCATAGTTTTTCAACACCCTATTATCCGTAGGCAAATGGGCAAGCAGAGGCATCTAATAAAATGCTCATCGCCATCCTCAAAAATACTATCATAGATAATCATAAGGATTGGCACATTCAGATCCCGCTTGCCCTATGGGCTTATCGCACTAGTATTCGGACTCCCACTGGGGCAACTCCATTTTTGTTGGTGTATGGCTCCGAGGCTGTCATGCCTCTTGAGTTGGAAATCCCTTCGCTGCGCATATCAATGCAAGAGTTCATCGATGATGACACTGCATGGCAGGCCCGGTTAGATCAACTTACGTTGCTTGACGAACGACGCGTCAATGCTCTCGAGCATTTGCGTATCTATCAAGAGCGACTTAAGAGAGCATATAATATGAAGGTTCACCTAAGGGAATTTTAGGTTGGATGATTTGGTCTTAAAGGAGAACCAACAGAATTCTAATTTACCGTCCCATCTGAGGGACAAGTTTGCAACAAACTGGTTAGGTCCTTATGTGATTGATAGTCGAATAGGACCTGGAACTTACCGGCTTGCCTCTCTTGAAGGAATCAAGGAGCTCGAACCCTTGAACATCATTCATTTGAGGCCATTCCACATTTAGAGAGCCATAGTCCAACCAAAAGCTCCAAGGATTCTCACAATCGCTTGGTCAACCCCAAAATGCCCCAAAGGTGTCCATACACCCTTTGGTCAACCCAAAAGCTCCAAGGATTCTCTAATCTCGCTTGGTCAACCCCACAAATGACCCAAAGTTATCCATAAACCCTTTGGTCAAACCAAAAGCTCCAAGGGTTACCATAACCGCTTGGTCACAATAAATATTCAAAAATAAAAAAAAAAACAATAAAATCATCAAAAATAACAAAAAAAAAAAATTGCATCTTCATTCCATGCATACTCATAAAACATCAAAAATACAAAAATATAGGTTGCATTAGGCATCATATTCATACATTGCATATTTGTTGGTTATACAAGTCAAAAGCACCATAGACTGTCCTTACTTGACAATCCCATCATCTTCCACATCACATCAATTTTATCAATGCTTACATCCCGCATCACACCATCCCATTTTTTTAGCATTAGTCGGTTGCCTCCTAATGTATTTAGGGTTTTCGTCATTCAGTTTGTCTTTACCTTTCTAGCCAAAAATTGTACACGATCAAACAGATTTTACACAGGAAAATTTTACTTGGGTCACACCTCGTTATGTAATATCCCTACACAAATTTACACACATAAAATAATTCCTAAGTTGTGTGAACGCAAGAGAAACCTACAAAGCAGTCTAGGGTACCATCGGTGAAAGATTAGCCTGTTCATCCCCCTGTGCGAATGGTTCAAGAATGCTGAGAATTGACAAAAGGACAAGCTCTTCCCCATCCATTCCTCCTAATCAACAGTGGTTTCCATCACTACCAAAAATTCAAAAATCATCATTGGTTCCTAAGGTTGTAAGGATTCGTACTACACGTCCCTGCCAAGGATGGGTAGTCATCCCCAAGGCCTAAAAGAATCAATGACCATTCCAAAAACAAAAAAAACAAAAAAACCATTTCCACAAGCCATCATCACAATCACCTTTGGTCTCTCAGGTCGTAAGGATTCGTACTACACGTCCCTGCCAAGGATGGGTAGTCATCCCCAAGGCCTAAAAAGATCAATACCCTCACTTCATAATCTCCATACTACCCGTTGGTTCCCAAAGTCGTAAGGATTCATACTACACGTCCCTGCCAAGGATGGGTAGTCATCCCCAAGGCCTAAAAGGATCAATGTTATTCCCTAATCACCTTACAAATCTCAAAAGCCAAATCAAATAACAGTGGTTATCACTACTATTTAAAATCCTTGCTCAAAAGAACACAAAAAAGAAGAACAAAATAAATAGTGATTTTCATCACTTTGTATACGAGCAAATATCCCAAACCATTGAACCGATAAAAAACCTGAACTTGAATCCCTGGAATTCTCAGCATTCGAAAACCATCTAGGTGATCCTCATTACGAGGTTTGGTGGATAGCCTACCTGGCAATGGTGGTATCCTACCCGCATGACGATATGTCTGTCACATTAGCTTTGCGTGTGAGCAGACCAATGTTTGCATGTGGATGAGCTAGCTTATGGTACCCTAGATTGTCCCATGGATTAATCTTGCTAAATCCAACAACGGAGTTAGTGGAGCTAGTTAGGTGATCCTCAATACAGGTTTGGTTGATAGCCTATCTAGCACTGGCGGTATCCTGACAAATACCACATAAACGAACTCAATTGCACACACAGGGATGTGAAATAACTTGGTTAACCTCCAAGTTGGATTTATACCTTGTTTAAAAGTCTTGCGAGATAAATGCACAATCTTGGCTAGTTAGTTAAAATATATGAATCTCAGAAAAGCTTAACTACATTATAACAACTGGTACATTTTATTCCATACATCATCATCAAAAAATATGCACAATACAAAAACAAAGTTTTCACATGCAAAGTTATTCCACACAGTCGTCCCATTAGTTCAGCAAGTCAGTCAAGTCTTGTACAGTCTAAGGTGTATCGACAAGTAATCAACAAATAATTTCATTCATTCCATATGCACACATCATACAAATTAGAACCATCGCATTTATACAAGCATTTGCATACCATCAATGTAAATACATGTCCATAAAAACACACCATGAAAAGTTCATAAAAACCAAAAACAAGAGTCATCTGTATATATATCATCAAAAATGCCCACAGGCTACAAATAAACCGGTCCTCTGACCCCGCAACAACAACCAAAAACTCAAAAACCCCAAAGCCTAGGGCGTCGGCCACCATGATCACGTAGGATCGGTGCGACGGGAACTACCCCCCGTGGTGTGGGTCCTATGGGACCTCTCAGGGTGACTGCTGCTCACCCTCGCATCATGCCTACTAGTGCCCCCCTCATCTAGCCATCGATGACGAGACGATGCTGACTGCTCAGTATCACTGTCTCTCATCCATCATGAAGAACCCCCTCTAGGAGGCTCAGGTAACCGCCCACCCAGGCGGATGATCTCTCCCTCCATATCCATTCGATGTCGATACCAGTATACCTCCTACCGATGCCAATCTGCCTCTCGCCAAAGCCAATCTGACTCCCATTGATCCCACTCTACCTCTCACCGATGGTAGTAAGCTACTACATCATCACGCTGTGCTAGCTGCGTCCATAGTAGATCCCTCTCTCGTGCAGCATCGGTATCCCCCTCCTATCGATGGGACGTAGCCCATGTGGTCTCCCACTCTGCTAGCTGAGTCCATAGGAGATCTCTCTCCTGCAAAGCCTCTCCCAGCTCCCCATCTCACCTCCATAGTAGCTCCTCCAATCGTGCTATCTCTACGCCATGTCTTACCTCCACATCCTCCGAACTTGCCTGAGGCATAGGTGAATCCGGGACAGCAGCCTACTCTAGCTCCCACTGCTCCGGGATGTCCTGCATCTCCGGCTGGTCCAGTACCCCAAATTCCCCTCCAACACCCTCAACCTCCACCATGTCTGCATCATCACGCGGAACTCCCCAACCCTCATCTGGTGCCTCTGCACCCTCATCCCCTACTACTGCTGCCTCTGCACCGCCAAGCGGCCCCTCGCCTCTCCACTGTCGCAAGGTCCACCACTGCTCATACTCAGTAGTAACCCCGATGTCATCCACATCTGGGATGTCAATCATCGTATCTGAATCCTCGCCAAGTGGTGCAATGACTGGCCGATCCAGAGTCCTCTCATCCCCCCGACGTCGATAGACCATGGGCTCACCAGGCATCCCCTGGCGCACCTCAAACTATCGTGTGACTCGGTCGTATGGGAACAACTCCTGCTCAGTCCCATGCCTCCCAATCAGCCATCGCTCCCTCCGTACCCATCGAAGCCACTCTCCAGCCTCAAGCCAGGCTGGACAGTCCCGATAGGGGCGCCAGAACACCTCCCCTGGAGTAAGCCGAGCGAAGGCATCGACATAATGCCCTACGACACCTGCCCATCATCGACTCTGACCCTGCTCCTCCGACCTCTACCATAATACCCCATATCCAATCTCTCGGTCTGCCATCTCTGCCGAGTCATCCAGGGTAGCCCCATAGGCCTCTCCACTGCTATGTGCTGCCAAGCCCAACACTGCAACAAGTAGCTGCAACCGATCCCCTTTCGCTTTCGACAGCGGACCTCGTACAACTCATCATAGAGTTGTGCTAACGAGTCCCCCCCATGTTGGAAATAAGGCTCATGAGTAATGCATGCCTCGTTCCCAACACACCCCTCTCTAGCCACCATCGCACCAGTATGCCACCCATTGACAGTCGATCTCTGCCCTCTCCACTGGGGTCTCCACACCCAACTCCTCCCCATGCCCAAAATAGCATATCGTTGTCCTCCGATCCCATGGTGTCGTCCGGATCGACAATCCGTCTATTGGAATCCAAAGAATCCGATAGATATCCTCCAAGGTCACCATCATCTCCCCTATTGGGAGATGGAAGGTATTAGTCCGAGGATCCCATAGATTGATCAGGGCCATCAGATAGGCCCGATCCTCGACCATCGGCTCCAGTCGAGTCACCTGCTTGAGCCCAAGGGCGTCAAGCCAATCCCAATCAACCAAAGTCAGCATTGTACGTGCTTCATAAAAATAGTAGGCACTCGGTGCCGACTCTTCACAACCTACGAAAGAAAACAACACAAAAACATTAAAAACAATGAAAAACTGTACAACTCTAACATGTATATACAAATAATGCATTCAAACTGTACAGCCAAAAACAAAGCACAACATTCAAAAATTATTTGTCAGTCCTAGGGTTTCTAATCCTAACTGATAAATTCCAAAAACACAACAATTTACAAAAATTAATTTGTCAGACCTAGGGTTTTTAACTCTAACTGATTAATTAAACCATAAAAACAATTACAAAATTCAAAAATTATTTGTCAGTCCTAGGGTTTCTAATCCTAACTGATAAATTCCAAAAATAATTACAAAAATTTACAAAAATTATTTGTCAGTCATAGGGTTTCTAATCCTAACTGATAAATTCCAAAAACACAACAAAACTTTACAAAAATTAATTTGTCAGACCTAGGGTTTTTAACTCTAACTGATTAATTAAACAACAAAAAATTACACAACAGTCAACTAGGGTTCACGCTACGCTTTTCACTTAGTTTTACTCTACATTTTTTAACTTACAGTTTAACTTTTGGTTTCATTCAGGTTCAACGCAGTTTTTAAGTTCTATTTTAAACTAACTTTCTAAGTTCAATTTTCAATTAAAATTTTGATCTATGTTTAACTAGGGTTAAAGTAAGTTTTAGTTACGTGTTCATCGACTAGGGTTTTCATTTTTAACCATAAAAAAAAAAAAAAACATAAGAAATAAACAAATTACGATTTTTCAACTACGACACAAAAAAATAAAGAGGAAGGGGCACTCACTGGTAGTGCTTCGGCTCCGCTGCTCGATCCGGTATGTGCACTCATGGTCGCAAGAAAATTCTACAGCGCTTCGCTTCGCAGAATTGACCTCCTCCTCCTCAAAGCTCCAAATTGCCAGAAAAACAAATGCAAATGAGCCCAAAACTCAGTTTTGGCCTTTAAAAAGGCTTTTTGAGCCTGTATTCATTCCCCCCTGGGATGAGCACTCTAGTTAGCACTCATCCCACCCTAGGACGAATACTAAATAGGAATTCATCCCACCCTGGGATGAATACAGAGCAAAAATTTCAAAAACAAAAAAACTGCACAAAAATGCACCAAAAAAAGCCCTAAAAGTGTCCGATCAGAATGCTTTTGCACTGGACATTTCGGGCATGCAAAACCGATGTCGGGGTCACAAATCCTCACTATCCTACTCCCTAAGAAGGCTATCATAGCCGGACCACTCCACGGGAAGCCGAATTTTTGAGAATTTCATCCCCAAATGGCGTCACCAAAACGGGTCAAAACCCACCCAAAAATAGCAATAACATTGCCGAACGAAGGCGCTTTTGCGCCTGACATTCTTGGCATCAAAAATAGACATTGGGGTTACAAATTGTCACTATCCTACTCCCTAAGAAGGCTACCATAGCCGGACCGCTCCACGGGAAGACGGATTTTTGTCAATTTCAGCTCCAAAATGCGTCACAAAAAGGGTTAAAACCCACCAAAAATAGGTCAGAATGTTCGAAAACTGCTTTCGCATTCAATGGTAAACAACTGAAGGCACCCTTACCTAAGTCATCTTGGGTCAAGCGACTCATCGCTTTTCTCATGTCGGTCATTCCCTCATCGATTCGTCGCTTGAGGGGGTAGTCACACTTAGTTGCCAATCAACAACAATATACCCAATCATGGAAATGACACGCATTCAAAGGATCATTGACAAAGACAATCGCGCCCTGCTTGGGGCAGCAAACAAGCAATTATCACAAGCTGATCAAACACTTGGCATTCATGAATCATGAACTCAAGGTTCCCACAGACAAAAGGTTGCGCCCTTTGCCTATTCATGATTGATCAATGTCCAAGTTCAAGTAATACCTCACCGAACCAGGTTAATACTTGATTTAAGTTCCTTAGCTCGTCAGAAGCAAGGATTCAAGAATGCGTGCCCTTTCCATACTTGGGGCATCAAGAGTTGGTTAGGTTACTGAGAAACCCTAATCATTAGTGCTTTGGTTATCTATTTTTGCTCGACGCTGCGCCTTGCACAGCGCTTCCCAAAAAGGGGCATCTGTAGACACCAAAACAGCACCAATCCGATTACGTGACAATGAGCGTTGATCGCATTGACACAAACAGTCCCTAGGGCAGCCCCCAGAGGTTAAACAGTGGTCCTAACCACTTCCAAAAGCAGTTTTAGAGGTCAGAGGTCAATTTGGCACATTTTTGGCAACTTGCTCTCTGTTCGTCCCACCCAGGGACGAATACAAATAGTCATTCGTCCCACCCAGGGACGAATACAGAATTCGTCCCAGGGTGAGGCGAATAGAATGTTTGACTGGCAAAAAAAGTCAAACTTCGGCAACTCCGCCAGTTAACTGAGGCTTCAGGCCATGCAATTGCGAGGACTAGATTTTATTCGAGAAGAAAGACTTCAGTAATGAGTGTCTTTATTTTAGAAACATCATGCAAGACGATTTTGTAATAGGGAGTTAGCTTTTCTCTCAAAATCGGACATGCAAACTCAAGTGGCGCCCTCGCATGCGCAATTCAAACAAGGAGACCCTAAGGTCTATAAATTGGGGAGTTTTCCCACCCAAAAGATATACAGAGAAGGAGCATTTTGAGCAACGAAGTGCTGCCCTTTTACTTACTTACGATTTGTGCTTTTACATCCATAATCTCTTAATCGAAAGGGAGGTTATTGGGTGACTTTTGGAGGCACGAATCAAGACCCAAAACCCAATTTTTTGGCCACAATATCCTACCAATTTGTCGACAACACATCACAACAGGTTTCGGACTCATCCCAAGCGGATTGGTGTCGAAACAAAGTCTCAACCGATGGGTGGTTTGCCTTCGGGCACCCCCTGCCTTATTGCAGGTTTATTCGTCTCACCCCGGAATGAATACCAAACTATTGCAGGTTTATTCGTCCCACCCCGGAACGAATACGGATCTGTATCGAATTTGGTGACTGTTTCTTTTGCAGTATTTTGCTAGTTACATGATTATGCTTCTATCAAATTTTTAGTCTATTTAGATTCATTTTAATCATCGTTATATTTATCTTTTATATTCATTAACAATACTCTTTCAGATTTGCGAGTTTCATTATCATACACAGGTGCTACTGACGATTTGTTGTTTCTTTGAACGCAGGAGGAGCAACAAGGATTAAAGATTCATCAATACCAGCGGCGACAACACTTTGGCCCGCCCATTTCACATGTGGGCACGCGGAAGGAGGAACACTAAATCCATGATTGTAATTGAAACTATGTTAACGCTCCTACCCCCTAAAAGGGAGGAGACGTCTTTGTAACCGAATTGGAAGAGTATAAATAAAAAGGGCTGTGCTTTCTATACTTCCTTTTATCTCATTTAAATTCGTCTCTTTTCTTTCATTTCATGCATTTCACTTTATAGGACCTTAAGCGTTAACTTTGGGTTTTGAATACATCGCATTAGTTTTCCTTTCAATCTTCCGGAATCTCGTGCTTTCACAATAACAAACATTTAAACGAATATTAAAATATTAAAATATAATAATTTAATTTAAAAAATTCAAATTATGAAAAATAAATAAATATTATAAATAATTATTTCTTTCGCAATAACTACAATCCACTTAATAGCTCTCACTAATATAAACAACCACCTATCTTAAAACTAAATTATATGTGGACATGTAGTTGTACTAGTGACTAAGATGATGGTTGTTTCTTAAGTGATCTTGTGTTCAAACCCCTTCACCAAACCAAATGCCGAAGGGCACTGTCCCAAATGTCATATCTGGGGAGCTCCCAATCACCTACAAAGTTGGGATTAGCTAATTTGGGGTGTTTTGGGAAGACCCAAATTGTCATATTTCCCCAATCAGGCCTCCGTTAATGGGAATTTTATGGGGATTACCTGTAAGTTAGTAAAGGCGAACAAAGATAGAAACATGATCAAAATTGTTCAAAACAAGTTGAAATTTAAATGGCAATCTATCTAAGCAGCATAGAATTAAATACAAGAATAACAGAAAAGAGATCTGCCATAGATTTCCAATCGCTTCGAGGCAGGGCGATTAGGACTGTAGCAATGTGGGGGGCACCCGAGGGCAGGCCGACCGTTGTTTGGGGGCCCGATTTTGGCACCAATCCATTTGGGATGGGTCCAAAACCTCTTGTGGGGCATTTTCAGCAAATTCGATGGGATATTGTGGCCAAATATTAGGTTTTGGTTTCGAATTTGTGCTTCTAATAACCACCCTATGACCTCCTTTCCAAAAGAGATCAAGGTGATATTCACATAATGACACTGAGAGGGGGGGTGAATCAGTGTAGCTATTAATATTCAAATCTACAGCATTTAAAATTGAAGCAAAGAGAACTTGAAAACCAAAAAAGCAAATTGAACAAGAGAGCACACCACAACACACAATATACCGAGGTTCACCAATTTGGCTACTCCTCAAAAATGACTCGCTTGGACTCCAATCCAAATCCAGTCTTTGCAAAATACCAATTTTACAAACACTTTACCAAGCATCTACCTGGAAGGAGCACCAACCCCTTAATTTTTTGCTGCAATAGATAGGAGCACCAACCCCTAGTACCAAGCACCAACTTGGACTGCAATTCTGAGCAATTTAAAATGACATAAAAATGTCTTCACTGTTTACACAACCCTGATTGGTCTGTAATTAAACACACTCTGCACACACTCACGGCTCTGCTTATTTCTCTCTTGGCCCTCTTCTAACCCTCTTTTCACTGTAATTTCACTCTAACAGCAGCAACCTAATTCTCTGCATGACTGTCCTTTTATAACCCCTTTTCCTCATCGAGACTCCTCGTCTTCTATCACTTTTCTAATCCTGCATGCAGTCGAATGACATTCTCTAACTGTTCGAATTCTTTTCTCTTCTCCATAAGTGGATGTTCGAATTCTTTTTTTCTTCTCCATAAGCGTTGTTCGAATTCTTTTCTCTTCTCCATAAGCGGTTGTTCGAATTTAAATGACTATTCGAATGCTTTTATCTCTCCATGGCTATTCGAATCCCGCAAATACGGTTGTTCGAATGCTTTCCTTCTCCATCCTTTTAATCCTTTTTCTTTGAACTTGCAAATACGGCTGTTCGAATGCTTTTACGATCCTGCATATACGGCTGTTCGAATTCTGCAAATATGGCTGTTCGAATACATTTTCGATTCTCCATATGCGGCTGTTCGAATGCTTTTCCAATCATGCATATACAGCTGTTCCAATGCATTTCCAACACCTGTCACTATGTAACTGCAGATCTGACTCCAGTTAATTCTTACGTAACTGGCTGCATGATTTTCCTTTATGCTTTTTTGACACCTGTCACCGTGCATGCTCCTTCGACTTTTACCCGCCAAACTGTTACCTGTCGCGAAATCGTGACATTTCTGCCCATTTGACTTTTTTTGGACTGTTGACCGTGAAAACCTGACCTGTCGCGATATCACGACGTTTTTCGCCTCCTCGACCTTATCTTGGCATGCACTCATGAAAATAGAACATGTCACGAAATCGTGACACATTTGCTGCCTCCAGCTCTCTTCTGTCTCCTACCCGCGAAAACGAGACATGTCACGAAATCGTGACACATTCGCAGCCTCTCGCTCTTTTCTGCTTCTTGCCCGTGAAAACGGGACATGTCGTGAAATCGTGACACTTTTCGCTTTCCTGCACTATCCTTCACTTGCACCCATGAAAATGGAACACGTCGCGAAATCGTGACACTTTTTGCTGCCGTACACTTTTCTCCGCAAGCCTCAGCGAAATCGGAACATGTCGCGAAATCGTGACGCTTTTTGCTGTCGTACACTTTTCTCCGCAAGCTTCAGCGAAATCGAAACATGTCACGAAATCGCGACGCTTTTCTGCCTTAGCGTTGTTCTTTGCTATTCGCCCGCGAAAATGCAACATGTCACGAAATCGTGACATCTTTCGCATCCGTACATTTCTTGCTTCATGCACTAGCGAAATCAAGACATGTAGCGAAATCGCTACAACTTTGTTGCCTTGCATTTTGACATGCAGAAATCGCTACACCTTTGTTGCCTTGCATTTTGACATGTAGCGAAATCGCTACACCTTCTTGACTTAGCATTTTGACTTGTAGCGAAATCGCTACACCTTCTTGACTTAGCACTTTTTCTTTGCTTCTGCCAGCGAAACTTCGACATGTAGCGAAATCGCTACACTTTTTCGCCTTGTTGCTTCCACTCCGATCCTGTCGCGAAATCGTGACACTTTTCATTGCCTGCGCCTTTACCCGAAACATGTCACGAAATCGTGACAGTTTCTCCATATTTTTCTCTCTCCTTCGATATGTCACGAAATCATGACACTTTTGGCTGTGCCTTCTCTCTCCTCCTTTTTGTCGCGAAATCATGACATTTTCGGCTGTGCTTTCTCTCTCCTCATTTTTGTCATGAAATCATGACATTTTCGGCTGTGCTTTCTCTCTCCTCCTTTTTGTCGTGAAATCGTGACATTTTTGACTGTGCTTTCTCTCTCCTCATTTTTGTCGCGAAATCGCGATAGAAAACATGTCGCGATATCGCGACAGTTTTCTTACTTGTCTTTTTCTGCAAATTTTTGAATCTGGGTCACTTCTGTTTTCCTGGAAATTCACTGTACTTGATCTGACTGACTTCAGAATTCTTGTCCATTGCTTCAACTGCATCAATTTCTATCCGTGTTGACAACAATGACAATACTTTTGCTGCACCTTGCTCAACAATCTCCCCCTTTGGAATTGTTGGCAACACTTATGCACTCTCCTGTAATTCTTCTCCCCCTTTGACAATAATACCAAAGGGCTGTTGCAGACTCCCCCTGAGTCTATGCACACCACTCTCAGACAAATGTTGTTATAGTTAGCAAAAATCATAAATATAAGCAAAACTATAAGTATAGGCATAAATGCACCCCCTGAGAATGTGATCCCAAATGATAGTCAGTTCTTGGGAATTGTGACCACTCCCAACTTATTTTGAAGGTACTCAAAAACTTCCTTGGGCAATGGTTTTGTGAATATATCAACTACCGCTTCTGTAGTTGGAACAAAGTCCAATTTGACCTCTCCTTCAGCAACTTTATCCTTCAAGAAATGATACCGGATCGCAATATGTTTGGTTCTAGAATGCATAACCGGATTCTTGGATATGTTGATAGCACTAGTGTTATCACATTTTATTGATATTGGCTCTTTGAAGTGAATACCAAGATCTTTCAACGTTTGTCTCATCCATAATATCTGTGTACAGCATGTTGTTGCTGCAATGTATTCTGCCTCTACTGTGGATAGAGAGACTGATTCTTGTTTCTTGTTGTGCCATGCTACCAACCTGTCTCCAAGATAAAATGCTCCTCCACTGGTACTCTTTCTGTCATCAATACATCCCGCCCAATCTGCATCAGAATATGCAATCAAAGTGAAGTCTTTACCTTTTGGGTACCACAACCCATAATCCATAGTACCCTTGAGGTACCTGAAGATCCTCTTTACAGCTGTCACATGAGTTTCTTTGGGACTAGCCTGAAATCTTGCAACCATGCATACTGCCTGTAATATATCTGGTCTAGTGGCTGTTAAATATAGCAGGCTTCCAATCATAGACCTGTACATTGTTTGATCTACATCTGGAGATTTATCATCCTTGCTCAACTTGCGCACTGTTGTCATGGGAGTGCTAACAGAGTTTACTATCTTCCATTGTGAACTTTTTCAGCATTTCTTTTACATATTTAACTTGAGAAATAAAAATGCCCTTTTCATTTTGATTGACCTACAGTCCTAGGAAATAAGAAAGTTCACCAATCATAGACATCTCAAATTCTTTCTTCATTTTAGTTGATATGTCTTTGCAATATTCATCCATGCTGCTACCAAATATTATATCATCTACATAAACAACAAGAACAATAAGATGGCCCTTCTCTGTTTTGACATATAAATTGTTGTCCACCAAACCTTTCTTGAACCCTTGTTTAATTAGATAGTTATCCAGCCTTGCATACCATGCTCTGGGTGCCTGTTTCAAACCATATAATGCTTTCTTTAACCTGCAAACAAAATCTGGATTGTCACCAAGTTGAAAGCCATCTGGCTGTTCAATGTAAACCTCTTCTTCCAGTTTTCCATTCAGAAATGCTGATTTTACATCCATTTGATATACTTTGAAGTTTTTATGGACTGCTAAAGCCAGAAACATTCTGATTGCCTCTAGTCTGGCTACCGGTGCAAAGGTTTCCTCAAAATCAATGCCTTCAACCTGAGCATAGCCTTTACAGACCAATCTTGCCTTATTTTTGACAACCTGTCCATCTTCATTTAATTTATTTCGAAAAATCCATTTAGTGCCAATTATGTTTTTATTTGTTGGCCGAGGTACTAATTCCCAGGTTTTGTTTTTCTCAATCTGATCTAGTTCTTCATTAATTGCCTTCATCCAACTTTCATCTGTGCTTGCTTCGACAACATTTTTAGGTTCAATGCTAGATAACGAGAGAATAGTTCCGCACTACCGCTCTTCTTGTCTCGAATACCATCGGTGGGGTCCCCAATAATCTGCTCACCGGGATGATTTTTCTCGCCATCACTGTTTTAAATTTCTTGTTTTCTTCTTCCTCCGAGTCGGTTTTTAAAACATCCGGATCAATTTTCTGATTCTCTTCTATTTCCTTTTCATCATCTCCTTCAATGACTTCTTCATAAATAGGGTATTTTTCTTGATAAGAAATTTCTTGCTCTCTACCTTCATCAACTTTAACATCAGCACTCTCAACAATTTTCTTTAGCCTCTTGTTGTAACATGTGTAGGCTTTGCTTTTTGTTGAGTAACCAAGAAAAATCCCTTCATCAGCTCTATCTTCAAATTTACCGAGATTATCTTCAGTCCGTTTGATGTAGCACTTGCTGCCAAATACTTTGAAATATCTTGCAGTTGCCTTTCTGCCGAACCACAGCTCATACGGTGTTTTGCTTTCATGCGGTCTTAGCATGCACCTGTTTTGAATGTAAACTGCAGTATGGACTCGCCTCTTTCCAAAATCTGTCGCCTATTTTGTTCTCAACCAGCATTGTCCGTGCCATTTCCTGCACTGTCCTGTTCTTCCTTTCTACAACACCATTCTCGCGAGGTGTCCTTGCTGCTGAAAACTGTCTTCTTATCCCATATTTTTGACAATATTCTACAAATTCTTCTGAAATAAACTCTCCCCCTCTGTCTGATCTTAGGCATTTAATCCTCTTTTCAGTTTGATTTTCAACCTATTTTTTAAAAATCTTAAACATCTCAAAGGCATCTGATTTAATCTTTAAAAATAATACCCATGTCATCCTGGAGTAGTCATCTATGAACAACATAAAGTATTTGTCACCATTTATGCTTTGAGTTCTCATGGGTCCACACAAATCAGTATGAATTATCTCCAACGGTTTGTTCGGTGAAGTATTCCTTTGATTTAAATGTGGATCTGGTTTGCTTTCCTTTTTGACATGAAGCACGGATGCTATTTACTGGTTTGCCAATGGTTGGTATATCTCTTACTGCTCTTTTTGAACTTATTTTTTCCAGATTGTCAAAACTAATATGACCGAGCCTCTTGTGCCATAGCCAATTTTCATCTTCCTGTCCAATCAAGCATGTTCCTTCTGCAGTTTCTGAGAGAGTATATAGATTACCAAAAGTCCTTGATCCAGTAGCTATCAGCTTCCCACTGTGTGCTTTTCTCACTTCACAGCCCTCCTTCTTAAAAATGACTTCATGACCTCGGTCACAGATTTGACTTACACTCAACAAGTTGTGCTTTAGACCAATCACAAACAAGACTTCTTTTGATTTTATCTTTCCATCACTGATCTTGACTGATCCTTTTCCAACTATCTTTGCTCCATCATTATTTCCAAATTTCACAGAACCACCTTCATAATTCTGTAACTTCTCAAATTTTTGCTTGTCACCTGTCATGTGACTGGAGCATCCACTGTCAAGTATCCAAGGTGCAGATTTGTTCTGTGCTTTAAAGGCAGTCTGAACAATCAAAGATTCCTTTTCTTTCCATTCTGGTTTGATAGCAGATTTTGCTACTTGTTTTGCCTGTGCCCTTTCATTAGCATGTGCCTATTTTTCAAGAAATTTCTTGTTTTGGTTCAACCCATTTGGTTTAGATTTTCTACCCTGATAATTCTTTGATGCAAAAGTGCTTCTACAGTTTCTTGCAATATGTCCAAAATTATGACAATTATAACATTCAACTGCATAATTCATTAAAGGAGAAAAAATATTTCTACTGGTGAAATTCCTTTGAGGTACATTATGACTGCAATCTGAAATCTTATGGCCATAAGCATTGCATTTAAAACAATAACCAAAAAAGGAATGATTAAACCTGGGTGCAGGTCTTTGCCAATTTGAAGTAGGAGCCATGAATCTTCTCCTTCTTGAATGTGTGACTTTTGTGAATCCATCTTTGTCAAAACTCTTCTTGAGTCTGGCATTATTGCTTTCTTTGGCATGATTTGTTTTTTCTTGATCAACCCTGATCTTTTCTTCTTTCTTTATGGATTCTACATTTAAGGCCTTTGAACCCTTTGATGATTCTCCTTCATCGAAGCCTAAACCAAATTTGATGCCGGAAGGCCTTTGGTTATTTAACATTTTATCCAGCTTTACAATACTTTCTTCAAACTTATGAAAACAGCTCAATTTCCTATTCATCTCCTCTAGCTGCATCCTTAACTTAACAATGTCTTCTTCGAGCTTGTTGCATTCAACTGTCTTTACAGTTAATTGTTCATCAAGAACTTCAGACATTTTCTTGAATTCCTCTGTCTGTATTTTCAGATTGTTTATTATGTCAGTGGCATCCTCTAGTTTCTTTGAAAATTTTTTATTCTTTTTCCTTTCTGCACTCAACTCTTCAAGTGCAGCAACCAATTCTCCTTCCAGATACACTTCAGCCTCATCCTTAAAGTTTTCATCACCTTCCTGATTTTCCTCTGTTCTTTCTTCTTCAAGTGCCATGAACAGAGCTTCACCTGTTTCTTCTTCAGAATCCTCACCTGAGCTTTCTTCAGAAGTGCTGACATTCTTGGATATGAAGCTTTTCTTCTTGAAGTTGTTCTTTCTAAAATTTTGTTTCTTCTTCCAGTCACCTTTTTCTTGGTGTGACCCTTCACCATTTTTGGTTTTCTCATGCATTGGACATTTGGCTGCAAAATGACCGACTCCTCCACAATTGAAGCACTTAAAAGGTAGCTTTCCTCTATATTTTCCTTTTCCCTTTGTGAGTTTTCGAACAAAATTAGCTTCTGTTTCATCCAGTGTCTCTTCATCCTCAGATTCATGTTCAGCTTTTATATTCTTGTGTGCTTTAAAAGCAGCTTCTCTGTCTATAGACTTAGTTTGTCCTATTCTCATTTCGTATGCAGTCAGGGAACCATGCATCTCATCCATGCTGAAATTGTTTAGATCTTTCGCCTCTTCTATTGCAGAAACTTTGGAGTTAAATCTTTTGTGAAGTGTTTTGAGAACCTTTTTCATGACAACTGCATCATCAATTTCTTCACCGAGTCCTCTGATTGCATTAATGATTCCATTGACTCTCAGCATATAAGCCTCTATGTTCTCATCTTCATTCATTTGTAGTGCTTCGAACTGTGCTCGATGAGTTTGCAGCTTGGCTTCCTTGATCTTGTTGTCTCCTTCATGGATGCTCTTCAATTTATCCCACATGTCTTTTGCCGATTTACAGCTCATGACTCTTATCAGTTCACTGTCTACAAGCCCACACATTATGGCATTCTTTGCTTTGGAGTTGTTCTCAAATTTTTTCTTCTCAGTAGTATCTGTTGGAGGAGTAGTGGGTGTTGTGTATCCACTATCTACAGAATCCCAAATGTCGTATCCCAATGCACTCAGATATGTCTGCATCCTGAGTTTCTAGAAAGTGTAATTAGTTCCATCGAACAAGGGAGCTTTGTTGGATGAGAATCCTTCACCGCCTGCCATTGTGTTTCTTCCAAGATCACCTTAGCTGATTAAGCTTGTTCAAGAAACCTAGCTCTGATACCAATTGATATTCACACAATGACACTGAGAGGGGGGGTGAATCAGTGTAGCTATTAATATTCAAATCTACAACATTTAAAATTGAAGCAAAGAGAACTTGAAAACCAGAAAAGCAAATTGAACAAGAGAGCACACCACAACACACAATATACCGAGGTTCACCAATTTGGCTACTCCTCAAAAATGACTGCTTGGACTCCAATCCAAATCCAGTCTTTGCAAAATACCAATTTTACAAACACTTTACCAAGCATCTACCGGAAGGAGCACCAACCCCTTAATTTTCTTGCTGCAGATGATAGGAGCACCAACCCCTAGTACCAAGCACCAACTTACCTGTAATTGAGTAATTTAAAATGACATAAAAATGTCTTCACTCGTTTACACACCCTGATTGGTCTGCAATTAAACACACTCTGCACACACTCACGGCTCTGCTTATTTCTCTCTTGGCCCTCTTCTAACCCTCTTTTCACTGTAATTTCACTCTAACAGCAGCAACCTAATTCTCTGCATGACTGTCCTTTTATAACCCCTTTTCCTCATCGAGACTCCTCGTCTTCTATCACTTTTCTAATCCTGCATGCAGTCGAATGACATTCTCTAACTGTTCGAATTCTTTTCTCTTCTCCATAAGCGGCTGTTCGAATTTTTTTTCTTCTCCATAAGGTTTTAATTCTTTTCTCTTATCCAATCTTTATTTTTTCTATGGTTGTTCGAATGCTACAAATACGGCTGTTCGAATGCTTTTACGATCCTACATATTCGGTTGTTTGAATTCTACAAATATGGTTGTTTGAATACATTTTTGATTCTCCATATACGGTTGTTCGAATGCTTTTCCAATCATGCATATACAGCTGTTCCAATGCATTTCCAACACATGTCACTATGTAACTATAGATCTGACTCTAGTTAATTCTTACGTAACTGGCTGCATGATTTTCCTTTATGCTTTTTTGACACCTGTCACCGTGCATGCTCCTTCGGCTTTTACCCGCCAAACTGTTACCTGTCGCGAAATCGTGACATTTTTGCCCATTTGACTTTTTCTGGACTGTTGACCGCGAAAACCTGACCTGTCATGATATCACGACGTTTTTCGCCTCCTCGACCTTATCTTGGCATGCACTCACGAAAACAGAACATGTCACGAAATCGTGACACATTTGCTGCCTCCAGCTCTCTTCTGTCTCCTACCCACGAAAACGAGACATGTCACGAAATCGTGACACATTCGCAGCCTCTCGCTCTTTTCTGCTTCTTGCCCGTGAAAATGGGACATGTCACGAAATCGTGACACTTTTCGCTTTCCTGCACTATCCTTCACTTGCACCCGCGAAAATGGAACACGTCACGAAATCGTGACACTTTTTGCTATCGTACACTTTTCTCCGCAAGCCTCAGCGAAATCGGAACATGTCACGAAATCATGACACTTTTTGCTGCCGTACACTTTTCTTCGCAAGCTTCAACGAAATCGAAACATGTCACGAAATCGTGACGCTTTTTTGCCTTAGCGCTGTTCTTTGCTATTCGCCCGCGAAAATGCAACATGTCGCAAAATCGTGACATCTTTCGCATCCGTACATTTCTTGCTTCATGCACTAGCGAAATCAAGACATGTAGCGAAATCGCTACAACTTTGTTGCCTTGCATTTTGACATGCAGCGAAATCGCTACACCTTTGTTGCCTTGCATTTTGACATGCAGCGAAATCGCTACACCTTCTTGACTTAGCATTTTGACTTGTAGCGAAATCGCTACACCTTCTTGACTTAGCGCTTTTTCTTTGCTTCTGCCAGCGAAACTCCGACATGTAGCGAAATCGCTACACTTTTTTGCCTTGTTGCTTCCACTCCGATCCTGTCGCGAAATCGTGACACTTTTCATTGCCTGCGCCTTTACCCGAAACATGTCGCGAAATCGTGATAGTTTCTCCATATTTTTCTCTCTCCTCCGATATGTCGCGAAATCGTGACACTTTTGGCTGTGCCTTCTCTCTCCTCCTTTTTGTCACGAAATCGTGACATTTTCGGCTACGCTTTCTCTCTCCTCCTTTTTGTCGTGAAATCATGACATTTTCGGCTGTGCTTTCTCTCTCCTCCTTTTTGTCGTGAAATCATGACATTTTCGGCTGCGCTTTCTCTCTCCTCATTTTTGTCGCGAAATCGTGATAGAAAACATGTCGCGATATCGCGACAATTTTCTTACTTGTCTTTTTCTGCAAATTTCTGAATCTGGGTCACTTCTATTTTCCTGGAAATTCACTGTACTTGATCTGACTGACTTCTGAATTCTTGTCCATTGCTTCAACTGCATCAATTTCTGTCTGTGTTGACAACAATGACAATACTTTTGCTGCACCTTGCTCAACACAAGGATGTGAAAGGCACAACTCAAAAGGGTGTGGGTGTGAAAATAAAATGACAACACTTCATTGCTCAAAATGCTCCTTCTCTATATGTTTTGGGGTGAGGAAACTCACCAATTTATAGACCTTGAGGTCTCTTGAATTGGGCATGCAAAGGCACCACTTGGCAATCATTCCTTCCTAGGGGGAAGGAGTTTCCTCCCAGATTAGGGACTTCATGACTACCCTTGTAACTGCCTCTAACGCTAAAAAATGCTCACCCACACTCCCATGCAATGAAGGAATCGTTAAGTGGCAGATCTGAGCTGCCATTTGTCAATATTTGACTTTTTACCCATCAAACCTTCTATTCGCCCCACTCAGGAGTGAATACTACTATTCATCCCTAGGTGGGGCGAATCCCAGTTTGAAATCATCCCTGGGTGGAACGGGTATTAAGCAAAGTGCCTAAAGGTGCCAAATTGATCTCTAACCTTCCAAAATTGTTGTGTGAGTGGTTAGGACCACTGTTTAATCTATGGGGGCTGCCCTTGGGGCTGTGTGTGTCAATAATGATCAGTGTTTATAGTCACATAATCAAATTGGTGTTGTTTTGGTGTCTACACAAGCAGAGTATGAGGTAAACAACACCTATGAATAAAATATTTTAGATATAGTCAAATAAGACCAGAGAGAATTCACAAGTCATCAAATTGACCAGGAATATACAAATATAGATGTAAATAATATCCATTATGTTGATTTACCTGTTTGTGAGGTTCATATTAAATACAAATATTTCAAGCCTTACAAAATAGATGCCATAGTTGATTTTGGTGTAGTTACTAGTATTTGTTAGTATAAAACTCTTCCTGCAAATATGTGGTAACATAATGAAAATATTCTTACATTCAATAGACAAATACTCAGCTCTAAATTCTCTACCACAGTTCCTTTGTTGATTGGTGATAAAATTATTAATTGTGAATTCTTGCAATTCGATATGCCTAAATATGACATGAGGATAGTTTAAAACAACGTTCTTAGGATAATTCAAGTGTAATTATTGCAATAGCATTGGATATAAAAATTGTGATTGTTGGAATATTTATCCCTATAAATATTGTGGAAGAAAATTTGATTCTCCAACATCTTGTTAGTACAAAGAAATATATTGTGGAATATTTGAAAGGGAACTATTGTTCATATTAGGTAATATTTTACAAAAACTTATTTATGAAGCTTCTTCCATCAATAGAGCAAAGTGTTCAATTTTTGAAATGCAAGAAAGGAAAATATTTTGTGATAAAATATTTAGAAAACAAAGAAAATAAAAATGGATCAATTATGGTCTAAACTTACATATCCATATATATATCAAATTTTGAAGAATAAATTCAAGCTATCCATGCATACGAACCTAAAACAAAAAAAAAAATTCAAGAAGTTTGTGATCTAGATCATGAAGATCTAAAGCTAGAAGAATCAAAGAATGAAGAAATTAGAGCAAAATTTAAGCAAGAAAAAGAACCTAATTGATTTCAATCCAAGGTTCATGAACAGTGCAAGGTCATATGAAGATTGAAGATAAAGACGAAGAACAAGATTGAAGATTAAATTTTTCAATAACCAAATAATATAATACAAGCGGGTGTTGAGGAATTTTACATTATTTCATACATTCTAATGTAAACCCATGGTATCTTCATGGTATATTTGTAAATGTGTAAAATATTAGGGTTGATTCTATAGTTTAGAGTGTGATTTATCTTTCTCATTTTAGGTAAATACCAATATGCAGAAAATACACAAGTATCATGTAAGAGATAATATGCACAATTATCTTGTATGTAAGAGTACAAATATGTAATATGAAGATGTGCATAAGTGTTCTAGATTAGGAGTGTATGTAGAAGTATTAGAGTCATGTAGATATGTACATGTGTATTAGAGTTAGATGTCCAGTATGCAAGTGGGAATACGATAAGCTAAGAGTCATGAGACTTGGCATATGGAGAACAATAGTCAAGTACTTTAAGAGTCATATAACTATGGCTATATTGTGGAGATAATGCTCCATAAGAAAAGAGAGAGAAATTTGATATTTATGTCTTATTATTTAATTATAAGAGGGAGGAAATAAGCTTGTATACATTTTGAGCAATTAATATTGTATTTTTTTCATCATGCATAGTACATAAATGATTCAAACTATTTACATTCATATTTCAATATATATAATAAATATTATTTAATTTATTATATAATCCTTTATATGCATATTAATTTGCTCATATATTATTCTACTCTTATTCTTATTATTTTGATCTTTAATATGGTGGCTATTTTATATTCTACTCTTATTCTTATTATTTTGATCTTTAATATTGTGGCTATTTAATATTGGGACCTATGTGATAACCTATAATATTTTATGGTAGTAAGGCTTAAAAAGTCAACAAAAGTAGTTTAACTAAAGTCTTCATAATTATTTCACTTGAACCCTTAAAATTTTAATATCAATCGAAGAAAGCAAGATGCTGTCAATCATAATAAAAGCATATTAATTTTTTTATCTAAGTTATTATAATTAATATGGACAAAAAACTGAATTAAAAATAATTTAAATTCTTGCTAGGAACTCAAAAAGAGTAGAAACTCTATATATGCATTCAAAAAAGTAACATAAACTCACATATTGTAGCTAACATCATATGGATTCATGGAGGCTTTGCACACTTATAATAAATCTATATTTTTCTATGTTTTTAAAAATTCATATATACATATGTTCCAACATCCCATTTGGTGTCATAAAATAATACATAGTGATACTATGGATTTCATAAAAAATTATTTCTTTATTATTCATTGTTTTTTATTCCTTTTTTTCATAAAAAGTTAAGTGTTACTTTTATGTGTTCAATTGAAGCATTTATTTTATGGAAATGATAGCTTCATATTTATATTCGAAAAATTATGTTTTTTTAATCATTAAAAAATTGATAAGATTTTAGGTCCATATGAATATTTCCATCTTATTAAAAAGCACTAGATATTATAAGTTGTTTAATTGTATTTGAGTGGTTCAATGAAGAAAAAGGATTAATTTTATAACAATATATATAAGCTACACAATTATACTAGTACAATTAAAATCCTAAATATCAACAAACAAAATATATTTTAATTACCAATTAAAATCATATCAATGTAGGAGTCTTAATTAGTTATTACATATTGCTTTCTAATATCCAATATAAACAAATATTTTTATCAACTCAACTTGTACTTATTAAATTTATAATTACCAAGAGTGTGGTTATTAAATTTATTGTTAACAAGTTTATTACTTGATGTAGAATTTTAGAAATGATTACAAGCCATACAACAACAATACATTTAACTGAACATAAAATTTCAACATAAAACAAAAAAATCAAAATAAAAATTGTAATGTAAAAGAATTAATAAAAAATAAATGAATATTATAAATAATTATATCTTTCAAAATAACTACAATCCACTTAATACCTCACTAATATAAACAACAACCACCTGTCTTAAAACTAAATTCTATCGTTCGTCTTCATTCAAATTACTTGAACAAGCTTTCTTTTTCTTGCACCAGAAGAATGATTATGGGATCAGTTTTCCAAGTCTAAGACATTGCAGTAAAACACAGACTGATGCCCGTTGGACTTGGATGGTGTTTGAACAGCCGAAAATCCTTTATATCCTTTCTCAACCCTTGCAACGCACACCTCAAGCATTTGTTTCAAGAGCTTGCTTTCCCGATGCTTTGGTTGACCCACAAATTCTTTGATTGGCATCCACTGCAATACCAAGTTACCCATCAATCAATTTGTAGTTAAAAAAAAAATTGAAAATCAAAATCAATATACAAAGCTTAACAAAACAAGGAAATCACCAAAGACAAACCTGAACTGCTGTAACTTCTGTTTCTTGAACAACTATATCTGAAGAAAGTGGTTTCATCATGCAGAGGAAAAGTAGATCGGACTTTCCAAAAGGTGTATTATGACTATGTCTATAATTCATCCAAACAAAACATTATGACAATAATCAGGTTGTCCATGCAGAAGAAAAGTTCCATGAAAAAAGAAAACAAAGGCAAATTTCTATACCTGAATCCGAGTACCTCTATGAATTCACAATCAATCTGTGCACGCAAACATAAAAAATTAATCATGCAAAAAATTGTACCACACACATAAGTTGTAAAAAAAAACCTCATTCCGGTGGGAAATAGTGGGGAAAGAGCCATTACCCCTGTTTCTTCTTTGACTTCTCTTATGGCTCCACTGTAAATATCTTCCCCCTGTTGACCAAAACAAATATCTTGTAATCAATTACCATCCGCTATATTGTAGGCACTTTCAAGATGTTTACGCGTCATTAATTTAAAATAATATATAAAAAAGAAAGTGATTAGCATATACCTGGTTGATTACTCCAGTAATCATCTTCCATAATCCTGAACCTTTGTGAGGCCCAAATTTTTCCTGAACAGCTAGCACCTGAAATTCCATGATTAAGTTGTTACCAGTTTTATCCTATTACCTCTAACATTCTTTCATTCTTTGTAGATGCATGCACAAATAACTACCTCTTCCTTGTCGTTGAACACAAAAGCACCGATTCCCACTTGGTGTGAAGCGTTGGCAGGGAGCGTGCAGAGTGTTTGAGGGATCCAATGCACTAACATCACATAGGAAGCCTCCGCATGGTGATACCAAAATCCCTCCTGCAGCTCAATCGAGAATTCGTGCAAATTTGTTTAGAACTTATAACCATGTCTCTAATTTGATCAGTGCTGAGATTCTTAAAGTTGTCTGCATCAAGATTATAACTAAGATTGTAATAGAGTCATTAGGCCTAGAGGTGAGGTCCAATGGATAAGCTTTTGGATTATATTCTTTTTTGTCTAGATTCGAATCTCCTGTTCCTAGTTAAATATTTGGGCTCTCCACTCCTAAAGTTCTACACCATTTTCGATCGAAATTTGAGAGCAAAATTTACTGAAAGACTTACCTCAATGGCAACAGGAACTAGTTTGGCCTGTTGAAGAGACACTTTGATCCACACTCCCTTCTTACCCTGCACACCCCGCAATTATACAGAGTTTTGACAATCTAAATATTTGTTATGACATTCAGCCTTGAAAGTATAATTATACTCACCTGACGTGCCCAGTGAGAGAGTGAAGCTTTGAGGGAAGACTGAAATCGAGCAATGTCATTGTGCATATTCTGAATGTCAACAACCACACCATCGTATTTGTCTTCCACTGCTTTGAGTAATTGAGACAGCTCCACCCCCTCGTTGGAAACCACCATGGTGTTGTTCCCATCTGAATCGACATTCTCCATTACTGTAACTACTTATGAAAACAGAAGCTATTGAACCTAACCGATCAAAAACTCAGGAATGACAACCTTAAAAATATAAGACTCGGCTTGCCTTCAAGTTGTAGAAAATAAGTACAAGTAGAGGTGGTGTAGAGCATGCAACGATATATACAGAAAAGAACGGGCCTTGTTGGTTTCGTGGTATTGTAAGTTACGCTACGCGGTGATGAATACTTCTGCGATGGTAGCCGGAAACAGTGATGAATGCTTCTGCGATGGTAGCCGGAAGTATCTGTTACCCTGTGACTATTAAATATTGGAAAAAGGCGTGTGATTTTTTAAGACTGCGTATATCACTGATACGTGGCAAGGATAGAAGCCACCAATTCGGTTGCTTACTCCCTCGCTAAGATAAAAGATGATGATGCAACGTGCAACCACGAACCGTCCAACCTCTGTCGTATGTGAAAATTTAGAGCGTTCTACCGAGGACCAAACGGAATACTTGACTTTTTCAAGCCAGCGCAATCCCCTTTAAAAACTTTTAAAAATATGTGTCCGAAACAATTCTTTAGGAAATATGCTTTTTACTATTCTAGACATTTAGAAAAGTGAAAATATTACGTTATAATTTATTTTCAAATGTCATCTTCAATATTAAAAATTTTCAACTCAAGCGAAATGTCAAACCTATGTAGATAATTTTTTAAAAAATTTATAATAAAACAAAAAATTATTTATAAGTTAGAATGGAAAGTTTTCAATCGTAAAGACCAAATAGAAACACTATAAAATTTCAAAATAAATTTTAGTGTAATATTTTCAAATGCGATCTTTGAATATTAAATTTTTTCAACCCAAGTGGAAATGTCAAACCTATTTTAATTTTGTAAACGTCTAGAATAATAAAAATTGTAATTATTATATTTCAATTGCAAATGTATTTCTATTGAATACGGAAATAATACACGTGGAGGACATCGAAGCAGCTAGTGGGTAGACGCTTTCAATCTCGCAATGTTATACGTTCTACTCAGATGTATATATTGTCACGCGGTTATCAGATATCAAAATCCACACGCAGAGCAGAGTAAGTAATACGTAATTTAACCTAGGTGGCAATTTCTGGCTACGATCTCCCACGATCTATAGCAATACCTAAATGCAACGCAGAACAGGAAGCGTCAATGGTTGCTTCTGTTCCATATTAAGAGTTTCTTACGAAGGGGAATGCAAACTCCTCGAATCTTTAGATTTTTCAAGATTATAATTGTGTCGGATTGTGTTAGATTTTTCATGAAAATAAGAAGATTGTTAAATGTTCTTGGGAGCTCAAAAAATAGATCTTGTTATTGTTAAATGTTCTTGGGAGCTCAAAAAATAGATCTTGTTATTACTAAATCTCAGTTTGATAGAACATCAAAAATAGACTTTATTACATAACTTATATTTATTTAGAATGTTATAGATTATTAAATCTTGCAATTTGTTTATAAGGAAAATAAAGAAAGATTAGTCTTGGTTGTGCATAAATGGCTATGTTTTTTTATAAAGAAGATGTAAAAACTTTAAATACTAACAAGAAAGCACAAACGAAAGAAAAGACATCACGTTCAATTAAAGTGTAATTATTATAATAAAATTGGACATAAAAAGGTTGATTGTTGGAATATTTATCCTTGTAAATATTATGGAAGAAAATCTCATTCTCCAACATTTTGTTGGTACAAAGAAAAATATTGTGGAAGATTTGAAAGGGCACCCTTGTTTAGATTAGGTAATATTTAAAAAAAAAAAATTATTTCTGATGCATCATCTAACCATAGAGCAAAGTGTTCAATTTATAAAATGCAAGAAGGAAAATGTTTCATGATAAAATATTTAAAAAACAAGGAAAATAAAAATAGATCAATTATGGTCCAAACTTATCATAAAGAGTAATTCGGAATGAACCATATATATCAAATATTAAAGAAAAAATTCATGCTATTCATGCATATGAACTTGAATCCAAAGAATAAAAATTTTAAGGTGGTCATGATCCAAATCATGAAGATCTAAAGTTGAAATAATCAAAGATTGAAGAACTCTAAGCAGAATTCAAGCAAGAAGACGAACTTAATGGATTTCAAGCTAAATTTCATGAACAATGCAAGGTCACATGAAGATTGAATACAAATACAAAGACCAATATTGAAGACTAAAGTCTTCAATAACCAAATAATGTAATACATGGGGGTGTTGAGGAATATTACATTATTTGGTACATGCTAATGTATCCCCATGGTGCTTTCATGGTACATTTGTAAATATTTAATATATTAGGGTTGAGTCTATTGTTTAGAGTATGATTTATTTCCCCTTTTATGTAAATGCCAATATGCAAAAAATGCACAAGTATCATGTAAGAGATAATGTACACAAGTATCTTGTATGTAAGAGTGCAAATATGTAATGTGAGGATGTACACGAGTGTTCTATATTACAGGTGCATGTAGAAGTGCAAGAGTCATGTATATGTGTACATGTGTCTTACAATTAAGTGTCCATCAAGTATGCAAGTGGCAAGATGATAAGCCAAGAGTCATGAGACTTGGCATATGGAGAACAATAGTCAAGTACTTGAAGAGTCATATTACTATGGCTATATTATGGAGATAATGCTCCATAATAAAAGAGAGATAAATATGATATTCATATCTCATTATTTAGTTGTAATAGGGAGGAAAGAAGCTTGTATACATTTTGAGCAATTAATATTATAAAATTTTCTTCCTGCATAGTACATGTATGATTCAAGCTATTTACATTTATGTTTTAATATATAATGAATATTATTTCATTTAGTATATAAGCCTTGTGTAATGACCCTCCTCGCACGGGTTATGAAAAATAGTAAATTATGCAAACACATACCTTTTCTATGATTCCTGGTACTGCTGATAGCTTCTATGAGTGCAATTGAATTGCATAATGGCAATGAATGAAGCACAAGTTAGGGGACAAAGGTGAGACAAGGAACTAATGATTTGGGTTATGAGCACTTAGAAACTTGTACTTGCATATCATTTAGATTCATTGCATATCGCATAACCGCATGGCTTTGTTTAGCTTGAATATTGCTTTTATAGAAACAAATGAGAAATGCATGTGTGTTGCTTGTATGTTGTTTTAAGTGGTAATAATGATGGGAGCCACTAGTTTGGAAAATGCATGTGTGTGATTGCTTTTTATGGCATGAGACTTTGTTATTTTAAATAATTTTTTGATAATATATGAATTTATTATTGTAAATAAGCTTATCATATATGAAAGCTTTTATAAATTTTATTGTTGCATTATTTAGTAAGTGTAAGGAGATTGGTTATAATATTATTAATATTTTCATTTAAAATTATTATAAAATAGTTTATACTATTATAAAAATAGTGATTGTTGTGAATTTTAAATATATCATTAAAGGTTGGAAGAATTAATCTTTTTAAAAATTTCCATGTGACAAGATGCAATCTCAATATTTACTATAAAATCATAGTGTATAGTTAATAGTTATGATAGCTTGGTGTGCACACGAAGTAGAGGAGGTAAGACTCAGTAATATGGTGCTACGCATGGAGGGAAATGAAAACAACTTGTGGTTTCTTCGCAAATCATTTTTGGGAAGGAACACAAAAAGAAAGAAAATGCATTTTTAGAGGAGGGACAAGGAGGAAGAAAAGAGACAAGGGAGAGCTAAATATGAATAGCAAATAATGGTGTAGGTGGAAAGCATGAAACAGGTCGGTTTTATGTAATTCTAATCCAAGGAATGTGTTCTTTATGGTTGTCTATTATATTAAATATATTTATATACATCAACTTTCATTGTGTGAAATATTGTTGTGCTACTATGTTGATTATTGATGAACAAAAACAATGAATTTGATAATTTAATATTGCTATGTTAGTGAGCTTTTATTTGTGTGAAATATTACTGTGTTACCACGTTGATAGCTAGCAAATGAAAATAATAGAATTTATAAATTTAACGTTGCCTTGTTAGTAATATTTTTACTGTGTGAAACATTGTTGTGTTGCCATGTATAAAATATGCATTCTCCATGTTTATCTAATATGTTAAACATATTTCCTTTTTATTGTGTGAAACAATGTTGTGAAGTTGTGCTAGCAGGTAGTAAATGAAGCAATGGAAATGTAGGAGAAACAATGATTTGCTGAGAGTTAAACCATTTTATATGAAGTAATGTATTGTTGTTGTTATACCATGCTATTTTATAGTGCTAGGAATATTACATTACCAGGACATATTATGTTTATTATGTTGTTGTGTGATGTAAGTTTTACTTTTGAAAGCAAGGAGATGGGTGCAGTGAGTGAGTTGTACTCTTCTTTAAAACAAAATGAGAGAAATTTTTTTTGAAACTTATACTTATATGAGGACTGGGAAACACCTCATGACGATGGAGGCAGGTTTTTTGGAAGTCTTACCCGATGAGAGAAGATAGCTTGTAAAAATATATATACATATTAGAAAATGCTTTGACAAGTTTTTTGGAAAAGAAACAAGTGTATTTCTATATGCTTTCCATGTTAAAGTAATTTGCACATAGGTATATTAAAAGTTACATATTAATTAATTATGGGTTGTTCTTGATACCTGGTGATGACTCCAAGATTTCCCCTATGCATATTGTTGATCATTTGGAAGAAATTGGTTTAGTGTTGTAGAGAATTCAAGCAAGAAAAGTAACCTAATAGATCTCAAACCAAGGTTTGTGAATAACACAATGTCACACGAAGATTCAAGACAAAGATGAAGAACAATATTGAAAACTAAATTCTTCAATAACTAATATTATTTTATTTATTATATAAGCCTTGATATACATATTAATTTGATCATATATTATTCTAGTCTTATTGATATCATTTTGATATTTAATATTGTAACTATTGTATATTGGGACCTATGTGATAACCTATGGTATTTTATGGTAGTAAGGCTTAAAAATCCAATAGTGGTATTAGACCTACCACTTGACTCTCTAAATTGATAGAGTTCATTATATTAGCCACCACTATTGATTGAATTTGTCCATTTTTTATAAGGTTAAATTGGAGTCTATCCACTTTAATGGTAGTGAAGACTTGGAATCTATTTTTAAAGATATTATTGAGCAGAACAAGCTAGGGTATTTTCACTTTATTGAAGGAAAACTAGTGAAGACTAAGACTCAGCTAGATTGAAGGTAAATCAACTCAGAAGAATTTTTTTTCATTCAAGTATAGAGCCACTCTAACATTAAATTCTCTAAAAAGGGAGAATCATTATTGATAGATTAAAGTAGAACCAACTTTGAATGAAATTTGTTCATTCACAAAAGAGCCATCCTGACATTAATATTGGATTTTCTAGTATGGAGGAGAATCATATTGGGTTCTTAGGTGCAATATGAGATATTGAAGATTTTATTTTAAGCTATAGAAGTTTGAGAAGCTTCCAATAAAATATAGAGAAAAATTTTAGGTTCTAAGTATACAAATAAGAAAAAGAAGAAGAAGAAGAATATTTAAATTTGTAGTGTATTGAGAAGCAATCAAAGCTTCCTAAGAATAGATAATAGAAAAAGTAGATAAGAAAGCAACACAAAAAGAGAAGAAAAATTAGGTCAAATTGAACTTGACATATTTAGAGAAGAATTAGAAATTTACAAAGTAGAAAAGAAGTAAGTATCTTCCTACAATACACTAAAGAACTAGACTAATTGAATATATCTATATATCATTTCAGTCTTGGTCGTAGATCAATTTTTGAAGTAAGTTCTTCAAGGTAGAAAATTTTATTACAAAATAAAGAAAGACCCAAAAGAGGCTCATATAGAAAAGGATAAGGCTATAGAGGCTAATATAGAATTGAATTAACAAGACAAGAAAATAAAAGAGGCCCATGTTATAGAAAAGAAACTCTATAATTTAATACTACTTAGGTATAGGTCCATTAATACAAGTCAATAAAATAATAGAATAGACCATTATGTTATATAATAAAAAAATAAATCATTCGGTCATATAGTAGAGAAACAGGCCATTCAACTAACTCAAGAGAGCAACACAATAAATAGTAGAAGGAAAGGTCATATCACCAACATTGAAAGATATTGCATTCAAGAAGGAAAGCAAAATTAATGTAAAAGTTTATAGTTGTTGTCATAAAAACAAAGTCACCATAACAACAAAAGAAGCCATACATAAAAGTTCCATACATAGAAGCTTATACAAAGCTTCTAGCCAAATGTTGAAGTGCAATAACAAATAATATTATAGTAGTATACAAAGAGAAAAAATATAGATCTAATGCACTCGTATTATATAAGAGAAATATACAATATTTTTGCACTATATAGAAGCATATATTGTAGTGAATGAATCTAGAATGAAGAAGCGATATGAAGGCTAGTATAGATAATCTAGGATATCAATGAATGAGGTAAGCACAAAAGAGACAAGGAAACTACCAGAGAAGGCAACAAACAAACCATTATAGAGAAAGAACAAAAATATTGGGAACCAACCAAGTGAACCAATGACCAAGGTGTAGACACCATGACTAAGATGGAGAAACTACTAGCTAAGGTGGATACACTAGCATCTAAGATGAAGAAATTGGTAATTGAGGTAGAGCAACCAATATCTAAGGTAGAGAAATAAGCATCTAAGATGGAGAAACTAGTGATGCAGAATCCATCCACGAAGAGTTAATCATGAAGGTGAATATTTAAACAACAAAGCACATATACCAACTTGAGGAAGTAAATAGAGTAAGGAATCACTGGAATATTTTTGAAATTTCTTAAGGTACAAGATTTTTTTTTGACAAATGTTGGAAGATTTTTTAATTTTGCAAATTCAATTAGGGAGTTAAAATATTTTCAAAATCAAAGGCTTAAAATTTTACAAATTTCATATTTGAATTATTTATTTAAGAGTCATAAAGAATACTAATTCGAAGAAAATAAATTATTGAATTTATTTATATCATAAAATAAATTATTAGAAATGTATTAAATGAGGATAGTGAAGAAATATTCAAATAAAACTTTATTTTCAAATTTTGATAAATAATATTGATAAAAAGAAGAAAATAACAAGATTGCTAAATTCTCTTGAGATCTCAAGTAATTGAATTGGAGCAACCAATTGGCTACTACCAATCGACCTAGCCCTTTCGGTTGAAAATTTTAAGGGTAAAGCACATGTTTTGAAAGGGTCTTCAAACCAATCACCCTTGATGAGGATCCATCTATGCATAAACAACATTACATATTATTTTATTAGTATTTGTAAGCCTCTATTGCTCATGTTGATTTCTTTGTTGTAAGTTGTTATCTTCTTGTAGCTTAAGTTAACCATTAATTAGATTGTTGAGATAATTTGTTATCTCAACATCATATCTTCTTTGTATCTTCTAGTTAGTTTACTATCTTCCAAATTTCGGAATACTATTTGTTATGTATTTGGTGCTATTTAAGCATCCAATAAATCATGAAATGATAATAAAAATTAGAAGATCTACATCATTGGTATCAAAGTAGTATATTATGCTCTTATTTTTACCTTATTTTTGTGTAAGACACCATGCTACTTGTTCATGATCTCTCTCAAAGATCAACTCATTGTTAAACTCTTGCAGATCCAAGTTGCCATGTTGAGAAAAATGGTAGAAAAATAAATGATATCTATTAAAAAAAAAAGTTCTTCCCATCGAAGAATAAATTACTAAAGAAAATTTTGAAGCAACACCTAGAATTGAACCAAAGTATATGGGCAAAAATACCATCAGAGTTCCACTAGATAATGCTACTCTTGAAGCAGAAGAATCTACTAATCCTTTTGATGAAAACTTAGAAATTATTGAAGTTGACATGATCAAAATTGAAGATCACTTTGTTGTTGTCTTTGTTGTTGAAGAAATGGAAAAAATTGCAAAAAAATGGATATGATGAAGCCTTGGAAGAAGAAAATAAGGTGTTTTTATACTTGCAATCATAGCCTTTATTTCCTTGTCCACCACTAGTTCTCTGTGTAGTTTTAGCCAATCCTCCAAATCGAAGCTTCAAATATCCATCCATATCACTAGTATCATATTTCATCAACAAAACTCTTATGGCTTAACTATCTCCGTAAGTGGCAATTTCCGACAATGATCTCCCATGATCCAAAGCAATATCTAAATGCAACACAGAATAGGAAGCCTCGATTGTTGCTTCTGTTTGATTTCCAATACTCTCACTATATATTAAGAGTTTCTTACGGAGGGGAATGCAAAAACCTTCGAATCTTTAGGATTTCCAAGATTATAATTGTGTCATAATGTACCCTTTTTCATGTGTATGATGAAATAACTTTAGGCAGATATACTTGTACCAGAACTAAATGTCTCAGCCATTAAAGCTTCCATTTGGTGATTCAACTCTTTGTTAAGTGCTCTCTATATCATTTTTTAACTCTAAATTGATGGGTATTTGTTTTGTACAGTGGATGCAATTCGTGCGTTGACTAAATTCTTGTGGTGTGGGTTGTAAGGGTTTTTAAAATACAAAGGGTTCTTGGCATTTCCATATTTTATATTCCAATTGTAAGGGATTTAATGTTTAAAAGTATATTTCCATAATTGACATTCCAATTGTAAGGGATTTAATGTTTAAAAGTATATTTTTAATAATGTAAAGAAAAATAAAATGATGAAAACCTTTAAGCACATAATATCTCTTTAAATGAAATGAGGTGCATAGCTCATTGGATTATAAGTTTTAATAATAATTGAAGGAATATAATTTTTTTTAACATTTATCATCGTTGAAATAAGTAATTATATTGTATTTTATTATTTACTTTTTGAATAAATTAAATTAATTTTCAAAATATTGTAATGTACATGGTATTGAATTGGTAAAATATTGAGAGCATTAATTTTTTTTATATAACTTTTACAAACCCTAGTTGTAGAGGGAATCGAACTAGGGTAGTCCACTGGCTACTCCTAAATGTGTCTATTCTTTTTGTGTAATCAAACCTAGGCAGCCCACCCAATGGGCCTAGTTTGAATGAGGCAACCAATTGGCCTAACCCTTTCGGGTGAAAATGTTTATGGTAAAGCACATGCTTTGAGAGGGTCTCTAAACTAATAGCCCTAATGATGATCCATATATTGTATATTATTTGATTAGAATGTGTGACCCTTTATTTCTCATATAGACTTCTTGGTTGTAAGTTCTTAGCTTCGAGTAGCTTAAGTTAGCCATTAGTTAGATCGTTGAGATAAGTTGTTATCTCAACATTATATCTTATTTGTATTTTATAGTTAGTTTACTACCTTCTAAACTTTGAAAGACTATTTTTTATGTATTTGGTGTTATTTAAACATCCACTGAATAATAAAATGATGATAAAAATTAGAAGATACACGTCAATGGTATCATAGCAGTAGATTTTGTTCCTATTTTTGACTAAGGCACCATTCTAATTGAATATCAGCTCATTGTTAAACTCCTATAGATTTGATCTTCTATTTTGACAAAAATGGCAGCAAAAAAATAACATCTATTGAAAAAGAAATTCTTCCCATGGATGAAGAAATTACTAAATAAAATTGAAGGAATAATTTTTTTAATAATAATTGAAGGATTATAACAAAATGAATTTTTTAAACATTTTTCATTGTTGAAACAAGTAATTATATTGTATTTTATTATTTACTTTTTGAATAAGTTTTAATCAATTTTTAAAATATTGTAATGTACATAGTATTGAATTGGTAAAATATTGAGAGCATTGGAAATCAAACTAGGGTAAGCCAGTGGCTACTACCAATGTGTCTATCCTTTGTATGTAATAAAACTGAGGTAGCCCATCCAATGGGCATAGCCCTTTCAAGCAATTGAATCGAGGCAACCAATTGGCTTAGCCCTTTTGCGTGAAAATGTTTATGGTAAAGCACATTTTTTGATAGGGTCTCCAAACCAATAGCTCTTTATGAGGATCCATAAATACATAGACATTATTGTATATTATTTTATTAGAATGTGTGATCCTCTATTGCTCATATTGATGATAACCAATTGGCTTAGCCCTTTCGGGTGAAAATGTTTATGGTAAAGCACATGTTTTGAGAGGGTCTCAAAAAAAATAGCTCTTTATGAGGATACATCTATACATAGACATTATTGTATATTATTTTATTAGAATGTGTGAGCCTCTATTGCTCATATTGACTTCTTGGCTATAAGTTGTTAGCTTCTAGTAGCTTAAGCTAGCCATTAGTTAGATTTTTGAGATAAGTTGCTATTTCAACATCATATCTTATTTTTATTTTCTAGTTAGTTTATTACCTTTCAGACTTTGGAATATTATTTTTTATGTATATGGTGCTATTTAAACATCCACTGAATAATGAAATTATGATCAAAATTAGAAGATACACATCATTGGTATTAGAGTAGTAGATTTTACTCCTATTTTTTTCTAAGGTACCATGCTACTTGTTCATGATCTCTCTCAAAGATCAACTCATTGTTAAAATCCTGTAGATATGAGCTATTATATTATTGAAAAAGAAATTCTTCCTGTGGAAGAAAAATTGCTAATTTTTTTGGGAGCAACACCTAAAATTGAACCAAGGTCTATGTGTAAAAATTCCATCATCTTTCCATTATACAATGCTACTCTTGAAGCTAAAAAATATACTAATCCTTTTGATGAACACTTAGAAATTATTGAAGTTGAAACGATCAAAATTAAAGACCGTTTTGTTGTTTTTTTGTTGAAGAAATAGAAAAATCTAGAAAATAATTGCATAGTGTATGTGATGCAGGGTTATGCATAAGGGGTTGGACTCAAAATGTACTTGTAAAAAAATGGTGAATCCTAATCAAAATCAAGGCAAATCCTAAGAAAATCAAATCAATCATCTTCACACCAAAATTTGGGGTATTTGAAGCCCTAAAAAGTAAGTTCATATTTGGGATAAATTTTGACCTATTAAATCACCTTATAACTTCATAAAAAACACCATTATTAGATGAGGCTCGAAAAGATCTTTCCAACGAGAGGGGTTGAACCTTGTCCCTCATTTTTTCCTATGCATACCTAAGGAATGTATGTCCCATTATGCACCTCATAACATACATCTAAGGATGTATGGTCTCATGTGCTTGCATATGGATGCATGGAAGGATAGATTTATTAAATAGAATAATAATAATTAAATTAATTAAAATTAATTATATTAAATAATTAAATTGATTATTTTTTTTTTTTTTGGTGGTGGCCACAAGGGGTAAACAGACTGTGACCATGAGGGAACCATTACATAACATATCCGCAACATGTGAGGCGAGAGATTAGAACCTGGGCCTCTCAGCAACTAGAGAGGTTTAACTACCCACTTGCTCTCCAACTCCTCTACATGGGCGGATAATTAAATTGATTATTATTGTAAAGGCGTATAAATAAATTTTCTATATGCATCAATTGTTCAACTTTTCTAATTTTCATTCTAATATACGTAGACAAATCAATTCTCATACTTTAAAGTAATTATATCCAATTAGAAAACTTGTTAAATTTTGTAAAAGGTATTGCTAATAGTTGTTTCTTTTGTAAAGTAGTTATTAATAGTATTAGAGAAATTCTAAAATAAGGAATTATTCCCTTCTTATTTAATATCACTTAAACCATCATCATTCCTCTCCATTTGAACATCAAAATAAATTATAGCTAAATTATAGTCCCTGCTTTTATTATAAAGGAAAATAAAGCTATTATTTAATTTCTCTTAGCTTAATTATGTTAGAATTTCTCAAAATAGAAATTCATAGCATTACACAAAATATGAAGAAATAGTAGAACTGATTGATTTATTCCAAGGATCAACTTTGTATAAATAGCAAAGTTGATCATCGAGAGTCGTTGTATTACAACAACTCATCAAACTTGAAACATATGGGCTCCTTGATCCCTCAACTCATGAGGTATTTTTTAATAGGAATGTACAATTTGATGAAACATTCCCTCAAAAATATCCTCAAATCTCCTCTTTCTCCATTGAGCCTTCTCCTATAATAGAACCTCAATATTATGAAGAACCAACTCTAGAGTTTAACTTAGAGATTGATAATCAATATGGAGAACCTGTAACTCCAAATCAATGTCTTTCCACTCCTTAAAATCCTTTCTCTATGCCAAAATGGGCCTGCACCATTGTTAAAGAAGTTACTCCTTACATTCAAAATCTTCCATCATCCATATCAACCAACTCCATAGACATTGGTCTTGTCTGTCAGTCTATTTCCTCTTATCCTCAGTCCTTCAAAGAAGCAACTGGTATTAATGAATGGGATGATGCCATGGAAAAGAAATTCTCTTCCTTAGTCAAAAATAAAACTTGGGATTTAGTTCCCTTTCCTAAAGGAAGGAAATTAGTTCATTGTAAATGGATTTACAGAACAAAGTATGGTCTTAATGGAGAAATTGACAAACACAAAGCTCACCTAGTAGCCAAAGGTTTCTCTCATATTGAAGTAATTTAGTATGCCTAAACTTTTTCTCAAGTTGCTAAAATTGATTCTGTAATACTGGTTCTTGCTCCGGTTGCTTTCCAAAAGTGGTATGTCTTTCAAATGGATGTAAAAAGTGCTTTCTTGCATGGGGATTTAAAGGAATAGATATACATGGAACAACCTACTGGTTTCACTCAAGACTCATATCTTATTTGTTATCTAAACAAGTCTATCTATGGTCTCAAACAAGCTCCTAGAGCTTGGTATGAAAATATGGACTCCTTCCTTCTTTCCACATGTTTTTCTCATTGTGAGTTTTATAATACAGTCTACATTTGGAGAGATGAAGGAAAAATCACCTTTCTCATTTTATATGTTGATGATCTTATAATCACTGGTAATACCTTCGATCACATTCAAACTATAAAAGACCCCCTCTCTGAAAATATTGATATGGTTGATCTAGGTTTAGCTCATTACTTCCTTGGGATCCAAATAAGTCAAATAAATGTAGGTATTTCATTGTGTCAACAAAAATGCACTCTAGATATTATTTAGAGGTTTAAAATGTCATATTGCAAACCTTCTCCTAGACCTTTTCAATATGTCATAAATCTAAGTACTTCATGCTCATCCCCTTTATGTGATGCAACTATATACTATCAGCTTGTAGGGAGTCTGTTATACCTTACTCATACTAGTCTAGATATCTCATATGTTGTTGGTCTCATATCTAGATTCTCCCATCAACCTCACTTCAGTCATTGGTAAGTAGCAAAAAAAATCCTCCACTACTTCCTCCACTACTTCCATATATAGAACTTTAATTAGAGGATAACAAAGAGAATTATGAATCAATGCATCAAGTATTCAATATTAAACCTTTTGATAGCACATAGAGAAAGCATGAATACATTAATTTCCATAAATTTCTTCTTCAAATGAATAATGCTAGGATAAATAAGAAGCAAAAAGTTATTGATATCACTAAATCAGGTGATGATAATACAAAGTGGAACAAGGTAATTACAAAAGATATAGGATCACACAACGAATATTGGTAACCATCTAATTCAATATTTAACACATGATGTATGACAACTCAAGACAAAAATTCTCCATATGAAGATAGTGGAGGAGGCACATATTTATTGCATTGGACTTACAAATATTAGATTTAGAATTTATATTTGTAATACCTATTTTTTGGGTGCAATATCAGTGGAACTCGACACTTCTAAGTATTTTAGTAAGTAGTCTAAATTGAGGTGGGAAATTTCTCTCTCAAATTCTAACATCAATCTAGAATATTTTATTAATTTAGAAACCAAGAGTTTGAGAAATATCAAATACTATGATGTAATAATGGGGGTATCTTAGGAGTTATTGCATCATAACCCATATGACCATGAGAGTAGTATAACTACCCATCGCAAGAACTATGCATGCACTAGAGGACAAGGGTAGTTTTAGGATAATTTAGAAGTTTGTTATACTAAAAATGGGCATCTAATGTATTTAAATATCTACCATTTTATAATGAAAATATTTGAATTAATTTCTAACACACAAGTTATAGGAACAACAATATTTATCATATATACCTATGATATGATGCACTTTTTTGTTTCGTATTTAAAATTTTATATATTTTTCAGTTTTCTTCTTCCAAAAGTCTATTTTTAATACCTCATAATACAAATTTATAGTTATAATATTCCTTATTTTCACTAGATAACACATGTACCCATTTTTATGTGATAAATTTTATGTTCCTTCTTGATTTTAACCTTATATGTTGGTTGGAAACTATCATGTACTCTAATTATATATATAATATTTTTATTAGAATTATGTTGAATGTTTTCCATGTTATTCAAGAGGGATTAATTCTGAAAGGACTTTACACTCTGTGAATATTTTGGAGAGTTTAATCTATTTTTAGATCCATGTGGGTGTTTTTGATTTAATGTAATTTTGGTCCATGGTTTTGTGCCCAAGGTATTGTAATACCCCTTCTTGTGTTGTTGGTATATAAAACAATACTTGCATGAGGGTTTGATAATGAATTTGCAAGAAATGTAATCACATTTAAAAAATAAGTGAAAGGATATTAATGTGTTAGAGATGATCAAGTTTATACAATAAGGTAATATTCTTTCTAGGAATTTTCCCGAAAGGGTTTCTCAGGAAAAAATCTTGTGTAATGTGTTCTTCTCTATTTTTTCTTTGATTATGCAATTGCTAATTTTTTAATTTATTTATCGGGGTGTTATTTCTCTTCCTATGATATTACAGCTAGGTTTTAGCTTTATTCAAGGACTAATGGTTTCAACCATGGGATAATTTTATTCTTGAGTGGGAGTAGTGCAAAAAATAATCTAGGCAAAGGAAAATGATAGGTAGAGGTCAAAGAATTTAATGGATAAATTTTTGAGTTATGGAAACTCAATATGGAGGATCTATTGGTGGATAAATATTAGTGGGTCGCAATCTTGAGAGTAAAACCAAAAAGAATGATAGATGAGGAATATCTAAATATTGAAAGGAAGGCAAGGAGCTCTATCAGATTGTGCTTATCTAATTCTATATTGTTGAATGTATCGATAGAGGCTATGACAAAGTTATTATGGGAAAAGTTGAGAGAACTATATCAAATAAAGTCACTGGTAAATAAAATATTTCTCTAAAATAAGTTGTATTCTCTTTAGATGAATGATGGTGACTCTGTGATTGAACATCTAAATGCTTTTAACACTATGGTAAGTCAATTAAACTCTATAGATGTAAAAATGGATGAAGAGAAAAAGTGTATTACTTTACTTTATTCATTACCTAACTCATGGGATAACCTAGTTATGGGTATCTCCAATACTACTTCTACATTGAAAGTAGAGGATATAGTAGAAACATTGCTATCTAAAAAATAACATGAAAATATTCTAATGATTATCATCATAAGGATGCCTTGGTTGTGAGAGGTTGTTCTCAAGAATAAGTAAAAATATTTCAAGAGAAAGGAGATCAAAATATAGGCAAAAATATGTTGTTATTGACAAACGAAACTGTTGGAAGAGTGTAAAATAGGGTATTATAAAAGAGATTGCATATCTAAAAAATTTGATGAAGGAACATCTACAAAAATGACCACAAATGCAGATTCAGGGGACCTATTCGTAGTTGTAGCATGCTCAAGTGAACACCATGACTCATGGTTGATTTAATAATGTGCTTCTTTTCATATGAATCCTCATAGGGAGGGGTTTTGTGAATATAAAAAGATAAATGGAGGTGAAGTCTTCTTGAAAGAAAATTTGACATAGAAAATAATAGGTCTAGGAAGAGTCAAATTGAGGTTAAAATATGGAAGAGTTAAAACCCTTATTGGTTTACTGCATATTTCATATTTGGCATGAAATATTATATCTATTAGTAATATGAATTATATGGGTGTGACTATGGAATTCAATAAGGATAGTTGCAAGATGGTTTGTGGATGTTTAGTGTTAGTAAGAGGAGTTTGTATAGGAACTTTGTTCAAAATTGAGGCTAGCATTGTAAGTATTAATTGTAATAACTCTTAATTTTTAGAGGAAATTAATAGGGTAGAAGAAGCTCCAAGTATTATTGTAGCAAAGACAATGTTGTGGCATCAACACAGGAAAAATTGGTCAGAAAGACCTTCAAACACTAAAAATGAAAGGTATGTTGAAGGAGGTTTTTGTTACCCATTAAATTTTGATTTTTGTGAGCATTGTGTTTTTGGAAAGCAAACCAGAGTTAAGTTTCCAAGTAGTGCTACAAGATCTGAAGGACTTTTACATTTAGTTTACAGTGATGTCCTTAGACCTAAAAAAGTACCATTATTAGGTAAATCCATATATTTTGTTACATATAAATGACTTCTCATGAAATACCTGGGTATACTTTTTATGATACAAATATGATGTTTTCAATAAATTTAAAGAGTTCAAGGCTCTTTTAGAAAATTAGACAGAGAAAAAGATAAAGGTTTTGAGAAGTGATAATGGTGGTGAGTATTGCTCTAATAAATTTGAGCAATTTTGCAAATATTGTCGAATAGAAGTTTATAGAACAAATTTGTATACTCTATAATAGAATGGAATTGTACAATGGATGAATAGAACATTTATGGATAAGGCTATAAATAGCTAAGCGGTGCAATATTATAAAATAAATTCTAGATAGAAGTCATGTTAACTGCTCACTACCTCATCAATAGATTTCCTACCTCAGCTTTGGTGGATAAAACTCCATAGGAAGTGTGGACTGGTAAGAAACCCTCTCTCAATCATATAAGGGTTTTTGGTTGTGAAGCTTATATGTATATCCCAAAAGAGAAAAGGACTAAGCTAGACTATAAATATGAGAAATGCATATTTTTGGGTTATAGTACTAGTGTGAAAGGATATAAGTTATGGAATCTAGAAATACATAATATTACTTATAATTATAATGTGATATTTAGAGAAACAAAAGGGGTCCCAATATAGGAAATGCAACTAAGAAAAGAACCAAAAATAGTTCAAGTAAAACTTGAATAGGAGTAAGAACTTGCGGTAGAACCTAAATTACAGAGTGAGTATAAAGAGGAATATTTAGAGGAAGGTGAGGAGGAAGTTGAAGCTGCAAAACCTAGAACTCCAAATTTGAGGAGATCATATTAGTTGAGAAGACTCCCAAAAATATACAGCCCTTCACATTTTTTTTTGCATTTAATTTATCAGTGTCCGATGAAGAACCCAAGACTGTAAATGAGGCACTTCATTCAAGTGAGAATGAGTCTCATAAAAGGTTTATGGAAGAAGAAATTGAGTCCTTGGATAAAAATAAGACATGGGACTTGGTAAAATTACCCATTGACATAAAACCTATTGGTTGCAAGTGGTTGTTCAAGAAGAAGTACAATATAGAAGGAAAGTTGGAGAAGTACAAAGCTCTCCTGGTAGCAAAAAGATATTCTCAAGTTGAGAGAATTGAATTTGGTGAGATTTTTTCTTTTGTGGCTAAACTAACATCAATTAGAATTTTGTTGGCTATTTTTGCTACACATGTTTGTTTTGACACTTGGTCTTGGAAAAAGCAAAGTAGATCCATGTGTATATTTCAAAAATTAAGGTGAAAATATTGTTATCATTGTGTTGTATGTGGATGACATGATGTTAATTGGTACTAAAAAGGAGATGATAAAGTTACTAAAATTATAGTTATCTTCTATACTTGACATGAAGGATTTGGGTGTTGCAAAATTTATTTTGGGTATGGAAATAATAAGGGATCCTACAAATAGAAAGTTGTGGTTAAAGCAAATAAAATATATTGATTTGATACTACAGAGTTTTAGGATGCATTATTGTAAACCAGTATGTACTCCATATCCAGTTGGTCAAAAGTTTTCTTTTGAACAATGTTCTAAAAAAAATGAGAAAATTGAATAAATACATCATGTTCCTTATGCTATTTCTCTTGGTAATCTGATGTATACAATGGTTTGTACTAGACCTGATATTGCACATGCAGTGGAAGTAGTTAGTATATATATGTCCAATTCAGGAAAGGAACATTGGACTACTATGAAGAGGATATTTAGATACTTGTATTGAAATACAAATTATGCTATCTGTTATGAAGGAAAATATGGAGATAATAATATTATAAATATACAATGGTGTGTGGATGTATATTGGGTTGGAGGTCTTGACAAGAGAAGATACATTAGTGCTTATATTTTTAGGCTATTTGGAGGGGCAGTAAGTTGGATGAGTAAAAAGCAACCAATTGCTACTTTGTCCACTATATAAGTAGAGCATATTACAAGAATTCATACCTCTAAAGAAGCAATGTGGATATAGAGGCTATGTTTAATAGTTGGTATTAAGGAGAATATTGTAAGAATTGATAGTGATAGTTAGAGTGCAATATTTTTGTTAAACAATCTTGGTTTTCATGATTGGTCAAAACATATTGATATCAAGTACCATTTTGTGAGAGATATGGTTGAAGAGAACCAGGTGATATTGGAGAAATTTGATACATAGAAGAATGTTGATGATTCATTAACAAAGGTTGTACCTGCTCAAAATTTTTCTTGGTGTAGAAGATATATGGGTATGGTTTCCCTTGATAGTTGACAATGACAAATATTAGCCCCTATGGAAAGTATTCAACAAGTGGGAGAATATTAGAATTATGTTGAATATTTTCCATGTTATTCAAGAGGGGTTTACTCTGAAAGGACATTACATTGTAAAAATTTCCTTGTCAGGGTTCAGGGCCAGGCCGAACCTCGAGAGAGGGTATAGGGGTAGAAGCCCCTATTTATTTGAAATTTTTTTGGAGGGTTTAATCTATTTTTAGACCCATATGGGTGTTTTTGGGTTAATGTAATTTTGGCCCATGGTTTTTTTCCCATGGTATTGTAAGACCTCTTCTTGTGTTTTTGGTATATAAAGCAACACTTGCATGAGGGTTTGGTATTTCCTTGTGTAATGTGTTCTTATTTGTATTTCCTTTGATTCTACAATTACTATTTTTTTTCTAGAATTTTTTTATCGAGGTGTTATTTCTCTTCAATTTTAAATTATAAAGGTTATAAATTTAAGTTAATTAAATACCTTAGTTTAGCAATATTATATTATTTTATTGAAATATCTCAATTATCTCAAGTCTGATCAAAATGGTATTGATGATAAGCACCTCAATCTAGTATGGGTTTATCCAAGAATAAAATATTTATCACAATCCTGATCAATGGATTGGGACCCATAAAGTTATACTTTTACACTAATATTATATGTAAAATAAAATTTCTTACATAAGGGCATCTCACTTTACCAAGAGGAATACTACCTTGGCTATTATAGAAAAAACATATTTAAATATTTATTTTAAATTTGGTCTAATGTAACAACCCAAGTCTACCCAACTGGTTGTACCACTAAATAAGCTAAGCAATTTTTACAGGGTAATTTTATTTTCTTTAATTTTATTGTTAAACTCTAAAATTGCTTTCATGTTCACAGAAAATTTGTTTCACCCAATGAATCAATATCATATTCTTTAATTAGTACAAGCATATCATACCACTTTTGGGTTCATGACAACTACAAGCAGCCACCCAAGTGGATGAGATTGGCCAAATCCTATGAAAGGTGCCATTTTGTGGAAACGACTTACCTCATTTAACATGCTTGTGTTCTACCATGAGGGTCAAAACACAACTAGGGTTATCCTCTAGGGTCCATAACAGCTAGAGGGTGGACGCATACTTCCCCATCCCTTATCATACCGAACCTTCAATAAATCAATTAACTTATTTCAATAATTGTATGTAAGATGGTTAGCATATATATGCCTAGTGTCTAGTTGATTGTTCTACTACTCAGAGTCGGCTAGACACATGTCAATACCCTAACATTGGACCTGGTATTAATGCATAATCCACCTCATGATTGCTTATCCCATATCAAACGTTATGGCTAGACTAGCTACAGGGTCATGTTAGCCCACTTATAGATAGGTAGTACATTGACTTATCATTATAATCCCAAGTAACAAATTAGAGATGGCATCCCATACCACCTCTCGTTACTCATATTGGCATGATCACTTGATCTGATCCATTTTTATGAACCACGATCATTCATGAGTCAAAGGTATCACCATCCCGTAACCACTAAAATTTGGTGAATTATGTGTTGCTAACATTTTGAGGATCATTTATAACTTTCCTCACCATGTCTTAGTATAAATATTTCATGGTTCTTCAATATGGCAGACTAATTAAGATGGTTTTTTGTAACTATCTATAATGTAATTCTCAAGTTACATCTTCTCATTAATTGGAGCTAACTACAATTACTCTCTAGGTAAAGGCATCGTTATAGCATAACAATATCCATACAATCTAATTCATTTTATACCCAATTAATTTGTTTTACTTATCATAATATTCACTTATAAAGGAATTTCTTTAACTTAAGTAAATAAAGTTCTAACAATAGGACAACAATATTTTTTTTTGCAATTAACTGTTAGAATAAGTGAATATTCTCTTAAGTTCACTAGAATACACACTTGAGTTTCCACTCCTCCATGTGTCAGGAGAAATCCAAGTTGTGTATTCATCAGGTTTGATGAAGTTGTTGTAATCTAACGACTCTCAATGATCAACTCTACTATTTATACAGAGTTGATCCTAGAGATAAAGCAATCACTTCCACTCTTCTCTTCATATTTTGTGTAATACTTTGCATATCTATTATTGTGAAATTCTAACATGGTACCAGAGTAGGATAGATTTTGCTAGTATTCTCTCTTGAAGGTTCTAGGATCTAATTCAGTTACTTTGGATATTTTTTTTGGCTATATAACTTCAAAATTTTGCTTTAGTCTACTTTTATCCATTGTTCAACATATTTTTTTCCTATATTGAAATTGTGTTAGAGGAAACTTTTAAGAAAATATAGCTATTTTTTTCTTGTGTGAAGGCGTTGGTTTCGTGCCCTTCTCTTCAAAGGAAATAGCATATTTTTTAAAAATTTCTTATATTTATTCCTCAATGTTTTTCATTTATATCTAGCACTTGGTAAAAAAAATTTCCTCGGCTATTATCCGAGCGGAATCTCCAAATACACCAAGTGTTATTTTTTATGAGTTTTTTCTTTTAGTTAAACTCATCATTCATGCGCTATTTTCATTGGCTCTATTAGTCCCTATAAAGCATTTGATAAGGCCGACATTCACCCACTCTTTGGCGCTCCTTTAAGCCACCCGTTGCAACTTCACTTCTTGACGTTGCAACTTAACTTTTGCTTTCACGGTTTGGCCCGAGCAACATCTATATCAAGTGGTTTGGTACACTCATTAACGTCTTCAAGTTTGCTAGCGCACTTGCGTTTGGAAGCCGCATAAACTTGGCACACTCATTGATGTCTAAAGCTCCTCTAAGAATTTGTTATAGCACTTAGTATTTATATCCGTCAAACTTATCAAAATTTTTCAATTTTTTTTATCACCTCTGAGAATGCACCTTGTCGGAGCCATAACTTATGAACCGTACGCCCGTTGGCCTTGAAATTTAAAAGGTGGTTTTGTGTGTGTGTTCTGCATTAGGTGAATCTGTAATTGTCTTGAATCTCCAAAAAAAATGTTTTCGGGACCTAACTCCTCCATCTAGTGTCCCAAAATTAGCTTTTAGAATAGGTTCTCGAGTTTTTGGGTTTTTTTGGCTATTAGAAGTTTATTATATTTTGTTATACCTTAATTTGAGACCTAATATTTTAAAGTAAGGTTTTTTATTGTAAGAGGGATGTGTGCACCGAATTTGGATGCAATCCGACTCATTTCTATTTTTAGAAGTTTTTAGAAATATCTATTTTTAGCAGTTTTAGAAAAAAGATGTTTTTAGGGTTTCTTTGGTTTTCGGTTGCTATATGATGGATTGTAATATTTTGTAGAAGGGGTGTGAATTCAAGAATGATAAGAATATCAATTTGTATTTTTCTTCCATTATTGCATTTGTGTTATGTTATTGGAGTCCATTTTGTTGGTCTTTTGTAGCTGAGTTTACACCATTTGGTATCAGAGCGGGTGTGATCTCGCTAGTGAAGTAAGGATGCCACCTAGAAGATATGCCCATATCAATAGGTATATCAAAGATCTAAATGCAAAAATAGCATGGTTTATTGGTGTGATTGATCGCATGGGAGAGATATGTCCTAGGGCACGTGCAGATCAAGGATCTAATGATAAAAAACATATTTGAGGAACGTGGATTTGAGGTCCATGTAGAAGTAGAACCAGAGGGCCCAGAGGAATAAGGACATGATTTTGAAAATCGACTGACACAAGCTCTAGAGGGGCTTAAGGGAAAATGATATGGGATCAAGATCAAGGTTTCTGAATATGCTGGTGGGTTGAAACTAGAGGAGTTGATTGATTGGATCAATAGCCTAGAAAAATATTTTGAATGGAGTAACCTTGTTGAAGAGAATAAGGTTAAGCTCGCATGCAAAAATTTGAAGTAACATGCATTTATTTGGTGGGATCATTTATAGACTACATGACAGAGGAATGGAAATGAAAAGATCAAGGATTGGACAAAGATGAAGAAGAAGTTACAGGAAAAAATTATACTTGTAGACTACTCCCAAACCCTATTTCATAGATTTTAGAATCTCCAACATAAGGATCAAAGCATTGAGGACTATACTAATGAATTCTACAAGCTATCCATTTGAGTGGAGCACAATGAGATGGAGGACCAAAAGGCTTCCAGGTATGTAAATGGCCTAAGTTTTTATGTTCAATATGAGATGAGCATGCATCACACTCTTATAGTGGAGGATACGTATCAAATGGACATTAAGATGAAGGAAAAATTGAAAAGGATTAATAGAAGAGGTAAGAAGGGATTCATGCCCTCTTAAGTTTGCGGTCGAAGTGGATTTAATTTTCTCAAGAGAGAATCCTCAATACCTGCTAAAAAAGAAGAAGATGGGTAGAATCTGAGAGGAAGAGGATACCAACGAGGTAGAGGTTACGGTGGTGGACAAAATGGGAATGATCCGAGGAGGTTGTATACCTATTATGGATGTGGTTAGGAGGGGCACATAGCATTTGAGTGTACCCAATGTGATGTCCAAGAAAGGGGTCAAGGAGGACAAGGAAGGGTCAATATGGTTGAGATGGAAGAGCAGGATGAGGATGAAGTTGTTGCTAACATGGGGGAAGCCCTTATGATAAGGAGGACGTTGATTGCTCCTAAGAAATAGATGGTGTAGATAAAACCAAATGTGCATACCATAGATTGTGAAGATTCTTGGCTATGAACGAACATATTTCGAACAAGGTGTGCATCAAGAGGGAAGGTATGTAACATTGTCATTGATTGTGGTAGCTGTGAGAATATGGTGTCAAATACCATGGTTGAAAAAATGCACCTGAAATATAAAAAATATCCTTATCCATATTGCATCTCATGGGTTAATAATGGGAATGAGGTAACATCATATCATAGGTGTTTAATTAAATTTTCAATTGGAAGCACTTACAAGGATGAAGTGTGGTGTGATGTGATCTCGATGGATGCATGTCACATTCTATTGGGAAGACCTTGGCAGTACGATAGGGATACTAAACATGATGGGAGAAAGAACACTTAAACATTTTGGAAGGAAGGTGTAAAGGTAGTTCTTGTGCCTCTGAAGGAGGATGGGCTGAGTGAGAGCTTGTTGACGATGGAGTTTATTGCAGATATTAGGGATTCTAGCTTCTATTATGCCTTAATAGCTAGGAAGCTAGAAATAGAGGAAGTGGTTATGCCTACAGGAGTAGCTAAGTTGCTAAGTGAATATAAATATGTCACACCAGAGGAGTTACCATATGGGCTACCACAAAAAATGATATCCAGCATCGCATGGATTTTATCCCAAGATCAATGCTCTCAAATCAGGCAGCTTATCGGTTGAATCCAACACAGAATGCAAAGGTGAGTAGGCAAGTGACAGAGTTGATAAAGAAGGGATTAGTTAGGGAGAGTATGAGTCCATGTGTGACTCCAACATTACTGACCCCAAAGAAAGATGGTGACTGGTGGATGTGTGTGGATAGTAGAGCCATAAACAAGATCATAATAAAGTATCGGTATCCTATGCCGAGAGTGGATGATATGATGAATAGATTGGCTAGAGCTAAATACTTTAGTAAAATTAATCTATGGAGTGGCTACTACCAGATCAAAATTCGAGAAGGAGATGAATGGAAGATAACTTTTAAGACAAAATATGAATTGTACGAGTGGATAGTGATGCCATTTGGGTTGTCTAACGCACCCAATACATTTATGTGATTGATGAACATAGTATTGTAGGAATATAATGGTAAGTTTGTGGTTATGTATTTTGATGATATTTTGATTTATAGTAAAAGTGAAGAAGAGCATTTGTTACACCTAAAATTAGTGTTAGAAGTGCTCAGGAAGGATAAATTGTATGTCAACCTAAAGAAATGTAGATTTCTTCAAGATAGTTTAGTGTTTTTGGGATTTGCAATCTCGAGAGATGGCATTAGGATGGATGATGAGAAAGTGAAGGCGATTCTGGAATGGCCTCTTACATGATCTATAACAGAAGTAAGGAGCTTTCATGGACTAGCTAACTTTTACAGGAAGTTCATCAGGAACTTCAGTAGTATAGTTGCCCCTATAACTGAGTGCATGAAGGGGAAAGAGCTTGTATGGACTACGAAAGCAACAAAGAGTTTCGAAATCTTGAAGAAGAAATTTTCGAAAGCCCCTGTTCTAGTGTTACCAGATTTTAGTAAGGTGTTTGAGGTTGATTGTGATGCCTCATTTGTTGGGATTGGTGGTGTCTTAAGTCAAGAGGGCCGACCTGTAGCATTTTTTAGTGAGAAGTTGAATGATGCAAGGAAGAATTATTCTACATATGATGTGGAATTTTATGCAATTATGCAAGCATTGCAAAATTGGAGGTACTACTTAATATCAAAGGAGTTTGTATTGTTTACTGATCATGAAGCATTGAGGTATGTAAATTCTCAAAAAAAGTTAAATAGAAGGCATGCCAAATGGGTTTCAGTTTTGCAACAGTATACATTTGTATTGAAACACAAGTCGAGAAAATAGAATAAGTTTGTTGATGCGTTGAGTAGGAGAGTCTTGTTTTTGACCACTATGGAGAATGAAGTGGTAGGAATTGAAGGGATTAAAGATCTATATGAATCTGATGCGTATTTTGGAAATATTGTGCAAAAATGCAAAAGTGCGGTAGGGGGCGATTCCGGTACTATTTTTGAAGAGTATTTTTTTTAGAATGGTTACTTGTTTAAGGGTAATAGATTATGCATTCCCAATGGCTCTATGAGAGAGAACATATTGAGGTAATTACATAGTGGGGGTTTGTCTGGTCATTTTGGAGTAGCGAAAACTACCACTCTTGTAGAGGAGAAGTACTGTTGGCCAAAAGTGAAGAGAGACAGAATCAAGTTTGTATCTAGATGCAGATTATGTCAAATGGCTAAGGGCCATACACAAAATACAGGGTTGTATATGCCACTACCAGTTCCTACAAGACCATGGACCGATCTGAGTATGGATTTTGTGTTGGGGTTGCCCAAGACAAAGGGGTAAGGATTCAGTTTTTTTTTATGGTAGACAAATTTTCAAAAATGGTGCATTTCATTGCTTGCCAAAAAACTAATTATGCAACTAGGACTGCAGTCCTATTCTTTGATGAAATTATGTGGTTGCATGGTGTTCCAAATACTATTACTTTTGATCTAGATACTAAGTTCTTGAGTTACTTTTGGAGGACGTTGTGGAAAAAATTGAACACCAAGTTGCAGTTCAGTAGTGCTTACCAACCACAGACCGATGGGCAAATAAATGTAGTGAACAGAATCTTGGAAAACCTCTTACAATGCATAGTGGGAGAAAAACCAAAACAATAGGATTTAGCCTTGTCACAAGCCGAATTTACATACAATAGTTCAGTGAACAGGTCGATAGGTAAATCTCCTTTTCAAATTATTTATGGTCAAAATCCTAGAGGTGTATTAGATTTTGTTGAGTTACCAATTGGGGAACAAGTTAGTGATGATGCAGAAGCTTTTGCTGAGCATGTCCAGAAAGTGCAAGAGTAAGTGAGGGAAAAATTGTAGAGTATTAATTCTCACTACAAAGAGTCTGTTGATGCACACAAAAGGGTGAAAGGGTTTGAAGAGGGTGATATGGTCATGGTTCATCTTAGGAAATAAATATTTCCTAAGGGTACGTATAAAAAACTAAAACTTAAGAAAATTGGGCCATGCAATATTTTGAAGAAGATCAATGATAATGCCTATAAAGTGGTGTTGTCTAATGAATTTTATATTTCACCCATTTTTAATATTTTCAATTTATTTTAGTATCTTGGTACTATCGAGGATGGTGAATTATAGAAGATAGTAAATTGGGCATGACATATGCCTAAGAAGAAAAATGACAGAGTTTCACAGGTGCTCGATAAGAAGGTGATCACCACCAGACATGGGAGCTACACAAAAATCTTGGTTCAGTGGGAAGGATTACCATAGTCAGATAACACTTGGGTTTTAGATTCAAAGCTAAATAAAATTGATAACCAGAAGCTATAGGATTTCAATTCAACTGAACTCACAGGAGCTGAGTTATTTTTCACCAGAGGAGAATGATGCACCTTGTTGGAGCCATAACTTATGAACCGTGCACCTGTTGGCCTTAAAATTTAACAGGTGGTTTTATGTGTGTGTTATGTATTATTTGAATCTCTGATTGGCTTGACTCTCCAAAAATAGTATTTTCGAGACCTAACTCCTCCATCTAGTGTCCAAAAATTAGCTTTTAGAATAGGTTCTCAGGTTTCTTGGGTTTTTTTGGCTGTTAGAAGTTTATTATCTTTTGTATAACCTTAATTTGAGATCTAATATTTTAAATAAGGTTTTTTATTGTAATAAGGATGTGTGCACCAAATTTGGATGCAATCCGACTCATTTATATTTTAGAAGTTTTTAGAAAGAAGATCTATTTATAGCAGTTTTAGAAAAAATATGTTTTTAGGGTTTCTTTGGTTTTTAGTTGCTATATGATGGATTGTAATCTTTTGTAGAAGGGGTGTGAATTCAAGAATGAGAATAATATCAATTTACAATTTTATTCCATTATTGCATTTGTGTTGTGATTGGAGTCCATTTTGTTGGTCTCTTGTAGCTGAGTTTACACCAATATTTATATCCATCAAGCTTATATAATTTTTTCAATTTTTTTTCAACGCCTTCTATAAGAATTTCCAGAACTCAAAGAAAAAAGTCTTTCTAAAATTTTCAAGTGAATAAATTTATTTTGGGTTTGCCGAACATCTTTCATTATTATATTCTACCTGTACTTATCATGCAGTATATTAGCTTTATTTTTCAACTAAATTTCTCTACACATTTTCAAAGGCAGCATATTGATTACATTCAATTTTCATAGCATTTTTTTAAATAAATCTCTTGGTTTATTAACAAAGTATTTTTGCAGGTCTCTTGAATACCGAAAGTTGGTTTATTAGTCATTTTTTCAGCAATATATTGTTTCTGATCTCTCACACTTTTTCATGGATCATTTCAAGTTTTTTATATAGTGTTACACTAATATTCCATTAACTGTTGTTGCACTTTGGAAGCACTAGGATACACACTTGAGTTTCCACTCCTCCATGTGTCAGGAGAACTCCAAGTTGTGTATTCATCAGGTTTGATTAAGTTGTTGTAATCTAACGGCTCTCAATGATCAACTCTACTATTTATACAAATTTTATCCTAGAGATAAATCAATCAGTTCCACTCTTCTCTTCATATTTTATGTAATACTTTGCATATCTATTATTGTGAAATTCTAACATTAACGATTAATTTTTTAAGAGTCTACCACAACCTAATACAAAAACACTCCTACAAGAGTAGGATAACAGAGGCCCTCAAGGGTAAAGTAGAAATAAAATGACAACAATGAGGTGAAAGACCACCCCAAGAACTGACTTAACAACTAACCTTACCAGAGCAAGGGTCTTACAACATCACAAAAGGATAAATTAATCATGGATATTCATGCACACAACAAGCCTATCCAAGAAGCCTCTCATATTTGTGTTGTGGGTTCTAACCTTAGCTTAGCAAAAACTGCCTTCTATTTTAAAGAATTTGCTTTCCCCATGGTTTACAACCAATCAACAAAGAAAATAGAAATGTAAGAGGTCCTTCAGCTTATCACTTCACTCAAAGCAATAGGATCCCACTTGAAACTTATCCATAATCTAGGGAGAACTACAATAATTAGGCACACGAGGTGGAAAAAAAACACCCTAACTTTTTGCATAATAATTGAACCATAGTCATTATTTGAGCAAGTCCCGAAGGCACTCTAAGAACCATAGAAACTCAAGAAGAGCTTCGTCATGAAAACAAACAATAGGGGTCAATGCCTATGAAATAAATCCTTTCATAATTGCACCCTGAGATAACAATATTAATAACACACATATAACTTTATTTTTCAAAATATAAAAATTATTTTAATAATCTATTATCCAAAGCTATCTAGTTACTATAACATTCATTTTTTTTTTGTTCATGGAAAACACCCCATGTGGTATGCCACTTTTGGGTAAGTCCTAAGGAGGTAAAGTTATCTATTCCATCAAAAACACCTAGGGTTTGCACTTGGCCTACCCCCTCCGACACACTCAACGAGCATGCCTAAAAAAACAAAAATAATAACAAACAAACACAAATCATAAACAAACACAAAAAACCCAACGTCAAAAAAAAAATATAAACAAACAAAAATAAAAATAAAAACCACAAAATAAACAAAAAACAACATAAAAACATAAAAACAACAAAAAACTCAGAAAAACAAACAAACAAACAAATAAATAAAAATTAAATTAAATTAAATTAAAATAAAAATAACAACAAAACTTAAAACACATAATAAAACCATAATAACAACACACAAACACTTTAAAAAACCAAAAACACAAAGCCCAACAAATAAAAACATGAAAAACAAAAAAAAAAACACAAAAAAAAAAGAAAAAACACAAAAATATAAAAAACAACAAAAACAAAAAAATAACTAAAACAACACAAAAATAAAACAATATAAAAAAACAAACACCCCTCTAAAAACATAAAAAAAAATAAGGGAAAACAAAAAAATAAAACACAACTACAACATAACCAAAGAGAAGCAAAAACAAAGCAAGATTCAATAGAGGAAACATAAGAAAGATATGTCTAAGCTAGGGAACTAAAATACCCTGACTGAACAAAATACAAGTAGAAAAAAAGCAAAAATAAAATAGGTACCTCTAGTACTCGAGCCATCCAAAGAAAGGATAAAATGTAGAGCTTCCCTTATTTGTGAAGCCCACCATATAGGAGGGTGGCCATAGCAAGTAAGATCACATTTTTCCAATACCCAATTAGCTAAAGCATCAACAATCATGTTCTATTCTCTGACCATATAATTTTAATCCACTTTCAAAAATCCCATATGGATTAATTGAATCATCTCAATAATTCTTTTTATTCTCCAATAAATGTTATGATTCTTAGAAGGAGTATTTAGAAGATTAATCATGATTTGGGAGTTAGATTCAACCAACACCTTTTTCCATATAAACTTAGCAGCCTCTTGAAGGACTCTGAGGATACCATATCCCTCGGAAAGGTTATTAAAAAGGATACCCAAATTCTTAGAAAAAGTGAAAACTACGAAACCATATGAAAGTCTACCAATTCCTCATGCACTAGATTTTCAAGGATTCCCCCTAGAGGCTCCATAAATATTGACTTTTCCATAATCATTAGGAGGAGACTACCAATTCTTTGTTCTTTCCATATTGTAATTACTCACATTCCCATTAAGTTGGTTTCCCTTAGAAGAGTTAATTTTCAATCTTTGCATCACTTGATACCATTTTTGGTGGGAGTTTTGGGGGTGATTACGGAGTTGTTGGACTAATTCAACTAAGTTTATAACATTCAATTTTTGACCCATTAATCATAAGCATTAATTTTACTTGGCCATGACCATTTATCTAAGCCCTATTTAGATAATTTCCACATAATCTAACTAGAGTTTTTATAACCCAACAAATCTGTATGTCTTCCCCTATCTAATGGTGTAAAATTTTAGTGTACTAATAAAGAGAGAGATACAAACTAATATGCTAATTATTTTGCAAGGAAGCCTCATAACTACCTTTGCCATATTTGGAAGACTCCTCAATGTAGAATACTTAGCTTAGCTCTAGCATGACTATGAACACTCCTCAAAGCTACAAACATTGAGGTGGGTGAACTCCAAAAGGGAAAAGAAAGCCCAAAAAATATGACTTTCCAACCTTTCAAAAAATGTCAACCAACTAATACCCATGATCATCAACAATCATGTTTCAAATACTTTACCATCAAATTCGTGATCTTATTCCCTTCATAGAAAATGTGCTAAACTTGGACCGTTGATATCGAATTAAGAATTTTGGAGGCCTCACTTTTGATGTTAGCTATCATTCAATTGGGAGGATTCTAAGTCTTACAAATATTTAAAATATTCAGATAATACCCCTTAACAAAAACCTTTTAGAAGCCTAAATAATCCACTAACCATAGCCCCTAAAGCAATGTTATGAATTCAATAAAATGTATTGTTCGAATGGAAAGGAATTTTGCAAAGGTCCCAACAAGCTCCCCTTTCAAATATCTCAAGATGCTTCCAGTAGTAGCAGGACCTAGGTTTCCTTTCAAGGCACCATTAAAATGTGCTTCAAGAATATGAAGTGGAGAATTTAGTCAAATATGAGATGACTAATAGTGCTTCAATATAAAAGAAAAGTGTATCAAGTAATTGCAACATCATCATAATATGATCTTGAATGGAGATGAAGATATTGTCACATATACAATAAAATAGGTCATACTACAAGTATTTGTAGATATAATTCTTTAAACAAATAAAATTAAATGGATAGATATTTTCAAATATTTTAGCCAAGATAATACAAACCTCGATATCAACTTGTAAAATAATAGAAAAAAAAAGACCATGAAAATTAAAATTTAGTTCAAGAAGTTCAAGATACAAAAGTTGTAGAAGAAGTAAGAGCTTTTACAGTAAGGATTATAGACACTAAAAATGAAGACCAAATTGAAGATGATTATGAAAAGAATGAAAATGAAAATCATTCTAAAAATCCTATAGGTATTAATTTTTCATATAATGAAATAAATGTAGCTAAAGATAAGACAATAAAAGGAGAAGAATGAAATAAATTGAAATCACGATCATTTTAGAATTATAAAATCTGTGAGAAGAACAAACCAAAATTAGATCATAAAAATAAAATTGAGATACATTATGGATGTATCAGTAAATTAGGATGGAATAGTATTATAGACATATTACAATATGTTTACAGTCACAAGGAATGTTTAACAACTATTACAAGAAATAGGTTAATATATTTGTACTAGAACTTCAAAAAGTATGAGATTTAGAGTAGAAGTAAAAAGACTAGAATTGGAGATTGATGACTAAATTAATTTACACCAAGGAATGTAATATGGGGGGGTTAGAGATATTACATTTTTTGGTAGTATGTTGTACATTGTAAATATTATATTAGGGGGTGTAATTTATATTTATCTGATATAAGTGTCATTGTATGATAAGTGTTTCAAGTATTATCTAATAAAGTGTGCAAGTGTGTAAAGTATGAGAGAGTCGAAAGTATCAAGTATGTAAGTCGAGATTCATAGGAGTTAGGTGTCAAATATTAAAGTGAAGAGTCACATAATGTATGGAAAGATGTAAATTGAAGAGTCATAAGAGTTTTTTATATGTTGGTAAATATGAAATATGCATATCGTACATGTTTGAGGAGATCAATAGTAAAGTAATGAAGAGTCGTCTTCTAAGGTTATATTATGGAGATAAAGATACATGTATTGCATTCAAAATAATAGAAATTGTATATTTCATGATTTATGAATACAATTATATTTTATATTATGAATTATTATGCTTATTATGTGAGTGGCCTTTATCTAATTGATTAAGATCCTAGGAAATTGGACCTATGAAATACTATGTCTAAATTACCATTATTTTGGATTGTACCACCAAAAGGTTCTCATACCCTATCAATATATATAGCTACCATAAATGATTGTATGCCATATCTACTTTGGCACCTCTTATAGGAATACAAAGGATCCATCATACATCCTTTAGTGTAACTCTAATATCCCTTGTAGGAAGCCGAAAGGTTATCATATTTTAGTACCATCACTCTATTAGTTTTGTCATTAATGCCCAATTGAATTTAACTTTTGGTATGCAAAAAAGATAATATGAGCCCATGATAACTATAATCCAATAGTCAACCTCATAAAAAAACCTTAGATAGCTTTTAATGCATGATACCTCCTCTCCTAGAATTATAATACAGATGGATAGCCTTGCATCTACAAAAAGGACAAGTATTAGCCTAGCAACACAATAAAATAATCAAGTACAAATACCAATATTTGAGGTACTCAAAACTATACTAAAACCTCATAAATTCCTACAAAATCCATACCATTGGAATAGGATTATAATGATCTCTTCAATAGATATCCACAAGCCTATGATTACTCCAAAATTTGTAGTCCAAATTATCCATAAATGATAGCACTCAAAAGTGGCACACACAACTTTTATCTAGTGTCTCGATGATCCCTCCTTATCCATATTCATAGCTTACTCTCTCACCTCTCTCTCTCTTCTTCTAATTCATGTGAATAAATCACACTCCTTACCACCCATCCCTTTATAACTTAAACTTTAATACATAATACTTTCCCTACTCTTTTTCAATTTTAAACCTTTTCCTCCAACTTTAATACATTTAATAAAACATTTATGGCCTAAATTTTTATTTTATATTCAACATGCACATCATTAAAAGAACCTCTTCTTCACATTCAACTCACTTTTGAGTTTACTTGATGCTATATCCCATCCAAAACTTGAAGGGGTGTGTTAGGGCATCAAATTACATCAACCATAGACATGACCCTAGGAAAATAGGTACCTCTTTTGGCTATAAAATTAGGGTATCTATGATATTTTAATGCATTTATTATACAATAAATGCATAAAAAGGGATAAATATAGACACCAAATTTTTCCCACCTCCCAAAAGTCAATTGCATAATTAAATAAGGCATTTTTCAAATTAAGTAGAAGTGATAACATTTGTATCTATATTCAAGGCAAAAAATAACATCGACTCTGATGATCATAAAACTTCATCAAATCTTCAAGAAGTTTCAAAAAGGTGATACCATTCCAAATTTATCAAAAAGATATTTCAAATGAGTGTAAAATTGCTTATGTTTCTCCAAGGCTAGACACCACAAAATCCAAAAATGATAGTGCTAAATGCCTATATGCCTACGATAGCACTATTCCATATTTATGATACTTTTGTCATTAATAATAATGGTATACAAACCATTCATTACTTTTATCACCAATGCTAGTATCGTATGAAAAATTTAGTACTTTCATATAAATATCGATAAAACAAAAGCTTTGGTGGTTTGACAATGCATCATTACTCATTTCTTGTGGATCTCACTCTTTGTCCTATCCAAAGCATAATTTGGTTGTTTAATTACCAATCAAGATAGTTAATTATTCTAATTAAAGCATGTTAATTTCATGCACCTACCTATGATTGTTGAGTCACCTCCTTTTACTCCCACAAATTCATTACAACTTCTTTGTTTAATTAGATACCTCACTTTATTGAATTGAACATCTCTCTACTATACCGAACACCTCACCTATAGAACATGGATATCTCACCTTTCTCACATGATCTCCTAATTAATACTACAAGGGGGTAAATAAATATATAAAATCATCCTTGGAGGAGGTACAAAGGGATATTCAACTTTAGTTTTCATGATCTTCAATGTTTGATCTTTCACTAGGTTTAGAATCTTTCATTTTTGGCTTTGGATCTCCATTCTTGTTTGGTAGGTAATACTACTATATTTTCTTGAGGATTGAAGCTATAACAAATTTTTCATGCATATACATACAAGAAGATGCCTCACAAATCACATTAGGCCACTCTTATCCACCACAAATCTATGAATTTGAGTAGGTATTCACTCTTCTCTCTTGTTCTCTTTATACTTTTTCATTTTAGCATATTTTTGAGCACTTGCATGATATCACTTTTTGTAATAATACTTTTATTTTTTAAATCACCATGGAAGGAGTCTGTAGAAGATTAATCATGATTTGGGAGTTAGATTCAACCAACACCTTTTCCCATCCAAACTTAGCAACCTCTTGAAGGAATATGAAGATACCATATCCCTCAGCAAATTTATTGAAAAGGATACCCAAATTCTCAGCAAAAGTGAAAACCATGAAACCATATGAAAGTCTACCAATTCCTCCTGCACTAGCTTTTCCAGGGTTCCCCCTAGAGGCTCCATCAATATTGACTTTTCCATAATCCTTAGGAGGAGACTACCAATTCCTTGTTCTTTCCATATTGCAATTACTCACATTCCAATTAAGTTGGTTGCCCTCAGAAGAGTTAATTTTCAATCGTTGCATCACTTGATACCATTTTTGTGGGAATTTTGGAGGTGATTATGTAGTTGTTGGACTGATTCAACTAAGTTTATAACATTCAATTTTTGACCCATTAATTTTTAGCATTAATTTTACTTGGCCATGACCATTTATCTAAGCCCTATTTAGACAAGTTCCACATAATCTAGCTAGAGTTTTTATAACCCAACAAATATTCATGTCTTCCCTTATCTAATGTTGTAAAATTTTAGTGTACTAATAAAGAGAGAGATATAAACTAATATGCTAATTATTTTGCATGGAAACCTCATAATTACCTTTGCCATATTTGGAAGACTCCTCAATGTAGAATACTTAGCTCAGCTCTAACATGACTATGAACACTCTTCAAGGCTATAAACATTGAGGTGGATGAACTCCAAAAGGGAAAAGAAAGCCCAAAAAATGTGACTTTCCAACCCTTCAAATGATGTCAACCAAATAATACCCATGATCATCAGCAATCATGTTTCAAAGACTTTACCATCAAATTCGTGATATTATTCCCTTCTTAGAAAATATGCTGAACTTGGACCATTGTGTAGACACCAAAACAGCACCAATCCGATTATGTGACTGCAAACATTGATCGCTTTGACAAACACAGCCCCCAGGGCAGCCCTCAGAGGTCAAACAGTGGTCCTAACCACTTTCATAGCAATTTTGTAAGGTCGAGGAAGCAATTTGGCACATTTAGACACTTTGCTCGATATTCGTCTCACCCAGGGACAAATACTAATTGGAATTCGTCTCACCCAGGGACGAATTTTGAAATCGTCTCACCCAGGGATGAATTCCAAGTTTAACGGGCAAAAAGAAGAATGGTGCCAAGTGGCAGCCCAAGACAGTCAATTTATGACTCCTGCCTCGCACACGTGTGTGGGTGGATAGATAGGCCGTTAGAAGAGCTGTCACAAGGGCGATTATGAGAGCCCAAGTCAATGGAGGACTCCCCTCCCTCATGGGAAGACATGACTGCCACATGGCACCTATGACCAACACATGGCATTTGTGCTTCCCTCTCAAAAGAGACCCCATGGGTCTATAAAAGGTGGGACTTTTCTCACCCAAAAAGGAGAGGTTGAAGGAGATTTCAAGCAACGAAGTGCTGCCGAGTTGAAGACCCACTTGCATCCCTTTTGGTTCACCTTCTCGCATCCACCAATCTCTTTTGCAAGGGAGGTTGTTGGGTGGCTTTTGGAAGCTTGAACCTGACCCAAATCCAACACATGGACACCTGAACCAACCAATTTGCCGACCCCCCAATCCTAAGAGGTTTTGGGCCCATCCCTAGTGGATTGGCTCCGGAATCAAGTGCCAACGGTGGGAGGCCCACTTGGGCACCCCCGCACTTTCTAAGTTCCATTATTTTTAGCATTCTAGATTATTTTTTCACATTGCATATTGTGTCATTTTGTTTGGTGAACTCATAGCTGCAATTTCATAACTTTTGATCAGATTCTAGTATGTTTTGTGTCGCTTTGTTGTTTCACTAACTTGCAGGTGGCGATATCAAATTCCCGAGGATAGAGGCCAAATTGGGAGAATCCGACCATCTGGGTCGTCCCAAAATGGCCCCAATTACATAACCCCTTGTCTGTAGGTGTTTTGGAGGTCTCGAGAGTCGACATTGGAGCAGATCACCTCGGCTTTTCCAACACGGAAGAATTCGTCCCACCCAGGGATGAATTACAGTCAAAATTTGTCCTGCCCAGGGACGAATTCCGAGTTTAAGGCAGATTGGCCGATTGTCTCGGTGGTAATGGCTTCTCGGTAAGATCTTCTATTTTCTGTCAAGTTTTCGGGCTATTTGGACTTACTTTATTTACTGTTTCGGGCAAATGTTTACAATGCATCTTTGATGATTCTAGAGAACAAACATTTTTTTTTATGTGCAGCAGGTGCTACTGACATATTCGTTGTTTCTTTGTTCGCAGGAAGAGCAACAGAGGTCAAAGACTCATCAACATCAGCGGCGAGCATCATTTTGGCCCGTCCATTTCAATCGTGGGCACGCGAAAAGAGGAACATTAAGTGATTGTAATCAAATTCTTTTAACGCTCCTAGCCCCTGAAAAGGGAGGAGGCGTCATTGTAACAGAGATCAAGAGATTTTAATGAAAGGGCTGTGTTTTCTCCATTTGCTTGTATCTCATTTACATGTGTCTCTTTCGTTTCATGCATTTTACATTTCTAGGACTTAAGCGCATTTGATTTTGGTTGCATCGCAATTAGTGTTTCCTTTGCCCGGAATCTCGTGCTTTCAGTGGCGATCACGGTGGGACCCTGTTCCCTAGTTTTTAAAATCATAGAAACTGATTAAATTTTTGTGTTTTGTGCTTGATAGGTACATTTTTTTGTTGCAGACTGCTATTCGTCTCTAGCAGGGATGAATTCTATTCTGCAATTCGTCTGACCCTGGGACGAATTCAAATTCATCTCTGGGAGGGACGAATTCTGTTCTGTAATTCGTCTCCCAGAGGGACGAATTCTTGCCTACAGATTTTTAGAGCAGAAATTTAGAAGCAACTGGAGCAGGCAGAGAAGAGGTAGGGATTTTTATAATCTCTATTAAAATTTCTATTTCTATTTCTGTTTCTTTGACTGTTTTCATTTTATCCTGCATTACTTAGGGAAAGTCATTTATGCTTGTTTCATTTTCGTTAAATAAAATGAATCCCACACACATCACGAAACAATTTTAAACCAAGGAGCTGGTCGTAAGACCCCAACCCTTGAGCAAGACCAACGGTGGGTTCATCACCACCTTGGCTTAGCTTTGCATCCATTTTCCTGATTGTCAACTATTGTTAGGCGTAAATCCTGACGAAGACTGACCGAGTGTCGTTGGGGTGATTCCCATGCGTGCGAGGATAAGTTTTCTATGGTAGGTGCCATTAACAGGACAATCCCCCTTTCGTACCGCCTACGTACCACGTACCTTCTGCTCTCACGTACCTATAGTCTCCCTCTCGTAAGGGCGGGTATATAGAGAGGTTGGTATATCGGACTGGTTGGTATATTGAAGGGGCGACCATTTTGGGAGTTATATGAGCCGTCATAATGCATTTAAACGATCTTCAAAACCTACAAAAACAAAACAAAATATCAAAATACACTAAACCAGTTTAGGACACACCAATAATCCTTAAAAGAGATAATCACGGTTTGCGCATGTGTGTGTTTATTTCTGCTTAGTGTAGACAAAAAAAAAAATCATCATAAACGAGATAAAAAATCTACTTAGATAGTATAGAAGCAACGCAATGGTGTACACCCGTAGCCAAGCCCAATCAAGGGCAGAAGCTCCGGAAGGTACACAAGAAGCAGGCACGAATCGCCTTCGCTTCAGTCTCAAGGATTTGGTCATACCGCCTTATCGGTCTAACCTACAAAAGAATCCAATTCAGAATCCTCGGTGGGGTATGCCTATTCAAAGCAGCCCCTTTCGAGAGGACGCCTTACATGTAGACCTTGAGGTAAACAGAGAATCGCCCTCTCAGGTTAGACATGAGTGGCCACGGCGTGACGAAGCGCTAGACAGGCAAACCATCCATTTGGAGGGACAACGTGGATATGGTATCCCTTCTTTACCTCACATCAGAACAGAGAGACAAAATCTAGAGCGTAGGGTTCTTTACACAAAATGACCTAACTCCGCTTGCCCCCTTCACACCTATGAGAGGGAGCACGAGGAAGATCATCGCATTCCTCAAAGACAACAACATACAACGTGGGAACCTTGCGCTTCCGCACCAGATGGACATCATGATCACCCCTTGAGGCCAGAACCTCGAGTACAGGCCGCCTACCTCGACAGAGGTAAGCGACCCCTTGAAGTTGTAGATCATCAAAATCAAGGCAAACACATAGGAGGAACATTCGAACCTCCTGAGAAAAATAGGGTAGACCAAATTGACCCGATAGTCGCCCAACATGCCACCCGTCAAGCCCAAATCATGCGGCTTAAACAAAGTCATCAGGAGATAGAGTATCAACACCGCTTGGATAGAGAGCGCATGCAACGCGAAGCGGATGAGCTACGCTATAAACTACCCGAGAGGGAGCCAACCCCTCACATTCAAAGAGCCGAACAATATGTGAGACATAATCCATTGGTGCGGGACAGGTCTCCACGACCTCGTCAAGCTTTGCCTCCAAGACCTCATGGATTCGAGAGGGAGGCAACTCCCCGAAACAATGATGGGTACCTTCAGCGAGGGCTTGATCAGGGTCATAGGTTTCGCCCAGAGACTCCTCAAGAATTTTACGAGGAGTATGAACCAGAAGAGGAATATGTTGAAAGTCCCCATCAAGGCAGGAGGGATGCCATTCGGCCACCCCTCCATAGGCCTCCAGTTTATCATAACTTACAACGAGAGAGAACAAGAGAGGAAGAAATAAAATCTTTCGATGCATACCAAGCGCTATTGGAGCGTTTGGAGTCTGTGGAAACAAAAGCTGCTGGGCATCAAAAACCCACATTACGTCAACTCCGCAGTAATCCGGTGCATCCCTCAGTGCCTACACCTCTTTACCCCGAGCACTTCAAGTTGCCTCAATTGGCAGTTTTTAAAGGTGAAGAGGACGCACAAGAACACGTTACAAGATTTTTAAGCCAATGCTTCGGCATCCAAGATAATGACGCATTGTTGCTTAGAACATTCATAACCACATTCGCAGGCCCTGCCTCGGATTGGTTCACACAACTACCCAAACACAGCATAAGCAACTTAGATCAATTAGTAGATGCGTTTCTTGAACGCTTTGCCTTCAACACAAGGAAGAAGGCATCACTGAGTGATCTGGCGAGCCTCAAACAATTTGAGGAGGAAACAATGGCAGCATATGGGAATCGATGGAGAGCTTTGCTTTCTAAGTTACCCTACCGTCCTCCTATGTCTGATCTCACGCAGATGTTCGCAAAAAGTTGCTTAAAATCAATCTCTGGTCTATTGTTGTTGCGGCAATACGATAGCTTAGAAGAAGCTTTGGCGCAAGCCAGAGTCATAGAAGAGATTAAAATAGGTGAAGGCGCAATCGCTAAGCCTAAAAAGAAAGAGTGGAATAAAACCACTAAAATCGGGACAACGCAACCACAACACGCTGCAGTCAACCAAGTTGCGATAAATGTTCCCGCGCCTGTGCAAGAAACGCAGCCCCAAAAGGCTAATTACCAGGCAGTGCCTCCTGCTTATGAAAGAGATAATAGAAGACAGGAGCAAAATTACCCGCGTCGCCCTAGACGACATTTCACCCCATATGCGGAGTCTAGGGATTCCTTATTTGACCGCTTGTCGGCGGCAAATTTAGTCACTCTGCCAGAAATTCAAACTATAGACCCTAACATTCCCAAGCCTAGGGGGTACGAGAGAAGAATTGTATTGTAGATTCCATAGGCGCAGAGGACATGACTTGAATGGGTGCTGGAAATTCAAAGAACTAGTCCAGGATTTGATCGACAATAGAACATTGGTCGTGGACAACCCCATCGCGCCAAACAACCAACAAATGGGGGTATTCAAGGACCCCTTGCCTGCCCATGAGGCACAGACAAAACCACTCCAGATTAACGAGGTGCGACAGGATCTTCCCACGTAGGGATTTGTGGGAATGATTAGCATAGTAACAAGGAACAGAAGGTACCCAGCAGTTGCCCCCGAGGTAGCTACGAGGGAAGTTTCGACAACATCGCAGCCTCAACAACGCCCAACGCAGTTGCCTCCGCCTAGACCCGAGGTCACGATACGAACCAAACTCACGCAGAGTTTGCGGACCACATCGGCTAGGCTGTCCATTTACGAGCTTATTCAACGATCAAGCACCCCATAGGGAAGCTCTTATGGACATTTTAAAAGCCATTGAATTACAGCCCCACGAAGCAAATTCTTTCAACAACTTCGTAGGACATGTGAAACGATGTACGGAGCCGGTCATCACATTCAGAGAAGATGAGGTCAAAATGATATCGAATGACATGGCAGATCCACCCCTGCACGTTATCGTGTGGGTCAACGGGATTCCGTACAAGAGAGTGTTGATAGATACTGGCTCATCCAGTAACATCATTACCACTACAGCCTTAAAACATTTGAAGCTGCCAGCCTCTCACATCACAACCTCCACGTACACACTACGAGCTTTCAACGATGCAATATGCTCGACAGTCGGCACAGTTGTTCCGCCTATCCAGGTAGGACAAAAGTCAATACCTACACTGTGCCATGTCGTTGGAAGGCGAAATGGCTTATAATATACTGCTAGGGCGGCCTTGGATCAGGGACATGAAGTGTGTCCCTTCGATCGCCCACCAATGCTTAAAGTATGCTTATGAGGGAGAAATACATGTAGTCCCAATGGACTTAGAGCCCTTCAAGTATTGCAATGTGGTACAATTCATGCCTCAATCGACCCTCCCTTCAACGCATTTGGATTTTCAATTAAATCCATCTAAACAGGGTCCGATACCGCAGGCACCACTGGTGGCCAACAAGGCAAAATCCTAGCCAGGTGAGACCTCATCACCTGCTCCTTCATCATCAACGCCACCTATCATGGCCCAACAGAAGGACAAGGGAAAACAGATCATGGAAGAGGTTAAACCCTTGGAAGAAAGGTTGCCCACAATCTCAACGGTATCAACGGAGAAAACACCCAGCACAACAGAAACTAAGACTCCTGAAACACCAAACATGGAATGGAGTCAAGAAGGACTACCATTTCCTCCCACCCAATCATCAACAATCACTGTTGAAATGGCCGATACGGGCTTGGGGGAATATTTGGTACAAAATGTTGTGGCGACGCCGACATTGGAGTCGAGTACAAGACATGGGAAGACCTCGCCTTCCCATAGGGACAATTGTTCCTCTAGGCTACCCTCCAAACCTAGACAAATTTCGTGTATGGGGGCCTTGATCATGGTCTTGAACCATGCCAACAAAAGGAAGCAGACGAAGAGCCTTTTGTTGAAAACATCAACTATCTGTCAAACCCAGATTTTGCCCTAAAATATCTCGGCCAATGCAATTGGCATGGATACGGGCTAGGCAGATATGAGCAAGGGATGCGGATCCTTTGCCAACCAAGATATCGAGATGCCATATGACAAGTCGGGGGTAGGGTTCAACCATCCCCTGCCATTAGACATCTTGGTTGAAAATATGCAAGGCCTAGAAATAGGCAACAAGGGGGATTGGCATTAGACCCTTATGCCAATCCAAATACAGAATACACATTGGGAGACTACCTCCCATGGTCAACAAACACCCCTGGAAACAGCAGTAATCCCTCTCCTTTGCTAGAGAGAGGTGAAAGTTCGGACAGTGGTCCTCAAAGAGAAAACCAACGGCTGTCGGACATCTTTCTGAAGTTGTTCCCCTTAGAGATTCCAGATGAAACAACACAACATCAAGAGAATCAGGTCCCTCCACCAAGAGTGGAACAACCACAATGGGACCAGATTAACTTGCTGGAACAAGGAGGATCCTCAACGCCGCAAGCAACAGTTGCTGAAGAGGATGAACATTTTTGGGTCTTCGAAAGTGATTCAGAAGATGAGACTGAAATGGACTATCTCAGACATGCGTGACGACATCACCATGCTTTAACCCATGAAGATCTAATGGGACAGATGGGCATACGGTTAGGGCATGAATGGTGGGTAGACACTGCAAGGTGGGACCAAGTATTGGATCCATGGCTCCAAATTCAAGATGAGCATCGTCCACCTCGAGATCCCATCATGACACCAGTGCCGAGAAAAGACCCTGCCATCCTTTTCGCAAATAGGGATGAATTCGCACCTAGGGAAGATCCATTCGTGCCCGTTCCCGTAGAGCCAGATCCGGAGTATAGGGAGCATCTAAAAGAATCAAGTTATCACACCCGCGGTTCTGGAGACCAAATTCATTCCATCCACATGATCTCCATTGATTTGACCGCACCCATCCGCAATCCGGCCGATCCATCATGGTCATTGCATCTAGACATAGATGCCATCGACTGGGATCGCGTCAATTCACCTTTATCACCATCAGAGTACTGGCCTTTCGGTGAAATGCCTCATTTGACCCCAAGGACAACTCAAGAAATTTTTCAGGCTGAAGAGGGACCCGAGGTTCCAAACGTAGATTTAAACTCAGCCAATGATATCCATTTGATCCCAACTCCACATCAGTTGGAGGAAGGATCCCACATGTCAGTCGAAGAAATGACTGACGTAGACATCGACTTAGACCCAAAGAATCCACAGATTATCAAAGCTAGGGGTAATTCTTTCCCCCGAAGAGCAAGCTGATTACATTGCCCTTCTCAAAGAGAAGAAGGAGGTTTTTGCATGGTCATACAGAGATATGCCGGGTCTAGATCTGCAACTAGTCATGCATAATTTAACGCTTGATTCGACAATCAATCCAGTAAAGAAAAAACTACGTAAGATGCACCCAACAGTGGCCTTGATGGTCAAAGACGAATTACAAAAGCTGTTGGATGCACAGTTTGTCATCTGCGTGGATTATCCGCCATGGCTGTCCAACATGGTTCCCGTCAAGAAGCCCGACGGGAGGATTCGCATATGCACCAATTTTTGAGACCTAAACAAAGCGAGTCCTAAGGATGATTTCCCCTTGCCAAGCATCGACGCGCTAGTAGACGCTACAACAGGTCATGAAATGCTCTCCCTAATGGATGGCTTCTCGGGATACAACCAAATTCGTATCAATCCTGAAGACCAACTTAAAACGGCGTTCACAACGCCTTGGGGGACATTTTGTTATAAGGTCATGCCTTTTGGCCTTAAAAATGCTGGCGCTACCTACCAACGTGCCATGACATACATCTTCCACGATTACATGCACAAAACTTTGGAAGATTACATGGATGATTTGTTAGCCAAATCTCTTTTGCGCTCAGATCATCTCGGTGACTTAAGCAAGATTCTCGATCGCCTCATAGAGCATAAGGTCAGACTGAATCCCAAGAAGTGCGTATTTGGCGTCACATCTGGAAAACTCTTGGGTTTTATAGTCTCAAAGCGAGGCATCGAAGTGGACCCAAACAAAGTCAAGGCAATCCTTGAAATGGCTCCCCCAACCACTATCAAGCAGCTCAAAGTACTGCAAGGAAAGGTCGCGTCGATTAAACGCTTCATAGCGCAATTATCTGACAAATGCCGACCCATGAACAAATTATTGCACAAGGGGGTCACATTTCATTGGGATGACGAGTGCCAATCAGCCTTTGACGAAATCAAACAATACTTGGCTTCGCCGCCAGTATTGGCACCACCTAGACCAGGAGTGTCGTTCTACTTATACATCTCAGCTACTGAGGTGGCACTGGGAGCCATGCTAGCCCAAAAGAATGAACTTCACAAAGAACAGGCTACTTACTATCTTAGCCGCACTCTGGTCGAGTTACGAACTTAACTATGCATACGTTGAGAAACTCCGCTGGCAGTGGTGTTTGCTACCAAAAAGCTATGCCACTACATGCTGAGCAACACTACGTATGTTGTGTCTAAGGAGAATCCATTGCGATACATGATGAGTCGTACTTATCATAGTAGTCGCATGGCGAAATGGATCATGTTGTTGACGGAATTTGACATTGAGTTCATTGGACAAAAATCTATCAAAGGACAAGTCATAGCCGATCAACTAGCAGAGGCTCCTCTTGAAGACGATCAGCCTCTGGTCATAGAACTACCCGATGATGGGGTCTTCCATGTCTCAGAATCGCCAGATTCTGATGAGCCTGAGTCACAGGCCGACATAACCCTGTTCTTCGATGGTTCTAAGTGCGAGCAAGGTGGTGGCGTAGGAATTGTATTCTTCACACCGCAGGGCGCTCCAATGCCCCTGTCATTTAAATTAAACTTCCTAGTGCACCAACAATAATGCAGAATATGAAGCCTTGCTCCTAGGTCTTCAAACAACAATCGCCATGAACATCAAAAGATTGAACATCTTTGGTGATTCGCTGTTAATAGTCAATCAAGTCAAAGGGGTATATCAATGCAAATGCCCAGTTCTGAAGGCCTATAAAGCCCTCGTGGACAAATTCCTGGCAAAACTTGAATGGTATGACATCGAGGCACTCCCTCGATCATCGAATCATTTTGCGGACACAATGGCCTCCCTGGGGTCACTAATCCCGCAAGACCTTTCCGGTGATATGACAACCATTCAAGTCAAAACATTATCGCAATCCGTGATGGAGCGTGCAAGCTCAGATTTGATGCCAGGAATCCACATGATCCAGATTGAACCATCCTCGGATAAGTTCTTTCGAATCCGAGATCGTCTGAAACGTGCCAACTGGGGGTCCTTGTTCTCCCCTACTCCCATTAATAGCAACACAACGCTATTCTTACAAGTTCTATCCCAATCAGCATTTGTTAGGGAAGAACTTCAAAAGGGATTGGCTGTTCATACTGTCGAGGTTTCTAATCAACAAGACTGGTATTTACCCATAAGAGATTACCTCAAGTTAGGTAATCTTCCCTTTGGATTGACGCACGCCGCAAAACGAACATTCAAGCAGAAAGCGGCTAAGTATGTCTTGATAGGAGACATTTTGTATCGTCGAAGCTATGACGGAATTCTTCTTCGTTGTTTGGACCGACAAGATTCCACTTGGGCGATCGCCCAAGCGCACGACGGTACATGTGGTGGCCACTTCAGTGGTATGGCCATTGCAAAGCGCATTCTTCGCATGGGCTATTATTGGCCATCTTTAGAGCGAGATTGTTGCGAATATGTCAAGAAGTGCGTGAAATGTCAACATCATGCCAATTTGATGCACGTACCTTCCCAGGCCCTACAGACAGTCCGGTCTGCTTGGCCATTTTCGTAGTGGGGCCTCGATCTAATCGGAAAGATCTCCCCCGCATCGTCAGGCCGTCACACGTTTATCATAACGGCCACAGAATATTTTACCAAATGGGTGGAAGCAATTCCGTTAACCTCAACGAAAGGACCCCGCATTGTGGAGTTCATCTTGCATAACATCATATGTCATTTTGGTATTCCATCCAAAATAATCTCAGATAATGGGCCATCATTCAAGAACAAAGACGTGCGTGCTTTGACCACAAAGTACAAAATTCAGCACAGCTTTTCAACACCCTATTATCCGCAAGCAAACGGGCAAGCAGAGGCATCAAACAAAACACTAGTCGCCATCCTTAAAAAGACGATCACAGACAGTCATAAGGATTGGCACATACAAATCCCACTTGCCCTTTGGGCTTATCGCACTAGCATTCGGACGCCCACTGGGGCAACTCCGTTTTCGCTCGTGTATGGCTCAGAGGCAGTAATGCCTCTCGAGTTGGAAATTCCTTCCCTCCGCATATCAATGCAGGAGTTCATCGATGATAACACTATGCGGTAGGCCCGGTTAGACCAACTTACGTTGCTTGACGAACGACGCGTTAATGCTCTCGAGCACTTACGTATCTATCAAGAGCGGCTTAAGAAAGCATACAACATGAAAGTTCACCTAAGAGACTTTCGGGTTGGTGATTTGGTTCTGAAGGAAAACCAACAAAACTCTAATTTGCCGTCCCACATGAGGGACAAATTCATGGCAAATTGGTTAGGTCCATATGTCATTGATAGCATAATAGGACCCGGGACATACCGGCTAGCTTCTCTTGATGGTATCAAGGAAACAGAACCCTTGAATATCAGTCATTTATGAACATTCCACATCTAAGAAAGCCATATCCTCAAAAAGCTCCAAGGATTATCACAATCACTTGGTCAATCCAAAAGCTCCAAGGATTATCGCAATCACTTGGTCAATCCAAAAGCTCCAAGGATTATCGCAATCACTTGGTCAAAACAAAAAGCTCCAAGGATTATCGCAATCACTTGGTCACCACAAAAAGCTCCAAGGATTATCACAATCACTTGGTCAATCCAAAAGCTCCAAGGATTATCGCAATCACTTGGTCAAAACAAAAAGCTCCAAGGATTATCGCAATCACTTGGTCACCACAAAAAGCTCCAAGGATTATCACAATCACTTGGTCAATCCAAAAGCTCCAAGGATTATCGCAATCACTTGGTCAAAACAAAAAGCTCCAAGGATTATCGCAATCACTTGGGCAAAACCCAAAAAGCTCCAAGGATTATCGCAATCACTTGGTCACACCAAAAAGCTCCAAGGATTATCGCAATCACTTGGTCAAACCTAAAAAGCTCCAACGATTATCGCAATCGCTTGGTCAAATTCATCAATAGAGAGTTCCTCTAGCATCGCATATTCACATTCACAAAATCAATCCATCAAAAGTACAAAAATATGTAGTTGCATTAAGCATTGCATCCATACATTGCATATTTGTGGTTGTATAGGTCAAAGGCACCATAGGCTGCAATTGCTCTGCTAGTCCATCTTGTTCCGCATAGTTCCATTTTACAAAAACAACAAAAACACCATGCATAACTTTTACCACACTACGATCAAGTGGTCTATAAATGTACCAAGAGTTTCAGTGATTCAGTCATCATTTTCCTCTTTAACCATGTAATGTATCAAATCGAATAGATTTTACGAAGGTAGAGTCATACTTGAAATACACCTTGTTACGTAACATCCCAACACAAATTAAAACACTAAAAATTCCCAAGTTGTGTGAACGAAAGATGAAACCTGCAAAGTAATCTAGGTCACCACAAGCGAAACGGTTATCTTGATCATCCCCCTGTGCGAATGACCCCTAGAATGCTGAGAGTTGGCAAAAGGACAAGCATCCTCCCTACCCAATTCCCTAAGAATCCCTAAAGTTCTCAATAGTTGCAAAACACCAAAAATTTGCAAAATGTCAAAACTCCAAAATTTGACAACCTACAGTGCACACATCAAAAGGCAAAAACAACAGTGATTTTCGTCACTCCATATCCCCAGTCCCTTGCTCGAAAGAAAAACAAATCAAAATAAACAGTGATCTCATCACTACAAATGAGCAAGTATCCCAATACAATTGAAGAAAAGAAGGGAGTTGACCTTGAATCCCTGGAACTCTCAGCATTCTATAGGTCATAAGGCAAGCTTCAGTACCAATTTGGTTGATAGCCTATCGGTAACAGAAGTAAACCTCCCGCATGACGATATATCTGTCACATTAACTTGCGTACAGATCAATGTTTGCATGTGGATGAGCTAGCTTATGGCATCCTGGATTACATCGCAGATTAATCTTAGTACATACAACAAAGGAATTCATGGAGCTAATTAGGTGATCCTCAGTACGAGTTCGGTTGAAATCCCATCTGGCACTGGCGGTATCCTAACAAATACCACTAAATGAACTCAATTGCACACACAGGGATGTAAAATAACTTGGTCAAAAACAAGTCCGATTCATACCTTGTCCAAAAGTCTTGTAAGATAAAGTACAGTCATGGATAGTGAGTTAAAACTATCTGAATCTCAAAAAACATTACATACATTCCTAAACCATCTGCGCTGCTTATCATCCTTATAATACCATCAGAAAATACAAAAATAGAAAACCACATATATCCATACAAGAGTCATACACCATAACAATAAAAAGCATCTTAAACAGCCTATGGTGCCATAACCAATCATCACAAAATTCCATTCATTCACTTTGCATATCACATAAAGAAATCAAAAACACTTGCATTCATCATAACATAAGAATCCATCAAAATAAGATAAATATACATACATCCATAGTCATTAGCCATCATGCATAACAAATATAAAATCATCACATGTAAAAAACCACAATAAAACCGGTATATATATATATATCGTCAAAAAAAAAATGCCCGCAGGCTACAAAATTGGTCCTCAGACCCCGCAATCATACCCAAAAACCCAACCTAAGGCGTCCACCACCATGATCACGCAGGATCGGTGCGACGGGAACTACCCCCCGTGGTGTGGGTCCTATGGGACCCTGTAGGGCGGCTACTGCCAACCCCCGCATCATGCCTACTACCACCTCCCTCATCTAACCGTCGGTGACGAGATGATGCTGATCGCTCAATCGGACTATCCCTCGTCCGGCGAGAAGATCCACTGACCGAAGGCTCAGGTAGCCGCCCACCAAGGCGGATGACCTCCCTCTCCAAGTCTATCCGGTGACGACACCACTCTGCCTCTCGTCGATGATAGTAAGACAATGCATCATCGCGCTGTGCCAAAACCCTATCCCGCTCTGCCAGCTCAGACCGCAGGATATCCCTCTCCCACCTCGCATCCCCCAACTCCAGATCCCGTATCCATAGCAGTCCTGTCAGTCATGCATTTTTAGCACGTATCTCAGACTCCACCTCCTCTATGTCTGCCTGACGAACAGGATCCTCTGGAACAGCAGCTCGCTCTGGCTCCCACTGCTCCTCCACGTCCTGCATGTCCGGCTGATCCGAAGTGCCCAAGTCTACATCCTCATCACCCACATCAACCATGTCCGCATCATCCAATGGAGCCCCCCAATCACCCCCTGCTACCTCAGCATCCTCCACTGCCGCCTCCGTGCCTCCCAGTGGCCCCTCTCCTCTCCATCGTCGTAAAACCCACCACGAGTCATACTCGGTGGTAGTCCCGACGTCATCCACGTTCGGGACACCAATCACTGCATCGGACTCCTCGCCCAATGGCGCAGTGACCGGTGGCTCTAACCCCCTCTCATCTCCCCACCTTCGATAGACCACGGGCTCACTAGGCAACCCCTGGCGAACCCCGAACTATCGTGTAACCCGGACATATGAAAAGAACTCATGCTCCGTCCCGTGCCTCCCAGTCAACCACCGCTCCCTACGTACCCGTCGGAGCCACTCTCCAGCCTTAGGCCAGGCTGGACAGTCCCGATAGGGATGCCAAAACACCTCCCCTGGAGTGAGCCGAGAAAAGGCCTCAGTGTAGTGCTCAACGGCACCTGCCCATCGTCGACTCTGCCCCTGCTCCGTAGACCGCCGCCACAAAACTGCATAACCAATCTCCTCATCCTCCATCACCACCCGAGTCATCCACGGTAACCCGGTCGGCCTCTCCACTGCTATGTGCTGCCAACCCCAGCACTACAGCAGAAAACTGCAACTGACACCCTTCCGCTATCGACAGCGGACCCCATACAGCTCCCCGTAGAGCTGTGCCAACAAAGTTTGTCCCCATCTCAAAATCAATGGTGCCTCTATCGGGCACTCTACCAATTGCCATACCAAATCCAGCAGGTTCCACGGGAACCTCGCACCTGACGAATCAGGGAGAAGAATGTTAGAAATGAGGCCCATCAAGAATGCGTGCCTCACTCCTAACACCCCCCTCTCCTGCCACCAACCAACCAAAATCCTGCCAGTCTGGCAGTCCACCTCAGCTGTCTCCACTGGGTTTGTTACACCCAGCCGCTCCCCATGCCCAAAGCATCTCGTAAGTATAGCAGTCCACTGATCAAACGGCGATGTCCTAATAGGCAGTCCATCTATCGAAATCCGAAGCAACCGATAGACATCCTCCAAAGTCACAATCATCTCCCCTATCGGAAGATGAAAGGTATTGGTCCGCGGATCCCAAAGTTTGATCGGGGCCGTCAGATAGGCCTGATCCGAGACCATAGGCTCCAGTCGAGACACCGCTTGAGCCCAAGGGCATCAAGCCATTCCCAATCATCATCGGTCAATGCAACCCGCGCCTCGGTAAAGCGGTGGGTACACGGTACCGGCTCCGAACACGCAAAAGAAAACAATTCAAACACAAAAAAAAAAAATCATGGAAAATAAATGTACAAAATAAAACAAAATTCAAATCCAGATTCAAGATTTAAGTTTTAAAACACATTTTCAAAAACAGCATCGCAAAAACAAGTAAATAAAACAAGTGCAATTTTAAACAAAAATAAGCTCTAGAAGACACTTACAGGTTTCGCTTCGGCTCCGCCACTCGAACCAGTTTGTGCACTCATGATGGCAGAGAGAATTCCAGCAGTGCTTCGCTTCGCAGAATTACCTCCTCCTCCAGAGCTCCAAAATCGAAAGAAAAAAATGACACAAATGAGCCCAAATTCAAGTTTTGGCCCTTAAATAGGCCTTTTGAGCTGGAATTCATCCTTGACTGGGATGAGCGCTCAGGTTAGCGCTCGTCCCACCCAGGGACGAATTCTACAGCTGGAATTCGTCCCACCCAGGGACGAATTCAAACCAGCACTTCAAAAACATCAAAAAATGATCAAAAATGCACTAAAAATAGACAATAAATTTGCCCGATAAGAGTGCTACTGCACTTGACATCCAAGCCATACAAAATAGACATTGGAGTCACAAATTGTCACTATCATACTCCCTAAGAAGGCTACCATAGCCGGACCGCTCCACGGAAGACGGATTTTCGACAATTGCATCTCCAAACGCGTCACAAAAAACAACAAAAACAGTACAAAATTCAACAAAAACAAACAGCAATAAACATTGCCAGACACAAGTGCTCTTGCACTTAACCTCTGGGCAAACAAAATCGATGTCGGGGTTCAAATTATCGCTCTCCTACTTCCCCAAGAAGGCTATAATAGCCGGACCGCTCCACGGGAAGTTAGATTTTCGATGATTTCACCTCATTACGGCATCACCAAAAGGGTTAACACCCACCAAAAATAGGTCCAAATGTTGGAAAAATTGCACATGCTTAACGGTAAACCCTCTAAACGCACCCTTGCACAAGTCATCTTGGGTCAAGCGACTCGTCGCTTTGCTCACGAAGGTCATTCCCTCATCGATTCGTCGCTTGAGGGGGTAGTCACACTTAGTCACCAATCAACAATCACACACCCAATTAAGGAAAACGACATGCATTCAAAGAATCATTGACAAAGACAATCACGCTCCTGCTTGGGGCGGTAAACAAGCAACAATCAAATCAATCAAACACTTGGCATTTCGTGAATCATGAACACAAGGTTCCCCTGTGGATAAAACGCCCTTCGCCTATTCATGACTGATCAATGTCTAAGTTCAAGTCACACCTCACCAAAATAGGTTAACACTTGAAATCAAACTCCTTAGCTCGTCAGAAGCAAGGATTCAAGAATGCATGCCCTTTCCATGCTTGGGGCATCAAAAGTTGGTTAGGTTACCAAGAAACCCTAATCATTAGTGCTTTGGTTATCTATTTTTGCTCGGCGTTGTGCCATGCACAACGCATCCCAAAAAGGGGCATCTGTAGACACCAAAACAGCACCAATCCGATTATGTGACTGCAAACACTGATCGCTTTGACAAACACAGCCCCCAGGGCAGCCCTCAGAGGTCAAACAGTGGTCCTAACCACTTTCATAGCAATTTTGTAAGGTCGGGAAGCAATTTGGCACATTTAGACACTTTGCTCAGTATTCGTCTCACCCAGGGACGAATACTAACTGGAATTCGTCTCACCCAGGGACGAATTCTGAAATCGTCTCACCCAGGGACGAATTCCAAGTTTAACAAGAAAAAGAAGAATGGTGCCAAGTGGCAGCCCGAGACGATCGATTGATGACTCCTGCCTCGCACGCGTGTGTGGGTGGATAGATAGGCCGTTAGAAGACTGTCACAAGGGCAATTATGAGAGCCCAAGTCAATGGAGGACTCCCCTCCCTCATGGGAAGACATGACTGCCACATGGCACCTATGACCAACACATGGCATTTGTGCTTCCCTCTCAAAAGAGACCCCATGGGTCTATAAAAGGTGGGACTTTTCTCACCCAAAAAGGAGAGGTTGAAGGAGATTTCAAGCAACGAAGTGTTGCCGAGTTGAAGACCCACTTGCATCCCTTTTGGTTCACCTTCTCGCATCCACCAATCTCTTTTGCAAGGGAGGTTGTTGGGTGGCTTTTGGAAGCTTGAACCTGACCCAAATCCAACACATGGACACACGAACCAACCAATTTGCCGACCCCCCAATCCTAAGAGGTTTTGGGCCCATCCCTAGTGGATTGGCTCCGGAATCAAGTGCCAACGGTGGGAGGCCCACTTGGGCGCCCCCGCACTTTCTAAGTTCCATTCTTTTTAGCATTCTAGATTATTTTTTTCGCATTGCATATTGTGTCATTTTGTTTGGTGAACTCATAGCTGCAATTTCATAACTTTTGATCAGATTCTAGTATGTTTTGTGTCGCTTTGTTGTTTCACTAACTTGCAGGTGGCGATATCAAATTCCCGAGGATAGAGGCCAAATTGGGAGAATCCGACCATCCGGGTCGTCCCAAAATGGCCCCAATTACATAACCCCTCTGTTTGTAGGTGTTTTGGGAGGTCTCGAGAGCCGACATTGGAGCAGCGATCACGTCGGCTTTTCCAACACGGAAGAATTCGTCCCACCCGGGGACGAATTGCGGTCGAATTCGTCCCGCCCAGGGACGAATTCCAAGTGAAGGTAGATTAGCCGACTGTCTCGGTGGTAATGGCCTCCTGGTAATATTTTCTTTCTTCTGTCAAGTTTTCAGGCCATTTGGACTTACTTTACCCACTGTTTCAGACAAATGTTTACATGCATCTTTGATGATTTTAGAGAACAAACACCTTTTATTTGCAGCAGATGCTACTGACATATTCGTTGTTTCTTTGTTCGCAGGAAGAGCAGCAGAGGTCAAAGACTCATCAACATCAGCGACGACATCATCTTGGCCCGTCCATTTCAATCGTGGGCACGCGGAAAGAGGAACATTAAGTGATTGTAATCAAATTCTTTTAACGCTCCTAGCCCCTGAAAAGGGAGGAGGCGTCATTGTAACAGAGATCAAGAGATTTTAATGAAAGGGCTGTGTTTTCTCCATTTGCTTGTATCTCATTTACATGTGTCTCTTTCGTTTCATGCATTTTACATTTCTAGGACTTAAGCGCATTTGATTTTGGTTGCATCGCAATTAGTGTTTCCTTTGCCCGGAATCTCGTGCTTTCACATTGATATAGAACAAAAAATTCTAGAGGCCTCAATTTTTATGTTAGCTATCATCCAATTGGGAGGGTTCTAAGTCTTACAAAAATTTATAATATTCAAAGAATCCCCCTCAACAACAACCTTTTGGAAGCCTAAATAATCCACTAACCAAAGCCCCTAAAGCAATGTTATGAATTCAATAAAATGTATTGTTTGAATGGTAATGAATTCTGCAAAGGTCCCAACAAGCTCCCCTTTCAAATATATCAATATTCTTCCAGTAGTAGCAGGACCCAGATTTTCTTTCAAGGCACCATCAAAATGTGCTTCAAGAATATGAGGTGGAGAATTTATTCAAATATGATATGACTAATATTGCTTCAATATAAAAGGAAAATGTATCAAGTAATTGCAACATAATCACAATATGATCTTGAATGGAGATGAATATATTGTCACATATACAATAAAATAGGTCATACTACAAGTATTTGTATATATAATTCTTTAAAATAATAAAATTAAATGGATATATCTTTTCAAAGATTTTATCCAAGATAATACAGACCTCAATATCAACTTGTAAAATAACAAAAAAAAAAGACCATCAAAATAAAAATTTAGTTCAAGAAGTTCAATATACAAAAGTTGTAGAAAAAGTAAGAGCTTTTACAGTAAGAATTATAGACACTAAAAATGAAGACCAAATTGAAGATTATTATGAAAAGAATGAAAAAGAAAATCATTCAAAAAATCATAAATGTATTAATTTTTCATATAATGAAATAAAATTAGCTAAAGATAAGACAATAAAAGGAGATGAATGACATAAATTGAAATCACAATAATTTTAGAATTACAAAATTTGTGAGAAGAAAAAACTAAAAATAGATCATAAAAAGAAAATTGAGATACATTATGGATGTATCAATAAATTAGGATGGAATAGTATTATAGACATGTTACAATATGTTTACGGTCACAAGGAATATTTAAAAAATATTACAAGAAATAGGTTAATAGATATGTACTAGAACTTCAAAAAGTATGAGATTAAAGTAAAAAGACTAGAATTAGCTATTGACGACTAAATGACTTTACACCAAGTAATGTAATATGGGGGGGTTAGAGATATTATATTTTTTGGTAGTATGTTGTACATTGTAAATATTATATTAGGGGGTGTAATTTATATTTATCTAATGTAAGTGTCATTGTATGAGAAGTGTTTCAAGTATTATCTAATAAAGTGTGCAAGTGTGTAAAGTGTGAGAGATTCGAAAGTATCAAGTATGTAAGTCAAGATTCATAGGAGTTAGGTGTCAAATATGCAAGTGAAGGGTCACATAATGTATGGAAAGATGTAAAGTTAAGAGTCATAAGAGTTTTTTATATGTTAGGAAATATGAATGATGCATCTCGTATATGTTTGAGGAGATCAATAGTCAAGTAATGAAGAGTCATCTTCTAAGGTTATATTATGGAGATAAAGATACATGTATTGCATTCAAAATAATAGAAATTGTATATTTGATGATTTATGAATACAATTATGTTTTATATTATGAATTATTATTCTTATTATGTGAGTGGCCTTTATCTAATTGATTAAGATCCTAGGAAATTGTACCTATGAAATACTGTCTAAATTACCATTATTTTGGATTGTACCAGCAAAAGGTTCTCATACCCTATCAATATCTATAGGTACCATAATTGATTGTATGCCATATCTACTTTGGCATCTCTAATAGGAATCCAAAGGATCCATCATACATCCTTTAATGTAACTCTAATATCCCTTGTAGGAAGTTGAAAGGTTATCATCTTTGAGTACCATCATTCTATTAGTTTTGTCATTAATGCCCAATTGAATTTAGCTTTTGGTTTGCAAACAAGATAATTTGAGCCCATGATAACTATTATCCAATAGTCAACCCCATACAAAAACCTTAGATAGATTGTAATGCATGATACCTCCTCTCCAAGAATTAAAAGATATATGGATAGCCTTGCATCTACAAAAAGGACAAGTATTAGCCTAGCAACACAATAAAATAATCAAGTACAAATACCAATATTTGAGGTACTCAAAACTATACTAAAACCTCATAAATTCCTACAAAAACCATACCATTGGAATAGGCTTATAATGATCTCTTCAATAGATATACACAAGCCTATGATTACTCTAAAATTTGTAGTCCAAATCATCCATAAATGATAGCACTCAAAAGTGGCACACACAACTTTTATCTAGTGTCTCGATGATTCCTCCTTAGCCATATTCATAGCTTACTCTCTCACCTCTCTCTCTCTTCTTCTAATTCATGTGAATAAATCACACTCCTTACCACCCATATCTTTATACCTTAAAATTTAATATGTACTACTTTCCCTACTCTTTTTCAATTTTAAACATTTCCCTCCAACTTTAATATATTTAATAAAACATTTATGGCCTAACGTTTTATTTGATATTCAATATGCACATCATTAAAAGAACCTCTTCTTCACATTCAACACACTTTTGAGTTTACTTGATGCTATCTCCCATCCAAAACTTGAAGGGGTGTGTTAGAGCATCAAATTACATCAACCGTAGACATGACCCTAGGAAACTAGGTACCTCTTTTGGCTAAAAAATTAGGGTATCTATGATATTTTTATGCATTTATTATACAATAAATACATAAAAATGGGTAAATATAAACACCCATTTTTTCCCACCTCCCAAAAGTCAATTGCATCATTAAATAAGGCATTTTTCAAATTAAGTAGAAGTGATAACATTTGTATCTATATTCAATGCAAAAAATAACATCGACTTTGATGATCACAAAACTTCATCAAATCTTCAAGAAGTTTCAAAAAAGTGATACCATTCCAAATTTATCAAAAATATATTTCAAATGAGTGTAAAATTGCTTATGTTTCTCCAAAGCTAGACACCTCAAAATTCAAAAATGATAATGTTAAATGCCTATATACCTACGATAGCACTATTCCATATTTTTATGATACTTTTATCATTAATAATAGTGGCATACAAACCATTCATTTCTTTTATCACCAATGCTAGTATCATGTTTCATATAAACATCTATAAAAATTAAGCTTTGGTGATTTAACAATGCATCATTACTCATTTTTTGTGGATCTCACCCTTTGTCCTATCCAAAGCATAATTTGGTTGTTTAGTTACCAATCAAGATAGTTAATTATTCCAATTAAAGAATGTTAACTTCATGCACCTACCTATGATTTTTGAGTCACCTCCTTTTACTCCCACAAATTCATTACAACTTCTTTGTTTAATTGGATACCTTTCTCTATTGAATTGAACATCTCTCTACTATACCGAAAACCTCACCTGTAGAACTTGGATATCTCACCTTTCTCACATGATATCCTAATGAATCCTACAAGGGGGTAAATAAATATATAAAATCATCCTTGGAGGAGGTACAAAGGGATATTCAAATTTAGTTTTCATGATCTTCAATGTTTGATCTTTCACTAGGTTTAGAATCTTTCATTTTTGGCTTTGGATCTCTATTCTTGTTTGGTAGGTAATGCTACTATATTGTTTTGAGGATTGAAGTTATAACAATTTTTCATGCATATACATAAAATAAGATGCCTCAAAAAGCACATTAGGCCACTCTTATCCACCATAAATCTATGAATTTGAGTAGGTATTCACTCTTCTCTCTTGTTCTCTTTATACTTTTTTATTTTAGCTTATTTTTGAGAACTTGCATGATATCACTTTTTGTAATAATGCATTTATTTTTTAAATCACCATGGAAGGACAAGTGGCTTGGTCCCTTTATTGACAATAATAACTTTTTTATAAAGTCCAAGATAGGCCCCTTCCTACTGATAATTATTTCCATCTATTTTTATTGTTTAGGTTATATGTCTATAAGTATAGTATAGTAGTTTTTAGGACTTGGTGTTTTTATCCTATATGGTACTTTTGTTCCATATGGTGCTTTTGTCTCATTTGGTACTTTTGTCCCATTTAGCACATCTATCATATCTTACACTTATATTATTTTGTGCTTTTTTTTTTGTGATCAAAATAAAAGATATTTTTTTAGTTTTTGCAAAGTATTAAAACTAAAAACCATGTAGATTTAGGACTTTTTTTAAGTATAATTGTATTCATTTGTAAGCACTGGATTCCTATGTAAATATTTATATTAGAAGTAAGTCTTACTTTCCTCTTTCAAAAGTTTAGGCAATAAATACAAAATGAAAAAGCACTTAGATCTAGGGTTTTATATTATCACATCTCTTGTCTGCACTTGCATTACATACCTCATCCTATCATTGAATTAAGGATAGAATAGGAATTTGAACCTTAGGCGTATTCTAATCAACACATCAATCTTGGATTGATAGGCTACACACTAAAAAATTTTCAAAACATGAGTGTGGGTGCTAGATGATAGAAATTTGTCCTTTATTTTGGTGACCATTCTCTCCCATGACTTTATCTTCTCCTTGTCTTTCCTTTATATTTTGGTTTCTACATGGTCCCATCACAAGGATACATGCCATTTCAAATTTATGGAGGTAATTTTTTTGCTTTTATGATCTTCAATTGAATCAAAGTCAAAATACTTATCTATTTTAGCAATCCAATCTATGAGCTCCTCTCAATTCAAGCTTCCATTGTATGATGAAGTTTCTATATTTGACTTCTGATCTGGATTAAAACTTGATTAGATCAATTATTCATTTATTTCTCCATCTCACTCTTCATATTAATTTTCTTCATGATCAATCTTCTCTTCTTCACTATCACTAACTTCCTCAATATGAATACCTCTTCTTTGAGTAGTTTTACTCTCTTCATTTTGGGTACTAATACCTCTTAGCATTTCAAATATATCCATATTTCAAGCTACATTTTGAGTTCCTCTTAGTCATCCTCTTCCCCACTATGAAATTATTTCTTTGACACATCCTAAATAATATTTTGGATCTGATACCAAAATTATGTAGCACTCTTTCCATATTTAAGAATAAAAAATAACTTATTTTTCTTAGTTTTCTTTCCTATGTTGGTAGTAACCAAATATGGCAGATGGATAATTTTCTCTTATCACAAATGATAATTATTTTTCCCTAAGATGTATGATGGATACCTTTTCCTTGATTTAGATGATAGAAATATTTTCTCCTATGATACATGATGGATACCTTTTCCTTATGAAAAATATTAAATGCTTTCTCCCTATGATGAATGATGGTAAAATTCCTCTTGTGATGGTTATTCAGCTTCTCTGTTTCAAAAAATGGAATGATGGATGATGACTTCTACCTATGAAAAAAATAAAAATCAATGATGGATAAAAACCAATGATGATAAAGTTTTATGATGGTAACATTGGATTGTGATGACACTCAACAACATCAACAAGGGTCCTTCAATATATACATTGGATTTCCTTCCTCCTTTAGTATGGTGATGTTCTTTCTCTCCTATGTCATCATCCTCATTAGCTACTTTCTACACCATGTTAACTTACAACAAAAATTTACAAATTGCAAATGTACATATCTTTCACAAGATTGGATCTCAAATATTAGTATACTGTCAAATCAAGATTTTATTAATCAAGCCAACATAGGGTGACTGTGAAACCTACAAATCACTATTAGAGTAATTCTTTTATATTTTTTTGGAGGTATCCTATTCTTATGTTTCTCACCTATATTTCTTATAATAATTCCTCTTCTCACCTATTTTATCCCTCTTATTTATAAGCACTAGAAAAATGAGTTTACAAATACTATACACAGTGCAACTTCTAGCTTATTTTATTTATTTTTTGTTTCTAAAATAAAATTTTCCAACTAGACAATGATGGAACTATTGGCTTTATAGAATCCCATAATTTTAGTCTTTGTATGGAATGCACAATTGGTTGTGTGTAGGTGTCTTAAAGTCAAGTGTCCATAAGTATGCAAGTGGTAAGATGATAAGCCAAGAGTCATGACACTTGGCATATGGAGGGTAATAGTCAAGGACTTGAAAAGTCATATTACTATAGCTATATTATGGAGATAATGCTCTACAAAAAGACAGAAATATGATATTTATATCTCATTATTTAATTGTAAGAGGGATGAAACAAGATTGTATACATTTTAAGCAAATAATATTGTAAATTTTTCTTCATACATAGTAAATGAATAATTCAAGCTATTTATATTCATATTTTAATATATAATGAATGTTATTTGATTTATTATATAATCCTTGAGATGCATATTAATTTTCTCATGTATTATTCTACTCTTATTCTTATTATTTTAACCTTTAATATGGTGGTTATTTTATATTTGGACCTATGTGATAACCTATGATATTTTGTGGTAGTAAGGCTTGAAAACCCAACCAAAGTAGTGTAACTAAATTCTTCATGATTATTTAACTTGAACCCATAAAATTTAAATATCAATCAAATAAAACAAGATGCTCCCAATCATACCAATAACATATTAATATTTTTATCTAAGTTTTTTATAATCAATATGGAAAAATAACTAATCTATATGTGCATTCAAGAAAGCAATATAAAGTATTCTATTGTAGCTGACATCATATGGATGCACAGAATCTTTGCACACTTATAATAAATCTACCTTTTTCCTATTTTAAAAATTAATTGTATATACAAATGTTATTCATAATTTTTTATCTTCTTTCATAAAAAGTTGAGTGTTATTTTTATGGGTTCAATTGAAGCATTTGTCTTATGGAAATGATTGCTTCCTATTTATATTAGGAGAACCATATTTTTTTTAATAATTAAAAAATTGATCAAGATTTTAGGTTCATATCAATATTTTCTTCATCTTATAAAGCATTAGATATTATAAGTTATTTAATTGCATTTGAATGGTTCAATAGAGAAAAAGGGTTAATTTCACAGCAATGGTATATAAGCTACACAATTATACTAGTACAATTAAAGTCCTAATTATCAATAAACAAAACATATTTTAATTACCACTTGCAATCATATTTATGTATGAGTCTTAATTATCCATTTCTAATCTCCAATGTAAACAAATATTTTTATCAACTCAGCTTGTGCTTATTAAATTTATAATTACCAAGATTGTGTTTATTAAATTTATTGTTAACAAGTTTATTATTTCATCTTATAATATACAATTTTTAAAATGATTACAAATCATACAACAATTACAAAATACATTTAAATTAATATAAAATATAAGTAAAACATTAAAATAAAATTTAATGTATAAGACCCAAATTATTAGAAATAAATAAATATTATAAATAATTATTTCTTTCAAACTAACTACAATCCACTTTGATACCTCTCACTAATAGAAACAACTACGTGTGTTAAAACTAAATTATATCGTTCTTCTTCATTCAAATAACTTGAACAAGTTTTTTTTTTTTCACCAAAAGAATGATTATGGGATCAATTTTCCAAGTCTAAGACGTTGCAGTAAAACAGACTGCTGCCCGTTGGACTTGGATGGTGTTTGAACAACCGAAAATCCTTTATATCCTTTCTCAACCCTTGCAACGCACACTCAAGCATTTGTTTCAAGAGCTTGCTTTCCCGATGCTTTGGTTGACCCACAAATTCTTTGATTGGCATCCACTGCACAACCAAGTTACCCATCAATTTGTAGATTAAAGAAAAATCAAAATCAATATACAAAGCTTAACAAACAATGAAATCACCAAATACAAACCTGAACTGCTGTAACTTTTGTTTCTTGAACAATTATATCTGAAGAAATCGGTTTCATCACGCAGAGGAAAAGTAGATCCGACTTTCCAAAACGTGCATTATGACCATGTATATAATTCATCCAAAAATCATTATGAAAATAATCAGATTGTCCATGCAGAAGAAAAGTTACATGAAAAAATGGAAACAAAGGCAAATTTCTATACCTGGATCCGAGTATCTCTATGAATTCACAATCATCCATTACCCCTGTTTCTTCTTTGACTTCTCTTATGGCTCCACTGTAAATATCTTCCCCCTGTTGACCAAAACAGATATCTTGTAATCAATTACCATTCGCTATATTGTAGGCACTTTCAAGATGTTTACTTATTCCGTGCGTCAGTAATTCAAAATAATATTAAAAAAAAAAGTGATTCGCATATACCTGGTTGATTACTCGAGTGATCATCTTCCGTAATTCTGAACCTCTGTAAGGCCCAAGTTTTTCCTGAACAGCTAGCACCTGAAATTCCATGATTAAGTTGTTACCAGTTTTATCTAACATTATTTCTTTGTAGATGCATGCATAAATAACTACCTCTCCCTTGTCGTTGAATACAAAAGCACCGATTCCCACTTGGTGTGAAGCGTTGGCAGGGTGCGTGCATAGTGTTTGAAGGATCCAATACACTAACATCACATAGGAAGCCTCCGCATGGTGATACCAAAATCCCTCCTGCAGTTCAATCGAGAATTCGTGTAAAATTGTTTAGAACTTATAATCATGTCTCTAATTTGATCAGTGCTAAGATTCTTAAAGTTTTCTGCGTCAAGATTATAACTAAGACTATAATAGAGTCATTAGGCCTAGAGGAGAGGTCCAATGGATAAGCTTTTGGATTATATTCATTTTTGTCTAGATTCGAATCTCCTGTTCCTAGTCAATTTTTTGGGCTCTCCACTCCTAAAGTTCTACACCCTTTTCTATCCAAATTTGAGAGCAAAATTTACTGAAAGGCTTACCTCAATGGCGACAGGAACTAGTTTGGCCTGTTAAAGAGGCACTTTGATCCACACTCCCTTCTTACCCTGCACACCCCACAATTATACAGAGAGTGACAATCTAAATATTTCTTATGACATTCAGCGTAGAAAGTATAATTATAGTCACCTGACGTGCCCAGTGATAGAGTGAAGGTTTGAGGGAAGACTGAAATCGAGCAACGTCATTGTGCATATTCTGAATGTCAACAACCACACCATCGTATTTGTCTTCCACTGCTTTGAATAATTGAGACAGCACCAACCCCTCGTTGGAAACCACCATAGTGTTGTTCCCATCTGAATCGACATTCTCCATTACTGTAACAGAAGCTATTGAACCTAACCGATCAAAAACTCAGGAATGACAACCTTAAAAATATAAGACTCGGCTTGCCTTCAACTTATAGAAAACAAGTACAAGTAGAGGAGGTGTAGAGCATGCAACGATATATACAGAAAAGAACGGGCCTTGTTGGTTTCGTGGTATTGTAAGTTACGCTACGCGGTGATGAATACTTCTGCGATGGTAGCCGGAAACAGTGATGAATGCTTCTGCGATGGTCGCCGGAAACAGTGATGAATGCTTCTGCGATGGTCGCCGGAAGTATCTGTTACCCTGTGAATATCAAATATTGGAAAAAAGGCGTGTGATTTAATAAGACTGCGTAGATCACTGATACGTGCCAAGGATAGAAGCCACAAATTCAGTTGCCTACTCCCTTGATAAGATAAGAAAATAGATGATTCAACGTGCAACCACGAAACGTCCAGCCTCTGTCGTATGTGAAAATTTAGAGCGTTCTACCGAGGACCAAACGGAATACTTGACTTTTTCAAGCCCGAGCAATCCCTTTAAAAGCATTCTTTAGGAACTATGCTTTTTACTATCTAGACATTTAGAAAAGTGAAAATATTACACTATAATTTTTTTCCAAATGTCATCTTCATTTCTTTGAATATTAAAAAATTTCAACTCAAGGGAAATGTCAAACCTACTTTCACTTTTTGTAAGTGTCAAATCGATGTAGATAATTTTTTAAAAATAATTTTAAAAATTTATATTAAAATAAAGATTATTTATAAATTAGAATGAAATTAAAAACCAAATAAAAACACTATAAAATTTTAAAATAAATTATAGTGTAATATTTTCAAATGCGATCTTTGTATATTAAAATTTTTTCAACTCAACTGGAAATGTCCAACCTATTTTACCTTTGTAAACGTCTAGAATAATAAAAATTGTAATTATTATATTTCAATTGCAAACGTATTTCTATTGAATACGGAAATAATACACGTGGAGGACATACGAAGCAGGTACTGGGTAGATGCTTTCGATCTCGTAATGTTATACCTTCTACTCCGATATATATTGTCACGCCGTTATCAGATATCAAAATCCAGAGGCAGAGCAGAGTAAGTAATAAGTAATGTAATCTAAGTGGCAATTTCCGGCTATGATCTCCCACGATAGAAAGCAATACCTAAATGCAACGCAGAATAGGAAGCCTCGATTGTTGGTTCTGTATGATTTCCTTTAAGCACATAATATCTCTTTAAATGAAATGAGGTGCATAGCTCATTCGATTATAAGTTTTAATAATAATTGAAGGAATATAATTTTTTTTAACATTTTTCATCGTCGAAATAAGTAATTATATTGTATTTTATTATTTATTTTTGAATAAATTTTAATTAATTTTCAAAACATTGTAATGTACATGGTATTGAAATAAGTAATTATATTGTATTTTATTATTTACTTTTTGAATAAATTTTAATTAATTTTCAAAACATTGTAATGTACATGGTATTGAATTGGTAAAATATTGAGAGCCTTCAATTTTTTTTTGTATATAACCTTTACAAACCCTAGTTGCAGAGGGAGTCGAAATAGGGTAGTCCACTAGCTACTACAAATGTGTCTATTCTTTTTGTGTAATCAAACCTAGATAGCCCACCCAAGGGGCCTAGCCCTTTCAAATAATTGAAGTGAGGCAAATAATTGAACCAAGACAACCAATTGGCCTAGCCCTTATGGGTGAAACTTTTTTATGGTAAAGCACATGTTTTGAAAGGGTCTACAAACCAATAACCCTTTATGAGGATCCATCTATTGTAAATTATTTGATTAGAATGAGTGAGTCTTTATTTCTCATATAGACTTCTTGGTTGTAAGTTCTTAGCTTCGAGTAGCTTAAGTTAGCCATTAGTTAGATTGTTGAGATAAGTTGTTATCTCAAAATTATATCTTATTTGTATTTTCTAGTTAGTTTACTACCTTCCAAAATTTGGAAGACTATTTTTTATGTATTTGGTGTTATTTAAACACCCACTAAATAATAAAATGATGATCAAAATTATAAGATACACGTCATTGGTATCATAGTAATAGATTTTGCTCCTATTTTTGACTAAGGCACCATGCTACTTGAAGATCAGCTCATTGTTAAACTCCTATAGATATGAGCTGCTATGTTGACAAAAATGGTAGCAAAAAATAACATCTATTGAAAAATAAATTATTCCCGTGGAAGAAGAAATTACTAAAGAAAATTGAAGGAATATAACTTAATGAATCTTTTTAAAAAATTTCATAGTTGAAACAAGTAATTATATTGTATTTTATTATTTACTTTTTGAATAAGTTTTAATCAATTTTCAAAATATTGTAATGTACATAGTATTGAATTGGTAAAATATTGAGAGCATTGGGAATCGAACTAGGGTAGCCCAGTGGCTACTACCAATGTGTCTATCACTTTGTAATAAAATTGAGGTAGCCCATCCAACGAGCCTAGCCCTTTCAAGTAATTGAATCGAGGCAACCAATTGGCTTAGCCCTTTCGGGTGAAAATGTTTATGGTAAAGCACATGTTTTGAGAGGGTCTCCAAACCAATAGCTCTTGATGAGGATCCATCTATACATAGATATTATTGTATATTATTTTATCAGAATGTGTGAGCCTCTATTGCTCATATTGATGACAACCAATTGGCTTAGCCCTTTTGAGTGAAAATGTTAATGGTAAAGCACATTTTTTGAGAGGGTATCCAAACCAATAGCTCTTGATGAGGATCCATATATACATAGACATTATTGTATATTATTTTATTAGAATGTGTGAGTCTCTATTGCTCATATTGACTTCTTTGTTGTAAGTTGTTAGCTTCTAGTAGCTTAAGTTAACCATTAGTTAGATTGTTGAGATAAGTTGTTATCTCAATATCATATCTTCTTTGTATTTTCTAGTTAGTTTATTACCTTTCAAAATTTGGAAAACTATATTTTATGTATTTGGTATTATTTAAACATCCACTGAATAATGAAATGATGATCAAAATTAGAAGATACGCATCATTGGTATCAGAGTAGTAGATTTTGCTCCTATTTTTGTCTAAGATACCTTGATACTCATTCATGATCTCTCTCAAAGATCAAATCATTGTTAAACTCCTGCAGATCTGAGTTACTATGTTGATAAAAATAGCAACACAAAAATGACATCTATTGAAAAATAAATTCTTCCCGTGGAAGAAAAATTACTAATTTTTTTTTGGAGCAACACCTAAAATTGAACCAATTTCTATGTGTAAAAATTTCATCTTCTTTCCATTAGACAATGCTACTCTTGAAGCTAAAGAATCTACTAATACTTTTTATGAACACATAGAAATTATTGAAGTTGAATAGATAAAAAATGAAGACCGCTTTGTTGTTGTTTTTTTGTTGAAGAAATAGAAAAATCTAGAAAATAAATGCATAGTGTATGTGATGCAGGGTTATACATAAAGGGTTGGACTCAAAATGTACCTGTAAAAAAATGGTGAATCCTAATCAAAATCAAGGTAAATCAAGGCAAATCCTAAGCAAATAAAATCAATCATCTTCACACCAAAATTTGGGGTATTTGAAGCCCTAAAAAGTAAGGTCATATTTGAGGTAAATTTTGACCTATTAAATCACCTTATAACTTCATAAAAACACCACCATTAGATCAATCTTGAAAATATCTTTCCAACGAGCGGAGTTGAACCTTGTCCCTCATTTTTCCTATGCATGCCTAAGGGATGTATGTCCCATTATGCACCTCATAACATACATCTAAGGATGTGTGGTCTCATGTGCTTGCATATGGATGAATGGTAGGATAGATTTATTAAATAGAATAATAATAATTAAATTAATTAAAATCAATTATATTAAATAATCATGTTGATTAATTAAATTGATTATTATAGTAAAGGTGTATAAATAAAGTTTCTATATGCACCAATTGTTCAACTTTTCTAATTTTTATTCTAATATACTTAGACAAATCAATTCTCATACTTTTAAAGTAATTATATCCAATTAGAAATCTTGTTAAATTTTGTTAAAGGTACTTCTAATAGTTGTTTGTTTTGTAAATTAGTTATAAATAGTATTGTAGAAAATCTAAAATACCTTCTTATTTAATATCACTTAAACCATCATCATTCCTCTCTATTTGAACATTAAAACAAAATCTAGCTAAATTATAGTCCTTGCTTTTATTATAAAGGAAAGTAAAGTTATTATTTAATTTCTCTTAGCTTATTTATTGGTTATATTTAAAAAAAAAATCGATGTGTGTGTTTTATATAGGGATAAGCAACCTATATCCTTTAGGTAGAGGGATAATTATCATGTCTCTTATTTTTTATTTGAAAAAAGGTTTATTATTGTTAATCTCATCAAGATTAATATTTCTAAATAAGTAATAAGAAGAAGAGTACAACTTGTAAAAAGAAGAACCTTTGATAAGCCTAAAATTTCTTTGTAATAAGATAAAAATATATTATTTCTAATTTTAAATCTTCTTTAATACTATTCATCAATTTTTTTAGTATATCTTTAAAAATATATTAACAGCAAAAAGAATTTCCAAATATCTAACAATCTTACTACAATATACTAGCTTTTAACCTTGCTCTTCAACCCAACTTGAAATTTTCTTTTCTAGTTTTAAAACAATGGTTAATATCTTTAATAGTATATTCTAATTAGATGAAGCAATAAGTATTAAATATCATTAAATTACTTATTTTCTATTAAAAAATTTAACTCTTTCAATTTTTCAATATTTTTTTAACTAATCAACTTCATTTAACCCTTCATTTAACCCCTTGTAAGTGTGTTCATGAAGCTTCATCTTTCTAAATAAGCAACAACAAGAAGAGTACAAGTTGTAAGAAAGAGAAACATTTGATAAGCCTAAATTATTCTTTAATTAAATCTTCTTATTCTTTTTTCAAAATATTTAATATTATTACTTATTTATTATAGTATATCTCTAAAAAATAGATTGAGATAAAAAAACAACATCCAAATACCTAACAATCACACTATAATATACTAGCTTTTAACCTTGCTCTTAAATATAATAATATTATATTTATTTTATTCAATCACCATGGAAGTTTATAGGTATAGTATAGTAGTGTTGAAGATTTACAAAGTGTTATTTTGGGATTATTTAGTGATTTGTCCTATCTTGTGCTTCTATCATGTTTGACACTTATATCCTATTTTGGTGATTTTTATCCTATTTGATGCTTCTATTCATCTAGAATTTCTATTTAATTTAATGATCCTATAAAAATTTTAAAAGCACGTACACTACTTTCTCCTTCTATTCTATAATAGATCAAGTTACCCAATCTAGACTTATATTTTATTTTTATGGGTGTTCTAGTTTTTTTGTTAAATCTATCTTCATTAGGGTATCAAATCTAAATTTTAGTTACAAATATTTTATAGATCTATAAATGATCATATTAGTTTATCATTTTTATGGTTTTGCAATTCTTATTACATTTTGTAATTGCTTTTGAATTTTTTTTAGCAAATTGAGGGCTTTTATGAAGTTATTTCATTCCTTGTATTTGTACGCATTAAACATTAAAATCATAGAGTAGTACCTTAGCAGAATTTATCTTCCATACATATCCTTTTCATATTTACATATAGAATAAGAAAATATATCTATTTTCTTGAAAAGAATATTCACACAACTTTGGCTTATAATATTTTATTCCATTTGTACTTTGTATTGAATCACATAATCCTCACAAATAGGATTAGAAAATTGTATTGCAGCTCCTTAGTTTTTATTCATAGTAAAAGTGAAATTTTTAGTTTTTACAAATCATTAAAAGTGAAAAGCATGTAGATTTAACACTTCTCTTATGCATCCTAGTATTCATTTGTAAGCATTGGATTCATATGTAAAGATTTATATTATAATCAAGTCTTGGTTTCCTCTTCCAAATGTTTAGGTAATAAATACAAAATAAAAATCACATAGATCTAGGATGTTGTATTCTTAAATTTGTTGTCAGTAGTTGTATTCCATCCCTCATCCTAGCATTGAATAGGAGTTTGAACCTTGGGTGTATTGTAATAAACACATCAAACATAGACTAATAATCTACACACAGACTAATAAGCTACACACTAAAATATTTTATGCCCCCATGAGATCATTTATTTTATATTTAAAATTATTTCTATTTATCAAATATTATTAAATCATCAAGGAGAGAATTTATGTTTAGATATTGTTAGATAATATATGCTTGATTTTTAAGTTGTAATACATGAAATTACCCCATTTAAAACCAAAAAATAATATCCCTATAGGGAAATTAAATCCTTGAAAAAATATATTATCAAGAAATATCAATTGCAAAAATATTTTAAATATCTCAAGTCCTAACTTGTTTAGGCTAAAAACAAAAAACAAAAAATATTGTATCTTTTGCAATTGTTAGAATAAGTAATTACTCTCTTAAGTTCTACTAGGATAAACTTACTTGAGTTTCCACTCCTTCATGAGATAGCTAAACTCTCAATTATATTCTAGATCATATTTGATGAGTTGTTGTAATCCAATGGCTCTCAATGATCAACTTTGTTATTTATACAAAGTTGATCCATGGAATAATCAATTAGTTCTATTTTGTTTCTTCAAATCTTGTAATGCTTTGTAGTTTTACTCTTGAGAATTCTAACATGGTACTAGATCAATTTAGATTTTACTAGCATTCTCTCTTAAAGGAGGTTTCACGAACTAGTTCTTAATATCTCATTATTATTTTTTTTTTTTTAATAAAGAGGTTTTATATATTGTAGATTGCTCATATATGCAATTTTTTTGGAGATATTTGCTTATGGTAATACCTACTAGTTTATCTAATTTTTTGTTTTACCATTGATGCAAATTAAAAAAAAAAAAAAATTAATATTTAATAATTCTTATTATTAATTTTTTAAAATATTTAATATTATTTATTATTTATTATAATATATCTCTAAAAAAAAATATCAAGAGAAAAAAAACTCCAAATACCTAGCAATATTACTATAATATACTAGCTTTTAACCTTGCTCTTCAATCTTATAATCTTATATTTATTTTATTCAATCACTATGAAAGTTTATAGGTATAGTATAGTAGTCTTGAAGGCTTACAAAAGTGTTATTTTGGGATCATTTGGTGATTTTGTCCTATTTGGTGCTTGTTTTCCATATGGTTCTTTTATCTTTGGTACTTTTATCCCATATAACACTTCTATCTTATCTTGTGCTTCTGTAAAGTTTGACATTTCTATCATATTTTGGTGTTTTTTGTCCTATTTGATGCTTATACTCATCTAGAATTTCTATTAATTTAATGCTTCTATAAAAAATTTAAAAGTATGTACACTACATCCTACTTCTATTCTATAATAGATTAGGTTAACCAATCTAGACTTCTATTTTATTTTTATAGGTATCCTAGTTTTTTTGTGAAATATATCTTAATTTAAGTGCATTTTGACTAATTTTAAATGATATTTAAGGATTGTAAATAACTAAATGAATGACATCACTCTCAAAAAATCAAAGAGCATGACGAGATTTTTAGTGGATCTCCAAATGATAATATTTCAAGAGATCCTAACTATTTAGATCAACAACATAGGTTTAATTTCTAGCTCATACTTAAGAAAATACCATGAGATCATAGAAGTTTTTTTTCTAAGTATTAAATGAATGGATGACATCATTTGAATAACACTCCCACCAATAAAGGATTACAAAGTAAATTTTACTAGCTTGAAGCCCTCCTTGAATAAGGAAGGATAAATTTATTATAACAAATGACCTCACCCATCTATCAAAATTACTTGGGATCATAAAAATATACTAAAATAAAGAGAACAGTTCCATCTCTTTTAATGGACTAATGAGATAATATTAATACGCCCACTCATCAACCAATTAGGAATTAAATTATGCTTAACAAATAAAAATATTCGTAAAGGTATTCATAATTCCTATAAATTTTTTTCCATCTATCTATTATAAATCCAAGGTACTTAGTAGACATGTGTTTGTATTCTAAAATATACAATGCTATAAATAATTTCCTAATAATTAAGCATCCAATTGTGGCAGATATACAATCACACCAAAGGTAAACATCGACATCAACAAAAGAGGTGATGAAAAGCATGAAAAATTTTGAAATTTGAAATTCTATAATTTTGGTAAGAAGATTAAGAAGCTGAGATATAACATTTTTTAGACTAATTTTAGAGCTTCATGATCTATTTTCATGAATTCCATAAAGAAAGTAGTTGCACACACTAACAATAGTTGTAAAATATGAAGGCATAAAGAATGCCAATACTAAAATCTAAAAATACCTATGTATTAGATGTACTAAATAAAATCTCTATAACATGATGGCCTCGAATGAGAAGTTTATAGACTTATTTATATAAATATAATCAACCTAAGAATTATGTAACCATATATACAAATCTTGGTGGTGAATTTAAAGATACAATAAATATATGCAACAACTAAATTAAATTCCTCAACCATTGTAAAATTTATAATCATTACAAAGTTAATAAATATATGTCAAATATTATAACTAATTATAGATTTAAATTGAATTAAGAAAAAATTAATATTAATTAATTGAATGAACTAATTGATATTGTTTGAAGAAATTTATGATTTACAATATTTGATAATTTGGGAGTTATAAGTGGAAATTATAAATTCTACTTGAAGATTTAAGATTTGAGAATTTTTGAATGGGTTCCATTATGGAAAATAATAATGTTTTCCTTTTTAAATCAAAAAATAGAAAAGGACTAACCTTTTCATAATTGAAAAAATTGAAATCAATTTTCATTGTTGATAAACTTTAAGATATAGTGAATGGAACAATAGACAAGCCAATAGGTGAGAGAGGAAAAGTAAAATTTGAAAAGGATTATGCAAAATCCCTTATGCTAATCACATTGAGGATAATTGATGAAATTCAACCATATATAAGTGAACTAGGGACTTCAAAAGTTGCTTGGAAAAATTACACAAAATATTTGAAGAGAAAAATAAAACAACTATCTTGTATTTGTAGTCTGATGTAGGATTCAAATGTGAAGTTATCTTCTTTATTCTAATACATAGAATATATAAGAAATACATAGAATAGTATGTGGTTAAGTGATTGCAATAAGTTTCCAAACATGGTCAACCACCTAACTAATGGTTAACAACATGCTAACCTAGGATGAAAACTAACTGCTAAAAGACAAAGGAGATCTCTAACAACTAACTAAACAACCTATTTTCAACATGGGCATACTATGCCTCATGTGAATACAAAGTGTAAAGAATAGAAAATGTATATAATAATAAATAATAATAAGTGCATTTAGGCTTAAGTGGATAAGTCTAAGTATCCTCAACACTCCTACCAACCATATAAGCATTAGACCCCAATGCTCTCAATAAATGTGTAAATTCATGGGTCATATCATGGTGAGGGATCCAGCAAGCCATGTGTGGAAATTGACCGTGACGAGCGATAAGGTATGTAGTGGAAGAACCCTATCTAGTGTGATGAGTCTTCATATCAAAAACTCTATCTGAAATGAGTGGAAACTGACAATCAGGTGCCACTACTACTGTAGGGCTGAAAATAGGATCAGGTACTAAAAGAGGGTCCTAAAATGGTATCTCTAGATAATGTCACTCATCGAAGGGAACCCAAGCTCTACCTCAAACCTGTGGTGAGTGAGGATTGTGATGCTTACACACCACTCCTTGCAGATTCTCCTACAAGTCCTATGGTATCTTGCCAAGAAGGCTCTATCGATGCTCAGTGAAGGAAGTAACCTTAGATTGCTCCTCCATGTGTAAAATGGTGGGAGTGGGCAAAGACAAAGGTAACTCTTGTGGAACAAGTGGTTCTCTACCTGTAGGTGTACCCAAAATTATACCAATGGAGTGAATTGCATCTTTCTCATGAATGATAATGGTGGGTTCCTTAACCACTTGCTCTTGTGATTTTTCATTAGGTGGGAGTGAAAATTATTCCTTTTCATGTTCCTTAGATGGTACTTTTTCTTCATTTTATGTGGAAATGATGCTAGTAGGATTCAAAATGAGTGCTTGACTTAATGGCTTCCTTACTTGCCTATAAATCAACATCAAATTGGAAGTAGATGTAGTGCTTTGTATCAAGTAGGTTTTACCATTCAACTCCAATATGTAGGTGTTCATTTTAGCATGATAAATAGCATTCCTATCAAATTGATAGGGTTTACTTAGCAAGATCCCACAACAATCCATATATGTGATATCACACCTAACTTTATCCATAAACTTGTCACCAAAAGCAAAATTCAAGGTGCAAGTGTGGGTGATGTTGGATGTGGAGTCTACATATTTCCACCCAAGTGCATATGGTTGGTGATGTGGTTTTATGGAAAGTTTCAACTTCTCCACAATGGACTTCGCAATGAGGTTCTTTTGTAGTTTGTTACCAATGATACAATCAACATAGAAATCATGTGTAAGGTGGGATCTAGTGACAAACAAATGGTCACACCCCCTTGAGAAAATATATTTGACATAAGGGTAACTTTGTTCAGCTTACCCTTTAAATAAGAATATTCTTCTTCTATCTCTATAGCCAAAATGGGACCATATTGTGGTTCCTCATGTGTAGGCTATACAAATAGGGATTTATTCTTCTTAAACTTATCAAAAGTATAGCATTTAATTTTACATGATCATGCTTTTTACAAAATTTACAATACAATGAAGAAGAAGAATCTTTAGCATGAAAGGAAGAAGAATATGCTTTAGGAGAAATGGGAGGAGAAGAAGAAATTGAATTGTTCTTCACCTTATGTTGATGCTAATTCCCACCTTTGGAAGAGCCCTCATATGATGAACAAGACTTTTGATATGCACCAAATTTCTCCTCTGCAAATAATGGCATGATTGAATGCCATATACAAGGTGAGGAAAACATTAAACTTCATTTTCCTAAAAATTTAACCTTGCAAGCCACGAGTGAATTTATTAATCAAGTCTTCTTCTGAATCCTTCACACTAATAAATACCCTTAGCCTATTGAGTTGAAAAATATAGTCAGAAACAAACATCCCATAGGTTTACCTCAATCTATACCACTTGGTAGTAAGTTCACTTTGGTAGTTTGGTGGAAAGAATGTATTTTTTCAAAATTTGGGTTAATTCTTTCCAAGTCATTGTGGCATTATCACTATGTATTTCTACAATTAGAAATTTTTCTAAACCTGTGAGTTTGATTCTAGCAAATGTAGCTTGTTCATCCTCTAAAATTTCAGCATAAGCAAACCAAGTTTGCATATCCAAAATCCTTACAAATAAGACATATGGATCTCTAGATCCATCATACAACTTAACCTCACATTTTTAATTTTTGGCATGGTTATAATGAATTTTGATATCACCCAGCTTAAAATGCACAACAATATCTTTTACCTTCTCTGCTAAAATGTTTACTGTAGAAGTAAGACTTTCCATGTTTGATTTGAGATCTTGAGCCATATTTTTCCTAGTATATGCTAGACTAGGAGGATTACAAAATGGATGCAAGAACTAATCTACGATTTAGGAATTTGACAATGTTCCTAACATAGAAAATGCCTAGATTTTATAAAAATATTGCTCTCTAATTAGAAAAATTAGGGCTATAATAGTGCTTTTACAAAATTAATCAATTTTGCAAGTACAAAAGTACACTAAAAATTGAAAATTTTAGCCCTTTACAATGCCAAAATTGGTTAGAAAGAAAAATATTATCAAACTACTAAAAATTTGCAAAAAGATACAAAACAATTCATTGAAAATGGACCAAAAATGAGAAAGTTATCACCTTTTCCATCTTGTTGTCCTTTGTTGCAGGTTTTGGTGCTGAAATTGTAGTTTGAATTTGAAAATTTTCAAATTCCCACCAAAATAGGTTTTTCGCCGAAAAAGTCTTTCCCACCAAAAAATGGTTTTGGTTTTAATCACCCGATCAATTTTGCAAGTACAAAAGTACACTAAAAATTGAACATTTTAGCCTTTTACAATGCCAAAATTGGTTAGAAAGAAAAATATTATCAAACTACTAAAAATTTGCAAAAAGATGCAAAAAAATTCATTGAAAATGGACCAAAAATGAGAAAGTTACCACCTTTTCCATCTTGTTGTCCTTTGTTGCAGGTTTTTGTGCTGAAATTGTAGTTTGAATTTGAAAATTTTCAAATTCCCACAAAAATAGGTTTTTTCGCCAAAAAAGTCTTTCCCACCAAAAAAATGGTTTTGGTTTTAATCACCCGATCAACTGGGGTCGAACTATCTTTCCCAGGTAGAGTTTAGATCTTCAATAGCCTAACTTCTTGTGGTGAGGTAGCCACATAGATCTTCAACAGGCTCAAAGGTTGTGTGTGCCCAAATGATATGGGCCTGCGTGAATGCAACCCTTGTGTGAGCCCAAAGCTCACGATAAATATAGTGTGTGCAAACTTTTATATCTCACATGGGCTAACAATGCGCCCAATGTGGGATTAAAGCATGAGGAAAACTCTTGCGCTTCCTTTTTGTACTCACTGAATCGCATCATGGTGTTAGGGAAATGCTGTAGCGGTCTATAAAATTTTCCAACAGCTCAACCTCCCTATCGCCAGTTTCCGGTAGTAAGTTTTTTGGTGGTTATAAAAATTTGCAACCTTTGATACATTTTAATTATTTCCACTAGAAGTTCTATGCACACCGAAAAAACTAGTGTTATCCGAAAGGTGTTTCTGCCGAGGATTCTCATCGAAAAAAATGATCAAACCGCAACCAAACCTTTGCAGGTCTTAATTTTAATTTCTAGAATGTTGAAATACTATCAGATTTTTGTTAGCATCAAGAGTTTTTTATGCAGGTGGTCACCTCCTTGTTTGTGTCTATATGCTGCTATGAATTATATCACGGTCTATAATTAAATATTAATATTAATAGAGTATTAATATTAATATAAAATTTAATATTTTTTTCATGCAAAATATGAACTTGGCTCAACTTGAGCTCACAATTATATCTGCAAGGTTTATTGAACTCAAACTTGAGTTCCCATTTTGCTTTTGACAAAAACTATGCTTTTATTTTGTAATTCCTTAGCATATTTCCTTCTTCTTGGTAGATAAATGGTGAGGGATGATTTCTTCCCTCTGCTACCTCAGCTTCACTTGGTTTTGTGTATGGCTCCAATCTCCACTTAACACCTTCCTAGGATCTTTATGAACTAGTTGTGAACTCCAACTAGAAACCTAGCAAAAATTGGATCAACTTTGTTCTTTCTACCACAAATTACCCTTAGTAATCTGATACCAATGATGTAGGATTCAAATGTGAAGCTATATTCTTTATTCCAATGTACAAAATATATAGAAAATACATAGAATAGTATGTGGTTAAGTGGTTTCAACAAGTTTCCAAACATGGCCAGCCACTTAACTAATGGTTAACAACATTCTAACCTAGGATGACAACTAACTAGTAGAAGACAAAGGAGATCTCTAACAACTAACTAAACATCCAAAAAACTAAACAACCTATTTCCAACATGGGCATACTATGCCTCACATGAATACAAAGTTTAAGAAATAGGAAATGCATATAATAATAATAAATAATAATAAGTGCACTTAGGCTTAAGTGGATAAGCCTAGGCTTAAGTGTAATAAAATGAAATCAATTTTCATTGTTGAAAAAATTTAAGATATAGTGAATGGAACAATAGACAAGCCACTAGATGAGAGAGGAAAAGTAAAATTTGAAAAGGATGATGCAAAATTCCTTATGCTAATCACATTGAGGATAAATGATGAAATTCAACCATATATAAGTGAACTAGAGACTTCAAAAGTTGCTTGAGAAAATTACATAAAATATTTGAAGAGAAAAATAAAGCAACTATCTTGTATTTGTGGTCACAATTGTATTCTTTAAAGGTTAATAGTGGAGAAAGTATAAAACTCTTTCTTTGAAGGATAGCAAAATTAAAGGTTAAATTATTAACTTTGGTAGAAAAATTAGAAGACAAGCTTCTTGTCCAAATTACATTAAGAGCACTTTCAAAGACTTTAAAATATTTAGTCGCATTACTTCAAGTACTAAATGAGATCATAATCTTTGATGAATTAGCTAATGTGCTTTAAGAATGTTTTTTTTTTAGATAAATAAAGGGGTTTGATAGGGTCCTCAAACCTAATACAAGTTGAGTAGAGAAGGAAAACCAGAAAAAACTAAGTCCAACTCAAAAACCAACACCTATAAGATGGGAGCAATGCAACTAAACTAGTGAAGCCCAACAAAAGAGAAAATACCAAGCAAGATACTAGAAATAAATAACAACACCCCAAGGATAATATAAACCACAAAGAAAGATACCAATTCATAAAACACTACAATATTGAGTTTCCCATATGGCTCTTAACAATCTCCCTAATATCATTGATGAAAGCAACATCCACTTGGATCGACCCCAAAAGACCTGATGCTTTTGGTTAAGAGTATTTAAAATCTGCTGGAAACCTGAAGGGATAGAGGATGAAGGCTCAATAGGAATGTGAACACTATAAAGCAATGAAGAACCTCTAGGAATATTATGAGCAGGTGAACCTCCCTTTGAGTCAAAAGAAATAATTAAAATAGGAGGAGCTAAAGGATTGGTTGATCTTGTAGAAATTTGAACATACCTTCATGCACTACCAGGAATAGGAGTACCTAGGGACTTCATGGACTTCTTAGACATTGAGTCCCTTCCCTTCGAATTAGAAGGCAAATGGGAGAATTCATCATCCTTTGATTTTGAAACCTCCTCAAATTTAGAAGAAAGAAAGGACTCCACAAAGGGAAGAATTTAAAAAAATTAATTTCTACAGGCATCTTCATCTACAATTCCTTTGGACTTCACCACAAACTCAAAATTTAGTAGGATCAAACCCTGGTGGATCAGATCCAATCCTTTCCCTCTTTTATGTCCACATAGTAAATTCTTAAGGGATTGAAACAAGAAGACCGATACATTCATCAGTAATTTATGTTTATTGAGAAACATCATATGATAACTCTGGATCACTTCCCTACTTGAATCCAACATAAAATACTATATTATCACTGTGAGAACATAATTCCATAGAGTCATCAATGTCTTTGCATCGTAACCATTTTGTAACTTTAGAAGATATTCCTAGGCATTAAAAAATAGGCTATACTCTCACTTGGGAGATGCTTAGGGTACTTATGATATTCATTGTCATTAGATAAACTAGTTACATTGGACAAGAGGTCCGTAGACAATTCAAACTCAATTCCTTGGGCCTTAACATGCCCTCTTATATAAAATTGGGTCAAGGTCCTAAAAATGGCTCTATGGTAGACATGGAAGGAAAGAATAAACTCTAGAAGACCATCCTTGTGCAATATTTTCCTCACTTCATCATCACCCTTAAACATAACTAGTTTCATAGAAATTATCAGCTCTTTCTTGTGAGTCATAGCATTCCACCATGCACACTTACAAGGGAATCCAATCCATCAGGAAGATAAGGATGCACACACACTATGTTGAAGGCCAATCACATCTCCCTTTAAAACCATTGCTCCTCTTCCATGCACCCTTAGGTGCCCAATTTCAATGTGATGCTAAAGGGAGGATAGAAAATGTAGCACCATAGAAAATGAGGATGAATAAAAGGGTATAAGCATAAAAAATGAATATATAAGGTCTTCACAAGACATCTAGACCCTCAAGACTGAAAGCATCAATAGCTAGATGAGTAGGGAAAATGAAACTAGTGCAACTCAAAATCCACAACAAAAGAAAAGAGTAGCCATCCCTCATAAAATTCACCCAGGGAATAGCACCAAAAATAAAAATTCCCCAACTCCCAAACCCAACAAAGAGGAGGATAAGATTACTCCACCACCACACCCCAATTATGGTAAAAACTAGAGCATGCCACCTATTCCAAAAATTCAATACTGGAAATACCATATGCAAAAAAGGACCACAAAAGTTGAGGTGGGTGAAATCCAAAAGGAAAAAGAAAACCCAAAAAATATGACTTTCCAACCCTTAAAACAACAAAACCAAATACTACCCATGATCATCATCAATTATGTTTTAAATACTTTGAGGAAAATTGGATATCCACACCCTCAGGCCTTGATAAAAAAATTCTAAATTTGCCATCAAATCCATGACCTTATTTCCTTCACAGAAAATATGCTGAAATTGAACCACTAATATGGAATTAATAATTTTAGGTCTAAGTTGTAGACCAATTGGTTCATCCAAACCCCATAAGGGGGCAGAGGTCCAAGGTTCAAATCTCGAGCCTCGTTGGACTAAATGCTTGTCCCTTTCATGGTGCTTTCAGCAGTGTAAAAGGTTTAAAATTATTGATGCATGGTGGTTATAGGGAGAGACTACACGAAGATCTATGTGGCAGATTCTAGGGTGGACAATGCAGAATATTGTGGTAGCCATAAAAGTTGGATAGCCTACCCGGATTCATGGCGGCTACCGATTCCACCATGTAAATTTAAAAATAATAATAATTTTGGATGCCTCACTTATTATGTTAGCTATCATTCAATTGGGAGGAGTCTTAACAATGTTTATAATATTCAAAAAAACCCCTAAAAAACAACCTTTTGGAAGCCTAAAGAATACAATAATCATAGCCCTTGAAGCAATGCTATGGCTTCAAAAAAATGCACTGTTTGAATGGAAATAAATTCTTCAAGGGCCCTAAAAATCTTCCCTTTAAAATTTCTTAGGATGACTAGAGCAATAGCAGGACCCGAGTTTCCTTTCAAGGCACCATCAAAATGTGCTTCAAGAATATGAAGTGGAGAATTTAGTCAAATATGAGATGACTAATAGTGTTTTAATATAAAAGAAAAATATATCAAGTAATTGCAACATCATCACAATATAATATTGAATGGAGATGAAGATATTGTCATATATACAATAAAATAGGTCATACTAAAAGTATTTGTAGATATAATTATTTGAACCAATGAATTTAAATGGATAAATATTTTCAAATATTTTAGACAAGATAATATAAACCTTAGTATTACCCAAGTGTTGTAGGTGATTTTGAGAGGAGAGATAAATCCTCCAAGGGAGGTCCTAGGTTTAAATCTCCACCCTACCAAAAAATTTGAATTGGGTATCCAAAATCCAATTGATAATGTTGGTGTAGTTAGGACCGGGTGTTACTCCTAGGTGACTTTGACGGTGTATAATCCCCTGGGCATGGTCTCTCAGACCAAGGTGGTCCCACAAGGGGTTTTTCACTATATATATATATATATATATATAAACCTCAGTATCAACTTGTACAACAACAACAACAAAAAAAGACCATCAAAATAAAATTTATTTCAAGAAGTTCAATATACAAAAGTTGAGGAAGAAGTAAGAGTTCTTATAGTAAGGATTATAGACACTAAAAATGAAGACCAAATTGAATATGATTGTGAAAAAAAAGAAAAGAAAAAACATTCAAAAAATCCTAAAGGTATTGATTTTTTATATAATGAAATAAAAATAGCTAAATATAAGACAATAAAGTATATGAATGGCACAAATTGAAATCAAAACCTTTTTACAATTACAAAATTTATGAGAAGACTGAACCAAAAATAGATCATAAAAAGAAAATCAAGATACATTATGGATGTATCGGTAAATTAGGATGGAGTAGTATTATAGACATGTTACAATGCTTTTACAGTCACAAGGAATGTTTAACAACTATTACAAGAAATAGGTTAATAGATATGTACTATAACTTCAAGAAATATGAGAGTTAGAGTAGAAGTAAAAATACAAGAATTAGGGATTGACGACTAAATGAATTTTACACCAAGTAATCCAATATGGGAGGGTTAGAGATATTATACTATTCAGTAGTATGTTGGACATCGTAAATATTATATTAGGGGGTGTAATTTATATTTCTCTAATTTAAGTAGCATTGTGTGAAAAGTGTTCCATGTATTATCTAATAAAGTGTGCAAGTGTGCAAAGTGTGAGAAATTCAAAAGTGTCAAGTATGTAAGTCAAGATTCATAGGATATAGATGTCAAATATGCAAGTGAAGAGTCACATAATGTATGAAAAGATGTAAACTGAAGATTCATATGAGTTTTTTCATATGTGAGGAATATGAAAGATGCATCTCATATATGTTTGAGGAGATCAATAGTCAACTAATGAAGAATCATCTTCTAAGGTTATATTATGGAGATAAAGATCCATGTATTGCATTGAGAATCATAGAAATTGTATATTTGATTATTTATAAATAAAATTATGTTTTATATGATAAATTAATATTCTGATTGTGTGAGTGGCCTTTATCTAATTGATTAAGATCCTAGGAAAGTGGACCTATGAAATACTATGTCTAAATTACCATCATTTTGGATTACACCACCAAAATGTTCTCATACCCTATCAATATTTATAGGTACCATAATTTATTATATGCCATATCTACTTTGGCACTTCTAATAGAAATTCAACGGATCCATAATATATCCTCTAATATAACTCTCATATCCCCTATAGGAAGCTTAAAGGTTATCATATTTGAGTACCATCACTCTATTAGTTTTGCCATTAATGCCTAATTGAATTTAACTTTTGGTATGTGCACATGACAATATAAGTGCATGATAACTATTATATAATAGTTGATCTCATACAATAAACCTTGGATAGATTTTAATGCATGATACCTTCTCTCCTAGCATTCTAAGATATATGGATAGCCTTGCATCTACAAAGAGGACAAGTATTAGCCTAGCAACATAGTAAAAAAATCAAGTACAAAGACCAATATTTGAGGTGCTCAAAACTATACTAAAATCCCATAAGTTCCTACGAAAGCCATATTGTTGGAATAGGCTTATAATGATCTCTCCAATAGATATACACAAGTGTATGATTACTCCAAAATTGGTACCCAAATAATCCATAAATGATAGCAATCAAAAGTGGTACTACTAGATAAAGAAATCACTTTGACCTTTAAGGATTATAAAACCAAATAAATTATTATATAACTTTATAAAAATGACACCATTGAAAAGAGCTCATAAATAACTTTCCAACAAGTATAAACTTGACTATATTGTCTCCAAAATTGACCTCCCAAAATAACTACAAATAAAAGTGTTATTTCATGATGATAGCATCATATGGTCCATATGATTCATTTGTCACAAATGATATTTTTGTACAAGATCACTACATGGAGAAACCCATATCTTTAACATGTGTCAATATTGTATAGAAGTATCATTTGGTAACACTATCACTATATGCTTACATGAGCATCATATGAACACTTAAATTTCATACAACAAAAGCATTGTATGAATATGAAAGCCTCATATGACAATAAAAATATTGTACAAATATGGTGGCACCATATAGAAAACCACTAAGATTTATAAATGTATTTTTTAGCTCATAGTTTTGTCCAAGGAATGTATATCAATAACACATTTCTCTTATAAAAAGTGACATACATAGAATAAACAAACTAAAAGTATATAAAATAAAATATTTTGATTAGTTACCTTTGTTGACACAACTTCTCCTTACTCTATGACCACACACAACTTTTATCTAGTGTCTCGATCATCCCTCCTTAGTCATATTCATATCTTAATTTCTCACCTCTCTCACTTCTTCTAATTCATGTTAATAAATCACACTCCTTACCACCCCTCCATTTATACCTTAAACTTTAATACACAATACTTTCCCTACTCTTTTTCAATTTTAAACATTTCCCGCCAACTTTGATACATTTAATAAAACATATATAGCCTAAGGTTTTATTTGATATTCAATATACACATCATTAAAAGAACATCTTCTTCACATTCAACACACTTTCAAGTTTACTCAATGTTGTCTCCCATAAAAAACTTGAAGGGGTGTGTTAGGGCATCAAATTACATCAATCATAGGCATGACCCTAGGAAAATAGGTACCTCTTTTGGCTACAAAATTAGGGTATCTATGATATTTTTTATGCATTTATTATACAATAAATACATCAAAAAGGGGTAAATATAGAAACCAAATTTTCCCACCTCCCAAATTTCAATTGCATCATTAAATAAGGTATTTTGAAAATTAAGTAGAATTGATAACATTTGTATCAAAGGACTTGGTATTTTAGTTGTTTTCTCCAATCAAATCAATATTGTTGTATTTTTATATAGAAATTCTATGCACCAAGTTAAATGTATTGATTATATTCAATAGCCTTGATAATAATTAGATTTTTTCCAATTAAATATTTGAGGTTCCTAAATTAGCAATTTCATCACTATAATGATAGTTTTGAATCCTCGTGATAAACTTTCAAAATTAAAAACTGGTACCATTTTAGTTTTATTTATTTGAATAGAGTGAAATATGAGCAAAGGTTTTACTAATGTCAAGCTTTGATACATTACATTTTATTAAATTTCAATATTATATTTCTTGTTAGAAAAATAAGATAATGGGAAAGCTTGACGAGTAAGTTTTAGAGATTTATCTAATTATAAAATACAAAATATGATATATTTACAAAAAAATCCTAGAATCCATCCCTGATTACATTATTTGAAAGGGAAAATAATGGAATAATTACCCCCTTGAATTTAGAGGTAAGAGTTTTAAGTTATTTCTAGCTTTGGTGTTGGCTCACACTCTAGCACAAGTTCTATTGAATTAACATAGATTTATAATCATCAATTTGTCTTTGTCAATTCTATTGAAAAAAACAACATGTTAGGTTTTCTTTTATAATTTCCATAAAATATGTCTTTAATCTAATTCACTTCTATGATATCCATCCATCCACAATTCAACTAGATCTTTGTGTTGTTTCTTTGAAGTTTATATGTGCTTTGAGGAATGTGCCAACATTTTTTGGGTACATGTCCACATTTTCCATAATATTTGTAACTACTTATTTGAGAAGAAATATATTGTTTTGTGATGATTTTTGGAAAGTTTTTGTTTGTTGCTTGTCATGAGTAACAAAGACGTCATATTTTAACCATAAATTATGTAGTATAAATTTTTGAATTCTTAGTTTATTTCTTCCTAAATTGATTTCATAGTATCCTATTTTGTTAAAGCTGACTCATGTTGTATATTTTCTAAATTCTATTAGGCTCACAAAGGTATCTATTCTTATAAGTAAAATTATTTCTATTATGAATAATTTTATCTTTATATTAGCATATACACCTACTTTCTACATGATTTTTATCTTCTTGAACATGTACCAGATCACTCATATCACATGTTATATATCTCTTTTATAGAAGATATTTTATGTCACAATATTCATTTTTTTTAAACCTGGTATTGGAATCAATTTTCATTTTATTTTTTGGATCATCGATAGAGCAACACACATCTATCTTTTTATAAATATCCCTAGTATCTCTACTCACATTATCCACTCTAGGATTTAAATCAAAACCTTTTTTAAGGTCACTTGTATAACAACAATAGTCTATCATTATGGGTCTCAAATTATCTATATCACAACAAACCATTTGTCATCACAAGTTTTAGATCACTTATGTGATAAAAAAATTTGTAATCATAGATTTATTCTTCAATATTTTAATTATTTTATTTTGCCTTGTATTCTCCCTCTTAAGTACATTACGAGAGTAATGTAATAGTAATGTAATATATAATATTTCCTATTTCACTAGGTAATTTAATATAATTGTCAAAATATTCAATATCTTCATGAAAAATATTGCTTAAGTAATCCTTTAGATTTGAGAATCCTTAATATTCATTTTCTTTGAGAATCATTTGTAAGTACCACACTAATTTTGGTGATACATATTCTTGAGATTTTTTGAAAATAGAATATAAGTAGGACTTCAATGTTAACAATTTTTCATTTTATCTTGAAAATATAATTTTCCTATTTTCTCTTCTCCTCTTTCACTTAGTAACTTTGCATTTGAACTTATACTTATTTTTCTTAATAAATAGTTTCTATTTCACGTGCTCTTTGAATACTATACTATTTTTATGATTAAAACTAATTCTCATGAATTATCAAATTATATTTACAATATTTAATGTCCTATCCTTCTTGAAAAATATGATAATATCTTCACTCATATATTTGGATTTTTGCTTACTTTTGTGATGAGATTTTTTTTGTATTACTTTGTTTCTTTGCTTGGTTTCTCTTTATTTTTCTCATTTTCTACTACTTCAAACCACTTGGTTTAGTAAAATTTGAGGTTTACTATAATGTATAAAGAGGATTGTAAGATAACAAAAAAACACATAAAAAACAAATAAATGTGTACACATTATATCTCCTTTTTTAAATATTAAAACAAGTAATCTTTGTTTTGTATGTGTTATGTCTTCAAAATACACTTTAAAAATGACTATATTTGTCTATAGTTTGTAAGAAATAGATTTTATACTTTGGTTTTATTTTATTTTGTATGAGGAAACATCATTTTATTCCCTTGTTTTTTTATAATATCTTTTACCCTTCTTAAAATATAGGCTCCAAAGAAATAATCTATTATGCTTTTTTTATTCTTTTATGAACCTTCTTAAAAATCTCATTATCCAATCAAATTTATTCAATTATAAAGAAAACACATTAATGAAAATAAAATCATACAATGACATTCAGTTAATGCTTCCTTATGACTCCCAATATAATAATAAAATTGAAAAAATCCTTTTAATTAAATACTTTTCCTAATTAAATGAAAAGATATTGAATTTAATGGAACGTAAAGATCTTTCAACTATCTTGTAACTCCCTATGATAGCATAATTTCAATAGTGCATAAAGGTCTCTTTACCTACCTTATAAATTTGTATGAAATATGATCCTTTTTAATCCTTTCAAGATATTTCTATAATTTGTACTACTTTAACTATAGTAAATATTTGAATAGTTTTTTTCAAACTATAAAATATATATAATTAGGTCTGAGGTGTAGACCAATTGGTTCGACCAAACCCCACCCCATAAAGGGGTGAATATCCAAGGTTTAAATCTTGGGCCTCATCAGATTATCCCTTTCCTAGTGATTTTAGCAAATGTAAAAGGTTTAAAATTATTATGTCATGGTGGTTATAGTGGCAGACTCCACAAAAAATTGTGTGGCATCTTCCAAGGTGGATAGCGTAGAATACTGTGGTAGCCATAAAAGCTGGACAACCTGCCTAGATTCATGACAACTATCAATTTCACCATGTAAATTATATATATATATATATATATATATATATATATATATATATATATATATATATATATATATAATATATATTCTATAAATATTCTATAAAACTGAAAATCATAATATTTTATATCATTAAACCAAACTAATACATTTTTTTCACTATATATATTTTATTTTTGTTTTTATTACATTTTGTGATTACAATTATACATTCTTAATATAAATTTTTAATTTCCTTAGTGTGATAAATCTCTAGGATGTCATGGTTGGGCATCCTCATCCCAACCATGACCTCTCATAAAGGTGTAAGGTTATCAATAAGACTCAAACACACTTCTTAATGTAACTTTTAAAATTTAACACTTCAAATTTTATTTTATTTAATAAAATTTAACAAATATTATATAATAATTTAAATTTTAATCAAATTATTTTTAATAAGTTAATAATATTAAAATATTTATCCATTTAAAAAAAATATTAAAAATCAATATTATTTTAAGATGTAGTTTAAAATATTTGTTTTTTTTTTTTAAAAAACTTGTATTAAGACATAGATCAATTACAATGTGGGAAGAGCCTCTTCCCAACCGAGGTCCGAGAGGACACGACCATACAATAGTAAAGGAAGAATTGCACCGGAGCCAATTTTTGTGAACCAAAAACTAGCTGCCATGGGGTCCCCCATCGTACTCTATTTTTTCGAAGGTCATTAGCTCAAGGACCTTTCAAGACCCTATCTAATCACCTCATCCTCAATATCCATGTCACTGTGCAACTGAACTCCAACCTCCTTTTCCGCACCCATCTTAGCCAGAAAGTCAGCCGCTTTGTTCAAATCTCTACTCGCATAAACTGGGATCACGTCCTCCAATTCCTTCCATAATTCTTTAATTTTGGTAACAAGAGCCCTCAATCTCCAAGCTTTCAGATCAAAGTTCCTCATGTAGTCTAGAGCTCCAACCATTATTTGCAAGTCTGATTCAAGAATAATCCTGCAGTGGCCATGTTTCACTGCCCAAACAGAAGCAGACTTGATGGCAATGGCTTCGGCTTCATTGTTAGTGGTTCTTCCTAGGCCTTGCAATTCCCAATAGAGCATAGTCCCAGCATGGTTCCGGCACACCACTCCAATTTCGGCTCTACCCGGATTGCCTTTTGTAGCTCCATCAGTATTGATTTTAATCCAACCTTCAGGGGGATGTTTTCAACAATTTTTGTCCTATCCCTCTTGTAGTTCAACACGTTCTTCCATAGCTCCAATGTCAATTTGAGCTTCCTCCTCAGCATGAACAACCACAATTTCGGTAACCTTGCTCCAAATGGTCTGCCAAACCCCGTCTAGAGCAGTAAAAGTTTCTCTAAAAATTTTGGCATTTCTTTCCAACCATACTTGCCACCAGATAAAGCTTAAACCGAGCTCCTAGCCAATACAAAGAGATTTATATTTGAATCTACCTTTCTACAATTTTTCCTAAATATTCATTCGATTCAGGTCACCACTTACTTGAATTCTAAAGTATGCAAACCAACACAGCCAAATCTGTCGGGTGAAAGGGCAACCAAACAATAAATGGTCAGCAGTTTCCTTGCTCTTGTAGCATAGTACACATTGAGAAGGGCCGATGATACCTTTTGATCTGAGATTATCAAAAGTGAGGATTCCATTGTGCATGCACTACCAGGAAAAAAAGTTAACTTTCGGCCAGCCTTTAGAGTGCCAGATTTTCCTCCAGTCCTCAACCTAAAAAGTATGAGGGGGGGCTCTGGGAGAATGTTGTCATATCCGTTCTTTAATGTATAGACATCAAGACTCCCAAATCCCCAAGATAATTCATCCTCCACATCTCCCCCTATAAGAAATCTTTCTGTCAAAATTTTAGTCATGATGGGAGTCAAATCCGGAGGGATTGAAATGGGCCACTCATCCAACTTCTTGAACTGCTTAAACTTACACTCCCCCAGTTGAGTAGTTGTAAAATAACTTTCAATACGGATCCATCCCTTGGCTTCAATGGCTGCTTTTATTAGCTATAATTCTAGAAATTTAGTAATGATGGGTGGGAACTGATCCCAAGAATTTGTCTAGAAACAAGCCTTCTCCCCTCTTCCCACTTTCCAAAATAAGCGGTATTTAACAACCTGAGACCCTAACTTGAGAGCCTGCCAAACTAGGGACCCAGTACCATCCAAGGGGATGCGAGCTACATCATTTGGGTTGGCCTATCCTAGGTATTTGCTAGTTAGGATTCTACTAAAAAGGGATGTGGGTTGGGATATCCATCTCTAGTACAGCTTTCTAGCCAAAGCTTTGTTATTCATCTTAGATTTTCTCAAACTTGAACCTCTTTTAACCTTGGGCTGGGTAACTTTGTCCCAGCCCACTTTCTCTCTCCCTTTGCTCCTTCCCATAAAAACTTTCTAGTCATCCTGTCCAACTCTTTCCATATTGTAATCGAGGTAGCCAAGATAGAGAATTTGTAAATTGGCATGGCTTGAATGACTGAATGTAAGAACGTTAATCTGCCACCATAACTTAAACACTTGTGAGACTAGTGATTAATTTTTTCCTTGATATACTCCAACAAATTCCTCCATGTGTCTAATTTTAGCTTCTTAAAGTGCAAGGGGACCCCCAAGTAAACCACTGGGAGAGAAGTCCTTGTGAATCATAGGATTTCTAAAATTCTGTTCTGAAGCCTTTGCTCCAGATTAAAAAAAACCACTATGGATTTCTTGTCATTAATGACTTGTTGAGTAGCCCTGAGATAGACATTAAGAGTATCCCTAATTATTCTTGCTTCCCTGAAGCTGGCCATAACCACCAAACTAGTGTCATCCACAAACTATAGGTGCATTAAAACTTCGTCACCCACCTTGATACCCAATAATCTACCTTTTTGTCTTCTCCTCAAGAAAAGTTTGTCAAGACCTTTAGCCAAAATGAGAAAAATATAAGGAGAACATGGATCCCCCTGGCACAGTCCCCGAGTAGCTCCAAATGGTTGCAAAGGAAGGCCCTTGATTAGCACAGAGTAAGTCGGGATAGAGACACAGCTCATGACCCACTCTATCCAGACCTGAGAGAAACCAAAGGCTGCCATCATTTTATCTAGGAAACTCCATTCAACCCTGTCATAAGCCTTTGACATGTCCAGTTTTATGAACATCCCTTTATTACCAGAAGTGTGCATTGAATGGATTGCTTCCTGGGCCACAACCACCCCATCCAGAATCTGTCATCCCTCAACAAAATATCGTTGCTTAGAGGAGACAATGTTGTGAAAAAGAGTTTTTAGGTGCTTAGCCATTACGTTTATGATTATTTTGTACAACACATTACATAATGCAATAGGCCTATAATATGAAATATGAACCCCCTCCTCCCATTTTGGAATTAAGGTAATGAAAGTGTGGTTTATAGCTTTAAGCATTCTCTTATTTTCTCTAGACTCTTCTACAATAGCCATTACATCTTCCTCTAAGTAGTCCCAGAAAGCCTAAAAAAGCTCAATTGGGAAGCTATTTGGACCTGGAGTTTTACCAATGTTCATTCCAAAGACTACAGTTTTCAATTCATATCTATCAATGGGTTTGAGGAGGGCCTGATTTTCATCCTCAAAAATAACAGCAGGTATGACAGAAATAACTTCATTTTGGGCCTCTACATCTTGTACCACACTTTCCTTTAAAATCTTAAAAAAATAATCCATAGCATGGGAATGCATACCTGGAAGTGTATCAAAGGAATGACCGTTCTCATATTGAAGGGCCTCCATCTTGTTCATCTATCTTTGAGCACAAGTAGTCCGATGAAAGAATTTTGTATTTTTGTCCCCCTCTAATAACCAGGTGGTTCTTTCTCTCTGCTTCCAATAGGTCTCCTCCTGGTTTTCAATGTCCTCAACCGCTGTACGCAGGGCATCATCCTCAGCTTTGAGCTGGTCTGTAATTACTCCTTCTCTGAATTGTTTTTGGACCTCATCCCATATGGCCACCAATGGAGCTCTTTGGGCCTAGAAGTCTATTTTATTAGCACACCTCCAATACTTCAACTAAGTTTTGACATATTGTAGTTGTTTGTGGATTCTAAACATAGCTCTCCCATAAGCTGGGCGGCCTTCTTCCCACCACTATGGAATTTTCTCTCAAAGTTCTTCTTTCTGAAGCCAAAAATTCTCAAATCCGAAAGGTTTGTGATGCTGCCCCATCCTAGTCCCGCCTTCCAACGGAATGGGACAGGTGATCCCGAAACTGGGCCTTCTAAAATCTAAAAATTTATATTCCATTTTACAAATGCCTCCTCTGAAACCAAAAAATGATCTAGCTTAGCCTTCTTGCTATGTGGCTTCTGCCTTTTATTAGTCCAAATGTAGTTAATGCTAGGACATTTAATGTCCACTAAGTGCAAAGCCTCGACTTGGGCAATCATGAAACGGTCCCCTGTGTCCAAAAATGGTGTTCCCCCTTCCTGATATCTAGAAGATAATTTAGCATTAAAGTCCCCTTCTTGATCTTTCCTTGAGGTTTGCATGTTATGCATGGCCTTCCACTGCCGCCTTTGACCATCTAGGTTTGGATACCCATAAATTTTTGTGATTAGAATGTGTTCCGTAGTGACATTATTCCTAAAAAGAGAAGTGAGAACACCCCTCTAGGCAAGATGTTCTATTGCAGACCATTCAAGAGAGTTCCAAAGAGTAACAATCCCCCCTGAGGCACCTTGGGCAGCCACATCCATATGACCAGCACACCTCCAAATTCTGTTGACTATTTTGGACATAAGATCTAATGACATCTTAGTCTCCTGTAAAAGCAAAAAATCAATATTACGATTCTCTAAAAGTCTTCGAACAACAGATTGATGGGTTCTACTGTTTAAACCCCTCACATTCCATGATTGTATAATCATTGGTTACCCTGGGTTCTACTATTTAAACCCCTCACATTCCAACAATTTCTATCTTATCCCTCTTGCAGTTCAATGCATTCTTCCATAGCTCCAATGTCAATTTGAGCTTCCTCCTCAGCATGAACAGCCACAGTTTTGGTAACCTTGCTCCAAATGGTCTACCAAACCCCGTCTAGAGCAGTAAAAGTTTCTCTAAAAATTTTGGCATTTCTTTCCAGCCATACTTGCCACCAGATAAATCTTAAACCGAGCTCCCAGCCAATACGAAGAGATTTAGATTTGAATCTACCTTTTTGCAATTTTGCCCAGATAGTCATCCGATTCAGGTCACCACTTACTTGAATTTTAAAGTATGCAAACCAACGCAGCCAAATCTGTTAGGTGAAAGGGCAACCAAACAACAAATGGTCAGCAATTTCCTTGCTCTTGTAGAATAGTACACATTGAGAAGAGCCGATGATACCTTTTGATCTAAGATTATCAAAAGTGAGGATTCCATTGTGCATGCACTACCAGGCAAAAAATTTAACTTTCGGCCAGCCTTTAGAGTGCCATATTTTCCTCCAGTACTCAACCTAAAAAGTATGAGGGGGGGCTCTGGGAGAATGTTGTCATATCCGTTCTTTAATGTATAGACATCAAGACTCCCAAATCCCCAAGATAATTCATCCTCCACATCTCCCCCTATAAGAAATCTTTCTGTCAAAATTTTAGTCATGATGGGAGTCAAATCCGGAGGGATTGAAATGGGCCACTCATCCAACTTCTTGAACTGCTTAAACTTACACTCCCCCAGCTGAGTAGTTGTAAAATAACTTTCAATACGGATCCATCCCTTGGCTTCAATGGCTGCTTTTATTGGCTGTAATTCTGGAAATTCAGCAATGATGGGTGGGAAATGATCCCAAGAATCTGTCTAGAAACAAGCCTTCTCCCCTCTTCCCACTTTCCAAAATAAGCGATCTTTAACAACCTGAGACCCTAACTTGAGAGCCTGCCAAACTAGGGACCCAATACCATCCAAGGAGATGCGAGCTACATCGTTTGGGTTGGCTTGTCCCAGGTATTTGCTAGTTAGGATTCTACTGAAAAGGGAGGTGGGTTGGGAGATCCATCTCCAGTACAGCTTTCCAGCCAAAGCTTTATTATTCATCTTAGATTTTCTCAAACCCAGACCTCCTTTAACCTTGGGCTGGGTAACTTTGTCCTAGCCCACTAAGGCCCACTTTCTCTCTCCCTTTACTCCTTCCCATAAAAACTTTCTACCCATCCTGTCCAACTCTTTCCATATTGTAATCGAGGCAGCCAGGATAGAGAATTTGTAAATTGGCATGGCTTGAATGACTAAATGTAAGAACGTTAATCTGCCACCATAACTTAACCACTTGTGAGACCAATGATTAATTTTGTCCTTGATACACTCCAGAAAATTCCTCCATGTGTCTAATTTTAGCTTCTTAAAGTGCAAGGGGACCCCCAAGTAAACCACTGGGAGAGAAGTCCTTGTGAATCCCAGGATTTATAAAATTATGTTCTGAAGCCTTTGCTCCAGATTAAAAAAAACCACTTTGGATTTCTTGTCATTAATGACTTGTTGAGTAGCCCTAAGATAGACATTAAGAGTATCCCTAATCATTCTTGCTTCCCTAAAGCTGGCCACTCCCACCAAACCAGTGTCATCCACAAACTGTAGGTGCGTTAAAACTTCGTCACCCACCTTGATACCCAATAATCTACCTTGTTGTCTTCTCCTCAAGAAAAGTCTACCAAGACCTTCAACCAAAATGAGAAAAAGATAAGGAGAACATGGATCCCCCTAGCACAGTCCCCGAGTAGCTCCAAATGGTTGCAAAGGAAGGCCCTTGATTAGCACAGAGTAAGTCGAGATAGATACACAACTCATGACCCACTCTATCCAGTCCTAAGAGAAACCAAAGGCTGCCATCATTTTAGCTAGGAAACTCCATTCAACCCTGTCATAAGCCTTTGACATGTCCAATTTTATGAACATCCCTTTATTACCAGAAGTGTGCATTTAATGGATTGCTTCTTGGGCCACAACCACCCCATCCAGAATCTATCGCCCCTCAACAAAACCCCCTAGCTCAGAGGAGACAATGTTGTGAAGAAGAGGTTTTAGGCGCTCAGGCATTACCTTTGTGATTATTTTGTACAACACATTACATAATGCAATAGGCCTATAATATGAAATATGAACACCCTCCTCCCATTTTGGAATTAAGGTAATGAAAGTGTGGTTTAGAGCTTTAAGCATTCTCTTATTTTCTTTGGACTCTTCTACAATAGCCATTACATCTTCCTCTAAGTAGTCCCAGAAAGCCTGAAAAAACTCAATTGGGAAGTCTGTCTGGACCTGGAGTTTTACCAGTGTTCATTCCAAAGACTACAGTTTTCAATTCATCTCTATCAATGGGTTTGAGGAGGGCCTGATTTTCATCCTCAAAAATAACAACAGGTATGACAGAAATAACTTCATTTTGGGGCTCTACATCTTGTACCACACTTTCCTTTAAAATCTTAGAAAAATAATCCATAGCATGGGAATGCATACCTGGAAGTGTATCAAAGGAATGACCGTTCTCATATTGAAGGGCCTCCATCTTGTTCATCTGTCTTTGAGCACAAGTAGTCCGATGAAAGAATTTTGTATTTTTGTCCCCTTCTAATAACCAGGTGGTTCTTGCTCTCTGCTTCCAATAGGTCTCCTCCTGGTTTTCAATGTCCTCAACCGCTGTACGCAGGGCATCATCCTCAGCTTTGAGCTGGTATGTAATTACTCCTTCTCTAAACTGTTTTTGGACCTCATCCCATCTGGCCACCAATGGAGCTCTTTGGGCCTAGAAGTCTGTTTTATTAGCATGCCTCCAATACTTCAACTGAGTTTTGACATATTGTAGTTGTTTGTGGATTCTGAACATAGTTCTCCCATAAGCTGGACGGCCTTCTTCCCACCACTGTAGAATTTTCTCTCGAAGTTCTTCTTTTTGAAGCCAAAATTTCTCAAATCTGAAAGGTTTGTGATGCTGCCCCATCCTAGTCCCACCTTCCAACAGAATGGGACAGTGATCTAAAACTAGGCATTCTAAAATCTAAAAATTTATATTCCATTTTACAAACGCATCCTCTGAAACTAGAAAATGATCTAGCTTAACCTTCCTGCTATGTGGCTCCCACATTTTATTAGTCCAAGTGTAGTTAATCCTAGGACATTTAATTTCCACTAAGTGCAAATCCTGGACTTGGGCAATCATGAAATGGTCCCATGTGTCCAAAAATGGTGTTCCCCATTCCTAATATCTAGAATATAATTTAGCGTTAAAGTCCCCCGCTATAATCCAGTCTAGATATTTCCTTGAGGTTCGCATATTATGCACAGCATTCCACTACCACCTCTGACCATCTAGGTTTTGAGACCCATAAAAGTTTGTGATTAGAATGTGTTCCGTAGTGACATTATTCTTGAAAAGAGAAGTGAGAACACCCCTCCAGGAAAGATGTTCTATTGCAGACCATTCAAGAGAGTTCCACAGAGTAACAATCCCCCCTGATGCACCTTGTGCAGCCACATCCATACGACCAGCACCCCTCCAAATTATGTTGACTATTTTGGACATAAGATCTAATGACATCTTAGTCTCCTGTAAAAGCAAAAAATAAGTATTACAATTCTCTAAAAGTCTTCGAACAATAGATTGATGGGTTCTACTGTTTAAACCCCTCACATTCCATGATTGTATAATCATTGGTTACCTTGGGAGCAATAAGATTCTATTGGCCTCATCGATCCTCCCGTGATCAGTTTGTCTCCTTGGACTGCTAGCAACTCCTTATTGGATCTTCTACCTACTCCCTGAGAATTTTTGTTTTTTGATCTTTTTTCTACCTGGGTTATCCCCAAAGTTGGCCTTTCCCTATTCTTCTCTACTATTCCCATGTTGACATCCTGAGATACTGTCTGCTCCTTGTTATGCACTACTAAAGCCCTTGAACACACTGGCTATGATACCTCATAGAGTTCAACTACCTGCTATATGACGGGAGGAGATGAGAGGGGGAGATGCACGGGAATATTAGAATTTTCCTTATTACCCTCCATGCCCTCCATAAATTGTTCCTCTTCATCAACCAGTGACTTAAATATTTCATACCTATTGGCAGGTCTGAGATGGGATTGCTCCTTTCCCTATTTTTTCTTTGTCCGTATTTTTCTTCTGGGCTATTCAAAACCCTCTCTCTGAGCTTCCTGGCCTTGAACGATGCTATTAGAATCTTTATTAAGTGTTGCCTTATTATCTTTAGGCAAGTTTGGCATTCCTAAAGGGGCCTCCATTTTAGCATTCATATTATTAGGGCAGAAACGGGCCAAATGTCCATGTTTGTGACAAACCCTACATCTAAAGGGTAGGGCCTCATAGTCCAGTTGTTGAATCCAGGAGATTCCTGCCAATTCAATTTCCATATCTATCGACAAAGGCTGGCTGAGATCCATCTCCACACATATTCTTGCATACACCACCATGCTCCCTTCAATTGTGTCTCTGGCAACACCCAGATGTCTTCCAATAGAATTGCCAATCCTTGCCAACACCTGCTCACTCCAAAATTCCATTGGAAGAGCATATAGTCGGATCCATACTGGGACAGCAGTAGGTTCAACTCGGGGATCGAATCCCACTCTCCATGGTTGAACAAATAGCCTTGTCGGGACATGATTTTTCTTCTCTGACTTGAAATCCCTATTTCTATCGGCCAAAGATGAAAATCTAACAATAAAATATCCATTGCTAATAAACCACAATGAATACTCACCGTGAGGCTCCCAGTTTTGGCGGATCCAAGAGTGCAAAAAATTTAGGGAAGGACGTATACCCATGAACTTGCAGATTAAATCATGATTAGCTCTGTAAATAAATGATTCTTCAACCATATTTGGATCGATGACAATTTTTGGCCTGGTTTCGACCTGCGGAAAACATCCATTCACACGATGTGTTGTCGACCTATTCCTAGCATCCGTGAAGAGCATTTTATATGCCATTTTTTGAGCTTCGTCATTCTTTGGAGGAGATTTTTCTTTAAACAAATATGCGTATGAGCTACTACTCCCTAGAAAAGGAGCCGGAGAAGTCCCCATTGGACCCTCCTGGGGCACCAATCTAGCCTTCAAATCCACCGTACCTCGAAAGCACTTCTGCAATCCTGCTGATGCCCTAGATTTTTTGAAGTTTCAAAAACCCTAGTTCAGAGGAAAAAAAAGTTTAAAATATTTGTTAAATATATACTTTAAATATAATTTCATTATCAAAAAATACCTAAAAATACAATTATTATTTTTTATTATATGAACACATTACATAGTTACATCATCATTGGATGAAATAATATAATCTATTTTGTTACCTCTCAATAAAATGTTACATAGTTACATTTTTGACAATTTTGAGGCTAAGGTGGGTGCTTCAAATAGATAAGGCATCATCAACGTTGATAGTAAAACATGACAAGCTAATAAATAAAATTAATATTATTTATACATATTTATTATGGAGATTGAACCTAGGTTACATAATCAATAATGTAAATGGCATCCTTACTTCTAATTCTCCATTCGCATACCCACCATACGAAATTTAATTTAGTGAGAAACCATATTTAAGTACATCCATCCTTCAATACACGGGAAGGGCAACCATTCAAATCGTACAATATCTTTAGAATATTGTCATTGGGAAGTCATGACTAATCCTTGAGCTTTTTTTAAGGACAACCATTCAAACCGTACAATATATTTAGAATATTGGCATTGGGAAGTGATGACTAATCCTTGAGATTTTTTTTTGACTAATCCTTAGCCTTTTTTTAAAGCAGTTTATACTCCTACCAACCACTTTATTCTGGTTTATTTGAGATTATCATAGTAGGCAGCCCACCCATTGACAAGGACAATCAATTGTTTGTTTTTTCTTTTTTAAAATTTAGAATAAAATACAAGTTTTAAAAAGGTCTTCAAAAGTGGTTAATCAAACCTTTATTGGCTACTATCAACTGGATTATATTTTTTCACTAGTTTAACGAGGTAGTCATCCAACAGGCCTAGCCATTTTGAGTAATTGAACAAGGACAACCAAGTGATCAAACAACTTAGTCCTTTTGGGTGAAAATTTTAGGGTAAAACACATGCTTTGAAATATTTTTCAAACTAATCATTCTAAACCTTTTGGATAATAAAATAGTTAACTGTATAGAGAATCAAGCCCAAGCAACACACTAATTTTTATCATTCCAACTATATTTTTGGGTAGTTTAACCCAACCCTAACCATATAAGGAATCATTCATTTATCAACGATTCAAGGTTATGTATAGTGGCGAATATTCATAAATTGTAAGAATATTAAGATTTCCAAAATTGGAAATTGGCAAATATGAGGACCCTAGACGTCAGCCCATTCGCATGAAATTCTTAGGACAAATTTTTTCTTAGGGTCAATTTGTCACAATATATCCAAACATAAGAATATTTATCTTTTTGGAAGCTCCTTTTAAGCCTGATCTAATTGTGATGTTTTTATGAAGTATTAAGGTGATTTAATAGGTCAAATTTTACCTCAAAGATAATTTTACTTAGGCTTCAAATACCCCAAATTTGGTGTGAATATTCACTTAAGATTCACCTTGATTTTTCTTGATTTTAGTTAAGATTCACTAGTTTTTACAAATACATTTCGAATCCAATCTCTTATACATAACCCTTGTTAAAATAATAAAAGATACAACTTGCAACCACGAAACGTCAAACTTCTATTGTAGTAAATTCTAATTTTGGTAGAAATCATAGAAGTTTCATATAAGAGCAATGCTTTGTAGATCCATCTTATCTCCTACATGATTGTAATGTTTTCAAATATCATCTTCATTTTTTGTAATATTAAAATTCATTTTAGTACTTGATTTGAAATCATAGAAGTTTCATATGTAATGCTTTGTAGATCCATCTCTTTTTTGGTCAATATTAAGAGAAAATAGGGTTTTGAAAGGGGTTCCATAACCTTTTACAAAGCACGCAACACAACAAATAGATAAAATAGAACAAACACTATGAAAAAAAAAAAGGAGACCACAAACCCAAGAAAAACTAGATGAATTGACCAATGAGAGAACCGAGATGGTTCTAAATCAAAGAATCAAATTCATGAATAATTTCTCTAGACATATGGGTAGCCTCCTCAGCATAATCCAAGGCCATTTTAATAGAGCTCCAAACTGCACATTGCTTGATTTCCATCAGGTGCAGATTATGCAGGATAGCACTTTTCTTTATTGCAAATTTACGCAAAGAGCACACATCAGTTATTAGCTTATATTTGGCTGATAGTCTAGGAATAAACTCTACCTCATCATCCTCAACATCTCTTAATTCAAGGGGGGATGATCCTGCCAACTCTCTCCTCTTGCCACTCAGTATAACTGATTTGTGAGTGCCACTACTTTTCATAAAAACACCACAGAAATACTCTCCATAGTTGAAGAAGATACAAGAGACACCTGAGGGCTTTTAACCACCTTAGTGGATAAAAAATTCACCGTGGATCCCCACACGCCTTTTGTAGAATTAAACCCTTTGTGAGGTAACTTTTCTGAACCTGATCCCAAGGAAAGGGATTATGCATCATCAAAATCTAAACTTGAATTAACCAAGACCCGAGAGAGATCACCATGTGCAGGAATGGAAAGGGAGCTCAAGGATTTTAAAATTTCATCCACTTCAACCCCATTCTCCAAAGTAGCACTTTCAAAAACTAGAAAAGTCAAGCTCTGGTGTACGGGATCCTATCCCCACCCACCTTGTACAGTTAGCATAGAATTACACATCGAGTTGAAAAGGAACAAAGGGATATTCATCCTCCTCTATCGATGAATATGATTGAGAAAAATGACATGAAAATTTTTAATAATGTTGTATGAAGAATCTAAAGTTAAAAATTCCATTATCACTTTAATCACCTTACTCAATAGTGTAGGCAAGGCCTTAGCACTAAAACCATTCTGAATTCTTGGTTGGAATTTATCTTCATCAGAAAAGATACGAATATCTTGTAATAATGAGTGTCTCTCCCAATTATGAGGCACTCCATATAACTCCAACCCAATGGTGTGACTGACCAAATTTGTCGAGACCTCAAAAGATCAAGATTTAAGACGAACCCAACCATCCTTCCAAATAACAACCATCCACTTACAGAGGATAGGATTATGGCCATGGAATTTTTAGACATAGTCCATCAAACTCTCTCTCTCAGAATGGACAAAACATACTCATCTATTGAAAAAAATGTGGACCCTCGATTTGGACTACCTAGAATTTCACTTACAAACCCTAGATTTACCCATATTCAGAAAGGACACGAGACACCAGGTAAAAATATCAATGGGAAACCACTCAGGGAAGCCAGGAAGAAATTTTACCACCCACACAATATAGCATAACAGGCCCCAAACATGACATGAGAATAAAAACACCAACTCACCCAATCCAGGCCAAACGGAGCCACCAAAGTCAAATATGTATAACCATCCCTTCAACATATCGTGAGCACCAGGAATACCAGAGCTTCTCCACAAGGACAGAGAAGGGAGAAGAGCATACATGAGAAAAAACAAGAACATAAAAACATAGGGAACTCAAAAAGCCCCACTATAGACATGGGCCAACTTTTATGAATAAGGGAAGAAGAAAAACTACCACCCGGTCCCTGACCTAGATGAAAAACCCCACCACACCTCCAACTGGCACAAAGAGAGAAAGGAAATAAATATGAGGAGCGTAGACTAGAGGACACCTTGCAAACAACCTTTCCAAAGGAGATAAAAGAAAAGTGAATATTCCAAGGTACAAATTCCAGAGAAGAAAGGACATGAACCAATCTCGATGAAAGGGGAAATCGCCATCCTCTGGGCCTACCTAAAAATGTAAATAGAAAGGAAGCCACCAAAAATCTATGCAAATTGGAAAAGGCACCCATGGAGACACCCAAGGCCAGTTCGCAAACCAAATCCCGTACCTCAAGAAAAAAGCAAAAGGACCTCGAGTAGATAAAACCTTCCTGGAGAATCTTGGGAAGCTTTGAGACATTCTCTGACAACAAAGGCACAAATATGGGCGAGTTTTTGGATTTAAAATTTGAAAACTAGGCACTTCAAAAGTTCCATGGGGGAGAAACTCAATCGCCCATCCACTATGACTAATACTCGAAAATCCCATCCCCTTAGTAAGAAAGCACTAGCCACCAACCACCCATTAATGAACGTAATTATGGATGCAGTTGATGACATCAAGAGGGAAACCCTCTGCCAAACCATGAATCCCTAAAGATTTATCCCCATATTTTTCATTAAATCCACAGCCAAATTTATTTCTTTGAGAATGTGCTAAATTTGGATCTCCTCTAGAGTGTGAGACAAACCCATAGCATCATCAATTAAATTAGCCACTTTCCAACTGATATGGTAGGAGCCATTGAGCATACTGATGACGTTTAATGAATCACCTTCAATAATAGCTCTTTTGAAACCAAAATCGTTTAAAAGTGTCAACCCAAGGAAATTCACCCTCGCCTCAGCTACATGAGAAGAATTCATACTAATAGGTTTGGCATAGGTAAGGGCCAAGGTTTCTTTATCATAACGAATTACCCCTCCCACACCATCCAAACCAAGATTACCTTTAGAGGCCCTGTCAAAATTAAATTTAACCCAGCTAATAGGTGGAGGGGTCCAACGAACCAGGATTCTGGGATCACACGTAGGAGGATGGTGATCCACATGCCCAAAGTCTAAACTTTGCTCCACCAAAATTTCACTGGGAATGGAAGCTTCTCGCAGATCCAACTCCAAATTGGCACACAAAACATTCTCACCATATTTTTCAAAATGTGAATACACAAATTATGAGATGAGAAAACTTTATCCCTAAATACCTTGGCATTCCTTGCCTTCCAAACACCCCACATAACATGTGGAAGTGGAAATATCCAAAAGCACCTTAGCTTTGGCGATGATAAGGGGGGAACCCACTATAAAATACAATCTATCACAGAGTTAGAAAAAACCCAACTTACACCCAACCACCATAGGATAGACAAATAAAGACTTCATAATTGAGGAGTAAGTGCAAGGTCGATTCCCATGCATATTTACACATATAGCATCTATTAACCAAGCACCAACCTCTTTTATGAAGATTCTCGATCGTAAGAATCTTGTTTAGAGCAGCCAACCAGAAAAACATGTTTACTCTAGGAGTTAGGTGCTTAAGCCAAATGGAGCCATGTGGGAAAAAACCACCACCATCCTCACTAAGAAGCTCATAGGTAGTCTTCATAGAGTAAAATCCTGCACTATCTACCTTCCAGATCATATGATCCTCCATATTGACTTGTCAAATTACATAGAGATGGAGCTCCTCCATGAGTAGAGACCACAATTGAGAATCCCTGATATTCCTCACCATCCTTGGAGTATTAGACCAAACAATTCTATTCCCATGGACCTCAGTGAAATCCACAACATTCTCTAATACGATAGCCTTGGACCCATCAATAAGATCCTTGAAACGATTATCTTCATTCAGAGGTCAATCTCTCAACCACACATCATCCCAAAATTTAACTTGCCTCCCATTACCAACAATCCACTTACTGTTCTAGTTAATAAAATTCCTCGATTTAACTAGGTTGTTCCAGAACGCAGAACCTCCATAGGGGAGAAAATCAGAAATAAAGGAATCAAAATTATACTTGGCCTTCAAAATTTGACACCATAATCGACTATCATTGGAGGTGACCTTCCAACCTAGCTTTGCTACTAGGACCTTGTTCATTCTATCTACACTTTTCAAATTCAAACCCCCAACATTCTTCTTTCTACAAAGTTGCTCCCATGAAATGAGATGGAACCTACCTTTGAGTTTTGATTCTACCCATAAGAAAGCTTTATAATCTTAGATGCCACTTTCCCTCAAAAATGGAATAAAGATATAAAACAGATCAGGATACTCTATAGAGTGCTCTGAAACAAACCTGTTTGAAATTTGAGTTAATTTGAGGCATTTTATGTTGTCATTGATGTCACATAGATCATTGACGTCACATTGAGTTTTGGTGGCAAAAGCAGTTCATAGATAATCATCTATGATATTTCGGAGAGCATGGATATATACAGGGTTTTTATGAAAACCAAGGTAGGCAAAATAAAATATTTTATTTAAAACCATGGTGGGCTTATGTGGAAAGGGCTTTTCTTAAAAGCCAAGGTGGAATTTCATTTCATCGAAAAAGGACCTCCAGTGATGAAGATATTAAAGTTAAAGTTTAAAATTAAATTAATGGAGGGCTGACCTATGTGCAATTAATGGAGGGTGGCATATATATATGTAAAGGTTTCAATTTATTTCAAAAAATGGGTATATTATATATCGTCGAAAATATTATTTTGAGGGTTATTTGACTAACTTATAGAAGGAGAAATAAGGTGTGTAAAGATATATTTATGATTTTACAAAGGGGTTCTAAAAGTGAAGTTTGCCTTGTTCTTTTTCAAGAGGATTAATTCTTTCATGAGGTGACAAGGTATGCAATATTGTGATTTATTTTATTTTATGGTATAAGTGGTTTTGGGAGTGAAAAGTTTATGCAATGTTTTAATTTATTTTATTTTATGGTACAAGTGGTTTTAGGAGAGATAAGGAAGTCGTGCAATTAAAGGCCTTGGTGATGATTATTGGAAAGTGGAGTAATGTTGATTATTTTGTGATCTACTAACCCTTGTGAAGATTGAAAAAAGAATTTTATGATTATGGCAGATTTATAAAGAGGTTTTTTCATATTCATAAAAGGTATGGGCACATTTTCCTATTAATTGTTTATGGTGGTTGATTTTTGAAATATCATTGGAGGGAAAAGGATTGTTTGTGGTTTCCTTTTCAAAATTGGTTGATTGAATGCATCAAGGTTTTTTTTATTGAGAGTTGTGTTTAAACCTTGTATTATAAGCATAGTTGTTGAAGCCCATTTATTGTGAAATAACTTGAGTTAGAAAAGAACATGAGTATCATTGTTATGTGAGATTTTTGGTTGAGCATTTTTGGAAACATTTGAGTTGGTTGATACATACTTGGACTAGGGTTGTATGAGAGAGAGTTATCCCTTGTGGTGATTGGTTGAGTTGAGTTGATTGAGCCTAGTCAAGTGATGTGTGAAGTGATTGTTCAAGTTCTATGAAACAGTCTATTCCATCATTCTATGTTGATTTGAGATTAAGGTTAGAACATATTGAGTCTCTAACAATTCTCTTTATGGTTCTATAAGACTTGAGTTGAGTTGAGGTTGACTTGAATTGAGTTGAGGTTGACTTGAATTGAGTTGAGGTTGATTTGAGTTGAGAGTGAGATTAGAACATATCGAGTCTCTAAAAATTCTCTTTATGCTTCTATGAGTTGATTTGAGTTGAGTTGAGATTCATTTGGGTTGAGAGTGAGTATAGAATATATTGAGTCTCTAACAATTCTCTTTATTCTTCTATGAGTTGAGTTGAGATTGATTTGGGTTGAAAGTGATATTATAACATATTGAGTCTCTACCAATTCTCTTTATGCTTCTATGAAGTTAATTTGAGTTTAGATTGCCATTCATTGTTGAGCTCGTTTTGAGTACTACTTGAGCATGATTGATTGAGCCTTTGAGAAGGCCTTTGGGACAGATTTGAGGATATTATTGGGACAAATTTGAGGATAATTTTTGGACAAGTTCTTAGTGAGCTTGTTGGAGTAGATTTGGGCAAGTTCTTGGTGAGCTTGCTAGAGCAGATTTGGAAAATTTCTTGGTGATCTTGCTAGAGTAGATTTGGGTAAGTTCTTGGTGAGCTTGCTAGTGCATATTTGACAAGTTGTATGTGATCTTATTAAGCAAGTTTTGTGTGAGCCTATTGAGAAGGTTATTAGTGATCCTATTGACATATTTTTGGAGGTGACAGATTATAGAGGACAAAGTCTCAGTGAATAGAGATCCAACAGTTAGCATAGTTGAAGATAGATCTGAGTGAGAAGTCTTCAAGTGGAGAGAGGTCCACCAATTAGTGCAGCAGAGAGATAAATTCTTTTAGAAGATAACATAGCCAGAGCAGAAGGGGAAAGAGTTCTCCTGTGGAAGATATCCATGAACTTGATATTAGGGGATCAATCTTGATTCCATATTTATTTCCTTTCAAGGCCCTAATTAGCCTATTCTCAAATTTATGCTCCTTTGGATCTTTCTTTGGTTCTTCCTCATTATGAACCTCTAGCTTGTCTTCTTCCACAATATCATTATCAGAATCCAGATCCATAAATTTAGAGGGATGTATTTCCCTCATACAGTCCATCATTCCAGTTAACTGAGAAACTTGTACCAGCATCTCTTACATATTTCTATTGAGCTAGGTATAACCTCCTATTCCTCTCCTCATGCTAATCTGATACAAAAAAATATGAATAGCAAAATAATTGTAATCAACAAGATTACCTTATCTCCCCAGCAAGATCCAACTTGCTCTGATACCAAATGGTGTAAATATAGCTAGAAGAGGTTAGAACAAGAACCTCTAATCGCATGAAATTATAACAAAAAAACAAAGCAAAAGATAAAATTCTCAATCACATAAAAGTTACGATAGATGGAAATAATCTGATAAATGTTTTCTTTCTCATTCCTACATTTCACCCCTTTTACAATGCAATACAAAGGGAATATATATCCCAAAATAAACCCTAAAACAAAACCCTAAATCTTAAGCCTAAAAATAAAAAAATTATTTTATTTATTTTTTATTTATTTTATTATTTTTTTTCTAGGCTATTTCGTCTTTAGTGCCAAAACCTAAATCACCCAGAAAAACTTTGATAGCCCTCAAAATAGGTATTCACCTTCATATGATGTATTAATACTTCTATAAAATCTCAACACCTACCTATGCCCAGATAAAGAGTTATTCTATATTTGTTTTCATCCAATTTTCCAAAAAAAATACTAAATCCCATTTTCAAGGCACTAGATGAAAGAATTAGAACTTGAAAAAAACCAAAAAAAATAACTAGATGACTAGAGTGGTCTAGCCCATGGTATTTCCATCTCTTTATCTAGCTCCTCGTAAAATTACAAGCCGATCCAACAGTCGGATCAAAAGTTACACCTTCTAGAAGATAGGCTCCTGCATCAGAGCGTTGAACATCCCTTATAGCCACACAGAAATCTTCCCCGCATATGTGCTAAAATTTTTGGAAAAATACAAGGGGGAAACCATCTAGTCCTAGTGCCTTGAGGGGACCCATCCCCTTGACTACTTCAAATTTTTCTTCATTAGAGAAGGGGGTTAGAAGCCTTATGTTCCAATCAGTAGAAATAATTGAAGGGATTGCTTCCAACATTTCAGCTTCAGTTGGGAGGTCACAAACAGGAACCGGACAGATTAAATTTCTAAAAAAATCTACCACTTCCTCCTGAACCTCCAATACATCAGATGCAACACTACCACATCTTCTATATATTTCTATTATTCTATTACGACCTCTTCTACACAGAGTAGAGGTATGAAAGAAACGAGAATTATGGTCTTCTTTTTTAAGCCACAACTCCCTAGACTTTTGTTTCCAGAACAACTCTTCTTGCGCTTGCCTGTTATGATAATCCGCTAGCAAGGATCTTTCTTCCATCAACAAATCCTTAGAGCAACCATGAACCTCCATCACAACTTTGATATCTTTCAATTGTGCTTTCAATATTTCCTTTTCTCTAAACAAATTCCCAAACAAGAATTTGTTCCACAGCTTAAGATAATTTTTGAGTCTTCTAATTTTATTAGTCAACCGAAACATTCCCTCCCCCTCGATATCTTCCTACCACCATTCTTTTAAATGGGATTCAAAGTCAGGGTGCGAGCACCACATAACTTCAAATCTAAAAGGGCGAGGGAGGAATGACAAACCATCAGGGACTTCCAACCAAAGAGGATTATGGTCGACTCAATCCTGGGTAGTGCAGACAAAGAAGCATCACCAAACAAATTAATCCTATGAGAAGAGACAAAAATTCTATCCAATCTTCTCAAAATCAAACTTTCACTCGAGCACCGATTACTCCACGTGAATTTCACCCCTTTAAGATCCAAATCCTAAGGCTTAGTAGAGTTAACAAATTCAGGAAAAAAATACAAGCTTCTTTCATCCACCGGATTGCCACCCCTTTTCTTAGAGGGATAGAGAGGAGAGTTAAAATCACCAACAACAACCCAATCTTCATTCTTAAAGGTGCTTCACATATCAAGGAGCAACTGCCAAAATTTTTGTCTATCAATATACAAATTAGGGGCATAAATATTGGAAAGGACCCATCTCCTGTTAGTGATTTTACACCAAAACAAAATATTGATAATCCTACTAGAAGAAGAAATAACATGGCCATCAAGACACGATAGATTCCAAAAGGAGAGAAGACCACCAGAGGAACCAACTACCTCACTTGCCATAAAACCAGAAGTCCTTCCACACTAGCTTATGAACAGACTCCCATGAAGAAGAAACTAATTTGGACTCTTGAATACACAAGATATTTGGAGAATTATCCCTTCAAAATGAAGCAAGTAACCTTTTCTTAGAGGAGCTATTGAGCCCTCTAACATTCTAGGAACTAATTTTCATTGGAAAATTAGAAAGAGAGTTTCTTGCCCACCCCCTAGGAGGAGAGGATTTGAAACCATCCAGCTTCAAAAGCTTATCACCAATCCCTTCTTTCACCATCAAAAGAGCCTGACCACCATTAGCCACTGCATCATCCATCGACCTCTTCTTGTCTAACTTACTAGGGGGCCTATCGGGCCTCTTAACCATCCCAGTATCCACCCCTTTATTACGGTGGATTCTAGTCTTGGGACCAAGCAATCCTTTATCCATTACAGATGGTGTAGAAAGAGACAGGCTTTGACCCCCCACCAAATCAGATACTTCACCCTCCAACGGGAGAGGGGAATTCAAGACATTTTCGAGAGTAGAAAGATCCTTAAGTGGAGAAGCCGTAGAGGCCATCGGAGAAGAAAAGACCACCTCTACTTGAAACACATGAGCTCCATCATCCTTCTCCACCTCTAGACACCCAAAGGAATTAGAGAGGTAAATCAACAACTTGACCCACCGGATCATCATGAAGGACCACCTCCAGATTATGAGGGTAGGGGTTTGGGTAACCCTTCTTATCTTGCGCCAACTCCTTACAAGAAAAAATAGGAGCCTCATTAGCTTTCTTCAACTGGGAAGGAGAAGAAGTAATCTCTTTACCTTTCAATGACCCTAGAGGTTTCTTATGCAAAACCTTCTGCTTTTTAAAAGGGGTCTATTTCAGAACAAAATCCATGTTGGCCCCTCGCTTCAGATATTTAGGAGCAGGAAGGTTGGTCGACTTGTTCTGGGGGTAAAAATTTTGATGGTGACCCCAATATCGCACAACTTACATGCCTGTGGCTTATTCTCATAGACCACAGCCTAACTCCATGATCCCAAATGAGAAACAAGCTCCACAAAATTAGGAAGGTTCCTCTCAATGTCCACCATGATACACATTCTAACGTACTACCTCCATTCCATGGACAAAGAGACTTTATCAAAAGAAACAAAATCACCTATAGTGCTAGCCACCGCTCTAAAAATAGACTCGTGCCACAAATACGTAGGAAATTCTGGCAGACGAATCCAAACTAGGACCAGATTGACCCTCTGGGTCACCAAGTTAAAATCATGGCCCCACTTTCTGAGATAAATATCATGTTTCTCGTAAAACCAGGGGTCACCCTCCAAAATCTTACTAGAGTCCTTCTCACAAGAGAGTCTAATAAAAAAAAAGTTTTGAGGAAGAGTGGCTAGATCCAAAGAGCCACGAGAATTCCACCGAGACATGGCCTAGCGTTTAAGCGCATCCAACGATGGTCTGCCTCCGACTAGTTTACCCACCAAATCTCATGAACCTTTCCTCAATAGGCAGATGCGAATTTGGCTAGAGTCCACATTAACTTCATAGGGAGCAAATGACTCACCAAAGGACACCCCAACAACCATCTAAGCAAACAAAAGCAGAGAAGAGGAAGATATCTTCTCTTCCTTCCCACGACCATCAATTTTCCCCACCACATTGGAACACACCTTACCCGGGTCCCATGATTGAGATGGGCCAACCACTCCATACTTACGAGACGAAAACAAGTCACTCAAATTGATGTATGATATATCCAAGATTTCCTCCTCGCTCGCGGAAGCTCCAGAGTACCACATCCTCGCTCCCAGAAGCTCCAGTGTAAGACATCCTCGCTCCCAGAAGCTTTTTAGTACGACATCCTCGCTCGCATAAGATCCATCTTATCTCCTACTTGATTGTAATGTTTTCAAATATCATCTTCATTTATTTTAATATTAAAATTCTTCAACCCAAGTGGAAATGTCAAACCTACTTTCACTTTTGCAATTGTCTAGAATAGTAAAAATTGTAATTATTATAATTCAAGAGAAAACGTTTTTCTACTGAATACGGAAATAACAACGCGGAGGCAATTTCCTGCCGTCATCGATGGACATACGAAGCAGGTACTGGGTAGATACTTTCAATCCTATAATGTTATATATTCTACTCAGATATATCTAGTCACGCGATTTTCAGATATTAAAATCCACAGGCAGAGCAGAGTAAGTAATAAGTAATGTAATCTAAGTGGCAATTTCTGTCTAAGATCTAGGAAGCCTCCATGGTTGCTTCTGCTTCATTTCATCCTCTTTTTAATTTACCACGCCTATATAATCCCTTGATACCCACCCAGTTCATCAAAACTTTCAGCTCACGATCTCATTCTTCTTTGTAGCAAATATAGTCTTCCTGAGGCCTCTGCCTAGTTTCCTTCCTTCTTTATTGGGCTCTACAAAGAGATCGGCATATCGAGGCATATTGTCGATGAAGAGCGATATGGCAATTTTGGCGACTCTGTTATGTTTGCTTCTGATTGCCTTCATTGCGAGCGGTGAAGCAAGACTTCTGGAGAATGACGTTTTGATCGGCCTGGGAAATCCGTCGGCCTTCGATCCCAGGCTAAATTCCGCCGTGACGGATGCAGGCTCGGCCGCTTTGAAGGATCCGGCGAAGAAAGCCGGACTGCCATGCGACGAAGGTGAGATGAAGCCGTGGAGCGCCTCTGCACAGAATACCAAAGACGAGAAGAACATGCTGACGTTTAGGTTTAAGGAGAATCGAACCGGGGCTGATGCGAAGAAAGAATCGCCTAAAGCGGATGAGGCGGTGTACAACGTTCTCCCCAAGGGTCCAACGGCGCCTTCTGGACCGAGTCCCAGAGGGAATAGCAAGGTCAACGGGCAGGGGCTCTCTGTATCTCATCACAGCCCCAGGGTCGGTCACATGCAGGTTTATGATATTGCCAAATCACGTCGGAGAGGCGTAGCGGGTCACATGCAGCAGGAAAAGGGTGGTAGCAAGAAACGAATACTGGGGTCTACTCCAAGCTCAGGAGGCGGTCACTGACAATCACATATCAACTACCACGTTACAAAGCAATTCGTTAATCATTTTGGTGCACCTCCTGCTCTGCATCCAAAACATTTTGGGATTGCAGCCATCAGAAGTTTGTAGGAAATAAAATGACACGAATGGTTGTCAGGTATTTCATGTAAACAAATATTCTTTATTCCTTTTCAAGGTTACTGTAACTTGGGACGTATTGTATTCAGTTAATCAAAAAATAATTAAACTTTTTGGAGTGTCATTTGTTGTAACACGAACAATCTTCTCTTTTATTTTTACAAAGATTAATAATTAACTAAAATACGGTTTTTGAAATTTATTTATATAAGATACTTCTCTTAAAAATTTGTATCATTTCCAATACTCACTATATATTCACAGCTGCTTACAAAGGAGAATGCAAACGCCTCTTGAAGGTTAAGGAATCTTTAGATTTTCCAAGATTATAGGTGTGTCGGATTGTGCAAGGGAAGAAGAGAATGTGAATGAAATTGCCACTTCAACAGGCCAAGCTAATTCGCAATTCCTGCCGCCATGAAGGTAGGCTCGTGGGAAACTCAGTTCGTAGCATAAAGAATTTTATTTTATATAAGAAGTATTGTTTTTTATTTCTTTCTTACACTGTGATGCTTGCTGTAACTCTCCATATGGTCATAATGTACGTTTTCGGTAGTCGTATACATTTTGCGTGTGTACAATGAAATTCACCTTTGCGAGGTATAATTGTACAATAAATAAAAGTCTCAGCCGTTAAAGGTTCCATTTGGTGATTCAGCTCTTTGCTAAGGGCTCTCTATATCATTTAGAGTTTATGGGTATTTATTTGTTTGTACAGTGGATTCCTACAAAAGGAATTCGTGCGTCGACAAAATTTTTGTGGCGTGGGTTGTAAGAAAAAATACAAAGGGTTCTTGGCATTTCCACAAATAATTTATATTTGTTATATTCTAATTGCAAAGGATTTATTTGTTTAAAAGTATACTGACCATAATGTAAAGAAAATTAAATTGATGAAAACCTTTAAACACGTAATATCTTTTTAAATGAAACGAGGTGCATAGCTCATAAGATTATAAGTTTTAAAAATAATTGAAGGAATAATTAGGTGGTCTATGCATTTTTCGTAATCAACCAACCTATTTTTTGGGTGAAAATTTTAGGGTAAAGCGCATGTTTTGAAAGAGTCTAGTCGTGCATAGAATCAAACTAAGAAAATCCACTAGTTAATACCAATTGACCAATATCTTTTGGGTAATCAAACCTAGGCAACTCACCCAATGGGTCTAGCTCTTTCAAGCAATTTAACTAGGATAACTAATCGGCTGCTACAAATTGACCTAGCATTTTTTAATACATTTTTTAGGATAAAGCATGTGTTTGAAAGGGTCTTTAAACCAATTGCCCTAGCCCTTTTAGGTAATCAAACTAGACCCTATTCCTACAATGAATCAAATCAAGATAGTCCATTGGTTGCTACCAACCAATCTATCCCTTTTGAGTAATCAAATTGGAGTAGCCCAACCAATAGCCTAGCATTTTTGGGTAATTAAACTAGGACAACCAATTGGTTGCTACCAACCAGCCTAGCCGGTAAAGCATGTGCTTTGAAAGGGTTTCCAAACCAATCATCCTAGACCTTTAGGGTAATAAAATTGGACCCTAGTCATATAGGTAATTGAATAAGGGTAGCCCACTAGCTACTACTAATAAGTCTATCTCTTTTGAGTAATCAAACCTGGGGTAACCCACCCAATAGGCCTAGCTATTTTGGGTAATTGAACTAATGTAACCAAATGGTCACTATCAATTGGTCTAGCCCTTTTGGTGAAAATTTTAGTGTACAGCACGTATTTTGAAAGGGTCTCCAAAACTATTACCCTAGCCCTTTTCGATAATTGAATTAGACCGAAGTCATACAAGGAATCAAATAGGGGTATCCCACTAGCTACTACCAACTGGTATCTCCCATTTGGGTAGTCAAATTGTGGAGCCCACCTAATGGACCTAGCCCTTTCAGGTAATTGAACCGAGAAAACCAACTAGCTACTACCAATTGGCCTATGATTCAGGTTAAACTTTTAGTGTAAAGCATATTTTTTGAAAGGGTCTCTAAACTAAACATCATAGACCTTTTGGGTAATCAAATAAGACCCTACCCATATAGGCAATCGAATTGGGGTAACCCATTGATTGCTACCAATAAACCTATGCCTTTGAAACCTTGGTGTCTCATATCACCAAAAATATAATGATAAATCACTACATTGGGTATTTTATAATTTTGGAATTTTATAAAATAGTTGGAATGATTCAATTAAAATATTTTGAACCTCTAAAAATTTTCTAAGTCTAGGATAACAACCAGTTGAAGAATGATGAAAGAATTCATGAAATCATTAACAATTATACTAAAATTTGGTATTTCATGTGTAGAGGAGGTCAAAGTAATCATGGAATGAGACCAATGAGACCTAAAATAATCTTAGGTAGGCAAGGAAACAAATAGAGATGATATTTTAGAATATTGAGGTTCTCTTTGCTCTCCCTTTTCTCCTAGTTCTCCTTGATCCTTTCATGCTCTTTTTTTGTTCTTTGGCTATGTGGGTGATGTTATGTCATGTTGTTAGTTACATAGGGTAGGACACTCTTTTTGAACTAATATTTTTTTTGGTATTGGTGTGGATAAGGAACTAATGTATTGTGGTCCTCTTTGTTATCTTGGTTCTTTTTCTTGTCTTACTTTTATTGCAGTTATGCTTTTGACGAGGTCTTATTTGCTTGGTGTAAGTCTCACAAGGTGGGATAACTTATTTCTATTATTTCTTATATTTGTATGTGGAAATTGTGGCTTCCATCTTGTAAAATATTTATGGACCATTTTAAAACCCATTCCTTTACCTAATCAAAAGAAAAGGACAACAACCAATTTACTCTACAAAGGTCAATTTACTCTAGAGGTGGTTTTCTAGAAAGATGAAGTGAATGGCTTGTAGGATCAATATTCTAAGAAAACATTGGTAAAGCCCTAAGTAACTAGAGTGATTCTCTCACCTCCTAGAAATGATTTCTAATGGACTAGTACATGGGTAAAAAGACAAATAAATCCTAAGGAAAATATTTGAAAGTGATATTTTGCATGTAATAGTGTCATGACTCATATTAAAAGTATTCTAAGACCTTTAGGAGTATAATTGTAAGTATTTATAATTTAGGCATGCATATTTTTGTTAGATATACCACCAAATATTTAATTTTATTACGAGTAAGAGTTCATCATCTCAAATAACTCAAGGATAAACATTTTCTATAAATAGAATCCATGGGCTTCATTGTAATCATCTTTTTGCATTGAGGTATTTAGAGCTACACTCTATGAAGCTCACATTATGATCTTCTATTCATGATATTGATGATAAATTGATGTCTTTCAATGATACTTTCCTCCTAGATAACAGAATGCACAATGATTGTCGAGCAACCCTTTTCCATATTATCATTTCTCTTGTTATTTTCACTCATATGAATGGAAACATGTTATTTTTATTTGAATATATCATGTGTTTATTGATCATACACTCTCATTACTATGGTTTCAACCGTATTTAATTTCAATAAAGTCATGTTGCTAAAGAGCAAATTTCTATTACGTCCAATCTAGATAGTTTGTAGTACAAATTACGTTAAGTAATAGTAGGATATAATAAATGATAAAAATTTGTCTATTGATATTAATATTTATCTATTATTCAATGGTTTTGGATCATATTCCTTCATATAAGAATGATCATCCATGATGACCTTATTACCTCTATACTCATTTTAAATAATTTTAGCTCTTTAGGAGTAGTTAAGTTCTTTGGATTATTGCCTAGTATTTGATTTTTTGACACATTATGTATTTTTAATAAGTTATTCTTTATCTAGAGATAACACAACCTATTGAATAAAACCATAAACTATAAGTTTGTTAAACATAGTATACATGATAACCTAGAAATATGTGATAAGGTAGTCATTTTTATCACTATTACATTTTAATAAAACCTATTAAATGCTCATCATTTTATATATATGGGTTTTAATGATTAATGCCTTGAATATTTTGTGAAAATTATAATTTGAAAATTTTCTAAATATCCTTAAAAATAAAGCAAAAATAAAGATTTGTTTAAAGTCATGGTATTCATTTAGTTCTTAACTAATCTAAGCATTCTAAGAGGATGATATTGATCAAATTAGACATATAAATATAAAATTTAACTATATTTTGACTAATTTTAAATGAACTTTAAATATTGTAAATAACTAAATGAATACCATGACTTTGAACCAATAAAAAATAATGATGAGTTTTTTATTGGATCTCCAAATGATAATATTTCAAGAGATCCTAACTATTTAGATCAACAACATAGGTTTAAGTCTTAGCTCATACTTAATAAATTACCATGACATCATATAAGTCATCTTTTTCAAAGTATTGAATTAATGGATGACATCATTCAAAAACACTCCCTCCAATAAAGCATTACAAAGGAAATTTTACTAGCTTCAAGCTCTCCTTGAATAAATAAGGATCAATTTATTATAACAAATGACCTCACCCATGTATCAAAATCACTTGGTATTATAAACATCTACTAAAATGAAGAGGATAAATCCATCCCTTTTAATGGACTAATGAGATAATATTAATACATCCACTCATCAGCCAATCAGGAAATAAATTATGCTTAACAAACAAAATTTTCTTAAAGGTATTCATAATTCCTAGAGAGTTTATTTTATCCATCCATTTTAAATCCAAGGCACTTAGTAGACATGTGGTTGTATTCCAAAATATACAATACTATCAATAATTGTTTAAAAAATAAACATCCAGTTGTGGCAGATATGCAACAATACCAAAGTCAAACATAGACATCAACAAAGTCAATGAAAAAAACCATGACAAATTTTAAAACATGAAATTATATAACTTTAGGAAGAAGACTAAACAAGTGGAGATATAACATTTTTTAGACTAACTTTAGAATTTCATGGTTCATTTTCATGAATTCCCTAGAGAAAGTATTTACACACACTAATAATAGATATAACATATGAAGGCATGAAGAATACGAATAGAAAAAACTAAAAATACCTATGCACTAGATGTACTAAATAAATTCTCTAAAAGATGATAGCTTAGAATGAGAATTTTAGAGACTTATCTAGATAAATACAATCAACCCAATAATCAAGTAACCACATATATACAGTTCTTGTGGTGAATTTAAAGGTATTTGTAAAACAATATGAAACAACTAAAATAAATTCTTCAACCATTGTAAAATTTATAATCAATGCAAAGTTAATAAATATATGTCAAATACTTTTACTAATTATACAATTAAATTGAATGAAGAAAAAATTACGATTAATTAATTGAATAGATTAATTGATATTGTTTGAAGAAATTTATAATTTACAGTATTTAATAATTTGGTAGATATAAGTGAAAATTATAAATTCTACTTGAAGATTGAAGTATTAATTTTTTTTGAATGGGTTCCTTTATGGAAAATAATAATGTTTTCCTTTTTAAATAAAGAATTATAAAAGGACCAAACTTTGCATAATAGAAAATAAAATGAAATCAATTCTCATTTTTGAAAAAATTTAATATATAGTGAACATAAAAATAGACGAACCAATATATGAGAGAGGAAAAGTAAATTTTGAAAAATATGATGTAAAATACCTTTTATGAAAGCATCTCCAAACCAATCACCCTAGCCCTTTTTCATAATTGAACTAGACCCTAGTTGTATAGGGAATCAAATTGTGATAGCCCACAAGTGCTACCAACTAGCCTATGCCTTTTGGATAATTGAATGAAGGTAGTCCACCCAACAGGCCCAACACTTTGAGTAATTGAACTAGGAAAACCAACTAGCTACTAACAAATAGGACAAAAGCACCAAATTATCTAGAACTTATATTTATATTTTTTACAAGGAAGAAAAATTATCTAGAACTTATATTTATTTAATGGTTCTATCAAATTTTCAAAATCGGATACACTACATTTTGCTCTTGTTCTTTAATAGATTAGGTTAGCTATTTTGGACTTATATTTTAATTTTATAGGTATTTTAGGTTTTTTTATGAAATCTACCTTGTTAGGGTATTAAATCTACATGTTAGTTATAAATATTTCGTAGATTTGTAAACTATCATATTATTTCATCATTTTTAGGATTTTACAATAAATTATTATATTTTGTAATTGATTTTGGAAATAAATTTAGTAAATTCGAGGCTTTTGTGAAGTATTTTATATCTTTAAAATTGAAGGTATTAAAATTCAGAAGCATATAGTAGCACCTTATGACAATTTTTTCTTCCTTGCATATCGTCTTCATATTTACATAAAGAAAAGGGAAATATTGTTATTCTATTTAAAAGAACATTTACATAGCTTAGGCTTGCATTATTGCATTCTATTCACACTTTGCATTAAATCACATAAACCTCACAAATACAATAAATAAAATGTGTATTGCATCTCCTTAGTTTTGGTTCAAAAATAAATATTTTTTTAGTTTTTGCAAAAGCATGTAGATTTAGGAAATCTTTCAGATGTCCTTGTATTCATTTGTAATTATTAGATTCATTTGAAAAGAGTTTCCTCTTCTAAAATTTTAGGTAATAAATATAAAAGTGCATATAGTATGTTCCTAGGTTAGTTTCTTTTGCATGCATATTCTTTCAACTCTTGTCTCGAGAAGTAAAAAATAAAGCATTTACATTCCTCACAAATATTGAAAATGAAAAAGCACTTAGATCTAGAGTGTTATATTTTTGCATCTCTTATCTACATTTTCATTGTCCCTCATCCTAGAATTTCATCAAAGATATAATATTATTTTGAACCTTGGGTGTATTATATTTAATACATCAAACATAGACTAGTAGAATACACCCTAAGAGACTTCTAAATATCAAGTGTGGGTGCATATGATTTTGTATCCCCACAAGATCTTTTTTTTAATATAAAATTCTATAAATTTAGCACTATTTCCATTTATCAAATGGCATTAGATCATTAAGAAAGAAAATTGGGTTCAAGTATTTCTAAGAAACACATGCATAATTATCAAGTTGTAATACATGCAATGGTCTAATTTACAACAAATAAATAGTAGATATAGAGGAATAATAACTCCTTAAATAAAGGTCAATTATAAAATTAGGTTGAAAATATCAAGTCCTAACTTGATTAGGATAAAAAGAAAAGGCGATAATTATTGGATATCTTGCAACTTGTGCAATGGAAAGACTAGTTGAGAAACATAAATTCAGCAAGAGAAATACTAACTCAAATATTGAGTAAAGCAATTCCAAGAAGTCTAGCAATCAAGAGATCATAAAATATCAAAGGTTCAAGAAGAAATAGCTAAATTGAAACGTAGACCAATGGCAGATCCAAGGAAAGGCTTTGAGATCAAAAGATTGAATTTCCTCTATGATGACATTAAAGCTTAAGTGACAAGTATAAAGAGGTACTTTAATATTGTAGCTAATGTAGCAAGCAACATTAGTCAAGTGCCTATAATCCTTAAGCAAGATGAAGAGGAACTGGATATGGAGGAGAAGTACCAAGAGGTACTCAAATTTTTGGCTATGCTATTAGTATCATAGGTCCCATAATTAGGGATATATAGAAAATACATGGTAAGGAATTTAAAAAAAATACTTGAATCCCATAGATACCTACAAACCTAAAAATATTTAAGTGTGATTAGGTGTGATTTAATAAATTGTAGTTGTTTATTTTTAATTGTTGGTTGTTGTAAGGATTAAGGTGCATAGTTGTCATTAAATGCAACCTTATCCATAACATGTGATGTATTGCCTATTTATAGGCCTTTGGTTATCAATGGAAATTAGTTTTTGGTTTATCAATTCCTTTTCTTTGTGCTTGCGATTGTTGTTCCATATCATTTGGTATCAGAGTTGGTTGAGAAATCAAGGCTAGTATCCTCTTTCCCTAGGTTGAGTTTGGTTTATATGGGGAATGATAACACCTTCATAGTTGTATCCATGGAGTTGCTTTCTTTAATTCAAGCACCTTGTTTTACAGGTCCTATAAATTGTCTCAATCTATCCATGGTTCTGTCCTACCTAGGCTGTGCACTTTTTGCTAAATCCAAAAGCTCCATCTACTCCATTTTTGTTTCATTTCATTTTCATACGAATTCGTGCTTTGGAGTTGCATATTTATAATATAATTTTTTGGTGTGATTTGTATTTTGTTGACCAAATATGTAATTTCATATTTTCCTCTGATGTGCTTGTATTGCATCATTTTTGCTTTTACGATGACACCTTCTAGATTGAGTCCCAAAGGTAATAGAAAGGTCAACGGTAAGAGGCTCTTTATATCTCACCATAGCCTCAGGATCAGTCACATGCAAGTTTATGATATTGCCAAGTCATGTCAAAGCAATGTAGCGGGTCACATGCAACAACAAATAGTGGTAAGAAGAAATGAATACTAGGGTCTATTCCAAGCCCAGAAGGTAGTCATTGAAAATCACATATCAACTACAACATTACTAAGCAAAATAAATAATTATATATGAATCACATTCACAACAAGATACAGACAAAGGAACGTTAATAATATTGGTGTGCACCCCCTGCCCTACATCCAAAACATTTTGGGATGGAAACCATCAAAAGTTAGTGTAGGAAATAAAATTACAAAAAAGGTTATCAGGAATTTTATGTAAACAAATATTTTTTTATTTTTTTAAGGTTACTGTAACTTGGGACGTATTGTATTAAGTTAATTAAAAAAATTTAAGTGTCGATGGGTGAGAATTTTTTGTTCTATTTACAATTAATTAAAATAATGTTTTTGAATTTTTATTTAAGATAATCAACTTCAAAATTTTTTATAACTTCTCATAAAAATTTGTATCAAATGATGGTTGCTTTTGTTTCATTTCCAATACTCACTATATATTCAATATGCTTCATTCCAATACTCTCACTATAGCTCAAGCCTTTTTTCTGGTAATTTAACTAGGATAATCAACTAGCTTCTACCAAATAAGACAAAAGCACCAAATTATATACAACTTTAATATATTTTCTACAAGAAAGAAAAATTATGTGGAACTTGTATTTATTTAGTGGTTCTATCAAAATTTCAAAATTAGGTACACTAAGTTTTGCTTTTGTTCTTTAATATATTAGGTTAACCACTTTTTACTTATATTTTTTTATAGGTGTTTTGGGTATTTTTATGAAATATATCTTTGTTAGGGTATAAAATCAGCATGTTAGTTATAAATTTTTGGTAGATTTGTAAACTATCACATTGTTTCATCATTTTTAGGGTTTTATAACTCATGATTATATTTTGTAACTAATTTTAGAAAGAAATTTAGCAAACTGAGGATTTTTGTGAAGTATTTTCGTTCCTTATATTTCATAAGCATATAGTAGCACCTTAGGATAATTTTTCTTCCTTGCATATCCTCTTCATATTTGCAAAAAGATAAGGGAAATATCATTATTCTATTTGAAATAACATTTAAACAAATTAGGCTTATATTATTGCATTCCATTTACACTTTGCATTAAATTTCATAAAACTTACAAATAGGATAAAGGAAATTTGTATTGCACCTTCTTAGTTTTGGTTCAAAAATAAAGAAATTTTAATGTTTGCAAAAGCATTAAAATTGAAAAGCATGTAGATTTAGGACATCTTTCACATGTCCTTGTATTCATTTATAATAATTAGATTAATGTGTAAAGAGTTATATTAGAACGAAATCTTGGTTTCTTGTTCCAAAAGTTTAGCCAATAAATACAAAATTGCATGTAGTCTACTTCCTAGGTTAGTTTTCCTTTGCATGCATATTCTTTGAACTCTTGTTTGGAAAAGTAAAAAAATAAAGCATTTAATTTCCTCACAATCATTAAAAATGGAAAAGCACATAGATATAGGGTGTTATATTCTTGCATATCTTATTTACACTTGCATTACATCCCTCACCCTTGCATTGCATTGAAATATAATATGATTTTAAACCTTAGGTGTATTCTAATCAATACATCAAACATAGACTGGTACGATACACCCTAAGAGCCTTCTAAATCCCAAGTGTGGGTGCACATGATTTTGTGTCCCCACAAGATCATTTTTAATATAAAATTCTATAAATCTAGCATTATTTCCATTTATTAGATGACATTAGATCATTAAGGAAAAAAATTGGGTTCAAATATTTCTAGGAAACACATGCATAGCTATCAAGTTGTAATACATGCAATGGTATGATTTAAAACAAAGAAATAATAGCTCTAGAGTAATAATAACTCCTTTAATAAATGTCAATTGGAAAATTAGGTTGAATATCTCAAGTCCTAACATAATCAGGGTAAAAACAAAACAATAATTATTGGATATCTTGCAACTTGTGCAAGGGAAAGATAAGTTGAGAAACCTAAATTGAGAAAGATAAATACTAAATATAAAATCTAAAGATAAGAAGTCTAGCAATCGAGAGAATATAAAATCTCAAAGGTTCAAGAATAAATAGCTAAATTGAAATAGAGATCAATGATAAATCCAAGAAAAGCCTTTGAGGTCAAAAGAGTGAATTTCCTTTATGATAACATCAAAGCTTAAGTGAACAATAGAAAGAGGTACTTTAATATTGTAGCTAATGTAGAAAGTAACCTTAGTCAAGTGCTTAGAATCCTTAAGCAAGATAAGGAGTAATTGGATATAGATGAGAAGTACCAAGAGGTACTCAAATGTTTGGCTTTGCTATTAGTATCATATACCCCATATTTAGGGATATATTGGAAGGACATGATAAAGAATTTAAATAAAATACTTGAATCTTAAAGATACCTACAAACCTATAGAGATGGGTTAGCCTTTTTGGATTTAAATTATGGACAATAGTGAAGGAAATTTAATGACTCATCACTATTAGATTTCTCAACATATTTGAACCTCAAATGAAACTCGTTTACAATGACATCATTTATTCAATGGTTGAATAAGAGAAGACCAATGTTGAAGTTGAAGATGCAACATAATAGGTTAAGAAGCTATATTAACTACATAGTAAGCTATAATAAATAGTGGTCAAACAAGATGGATTGTTAGAAAAACCCTTACAATAACTTGAAAGGAGATGTTGAGGATGTTGCCAACATTCACATGCAAGAGAATGAAGATGTAGAATATGATGGAGTTGATAGCATAAATGCAAGATAAAGAGAACCATGATTTAAAAAATTTATAGTAGAAGTCCTACTTTTAGAGAATCCATGATGATAGATAAAGTTAGGATCTGGAATCTCTTGTCAATCAATCTTGGTACCCCATGCCACTAAAATATAATGATAAGTCACTACAATGAGTATTTTACAATTTTAGAATTTATAAAATAGTTGGAGTGATTCAATTAAAATATTTTAAAACCCCAAAAAAATTTCTAAGTCAAGGACAACAACCAATTGAATAATGATAAAAGAATCCATGAAATCATTAACACTTATGCTAAAAATTGCTATTCCATGTGTAGAGGAGGTTAAATAAATGATGGAATGGGACCAATGGGATCTGAGAGAATATTATTCAATCAAGGAAACAATGGAGGATGAGGTTTCAAAGGATTGAGGCTCTCTTTGCTCTTCCTTTTCTCTTAGCTCTCTTTGATTCTTTCTTACTATTTTATTATTATTTGGCTATGTGGGTGATGTTTTTTCATGTTGTTAGTTACATAGGGTAAGATAATATTTTTGGCTTGATGGTTTTTTTGGTCTTGGTGTAGATAAGGAACCTATGTATAATGGTCATTTATATTCTCTTGGTTCTCCTTGTTCTTGTCTTACTTTTCTTACAGCTATGCTTTTGAGGGGGCCTTATTTTCTTGGTGTAAGTTCCACAAGGTGGGATAACTTGATTTCTATTATTTCTTAGATTTGTATGTGGAATTTGTATCTTCCATTTTATAAAATATTTATGGGCCCTTTCAAAACCTCTTTATTTACTGAATCAAAATAAGAGGACAACAACCAATTTACTCTACAAAGGCCAATTTACTCTAGGAGTGGTATTCTACAAAGATGAAGTGAATGGCTTGTAAGATAAAATTTCTAATAAAACATTGGTAAATCCCTAACTAACTAGAGTGGTTCTCTTACATCTTAGAAATAATTTCTAATGGACTAGTAAAAGGGTAAAAAGAGAAAAATGAATCCTACGGAAAATATTTGAAAAGTGATATTTTGGCATTTAATAGTTTCATGACTCATGTTGAAAGTATTTTAAGACCTTTAGGAGTATAATTGTAAGCATGTAATATTTAGGCATGCATCATGTTAGATATACCACCAAATATTTAATTTTATTATGAGTAAGAGGTCCTCACCTTAGATAACTCAAGGGTAAACATTTTCTATAAATAGGATCCACGGGCTCCGTTGCAATCATCTTCTTACATTGAGTTATTTAGAGCTACTCTCTATGAATCTCACATTATGATATTATATTTATTATATTGATGAGAAATTGATCTCTTTTTTTTATCAGTGACACCTTCCTCCTAGATAACATAATACACAATGATTGTCATACAACCCTTTTCCATATTATCATTTCTCTCACAATTTCAACTCATATGAATGGGAATATATTATTGTTATTTCAATATATCATGTTTTTATTGATCATACACTCTCATTACTATGGTTTCAACTATATTTACTTTCAATAAAGTCATGTTGTTAAAGAGCACATTTCTATTACAACATCCAATCTAGATAGTTTGTAGTACAAATTAGGCTAAGTAATAGTAGGAGGTAATAAATGATTAAAAAAATGGTATATTGATATTGAGAATTTTCTATGATTCAATGGTTTTGGATCATATTCCTTCATCTAAGAATTATCATCCATGATTATCTTATTACCTCTATACTCATTTTTAATATTTCTAGCTCTTTAGGAGTAGTTAAGTTCTTTGGATCATTGCCTAATATTTGATTTTTTAACACATTACATATTTTAAATTATTTATTATTTATCTAGAGACAACATAACCTATTGAATAAAATCATAAACTATAAGTTTTTTAATGAAAAAGAAACATGGCGAAGTAGTACTCTAAAAATATAAACTAGTTTTTGATTCACCAGATCACAGATGTGCAAGTGAAGAGCATACTCCTAGTACTGTAAGCTTTCTGATTCACCAGATTGTATTATGTGCAAGTGAAGAGCATAATACTGGCAGTAAAAATGTATTAGAAAACATAGTATGCATTATAACCTAGAAATATGTGATAAAGCAATTATTTTTATCACTATTACATTTTAATAAATCCTATTAAATCATCACCATTTTATATATGGGTTTTAAGGCTTAATGCATTGAATATTTTGTGAAAATCATACTTTTAATTTTTTTTTAATTTCCTTCAAAACAAATCAAAAATAAAAAAATTATTAAAAATTTGTTATTGAAGTAGTTACCAAAGTTGTTAACTAATATAAGCATTCTAAGAGCATGATATTGATCAAATTAGGTGTTTATATATAAATTTTAACCGTATTTTGACTATTTTTAAATTATCTTTAAGGATTGTAAATAACTAAATGAATTTAATAACTCTCAACCAATCAAAGAGAATGATGAGTTTTTTAGTGGATCTCCAAATGATAATATTTCAAGAAATCCTAACTATTTAGATCAACAACCTAGGTTTAAAATTTTAGCTCATACTTAAGCAAGGACCATGAGATCATATAAGTCATCTTTTGACTAAGTATTGAATGAATGGATCACATCATTTAAATAACACTCCCACCAATAAAGCATTACAAAGGAAATATTACTAGTTTCAAGCTCTCCTTGAATAAAGAAGGATCGATTTATTATAACAATGATCTTACCCATGTACCAAAATCACTTGGGATTATAAACATATACTAAAATGAAGAGGATAATTCCATCCCTTTTAATGGACTAATGATATAATATTAATATATCCCCTCATCAACCAATCATGAAATAAACTATATTTAAAAAAAAAAAGCTTCTTAAAGGTATTCATAATTCGTAGATATTTTCTCCCATTCATCCATTGTAAATCCAAGGAACTTAGTAGATATGTGGTTGTATTCCAAAATCCACACTGCTATCAACAATTTTCTAACAAATAAATATCCAATTATGGTAGATATGCAATAATACCAAAGGCAAATCTTGAAATCAACAAAGAAGGTGATGAAAATCATGACAAATTTTAAAAGTTGAAATTCATCACTTTGGGAAGAAGACTAAAAAAGTGGAAATATAATTTTTTTTAGACTAATTATAAAGCTTCATGGTCCATTTTCATGAATTCCCAAGAGAAATTATTTACATACACTAACAATAGTTATAAAATATGAAGCCATAAAGAATATCAATATAAAAATCTAAAAAATACCTATGTATTAGATGTACTAAATAAATTCTCTAAAACATGATAGCCTAGAATGATAATTTTAGAGACATAATTAGATAAAAATAATCATCCCAATACTCAAGTAACTACATATGCAAATCTTGGTGGTGAATTTTAAGATATTTGCAGCAAAAATATGAAACAACTAAAATAAATTCTTCAACCATTGTAAAATTTATAATCAATGTAAAGTTAATAAATATATATCAAATTTTTTTACTAATTATAGCATTAAATTTAATGAAGAAAAAATTAAGATTAATTGATTGAACGAATTGATTGATATTGTTTGAAGAAATTTATGATTTATAATATTTGATAATTTGGGAGATATAAGTGGAAATTATAAATTTTACTAGAAGATTGAATATTTGAGAATTTTTGAATGGGTTCCATTATGGAAAATAATAATATTTTCCATTCTAAATAAAAACATCTAAAAGGACCAAACTTTGCATAATGGAAAAATAAATACAATCAATTCTCATTGTTGAAAAACTTTAACATAAATTGAATGGAGTGATGGACTAGCCAATAGATGAGAAAGGAAAAGTAAAATTTGAATAATATGATGCAAAATCCCTTATGCTAAACACATTGGGGATAATTGATGAAATTAAGCCATATATAAGTTAAGTAGAGACTTAAAAAGGTGGATGGGAAAATTATGTAAAATATTTGAAGGAAATAATAAAGCAGTTATCTTGTATTTATAGTCACATTTATATTCATTAAAGGTTAATAGTGGAGAAAGTATAGAATTATTTATTTCAAGGATAGAAAAATTAAAAAATAAATTATTAACTTTGGGAGAAAATTTAGAAGACCATCACTTCCATAGACTTTCAAACATATAGTCACTTTACTTCAAGTACTAAATGAGGCCATAATTTTTGTGCTTCAAGAATATCAAGTGGAGAATTTATTCAAATATGAGATGACTAATAGTGCTTTAATATAAAAGGAAAATGTATCAAGTAATTACAACATGATCACAATTTGATCTTGAATGGAGATGAAGATATTATCACATATACAATAAAATAGGTCATACTACAAGTATTTTTAGATATAATTCTTTGAATCAAAGAAATTAATTTTTTATTTTTTATTTTATTTTAGCCAAAGCATTATAAACCTCAATATCAACATGTACAACAACTACAAAAAATACCATCAAAATACAAATTTAGTCCAAGAAGTTCAATATACAAAATCTGAAGAAGTAGTAAGAGCTCTTACAGTAATGATTATATACTCTAAATATGAAGATCAAATTGAAGATGACTATGAAAAGAATGAAAATGAAAATCATTCAAAAAATCATAAAGGTGTTTATTTTTCATATAATGAAATAAAAGTATCTAAAGATAAGATAATAAAAGCAAATGAATAACACAAATTGAAATCAATATCATTTTAGAATTACAAAAAATTGAGAAGACTAAACCAAAAATAGATCACAAAAAGAAAATCCTATAAGGGTATTGTAAAAAGCCTACAGCATATGAGGGTGATTTAAAACCACATAGAAAACCTCCTTAGTTTATCACTATGATGGTAGTTTAAAACTGCCCTCTTAGGTTCTATTAGGGTGGTTTAGAACCACCCTCTTAGGGTAGAATATTTTAGAACCATCATTTTAGGGTCTAGTAGGGTGGTTTATAATTGCCCTCTTAGGGCCTATTAGAGTGTTTTAAAAGAGCCCTAAATAAACCTAAGAGGGTGGTTTTAAACCACCCTCTTATTATTACTTTATAAATAATAAATATAAAAATATCCCTCTTAGAATTTGATGTTTGGGGTGACACAATATCTGTATGCTTCTATATCCCTAAACCATCACCAGCGATGGACAACCTAAGCCCTCCATATAAGGGGTAGATATCTAAACATCCCTATTTACCCCAACCATAAAAAATGAGGAGAGAGAGTATCCTGAGACTTCCATCAGATACTTAAATGTCCATCTATGTAAATCAAGTACTATTACTAAGGACTAGGACTAAGAGTTAAACATGAAATATCAATTTCATAACTAACACTCACTCAACACAATAAAATTTCATTTCAACACATTACAACATTCATGCATGATTAGAGTCTTAATAATATGACATAAAAACACTTGCACTCTCTTTTATTTTTTATTTTCCCAAATTACCTTCTTGTATATAACTATCCAACCTCATACTTAGGATACCTATACACCAAGTACACCTCACTCCTAGCTTGGTTATGCATTGTACCTTCAAGATGCCACAAGATCTCAGTAGTTTTAGTTTCATAAGAGGAAACCACATTAATTCATTATAACCTAAAAAATAAGCATTTCTAATAACTATATTCATTTGCATATAACTTCATTTCAAATATTGTGATATTGATTCCTTAATAACATTTTCATTCAATAATACAAATAAAAAAAACAATAACCCAACTTTTAACAATATAAGGAAAACATAAATAAATCCTACTTTATCCATTACAACAATTAATTGTATCATTCTGTGGAACAACATTAGTATAAAAGCATTACCAAGTACTAACATATACTTCCTTACTAACTAAAAAGTTCAACACATAAATCACAATAACCTTTTCTAAAAACAAAATAAAAAATGTCTAACACTCGTTAATTATTTCCATTAATTATAACTACTTTTGAAGTACAATAATTAGGATTCCAACCAACCTACCAGATCATGCTTCCAACCATGTACCCTCACCTTATTAATTGACATATTGAATGTTTTCATTGTTTGTGTTTTAATCTTGTGTAGTTTTAGGTCCAAAGAATTTTTTTTCTCCAGAGACATTGACATAATCTACCTCATATGATTCAATGTATTTGATCCATCTTGGATGTAATTTTAGAACCATATATTAGTTAGTATCAAGTGGATCCTATACATAAAATATTTATATGGCTTGCGATGCTAAGATAAATGGATAATATTTTAGTCTATCCCAGCCAAGTAATATATTCATATTGACTAGTGTGAAGCCCATTTCATCCTTTATACATCCATTCCTCATATCTAGAATATTCACCCAATCACATTTGAACAGAGGGTATCAAAATCGATAGTAGTAATACAATATTATTTCCCTAATATCATCATAATATGTGACTTTTTGAAGCACAAATTTTATGTCTTTTGTGCTTTCTCTACATAAAGTAGCAGCATCAACACACAGACCACTATTTTAAGTTGTTCTTTGTTCCTCTTTATCTTTGATATGAAATATATAACCATTGATCAAATAGCCTAAATGTTTGGTTATAGCTTTCCTTGGACCACATGCTAACCATTTTATTGTGTTGAAAACAGTCTCATTATATTGCATTCCATATCCATGAAACTAAAACAAAGAAAAATACTTTGAATATGATTATAGAACATTACATGATGTTCAGTGCATGATGATCAATATAAATATTGAAGATCATATTCAAGAAGACAAAAAATAACCTAATCTCGTAACCAAGTGGTGAATGCCTGATTATGGATTTTTTTGCAACACCCTTTCATCTCTCACTACATGAGGGTTGGATTACTTAATAATATTGAGGTGCTTCCTAATTTGGCCCAAAGTTTGTCAAGCATAGTTAAATATAAATAATATTTGACCATATATAATAATAAAAAATAGACATCTACTTACTCTACCCATGGCTAAACTTCATCCATGTTAAAGAGAACACAACAACGGGCTTGCTCATGAGAATTTTCATCCAAATCAAAGTCTTTACCACTAGATAAAGGCCTCACATTGATTATAGTTTCTTTGTCCTCATTACTCCATACCTCATTGCGACCAAGGTGATCACCAATTGATTTCATACCTCTCATGTTATCCATACATAATAAAATAGATTCCTTGATAGGATAATGTTTAACAATACAAACTTCATGCCTAGCTCATTTATTTACAATGCCCTTAAAAATATTCATAATTCTGAGAAAGGAAACAAATAATTTTTATTAGATGAGACACTATTCAAAAATTAGAAAAATGATGGTTTATGAAGCTGATGAATGCATACAAACCTCTTGAAAGTGTACATCCATCGATATTGTATAGGTCCACATAGACATACTTCCCAAACCAAGTGAACAGTTAGGTGCACCATGATATCAAAAAATAAATGGAGGAAGTACTTTTCAAGTAAACATAATGTCTCCACAACATCTATCAATAATTTCTCTATTTTTACAGGATCCACCACTTTAATGCATAGATCCTTGTATAACATGCACGACCAATGAATGGTTTGTCACACTAGTTTATCAAGCATACATCATAGTGCTACTAAAAGAAGTTTACATGATAACATGACATTCATGTGATTTTAGGCCTTGGATCTTAATTTCTTTCATAGAGACATGATTTATAATATTCAAATTATATCCATATGGTACTTTCATATTGTATAGTGTACAACACACCCTTTCTTTATCAACCTTCAATATATTATAGGGTGCTAGTGGAGGATATATCTTGTCCATATATTAATGGCCACAATGTGTTCCTGATATCTATATTTTTTAAATCCTCATTGGATTTTTTGCCATCCTTTGAATTTCTATTGACATCTAGCAATGTTTTGAATAGCCATTCGTAGATATTTTTCTCCACATGCATCACATCCAAGTTATGATAAACTAGAATATACTGTTCATAGATAGCAACATCAAACTAAAATTACTCGATATTGAGAGACATAACAATAGATATATAAATAAAGTTGTGTGTTGTACCTCCCAATACAACATATTAAATAATATAGATTTCTTCTTCCATTCATCTACAAAAACAAACATACTATCATCATTCATATCTCATTTCCTTTGATTTGAGTTGCTCTTTCCCTAATTTGGTGGAATTCCATATACTATTTTTAGTAGTTTCATTCCATTAATGGTTTGGGTGTTTTACTAAGCTCGTGTTTTCAATTGAAAGAAGTCCTATGATGATAAAATACATGATCTAGAGGAAGGAATCTCATGTGGCCCATGTAAAGAATATTTCCACTACATTTATGATATTTTTCATAGGTGTTCTCCTCACATATTGGACATCATGCCTTTCCCTTTGTCATGCATCCTGATAGGTTTACATAAGCAATAAAGTCATGGATGACCCACATCATTATTTCTCCTCATATTGAATGTAGTATTATAAAATATATCATATGTTTCTACTTCTTTAGTCCATAGTTCATGCAATTCATCAACTAATGACTATAGATATACATCAATATCATTGCCTAGTTGCTTGGGGTCAGGTATTAACAAGGTGAGCATTAAATTTTTCCTCTTCATCCACATCCATGGTGGGATGTTGTAAATGACCAACACAATGGGACAACAATTGTAAGTAGTACTAAATTCAACAAAATATTTAAACCCATTAGTTATCATTACAAGTCATACACTACATGGATTATCAATAAAATATTTCCACTTAACATCTATAGTTTTCCATGTTAGAGAGTCGATTGGATGTTGAATATTGTCATCTAATCTCTTGTGTTGGGAATGCCACCTCACATTCTTCATAATCTTTGCAGAGCTACAAGAAGAAAGTAACTCACTTCAGTCATGTCTAACAATTTTGAAACAAACAAATATAACAAAGCTAATGATATAATAAAATCACTTATGTATAAATTCTCTTCAATCTCTGTATAATGGTAAAATACCTCAACACCTTCGTAGGAACACTAATGCATACCTTTTGTGAATGAGGGTCAAATTTCCATAGAGATGCACCACATGTTGGGTAAGCTTACTTCTTTTCATGATCTTTCAAATATAAAATACAGTTATTAATGCAATGCATGTACATTACATAATGTAATCACAATGGCTTCATCATTTTCTTCATCGCATATGTGGACTATGGAATTGTATTATTGATTGGGAGCATATCTTTTAGCAGCTCTAGTAAGTCACCAAAGCTTTTGTCCAGTAATTTAATGATTATAGATAGCTTTGTGTACTTTGTACAACTTCGGTATAATGGTCATTTTTCATCTTTGAGCAAGTTGTGATATTCATCAATAGGAACCACTTCATAAGATGAGTGTAACTTGACATCATTATCTCATAGTTCTCTAATTTCTAAGCAATTGACATTGAATAATCCATATGTATCATTGACCATTTCAATGATGTCATCTTGTACATCTTTGATGATTGGAACCTCATCGGTGGAAAAGCATGTGTTCAATGTATATTTTTCAAATCTAGAGGGTTCTTCTCTATGGAAAATAAACTTGGTATATGCCTTGTCAATCCCATGCTAAATAAAGTGGTCACAAACCTCCAAAAACCCAAGAGTTTCCATATTTAAGCACTTCTAACATGGACATTTAATTCTTTTAGGGTACATTGAATTATTTCTTTTGAAATCCAAGAATTGGTGAGCCTCACAATAATAGTCCTCACTATTCCTAAAAACAACCCCCCCCAAAAAAAAAAAAAAAGTATAGTTATATGGATAGATCTAATTGAAAGTACAGCTTTTATTCGTTAATAGAGATAACATAGTTGAAATACCTATCTTCTCCTAGCCAAGATTTGTCCATGATGCTTGATGAAATATCTCTTTATACCTGACCACATCATGTAGATAATATTTTGAAGAAGAAATAATATACCAAACTATTTGATGAAATATCTACTAAAGAGCTACAATTTTGACTATATGCAACAATTTTTATAATGTATTTTGCAATGTAAAATCAAGTATCATAATATTTTTACATACTGATTAATATAAATGCATAAAATGACAAAACTAGCCATCAATTATTAAGATGTTTGGATTAGTTAAGGTATTTGGATTAGTTAATACATCTAGGATTAGTTAGACATCTAGATTACATGAGTCTAAAATTGGTTATTATGCTTTATATAATAGTTGTTAAGTGTTAACATTGGTAAGTTGGGACAGTTGAGCCAGGTTGGTTGCAGTAACCACTTGGACTTACCTATAAATACCCCCTATTCATTTTTGTAAGATATCCATACTTATTCATAAATGTAGATCTATTGTGTAGCAAGAGTTATTTTTGAATGCATGTGTCATGTGTGATTCCATTGTGAGTATAACGTTGTGTTGCAGGTATTGATCAATGCTTGATACGAGATAGAGTATCACAAGTTGTGTTGTGTAGGGAAAAATAAGAATTTAGTTGTAGGCCAAAGAATGAACATGTGAATAGTTTATTTCTAGGCCTACCCATTTAAGCCTAACTGTTACACATCTAGGCCTATCCATCTAGACTTATTGATGAACCCATCCTAGATGTCTACTATTTGAGATGTTTACACATCTACATTACTTGTCCTAGACGTCTACTACTTGATATTTCTACCTATCTACACTACCTAGATATCTACTGTCCTAGATGTCTACAAGATTTTGATGTCTATACTAGCTGACTACCCATATAGCTGACTACATGTCTAGCCAACTACCCATCTAAACCATAACATCTAGAGGTCTAAAGAATTAAATGTCTAGAGTTGTTATGTATTTTCACTGTTATCTGTATAGCCTAGATGTCTACTAAAACTTATTTATCTAAGGTTGATAAAAATACCATGTTTTATAGCAAAGACAATCAATCCTTCCTGAATTCTTATCATTTCCTCATTCTATAAAGTACTCACCCTATCTACATTTGGCACCATTGCCTAAATCAAAATTTGGATCAAGAGGTATAATTGACAAGCGAAAGAGGTGAATGACATATTATAGGTGTATTAAATTTGGAATCATATGATACCACTTCAAAGACTTACCACATAAATTTATATGAAAGAGATTCAAAAGAAAAGCATCGCTTAAGGTATAAACATGGTATAAATAAAAAAGAGATCCAAAAATACCACATGGTTCTTTTTGTTATCTAATAATACAAAATGAAAGAATTAAGTGTTAAGTAGAAAACCCATATGTTGTAGGTGAGTTGGAGATGGTAGGCAAATCCTCCAAGGGAGGTCGTGGTTTGAATATCCAGCCTACCACATACACATGTACCCAAAACCTAGTTGGACACATTAGTGTGATCAGGATCAGGTGTGACTCTTGGGTGAATTTGATGGTATAGAACCCCCTAGTCATGGTTTCTCAGACCAAGGCAGACCCATAAGGATTTTTCACTAAATTAAAAAATAGTATCAAGTACCAAGTCAGACACACACATGGATGGATGAATAGGTTTACTAAATATTTAATATAGGTTTTCCTCTAAAAAATATTCCAACCTATTAATATGCCCATATAGGCTCACAAAAAGGAATTATAAGAAGAATCTAGACCAAATTTTAGGGGACCAACAGAACTAGAATCATGAGTAATATTATGGGAGAGAACCAAAGGCTTTATATTCTTAGATGATGAAATGGATATAGGCTCATGTGGAATGGGTTTGGATGATGATGATGGAGGGACATGAACAATCATAAGTGGACAAGGGAGAGGTATAAAGGGTTATGTATGGTTAATCATGGATAATAGATGTGGGTTAGGTGGAGGAATTAGATCATACTCATGAAACAAGGCATCATTTGAGAATCGACCTTCATTATTTTCAATTATACTAAGAGAAAATACACATTCATTATCATAAGCATTAGAGAAATTACCATTATTTATACTAAAGTAAATTTACATTTATAAAAACATAGGTATGCTCAGTATCACGTATCATTTCATAGGAGGTATGTTAGCTAGACTAGCCTTTAGCCTTCCTTGTTTAGGGGTTGGGTTGACTAGCCTATTTTTAGTATAGGCTCCTCCATGATTTAGATAGGGATAAGGATATAGTGGACTAGCCCTAGATATAGGTATAACATTTCAACTAGCCTTCAAACTAGTTTTTATATAGCCTTCAAACAAGTATCGCAGGTATGAACATCAAAAAATAGTCAAAATCCATTTCTTAAATCCTTTATTTCACGAGCTATGACAATCATCAACATCTAGAATAGGGCTTAGAAAAATAATTGAAAGTCTTATTTCTTAAAATAGTACTTGGACATGACAATTTATCTAAGCCCTTTTTAGATAATCTCCACACACTCTAGCTAAGGATTTTATAACCCAACATATTTTTATGTCTTCCCTTATCAAATGGTGTAAAATTTTAGTGTACTAATAAAGAGATATAGAAATTAATATGTTAATTATTTTGCATGAAAGCCTCATATGGAATCTAGAGTGTGTGGAACTTATTGGAACATGACTTAGAAAAATAATTGAAATCTAGTTCTTAAAATAGTACTTGGCCATAACGATTTATCTAAGCCCCATTTAGATAAGTTCCACACACTCTGGCTAGGGTTTTTAATACCTTATAAATAATCATGTCATCCCTTATCAAATGGTGTAAAATTTTAGTTTACTAATAAAAAGAGAAATAAAAACAAATATGCTAATAAATTTACATGGAATCCTCATAAATACCTTTGCTAGATTTGGAAGACTCCTCAGCATAGAATACTCATCTCAGCAACTTCATATTATATCTACACTCCTTAGGCTATGGACACTCATCTATTCATTGTTTATAATAAGAATACTAGCCTCAATTATATAACTTAATGTTGCATTGGGTATACATCAACCAACCTCATCAACCCTTGGTTATGTCTCATTTACATTTTATGGGCAGATAGTAACCACTCAACCTTGAAATAAACCAATTCCAAATAGACCTCATCACACTCAATCAAACCAATCTGACATGGTCAATATTTCCTCTACTTGATATCATGGAAACTTCTACAAAATACTTAAATTGTATTTATTTAACCATTAGCAAGGATCACTAGAACAAGGAAATATATTAAACTAAAGGTGTATGGACAATTTGTGAAAAGAAAAAGAAAAAAAAAATGATAGTCAAGAAACAAAACAAGTATTACTCATGCATACCCAAAACAAACTATTTTTCCTAATCCACTACAGTGTCAGTCAAAATGATTTTAAATGGTCAATACTTTGTGTATTTATTATCATGGAAAACTCCCAATACCAAACAAGAATCCTAATACTTAGCAAGACTGACCCATATTGACTACCATCACTTATCTATTATAATTACAAAAGAGAACCATTCTAAAATATTTATTTTACCTTTTCTTGTCCACTTCATGAAAAAATATATCCCAAGCACTTTCCCATGAATTTTAGAGAATTTCTTGCAAACAGTGAAAAAGACGTTATTTAGAAGATAGAGTTTTACAACACATAATAATTTAGCAATGATGTTTCACCATTTCTATAGCAAAGGGCACACTAAAAGCTTTGTCATGAAAATTTTAACACAAATGCAAAGAATGGGGGCATATGTCCTCAATCCCATTTCTGATATTTTGATTTACAAGTTTTTTCAACATAAGTTAAAATTGAATAATTAAAACGACAAGTCACATAAATGTTTTTTGAAACTACCGCAGAAGCATAAGGTGAAATAAAGAACCTTTATTAGAAAGACATGAATGGGAGGAAAGAAACCATTTCAAGTATAATTTTGCTTTGGTATCAGGCAATCATGTAACCACTATTGAAAAAAAATTCAAAAAAATATGATTACATTGTATATCACGAATTGTTTTCAGCCTCCCAATATTTTTGCGAGTAGCCAATTCCTTCAAAAGATTTCAATATTTTTACCAAAAGGTAAAAACTTATAAGTTTTGGAAATTTTTCCTCATTAATTACTGATCCAACTTTTCCCAAGCCTTGTTGATAAGGTGAAACAAAATCTAAAACTATTATTATTATTTAGGCCTTCATAGGTTATTTGGCTTCCTATGAATAATACTAGTTTTAATATTTGTTTCTATATATGTTTGATGCAAATATTGTAACTTCTTGTAGGTTTGAGTCCCATGCGCATACTTCCGTCAGTCATGGATATTAAAATTATATGTTTATCTCTTTTAAGTATAAATTTAAAATTAAATATATATGACTTTAAACACCTATTATTGATAAATATTCACTTCATAATTTTGAAAACCTTGTGGTAGAATAATGCTTCTATTTATCTTGATGGCTATCATCTAAAACCAGGCTTTAATTTGTTGCCCATCCTTCAATGTTGATAGGCAAGTAAATAAAGGCCTATTCTAATATACATAATTTATACCCTTTCCAGGTAGCCTCTCATTGACTGGATTCTAATATACAATGCTCTTAAAGGATTTTTTACATATTCCATTGCAATTGATTACAACAAATAATGTTAAGAACCTTAATTAATCTTTATTTTTTCTTCCTTCTTTAAATTTCAATTTTGAAGCTAAATCCAATTTCTCTTCCCATTATTTCAAAATTAATTCTTACTTATATTATTTGAGGTACATGATGATAATATTCTAGTACTAGTGCTCATAAGATAAAATTTTCCATTTGTATGCATAGTTAGAATACAATGGAACACAAATACACCAGGTTAGCAACAAAAAATGGTTAAGTGATCTGATATTTGTGCATCACAATTTTCATCCCTACATTCATTGATTGGTAGTTCTAGTTACTTTAAAGTATCAAATACTTTACATTTATGTTATTTTTATCTCATTCTAGATTTTTTTTTAAGAATTAAATAGTGACTCCAAGACAATATTTATCAAAATTTCTGTTGAAATTTCAAATTTTAAAATGCACACTTTCATTGCTAGTATCTGATTACTACCTACATGTAAAATATTACCTATTGAAACCTGATATTATGTTTATTTTAAATTTATATGATGTAAATTTATCAAGGAATTAAAAAATAAACTTTTTCTATATTCTTGATTTTTGAGTAAAATTTCTTTTTATGTTATTTGTTGAGTATTTTCAAATTATTTGTAAATTATAATTCACTCTTATTCTTCATCTCTTCCATGTCATTCAAAATTTAGAATGATGTGAATTTTGAACATAAAAGTATATAACCAAAGCACCCCTATAATATTTTATTAAATTTGGAGATCTCACTTCTAATACATGTATGTCTCGTGATACATTAAAAAATATATTTGACTCTTCATAGGGAATTACCATGATGTACCAAAATTTCCCAATGACTATTAATTTGGAGCTCATATATGTTTTACCTAATACAAATTTTATGCAATCAAATTATCATTTTCATAGATATTTTTTTGTATCAATAATAATTTCTTTCACATCCTTTACAACCATGAAAAGAGATCATCTTAGTAAGGTTCTAGAAAATAATCCATAAAAATCATATGCTTACCTCTAGTTCACAAATATTTGGTAGACCACAACTAGACAACAATGATAAGCCCAAACAAATTCAAAATAATCCAAAGTCTCCATTGAATCTTAAGTAATGAAACTACTCAAATATGTTAAATGGGATGATATCAAGTGCTTGAAGTGTGTGAGATCGAAAGCAAGAACCTGATTTTGATGCTCATGCAACATCTGAATAGAAAAATATGAAATGGTACGATAATATGTTGATTATTTAGGTAAACCACCATAACCAACTTTTCTTGTTACATATCACAAGGGACATGATCACATGCAAATCCTGGGTTAATTAGACAAAAGAGACACCCCACAGACTCTATTTAATGTTGAATAATATGAGATCAAGTGTGTGAATTTTGTGAGCTCCAAAGATAAGACCGAATTTTGATTCTCAAGAAACATCTGAAGTGAAAAATATGAAATGGAATTATAATGTATTGTATTAATCAAGTAAATGACCACATTCAAATCTACTTGCTACATATCCCAATGAAGATAGCCACATGCAAGTCCTAGGTTAATTAGACAAAAGAGATACTCCACAATCATTGTAGGTAAACTAAATATTACCCCACCTATAGGGGATATACAAATCATGATTTAAAAATAAAAATGAAAAGGTTCAACTACTCAAATACAATTTAAGGTCCCTTTTATTAAAAAATATAAATACCTACAAGTCATAAAAGCCATACTAGCATGTTCAATCACTATGATCAATGTGAAAATTTGAAGAGATTAGTGTAGATGAAAGTGTTGGTGGGAATGGAAAATAGAGGAAGGCCCAAGAAGCAAAAAAAAATATAAAAAGAGACTCAAAGGGATGTTGACATGGGAAAATAAAATAAAATATCACAAGTATCCACAAGAGGTGGGGCTAAAACCACAAATAAAAAAGTGATGATAAAAATTGATATCCTGGAATATTAGGGAAATGAACAAGTGTCACAACCCATCCCCATTGGATCATTTCCAAAGAGTATTAGTTGATCTAAGGGATCAATTAATACCCAACAAAAGGGTCATTGGCCTAAATATTTCTATAAAATTCTAATTAGGGGATTTTGTGAAGTTTTGAGAAGGAAATAAGTATTTTTGTAAAAGGATTAATTATTTTTGGGAAGTATTAAAATAGAATAAATTTAATTAATTGATTAGACTTTATTAACCTAATTAGATGCAATTAGATGCTCTTGTCTTCTTCAAGCTTGTCCAATTATGATTAGACCAAAAAGAGCATTAGAATATTATAATATATTTAGGATTATTTTATTTGGAGAGATTCCCCTCTCTAATCTATAATAGTATCAAATTTTTAAAAGGGGATACAAAATAAATAAGATCACCCACCTTATATCCATTTGGGCCTCTTTCTAATTTTAAAATTAATTTAATAAGATGCATCATACTATTTCAATAGTAGCCCTTTTAAAATTAACAATGAGGCCAAATTAGTGATTGACTAATAAATTTAGATTTCCTCCAAATGAACGAAGGAGGAATGCCTTTAAAAGTGGTTAGGAAAGGGCAAAATTAGGAGGTATATTTATATTATTAATAAGGAGCACCTTTTTGGCATATAAAGGAGGAAATATTTTTATTATTAAAAAGTAGCATATTTTTATTAATTAAATAAGAATCACTTTTATGACCCATAAATGAGGAAATATTTGTTTAATAAAGGGCATATTTTATATTAAATTAAAACCACTTTATGCTCATGAAAAGGTAGATAAGGAATCCTTTATTAGGGGGACTTTAACTGAAGAAGAAGGCTAAGCAATCTTGTAGGGAAGAGCATGGGAGATCGAGTAGAGAAGGGAGAAGAGGGTCTATGGTAAGCAAGGGAGGAAGGAAGGAGACACTTGGAGCTTGAATATCGCACTAATATTAGGTCATAGGTTTCCTATCTATGCTTTGACATGCATAATGTGTAAATAATATGCTTTACTTTCCTATATATATATATATGCTTGATGTATTAGGAACATAATACACCTATTGTGTGTCTACTTAGTTTCACTATTTATTATTTCAAGATATGTTTAAGCGATGGTGTTAAAAAAATTTGCATAAGGTATGCTTAAAACTTTAATATACATAATATGTTGAATGCTGATACCTCTCATTGACGATTAGCTTATTGTCAAATTCTAAGTTAATTGTGGATGGATGAATTTTATTATCTTTGTTACCTTCTCTACCTATACATTCAATTCTATGATACATCAACACATGTGTATGAACGATAGGCCGTATAGCATGTACTTAGCTATGATATTAGTCTTCTTGAAAATGTTATCACCTATGCTTAGATGGTTTGTAATTAGCCATGCTTTCGATATCTACAAGGTATTTGAGGATGGAATGTCTAATACTTAGTGAAAGCGCTATCCTAATCCACGATGTTATTATGTTGTATACCTTACAATTGGCTTACATTAATATCTTACGTATGACAGAGAGAATAGTCATGCCTCGTGGGTGTTGATACCCAAAATATTATTGAGTCTTGATCCTTGATTAACTCACTCATGATGGCTAAAATTTCTTGATGAATTTATTATGTTGTAGTTCCCCTATTACTTTAGCAACTTGTCTTTGAATTTGTGGCTAGCAAAGTAAAACCATCAAATACAAATATTCCGCATGCGTCTATAATGACCTTATTTAAGAGAGTCATGGGAAATAACCCATAATCATTGTGTTGGATATTTTTGTTTCTTTACAAGAGCCTAAGCTCCATAGGCTTGGTAGCCAAGTGCTCACATGCTTGGCTAAGTCTGCAATCCTATCCTTAGACCCTTGACACATGTGATATGCATAAGGTTATTTGCTAACTCTGTTTAAACCCATGTTATAATATTTCTACCACGTGATATGAATTGTTTGGTTAATAATGTGGTTGTATGCATTAGTTATCAAGGTACAATCAATGAAACTATTTTATATTATTAGGGGGTATAATCTGACTTAGATTCCCATGTAGAATTACCATCACCTGATGGTTAAGAAGGCCATCGAATGATGGCCATTCATAACTAGTTGGAGGTGCGACGAGATGACACTTGGCTAATTGACCCCATCTCATTTGACCACGTAGTTATCTTTACAATGATTAACTTTGGGTCTACTCAATTCTTAGGCTTGCTTGATTTATCAAGTGATTTCTAACACCTTTTAGAATTTATTTAGGAATCACCTTAATTAGAAATAATATGGATATATTGAGCCATAAAGTAAGGACCAATAGATCCATTATACCACCAAATTAGGATTAGCATGGTCATTGGGCCATAAAACTAAATGCACCTTCACTATGATTAAAATGGCAATTGCATTAAATATTTATATGATAACCATTGGACTTTTAGAATATGTTTAAAAATAACATATTAATTTGCAACATGAAACCTTGGCAAGAGATATACAAAATAAAGGTTTATATCATTATATGAATATATTTGAAAGAATGAACTATGTGATATGTATTTGTATAAGAACTTGGAAGAAGGAACTATGTGATTCCTATTATTTGGTATTGATAACTAGATGACATAAGAATTGGGAAATTATTATGTGTTAAATGGATATGAAAAAAGAGTTATATGAGTCCTTAATTTATATTGAAACTTGAAAAAAAATTCTACGTAAGACCTTTATAACATTATAGATGGAAACATTTGATATTATGAAATTTGAGGAACTATCTTTGAAGGTTGGGTTTATTCCCCGTGAGGGTTCCTAGGATATATGTTGTGTATCTTAATTTTATGGTTTGTAATTGATATTTCATACAAATCTTATTTAATTTCCAATGAGATGTTGTTTAAATGAATGACAAATATGTATTCTCAAATATCTATAACGTAGTATTTTATATGCTTCACTTTAATGATTATGCATGGTCTTTCATTATGATGATTATGTGAATGGAAAATAACTATGACAAAGAAATCATTTTCTTCATGGCTATGGAAAATAACTTTGGGTCTACTTTAATGACTAAACCACTTTGTCATAGCCATGGAAAATGAGGTTATCTTGTGCAGATCGACCTCATTTTCTTCATGGCTATGACAAAGTGGTTTAGTCATTTTTTGCTCACCTTCCTCATATTTAGTGTTATCTTTAGGTGTATCCATCACCACTTGTACCTTGATCTCATTTTTATCATTGGTTGAACTACTAGGAATGGTTGCATCCAAAATATATAGTTTGGGTGTAATACATTTATGATTGGGTATAAATTTCTCATTGCAATGATGACAAAGGCATTTTTCTCATTGTGCCTTCATTTATGTAGGGTTGATATGTTTAATGGGTAAGAGTCGAGTAATTTTTGGGGTGGTGTAAGTATTTTGTGATTCCCATATAGGTGGTTTTATAATTTGGTCCTTCCATTGGTGGAACTCCTCTTTTTGTATAGTACTATTTCTAAGTTCTTCCCTCCATTGGCGTACTTCCAGGATAAATTCTTTAAGGGTAGGGTCTTGCGATCTCTTACCATTGGCCATTTGTGTAGTCATCATTGGAAGTCACTAATTTGCTGAAATTATCACAAAATCCGTTGTAAAAAATTGTCAACAAAAGTTGCTAAAAATCATCGATAATTTTTTTTTGTAAAAAGTTGTCAATAAAAATCATCGTCAGAATTCATGTTTAAAAAGTTGTTGCAATTTTTCGTAGGCAAAAATTATCAAAATTTATCGTTAGCAAAAAATCGTCAATTGTTGCAACAAAAATCGTCAATGATTATTGCAAAAATTATTGTCATCAAAAATTTGAAAAAATTATAATTTGTCATCGAATTTTTGTTTGTATTGTCTAGCAATTTTTGTTAAAAACTATCGTCAATTTTTTGTCAAATATTTATTACTAATATCCTCCCAAATTTCCTTTTTTGGTTCAACAATTTCAAATTTGAACCAATTATTTGAATGTTAATTGCAATTATTTGGATGGGGCGGAGGTTTGGATGTGGAACACTAGCAGACTGGATGGGAAAAGATAGATTGATAGACACTGGACGTGGGACACATGGGATGCCACAGATGGGGGAGGACATGACGTGTGGGATGGATTGATTTGAATAAGGTGACGGTCGGGAAACTCAATAGGCTGACAACCAAATAGTAAGGGACTAGACGCGGGGAGGACATGTGACAAGGGACTAATAGCGGATCGAACACAATGACATGGGAGGGAAGTAGACACATGTGGGGTTAGTGGTAGCACATGGAAAAGAATGGAAGTACGTGGAGGAGCTAGCCAAAGGGGAGCACGGAGCACAAGGCAGAGATATAATTTGTGGATAGGCTGCGGACTTACGTGACCACTCACAATAAACCTATCAAGGGTGGTCTCTCTTAAACCACATTTTTCCCTGGAACTAAGTCCCAAATAAAAATATAACATGATGTGCTTCTATCTCGGTGGTTTATCGGTGGTTTTAATTAAAATTTATTTATCCACATTTTTTTATTGTGGCATCACTTTTTTTTTTAACATGGTGGAATCGGTAGCCGCCACGAATCTTAGCAGGTTATCCAGCTTTTATGGCCGCCATAGTATTCTGCGCTGTAAGGTACGGAAACCACCACACAGATCTTCATGCAGTCCGCCCATGCAGTCCGCCCCAATAACCGCCATGCCACAATCATTTTAAACCTTTTACACCATTGAAAGCACCACGAATGTAGCCGCCACGAATCCTGGCAGGCTGTCCAGCTTTTACGGCCGCCATAATATTCTGCGCTATCCGGCATGAAAGCCGCCACATAGATCTTCGCGCAGTCTGCCCCTATAACCGCCATGCCACAATCATTTTAAACTTTTTACGCCACTAAAAGCACCAGGAAAGGGACAAGCGTTCAGTCCGGCAAGGTCCGAGATTTGAACCTTGACCTCCGCCCCTTTTAAGGGATTTGGATGAACCAATTGATCTACACCTCGAAGTCATGTTAGGGTTAGACTCACCTTTGATTGGTCGAGCCAACCTTAACGTTTGTGTTTCTAATTTGATTAATTCTGGAACGGAGAGGTGAAGTTTTCTACGTCACGTTTATGAGTTGATATCAATTTTGTTAAATATTTTTTCTGAGTAATTCTCCAATAGGTGTTTGTGACGTATGGCAACCTCAACGAAGACCGCCCCAAACCTTTTGGTGATTAATGTAATTTAGATTTTTAAATCAACCGATGCAGAAATTCTTTCGCGTACACAAGAAAATGGGACATCATCAAAGTTAGTCAGAGACAGAACTTCCGAAGTTTGTTGTTTTCATGTCTTGTGCAGATGTTAAGGAAACTCTCCATCACACGTACAGCAGGCCTTCTACCAGCGACAACGAATGGATCATTTTTGCTTATTGTTTTAATGTCGCACCTACAACTACAAGATATTAGTGGGCTTGTTGCTCGTGAGGATGACGATGGATCCTATTAAATTGTAGTCATAGTTGCAGTTTGTTGCGAAAGCCTGTGGAGAGGGATTAATACTCGAACCAACCTTAGGAGCGATTTTCACTGCCTCCACGTGGCACAATTGAATTGGTAGCTCAAACTTACATTTAGGAATTATTTTAGGGTATCGATAATTTGCTTACGTTCGTTTCTAGTAGCTCGCTTGCGCGTTTGACCACACCTATGATAGATATTATATATATATATATATATATATATATATATATATATATATATATATATATATATATATAACTTTTTCTAATCTGTTAGTGAATTTACCAGAACGACGTTGACGTTCTAGTATGGCGGGTGAGAACTATTCTTTTTTTGCTATGGTGTTCGTCTTTTACCCTGACCGCTACGATTCGTAGCTATCCGTGGCTGCGGATATATTGGTACCTGCAATATTGAGCACATTAACTTGTTGACTGATGGCTCCACGAGAAAGAAGGCCCCACGAAGGAGTTTTTGAAAAATTATTATGATTAAACCTATTTTTGCGGACGGGCGAAAGCAGTTTGCCACCAAAATTTTCTAGTGCATCACGTTTCAAGGAACGAATCACCATCTTCTCCACGTAGTAAATTTTTTCTCCAAACTGTACTACGATAGATTTGCTACGATAATTATGAACGCAATGGTTGTTGACGAAGGTATGGTTTATTTTAGAATCAGAATTTAAAACTGTGAACTACGGAGGTATCCTAGAGTGGTTTGGAAAATTTTCACGAAGAGTATTTGCGCACAGAATTAATTTTGATTTTTTCTTTTTTATTTTTTCTGTGTACTAAATAGCAATCGGATGGCCTTGCAGTCACAACTCTTTTTTCCAAGAGTGGTTTTCGGTGTAAACAACAATCGGATGGGCTTTCGTATGCTTCGATTGGTGTATGTATAGTTGGATATTCCTATTCACCAAGATAGAACGATGTGGACTATGCCAGGCAGGTGTTGGCACCACAAGCGGATATCAATGCAACGAGCGGGTAGTGATAAGTCAGAATATCCAATATTATTATCACAACTTGTTTAGCATGTATAATATATTTAATATTTTTAAGCACGTGAATGATAGCTTACGTGGTGGAATGGATGAAGAACGCTTTCCAAAAAAACCCCAAGGTCATAGAATGAATAATGTAATCGCTTTTAATGCTCTGATACTATTTGGTAAGACCCCAAGGTCTTAGAATGAACAATGTAATCATTTTTAATATGTGATCACTTTTGGCACCAAGAGGGGCCTTTCAATGGGTTCAAATAATATTTATATATTTTTATTCATGGATGCCTTCTTACAACAATACTTACCTTATTTTATATTATCCTAGGGCTATGATAATGTAGGGCTATGATAATGAAGATACATCATACATTATAATAATATAATTAATTAAATAATTATTAATACTAACTATTAATGTTTTTTTTTTTTTTATATATATAGAAGCAATGGTTACACTCACGATTTTTAGTAACTACCAGCACAGCTAGTAGGGTTCAAACTATCTACGAAGGCTTCCAGGACTTCCACCGTCTCGATACATGGTAACCCGGTGTGAGATGGGGACCGTTGGACGCACAAGGGTTGCACTGTCGTCATCAATCTGGCGCACCACTCAGAGGAATCGGATGGGCTACTGTATGTGCATTTAATATGGAGGATCCTAACATAATAGGCCACTCAAAGGTAATAGAGAGCGGTTTGAGAATCTGCAATCCTGAGATGTAATTTAGAGACCATGGAGAGAGATCCCAGTATGGGTAGAAGATGAAGCACAACTTGCTCATGTGTAGCGAGCAAGGTGGTTGATTGGACGTATGAACATGCAATACGAGTATTTTCAATATACTCGAGTATTGTGATAGTTTGGTATTATGTAACGGATACCGGACCCGCCCACGATTTATACAAGAAAGGGGTAAAAAGTAGTAATACCTCCACCAATGAAACCATTAGCCTTAGAACCCGATGAGGTTATATGGACACCAGATGAGGATGATGTTGGCACAACCCTTAACTATAATAGTTGGTGGGTCGCACAACGATGATAACAAGAGGAAGATACATAAGAGGATGTAGAATACAATAGAGAAACAACTAAGGTTGTTGGCATAGAGGAGCCTTCATATAAAAAGGGAGTAGAGAAGAATATTCTAGAATATATGTATATCATCGATTAGAAACAGAAGCAGGCCCATCAAACATCAAAGAAGATGACCCCATGAGAAAAGCATGACACGAAGTGGAAGCATTGAAGGAACGAATCCAACTGTTAGAGACCCAACAGTTGGACCTATTAGGTAAATGGGCACAAGAAAGGTTATTCTTTGGGACTGAGAGAGATGTCGTCATTACAGAGGAAGAGAGACTTTAGCTAGAGTTAGCACAAATGCATTACTAGAGGGATACAGCAGTAGCAACCCTACATGCAAAAAATGCACAGTTACAAAAAGCAAGGGAAGACTACAGAGCTGCATTCTTGGCTTATTTTTTTGATGCACTAGTTATCCATGGTTTTCTTATTTTGTGTCATCCAGTTGTTAGTGTACAACATGGGCGTGGTAGAACATCCCGAGCAACTCAAGCGATAACCTAGGATAGAACTAGAATCACTTCTCGAGCAGTTTCTCCAGTAATCTCTCAAATTGGTAGTGTGGGCACAATAGAGAGTGGTGAAAGGACCGAGGGACAAGAACCTTGAGATCCATTCATTGGATAAAAAACCACTAATTTGCAGACTATAGGGATGTATAGTATGTATGCCAAGTAAAATTAGGAAAAATATATATTATTAAACAATTGAATTAATTTTTTTTTGTTAGTATGTTTCTAATATTTTTGAGTAGGAGTAGGTAACAAATTTTTATGTTTTTATAATATAAATTCTAAACAAATAAAATTAAATTAGAAAACATGAATGTAAAGCTTCTAGATCTAAAAAGGATGGATTGGAGTCCATTCTTGGAGAAGGTATGGGACTTCTCCATGATTTTATGTTGATGTAAACCAGGGGACATCAAGGAGGATGCACTGGTAATGGAAAATAGGTTTGCCAAAACGAATCCTAGGATATGTGAACATCCTAAATTGAGATTTATGAGATTATGTTTTTAGTCTTTGATGACACCTATTTCTATTAGGTTAACTCATGATAAGGGCTATCAAGTTATAGTGTGATAATCCTTTGTGAGAGTTTTTAGGGATCTAATTAGACTTATTGTGTCTAATTTATTATGGAAATATATGATTTTATAACATTTTTATGGACATAATTTGTAATCCTAGTATTGCAATACACTATTGTAGTTGGATATGCATTGAAAGATGTTTCAATGACTTTGATTCTAGGATGAGATTTATGTATCGATGATGTATCAATATTTATTATTTATGCAATATGAATATTTTATTGCTTTGTGGATATGGTATTGTTGATGTTCTATATTTTGTAGGATAATGTACTCTCGAGGATGGAATATGTTTACCATCAGGAATGAGACATTGTAAATATATAAAATATTGATGGCTCACACTTTTTTGTAAAGGATTGAGATTGGTTTTATTAATTTTTAACTAGAGCTAGGAACTATGAGAAACATAGGGGACTATATTTAGTCCAAGGGGGGGTGTATGTCATAGCCCATTCCAATTGGATCATTTCCAAAGGGTATTAATTAACCTGAGGGATCAATTATTACCCAACCTAAGGGTTGTTGACCTAAATATTTCTACAAAATTCCAATTAAGGGATTTTGTGAAGTTTTGAGAAGGAAATAAATATTTTTGTAAAAGGATTAATTACTTTTGGGAAGGATTAAAATAGAATAATTCAATTAATTGATTAGGTTTTATTAACCTAATTAAATGCAATTAGATGCTCTTGTCTTCTTCAAACTTGTCCAATTTTGATTGGACCAAAAAGAGCATTAGAATATTATAATATATTTATGATTATTTTATTTAGAGAGATTCCCCTCTTTAATATATAATAGTATTGAATTTGTAAAAGGGGACACAAAATAAATAAGATCACCCTAATTATATCCATTTGGACCTCTTTCTAATTTTAAAATTAATTTAATAAGGGGCATCATACTGTTTCAATAGTAGCCCTTTTAAAATTAACAATGAGGCCAAATTAGTGATTGACTAATGGATTTGGATTTTCTCCAAATGAACGGAGGTGGAAGACCTTTAAAAGTGGTTAGGAAAGGGCCAAATTAGGAGGAATATTTATATTATTAATAAGGAGCATCTTTTTGGCATAACAAGGGGGAAATATTTTTATTATTAAAAAGTAGCATCTTTTTATTAATTAAGAGTCACTTTTATGACTCATAAAGGAGGAAATATTTGTTTAATGAAGGGCATATTTTATATTTAATTAAAGCCACTTTAGGCTCATGAAAAGGTAGAGAAGGAAACCTTTATTAGGGGGACTTTAACTGAAGAATAAGGCTAAGCAATCTTAGAGGGAAGAGCATGGGTGCTCAAGCAGATAAGGGAGAAGAGGGTCAGCGGTAAGCAAGGGAGGAAGGAATGAGACACTTGGAGCTTGAAGATTGCACTAATCTTAGGTGAGAGTTCTCCTATCTATGCTTTGACATGCATAAGTTATAAATAATATGCTTTACTTTCCTATATATCTAGGATTGATGTATTAGGAACATAATACACCTGTTGTGTGTCTACTTAGTTTCACTATTGATTATTTCAAGATATATTTAAGTGGCAGTGTTGAGAAAATTTGCATAAGGTATACTTAAAACTTTAATATACATAAGATGTTGAATGTCGATACCTCTCATTAATGATTAGATTATTTTTGACTTAGAAATTAATGATGGATGGATAAATTTTATTGTCTTGCTACCTTCTCTGCCTGTAGATTCAATTTCTACGAGACATCACCATCTGTGTATGAAGGATAGGCCAAATAGCATGTACTTAGCTATGTTATCAGTCTTCTTGAGAATGTATCACCTATGCTTAGACGGTTTGTAATTAGCCATGATTTTGGTCTCTGTGAGGTTATTTGAGGATGGAATATCTAATCCTTAATGAAAATACTATCCGAATCCATGATTTTATTATGTTGTATATCTTACAATTGGCTTACATCAATAGCTTACGTATGACAGATAGAATAGTTATTCCTCATGGGTGTTGATGCCTAAAATATTTTTGAGCCTTGATCCTTGATTAACTCATTCATGATTGTCAAAATTTCTTGATAAATTTCTTATGCTATAGTTCCTCTATTGTTTTTAGCAACTTGTCTTCGAATCTACGAGTAGCAAAGTAAAACCATCAAATCCAAATATTCCTCATGTGTTTGTAATGGCCTTAGTTAAGAAAGTCATGGTAATTAACCCACAATCATTGTGTTGGGATATCTATTTCTTTACAAGAGCCTAAGCTCCATAGGCTTTGTATCCAAGTGCCCACATGCTTGGCTCAGTCTGCAATCCTATCCTTAGACCCCTGATGCATGTGTTATTCATAAGGTTGTTTACTCATTATGTTTAAACCTATGTTGTAATATTTCTTCCACGTGACATGAATTATTTGGTTAGTAATGTGGTTGTCTACATCAGTTATCAAGGTGTAATTGGTAATACTATTTTATATTATTAGGGGGTATAATCCCACATGATTCCTGTGGAAATATGTGTAAATATTTACAAGGGACTTAGAGCATCATGTAGAATGACCATCACCGGATGGTTAAGGAGACCACCAATTGATGGTCATTCAACACCAGTTAGAGGTGCAGCGAGGTGACTCCTGGATTATTGATCTCATATTAGTTGACCAAGTAGTTATCTTTCCAATGTTTGACTCATGGTTTGCTCAATTCTTCGACTTGCTTGATTTGTCAAGTGATTTCTAACATATTTTAGAATTTATTTAGGAATGACCTTAATTGGAATTAATATGTATATTTTCAGCCATAAAGTAAGGACCAATAGGTCCGTGTGACCACCAAATTAGGATAAGCATGGCCATTGTGCCATAAAATCAAATAAACCTTCATTATGATTAAAATGGCCATCGCATTAAATATATATATGATAACCTTTGGAATTTTAGAAGATGTTTGAAAATAACATCTTAATTTGCAACATGAAACCTTGACAAGAGATATACAAAATAAAGGTTTATATCCTTAGATGAATATGTTTGAAATACAAAATATTTTGGCTATAAAATAAGGATAAGGATGGAGATTAGGTTTACTAGTATAATATTCCCTTTTGGAATAATTAGAGAACTCATCCCTTTTCTTGGATATTAAAGAGAAATTATCTCCATGTTGTTTACATGGATGTATATTTGTGAAAGGCAGGCTTTAATGTATTGAACAATGGGCTTATTTTAAAATATTCCTTGGAATAGAACTATAGAATACTCTTAGGATACCTTTAAATTTAGGGGTTAAATAATAGATTAGATAAATTATTTATGTTTAGATTAAGGAGAGGTTATATGGTTTTTCTGTGAGATGGTAATAGATTAAATGTTTTATTTATCAGATGGTTGTTGCCATCCTTTTTTAGAAAACACTTATGCTTGATATAGATATTCATGGTTGAAAATGAAAATGTCATTTGAATGGTTAGATTGTTATGTGAATAGTTGTAGCTATTTAAGAATAAGATTCAAATTGGTAATTTGAATGGTTGTAACCATTCATGAATAAATAATACATGAAAAACATTGTTTCAAAAATCAAATTTAGAGGATAATTGAATAATTAGCTCCTTTGGAGAAATTTTATATTTAAAATAGTTAATCTCCCTTTTGAGATTTTATGGACAAATATCTTCTTTGAAAATAAATGATATTAAATGGATTAGTATTACTATCAAAAGGAAGAGAGGGATTAAGAGGTCAATCTCCCATTTGAGTTTAAATTAGGAGATCCTTTCTTGAGTGGTTGAAAATATTAGGAGATCCTTTTTGAAGTTCTTGAAGGAATTAGATCTTTTCTTGAATCCCAATTCTTGAGGGAACCATGGATTTTTCCTCATAGACTATATTTATTATGATTCCCATGAAAATTTCACAATTCTAGAAGATATAGGGGTTAGGATATTCATGAAGTTAATTCATAAACATAGGAGACATAAGAATTAGGAAAAATTCTTATGTATTTGTATAAGCTCTTGGAAGAAGAAACTATGTGATTATTTATTTGGTATTGATAACTAGAGGACATAATAATTGGGAAATTCTTATGTGTTAAACGGATATGGAAAAAGAGTTATATGAGTCCTTAATTTATATTGAAACTTGGAAAAAGGTTTTACGTAAGACCTTTATAACATTGTATATGAAAACATTTGATATTATGAAATGTGAGGAACTATTTTTGGAGGCTGAGTTTATTCTTCGTGAGGGTTCCCAAGATATAAGTTGTGTATCTTAATTGTATGGTTTGCAATTTATCTTTCATACAAATTTTATTTACTTTCCAATGAGATGATGTTTAAATGAATTGCATATATCTATTCTCAAATATCTAGATGTAGACACTAAAATCATGTCAATATGATTAGGCAATCAAAATCATTGGTTAATTGGCATCATATGGCCCCCTTGGGCAAACCTTTGGGGTTTTATAGTGGTCCTAACCACTATTGGAAGGCTCTACCCCACTTTTGTAAGATTTTGAGCCACATGGGCATGATCGTCCCACCCTGGGATGGTCATAATTTGTGGCCATCCCACCCATGGATGGTGGCAAAGTGATCGTCCCTGGGTGTGACGGCCATAAGGTTTGACTCCCAAAGAGTCAAATTTGGACAAATGGCACCCAAAAACTACCATTTATCCTATCTATGTGAGCATGCAAGACCTAAGGGCACAAAATCCTTATGACATGTTGTAGAATGGAGGTCAAAATGGGAGATTCTCTTCCCCATCCAATGCATGCTCGGTTTTAGACAAGTGGCACCTCTTGCCATGCATGCCCATTTACCCAAAGGCTCACTTTGGCTATAAAGTGGATCCATTTTCCACACAAAATCTAGAGAGGAGTTTTGAGATAGTGACAGAGTACTACCAAGATTTCCCTTCACCTTTTTGTGCCCCTTTCCCTCAAAATATCTACCTAGAAAAGGAGGTTTGTGAGTGATCTAGGAGGCATAATTTATTTTTAAAACTAAAAAATCTGAGTGAATTTCACCACAAAATTTGACAAAAAAACTATTGAGGAGGTTCCTAACCAATTCATAGAGGAATTGGTGATAAAATAAGTGTAGAATTGGTGGTCGTCCCACCCCAGGATGGTCCCCAATATGTGATAGTCACCACCAACATACCCAGGGATTGTGGTAGATCTGTGTAATATTTTTCTACAATTATTGTTTAGTCATATTATAGGGTAGCATATGAATATCCTGTCCAAATTTAATGCATTTTGGAATCATATTGAATGAGATATTACATTGTAGGCTTCTAGGGACCATATGAAGATGCACATGAAAATGTTACCTATTTTGCAAATCTGACCATATGGGTTCTCTTAAAATCATATTTTTTGGATACTATACAATTTTAATTTTATTTGGATGTGTTTTGGTTCATAAATTGCATGTTTTGGGTTTTACAGGCTTTGTAGATAAACTGCAAATGCGCCACACCATCAGATGCAATTTCTATTATGTTTATGATTATATATTCCCAAAATCATATATTTTAAATATCACTACAATTTCATATCATTTTTAGTTGTTTTATATAGGCGTATTGCAAATTTACATTTTCTAGTATTTTCATGCATGTGGGGTTTTACTTATTTCACATTCTATGCACTTGCTATTTGAAGAATCTAGTTTCCTTGCGTGCAAGTGTAGGTATTATAGTGTAGAAGGAAGGAATACAATATTATAATAGTTAAGAACAAATTGGCATCATCATAGGTTTTCCCACCTCAATTGTGGGTACGAGGAAGAACATTGGAAGTGCACACGAGCTTCTTTGAAAGGACTTGATCCTTTAGGCACCCCATAATTTTGTAAACAATTGTATCACACTAAGAGCCCTCAATTAGATTTTTATTGTAACCATGTTCTGATTTACCAAATTAAATGAAGAGAAACACATTTTCTTGCACTTATTTGGCTTACATGGTTGCTTAAATTTGTCCTTTTGTAATGCTTCATTAATACATATATAGACGCATTTTTTTTAGAATTATTAGGTGGACTTTTTTTCCCCTAATTAATTGAAAATAATGGTGGTACCTTGTACCTATTGCTTAATTGAAGGTTTAACCTCGATTTTTTCTTGGTTTATGTTGCAGGTACTGGTCGTTCTAGCCTGAGACGATCCCTGGACTGCTCCTTGTGCCACCCTGGGATGGCCACACAACTATCCCACCCTAGGATAGCCATCAAACTAGTAGCCATACCACCCTACGATGGCCACAAAATAGAGCCTTTTTTGCTCAAATTTCAAGAAATAGCAGGTTCTTGGGCTGATAAGGTAAGTGCCTGAACTCTCTATTTTCTGTTACACAGTCAAAAGTTGTCCAAATCTGGTTTTTCTTGCATTATTTGTTTTCCAAAAAGGTAGAAATATAGGTTTCATTTTCTTATAAACACAAAATAACAAATAAAAAGAAGAAAAATAAAAAATAAATTAAGTAGAGATGCATCTCTATGGTTTGCTTGCTTGTAGCCTACCCAATGGGTAGGTTCTCATTTAGGATTTGCATCTTCTAGGTTACCTTTTATCTAGCCTTTTCTGAAAGTAAAACATCATTTCTTTGCATTTAGTGAATGATCATTGAATGCTTCATTGTTTACTTTCTTTGGGATTAAAAGGAACCTCACACACCATGATTCACTTAAATTCTAGTGAGGTGGATTTCATCACCATCCACTAGTAGAGTTCAACAAGGTGGCTTTCATCTCCACCTATTGTCTCAAATTCCATGAACCTTTTATTTTGGCCAATACCATTTTCCAAGATCCATAATAGCCTATGGGATATAGCACATATCTCTCTTCGAAGAGGTATATCACTAACTATGGGTGAATTGGGTGAGGATCGGGAGGACCTGTGCTCCCTGACCATGTGTGGACTTCATCACCACACATTATAGGTTGGATAACATGATCGGACTTTCATTGTCGGTTATCGAGTTGTGAGCATACAGGTGAAATCCAATTAAACACAAGATTATCATCCAATGAAATTCAAACATGTGACACAAAGTCATATTTTACAAAAAATACATCTGAAACACACAAAACAGTTTAGGGATTCACATCTAAAACTTAAAATATATAATCACTTGTGTTATGGAGTGTTTCCTTTCTTGTGTGTTGTTTCATTAAAAAATTGTGAAGGAGATAATCATCTAGAGTTTGGTAGAAAGTAACAATGGTGTGCACCCACAGCCAAGCCCAATCAAGGGTGGAATTTGTGTAGAGTGGACTAGGAGACATGATTCATCTCCGCTTTAGCCCCAATGACTTGGTCATACCTCCTTGGCGAGCCTCGACTCACCCAAGTACTAGAATAGTGGGACATGAACCAAACCTACAAGGGAACCCTATGTGGTATACCCTTATGGATGATGGACCTTACATGGGAGAGTATTCCCGATATGTAGACACATCATATACCTTCTTTGAAGAAATACAATAGTGCATTGAGGCGCAAGTAGACAGAGTGGTGCCATGCACCCGTGTGCCTGATAGATCTAATATGCCCATTCATGGGACAGAGCATGACTTCACACACTGGATAGATTATATTGATCATACTTTACCTCTACATCACCCTAATAGGTTCCAACAACCTAGACAATAGGATGAGTATGATACTCATCGCTCAGGGTGAGTAAACTCTACCCTTTCCTTCCTCATCCATGAAGGCATGAGGAAATCCTAGATTATCCTCAAGAGTATTATACCATGTAAGCACAATGTGCCTCTGCATCTTCTGAGTATAATGAGCATATGCTCAATCCCGAACCTTAAGTAAATGTGACTACCCTCGATCGAGAGAAGCGTACAGTGGATATCGAAGATTATCTTAAACAAGATTGACCTCAAGGTGAGACTCCTAGTCCTCCTAGACCCTACATAGCGGAATGGATAAATAAATAAGTTGCAAGATATGAAAAATGTCAAGCACAGTTCAAGAATCTTTAGCAAGATAAAGAGCAATTAGATTGCTTGCATCAACTTGAGAAAGAAAGAATCGAATGGCAGATGAACAAGTTATTCTAGAAAACTTTACGTGAGAGGGTCCTTACCCCTAGAACATATAGACATGAAGTTCATCTGAGGCAACCCATACTCATTCGAGATAGGTTTCCTAGGCCTTATCTATCATTACCTTCATGACCTCCTAGGCCAAATCAGGACTTGCCTCCCAGGAAAAACATAGGGTGCCCACAATAGGTAGTTATCCCTCTTTATAGATCATCTCAAGAGATGCCCTATGGGACTTATACTGAGCACGAGCCAAAGGTAGATTATTTGGAAATGCCTTACCAAGGCATGGGGGTGACATACCACCACCCCAAAATAGGACTGAGGACCCTTGCCCTTCATCGTAGGATAAGATCAAAGAAGAGGAGATCAAATACTTCGATTCATATAAGGTACCGCTAGAGCACTTAGAGTTAGAGGAGAATAATAACTCTAGGTATGGATCTCAAAATCACACTTTGTGCTAGTTACGCAGTCAATCCCTTCATCCTTCGATGCCTACCTCTTCCTATCCAAAATAGTTTAATATGCCTCAGTTGGCTACCTTTAAGGGAGAGGAAGATGCACAGGAGCATGTTACCAAGTTCCTAAGCCAATGCTTTGGCATCCAGGATAATGATGCTTTACTTTTAAGGATATTCATGACTACCCTCTTTGGCCCAACCATGAAGTGGTTTACCCAACTCTCGAAGCATAGCATCCACAATTTGGATCAACTTGTATATGTGTTCCTAGAATGCTTCAAATTAAATACCAAGAGGAATGTGACATTGGTAGATCTTGCTGGATTGAAACAATATGACGATGAGTCAATAGAAAATTATGGCAACAGTTTGTGAGCATTGCTCACCAAGATATCATATCTACTCCCCATGTCATAATCGACTCATATGTTTGCCAAGAGATTCCTAAATCCGATATCCTTGTTGTTGCAACTGCAATAGTTTTGACTCTTGAAGATGATCTAGTGCAATCTAAGACAATTAAAGACATCAATATTCGAGAGGGAGAAATCATGAAGCCTTGCAAGAAGGAGTGGAACAATAATTCCAAGAATAACCCAACACAACCTAAGCCAGCAGTAGTCAATCAGGTTGTCATTAGCATCCCAGGTCTAGTGCAGCCTGTGCCACCTCAAAAGCCTAATTATCAAGCCACACCTGGGATCTATAACAAGGACAACCAGAATAGTCAAGGGAAAAATAAATAGCGTCACCCCAAGTGATAGTTCACACCCATTACATATTCTATGGACTCTTTGTTTGAGTGCCTCTTAGTAGTTAAGTCGATCAATTTGCCTGAGAGTCGACCTATCAACCCAAATGCACTAAAGCCCAAAGGGTACCGAGAAGACCTATATTGCAAATTTCATAGGCAAAATGGGTATGATGTGCAAATGTGCTATAAGTTCAAGAATTTTGTGCAAGACATGATCGATAGGAATTCCCTTCAGGTAGACAATCCTATCATGCAAAACAACCAATAGATGGAAGTATTTAAAGACCCATTGCCTGCCCATGCAGAGCAGGCCAAGATAGAGCCCCAAGTGAATGAGGTTCATCATGCACCCTCTAATGTCAGCATTATTAGCATTGTAATGAGGAATAGGTAGTATCCAAATCTAGTCACACCTTCTACGACTCAGAGTGATGTTCGTTCAATGTCGTAGTCTTTATGACCTCTTGTTTTGAACCTCCCACCTAGGATTGTGGTCATAATTAAGAGCAAGCTCACTCAGAGCCTGAGAATGATATTTTCCTGACTCTCCATCTATGAGCTCATTCAGAAATATCCACCTCAAAGAGAAGCTTTCATGGAGATCCTTAAGGTGATAAAGCTACAACCCGAGTAGTCTAACTCCTTCAAAAATCTCATGGGGCATGCTTGGTAATGCACAAAACTGGTGATTACCTTTTTAGAAGATGAAATTAAACCAATTTCAAATGATATGGTAGATCCTCCCTTACACATAATTGTACATGTAAATGGAACACCATAGAAGAGAGTGTTGGTAGATACTAGGTCCTCTAGCAACATCATCACTACAATAGCTCTCAAGCATCTAAAGCTTCCAACATCCCATATTGTCACATCTACCTACATCCTTCGAGTATTCAATGATACCATATGCTCAATAGTTGGTACGATAGTATTACCTATCCAAGTAGGAAAAAATACCATATCGACACTATGCCACATATTGGAGGGTTAGATGGAGTACAACATCTTGCTGGGAAGACCTTGGATCAAGGACATGAAGTGTGTACCCTCGATCGGTCACCAGTGCCTCAAGTACATGTATGAAGGGAAATATCATGTCGTCTCTATAGACCTTGAGCCCTTTAAGTACTCCAACATGATAGAACAACTCCCTGAGTTGACCTTGTTGTCAACCCATCTATATTTTCAACTGAATGCATCCAACCAAGGTCTGACTCCATTGCCATCACCTTCATTCAATCCATCATCATCTCATTCCATACCATCCTCATCTTTGGCACCTCTAGACATGTCTTCATTGTCATCGAATCCTACATAGAGGGACACGAGGAAGAGATCGATTGATGAGAGCCCTCCAATCATATCCACCGCAAGACTCCTATCCCAGTAGATGAAGAGTTACCTCATGAGGTAAACGTTGAATCAATTCAAGCCCCACTTTCATCTCCCCCTTCTTTGTGGCCATAGGTCACAATGCACCTAGCTACCATAGGATTAGGAGATTACATGGTTAGGAATGTCACATCCACCCCTACTATTAATATGGTACAAGATATGGGTTGACTTCATCTTCCCATAGGCACTATCGTACCTCTTGGTCTTCTCCCTAATTATACAAATTTCATCTATAGGAATCTCGACTATAGAATTGAGCCTTTTCAATAGCAGGAAGAGGATGAAGAGCCCTTTTTTGAGGATATCAATTACATGTCCAACCTTAAATTTGCTATGAAGTATCTTCATCTCTGTAATTGGCACAATTATGGGTTGGGCTTGTATGAGCAGGGCACTCGTGTTCCTTACCAAATGCAGTATAAAATGCCTTAGGATAAGTTTGGTTTGGGACACAACAATATTGTGCCCCTCGACGTCCTCATGGATAGTTTAGAGTGCATGACTCTAAAATTTAGGGATGAACTCATGCATGATTTCTTTGCCAATCCCAATTGCATCTACTCACTGGGAGACTACTTCCCTATGCCCTTGAGCGATCAAGATATACATTGTGAGGTCAACTGATCTTATGAGAGATGTGAAATTTTGCACACCCTTCCACATGATAGTGAGGAAGAAGGTCAAGGGTCCCCCCATGAGTGGATATTTGATGATGATTCAGACTACGAGTTAGCATCCATAGGCTCTTCTAGTCTGCATGTTGAGTATGCTTAGATTATTCCATTATATGATGAGCATCAGGGTTATCTATGTATGTTCCCCTTGAACAACCCTATATGGCACTAGTTCCTCTTATATAAGGGCAAGTCCACTCGTAGTCACACCGATCACCTCCAATCATTCAGCCTCCATCGCAACCACCTCCTTAGATCTTGCGACATCCCGATATCGATAGACACCATCAACTGCCTAGGGAAAATCATCCATCCATAAATATGATTGCCTTAAATCTTTTTAAGCCCCTACAAGATCTGAATAACCCATATAAGCCACTACACCTTGACCTAGGGGTAATTGAATTTGATCAGGGAGATTCCCCCCATTGCCCTCTAAGTATTGGCCTTACAATAAGATGCTACAACCATTTCATTTCTCTCCAATGTAGACTCACAATGTCTTCCATGTTGAGAAGGAACCCAAGGTTCCCATTGATGATCTAAATCTAGCTGATGACATTCACCTGATTCCTACCCCCCACTAGTTGGAGGAGGGGTTGCATATGTCAATCGAGCCAATGATTGAAAAAAATATCAGCTCAGATCTTGAGAATTTATAGTATATCAAGATAGGTGAAATCCTATCCCCTAAAGAGCAATCTGATTACATAGCCCTTATCACATAGAAGGAGGTTTTTGCATGGTCCTACAAATATATACTAGGACTAGATTCAAATCTAGTCATCCACAATTTAACACTTGATCCCAAGGCCAAGTCGGTTAAGCAAAAGCTGAGAAAGATGCATTCGATAGTAGCCTTATTGGTCAAATATGATATACAAAAGTTTTTGGATGCCAATTTTTTCATTTCTATATACTATCCACCATGGTTTTCCAACATGGTTCCCGTCAAGAAGCTTGACAAGAGGATTCACATTTGCATCGATTTTTGAGACCTAAACAAAACGAGTCCTAAGGATGATTTTCCTTTGTTGAACATCAGTGCCCTATTAGATGCCATAGTGGACCACAGAATGTTGCTCCTCATGGATGGTTTCTTTGGGTACAATTATATTCGTATCAATCTAGAAGACTAGCTCAAAATGGTGTTCACAATGCCTTGGGGAACATTTTTCTATAAGGTCATGTTTTTTGGGCTTAAAAATATCAGTGCTATCTACTAGTGTGCCATGAAATACATCTTACACAATTACATGGATGACTTATTGGCCAAATCCTTATTACACCATGAGCATCTCGATGTTTTGCACAAAATCCTCAAATGCCTTATTAAGAATAACATGATATTGAACCCCAAGAAGTGTGTCGTCAGTGTCACATCTGGAAAACTCTTGGGATCTATAGTCCCTAAATGATGCATTAAAGTGGACCCCAATAAGGTTAAGGTAATACTCGAGATGCTTCCCCAAAATACCATCATGTTGGTTTGAATCTTGTAGGGTAAGGTCACATTCATCAAGCACTTCATAGCGTAATTATTGGATAAATGTCAACCCGTGAAGAAGCTACTGCACAAGGGGGTCGCATTCCATTGGGATGATAAGTGTCAAGCTACCTTTGACACAATCAAACAATATTTGGCTTCACCACCAGTATTGGCTCTACCCCGACCAGGAGTGTAATTTTTCTTATACATCTCAGCCACTGAGATTGCATTGGGTGCCATGCTAGCCTAGAATAATGACTTTCATAAGGAACAGACTACTTACTATCTTAGCCGCACCTTGGTCAGCTATTAAATCAAGTACGCATACATTGAGAAGTTATGCATAGCGGTGGTTTTTTCCACAAAGAAGCTACACCATTATATGCTTAGTCATACCACATATGTTGTATCAAAGGAGAATCCATTGTGATACATGATGAGTCGTACTTATCATAATAGTCACATAGTAAAATGGTTCATGTTTTTGACAGATTTTGAACTAGAATTTATTGGATAAAAATTAATTAAGGGTTAGTTCATCGTAAATCAAATCTTAAAGGCTCCCCTCTAGGATGAGTAACCTCTTAGCATGGAGCTTCCTGATGATGGAGTCTTCCAAATATCAAAATTGCTTGATGCTGACGAGCCTGAGTCACAGGTCGATATGACTCTATTCTTCAATGGCTCTAAGTGTGAGCAAGGGGGTGGTGTAGGGATCATTTTTTTCACATCTCAAGGGGATCCTATACCCCTATCATTCAAACTTAATTTCCTATGCACCAACTACAATGTCGAGTATGAATCCTTTCTCATAGGTCTTCAAATTATTTTCGCCATGAAAATAACCAAGCTTAACATTTTTGGCAACTCCTTGCTCATCGTAAACTAGGTCAAAGGAATTTTCTAATGCAAGTGATCAATTCTACAATCCTATAAAGCTCTTGTGGATAAAATCATTGTAAAGTTCAAACAATATGATATTGAGGAACTCCCTCATTCATCGAATCATTTTGTAGATATAATGTCCCCCCTAGGGTCCTTTACCCTATAGAACCCTATGGATAAGATGATAACCATTCAGGTGAAAATACTATTGCAGTCTATGATTGAGCATGAGAGAACTCAATCCATGCCATAATTCCACTTGATTCAGATTGAACCTCATCAAGATAGGTTCTCACAAATTCATGAGTGTATGAATCATACCGCTTAGGGGACTCCGTTCCCTCAAAACCCTTTTGATAGTAGCACAACACTATTCTTACAAGTTCTTTTCCAATCAACATTCACTTGGGATGAAATTTAATAGGGTAAAAAATTCATACAATCGAGGCTTCCTCACAATAGGACTGGTCTACCCAAATCAAAGAGTACCTAAAGCTTGGTAATCTCCCTCCTAGGCTATCACATGCTGCCAAAATGACATTTAAACTAAAATAGGTAAATTATGTCTTTCTAGGAGATATTTTGTATCGTCGGAGCTATGAAGGGATCCTCCTTCATTGCTTATATCATCAAGAGTCAGTTTGGGCAATCGCCCAAGCACACGATGGTACATGTGATGGCCATTTCAATGTCATGACTATCGCTAAGTTCCTTCTTTGCATGGGCTATTATTGGCCAACCTTAGAGGAAGATTGTTGTGCTTATGTTAATAAGTGCGTGAAGTGTCAACATCATGCTAATTTGACACACGTACCTTCTTAGGCCTTACAACCGATTCAATCGACTTGGTCATTTTTGCAATGGGGGTTTGATTTAATCAAGAAAATCTCACTTGCATCCTCGGGTTGTCACATGTTTATAATTACGGCTACCGAGTATTTCACAAAATGGGTGGAAGAAATTCCCCTTACCACTATGATAGGATCCCACATAGTGGATTTCATATTGCACAATATCATTTTTCATTTTGGTATTCCATCCAAGATCATTTTCGATAATGGGACATCATTCAATAATAAATATGTGTGTGCTTTGATAGCAAAGTATAATATCCAGCATAGCTTTTCAATGCCATGTTATCCACAAGAAAATAGGCAAGCAGAGGCATAGAATAAAACATTAATTGCCATTTTAAAGAAAATAATTAATTAAAATCACACCGATTGGCACACGTAAATACCCCTTTCTCTATGGTCCTACTGCACTAGCATTCGGATGCCCACTAGGGCAACCCCATTTTTTCTAGTGTATGGTGCTGAGGCAATAATACCTCTAGAGCTATAAATCCCATTGTTTCACAAAACCATACAAGAGTTCATCGATGATGATACCGTGTGACAGGCTCACTTAGACCAACTTATGTTGCTTGAATAACGACGCATCAATGCCCTTGAGAACTTGTGTGTTTATCAATAGTGACTTAATAGGGCTTATAGGATGAAATTACATCATAGAGACTTTCAAGTTGATGACCTCATTCTGAAAGAGAACTAGCAAAATTCTAATTTTTTGCACCATCTATGAAAAATTTTTATGGTAAACTGGTTAGGTCCTTTCGTTATTACTAGTCAGATCAGACCCAAAAATTACTGCCTAGCCTCCCTTAAAGGAATCAAGGATCCTGAAAACTTGAACATCCTTCATATATAGCCTTTTCATGCCTAGAGTGATGTGGCCCAACTTAAAATTCTCCAAGGGTTTCTATAAACCACTTGGTCAATCCAAAACCCTCCTAGGTTGTCTATGACTATCTAGGTCACCCTAAAATGTTCCAATGGTATCTGCGTACCGCTTGGTCAATCCAAAACCCTCCTATGAATTCTATGACCATCTAGGTCACCCAAACATACTCCAAGGTTATCTACATACTTCTTGGTCAATCCATAATACCCCTAGGTAGTCTATGATCATCTAGGTCACCCCAAAATACTCCAAGGGTTTCTACAAACTACTTGGTCAACCCATAATACCCCTAGGAAATCTACAACCATATAGGTCACCCCAAAATGCTCCAAGAGTATCTACATACTACTTGGTCAACCCAAAACCCCCCTAGGTGGTCTACGACCATCTAGGTCACCCCAAAATACTCTAAGGGTATCTACATACCACTTGGTCAACCCAAAACCCTCCTAGATGGTCTATGATCATCTAGGTCACTCCAAAATACTCCAATGGTATCTACATACTGCTTGGTCAACCCATAATACCCCTATATGATCTATGACCATCTAGGTCACCCCAAAATACTCCAAGGGTTTCTAAAAATTGCTTGGTCAATACATAATACCCCTAGGTGGTCTACAACCATCTAGGTCACCCCAAAATACTCCAAGGGTATCTATGAACTGCTTGGTCAACCCAAAATCCTCCTAGGTGGTCTACGACTATCTAGGTCACCCCAAAATGCTCCAAGGGTATCTACGTACCACTTGGTCAACCCAAAACCCTCCTAGGTGGTCTATGATCATCTAGGTCACCCTAAAATGCTTTGAGGGTTTTTACAAACTGTTTGGTCAATCCAAAACCCTCCTAGATGGTCTATGATCATCTAGGTCACCCCAAATTGCTCCGAAGGTTTCTAAAAATTGCTTGATCAACCCAAAACCCTCCTAGGTGGTCTATGACCATATAGGTCACCCAAAAATGCTCCAAGGGTATCTACATACCACTTGGTCAACTTGAAATTCCCCAAAGGTGTTTATAAGCCCTTTGGTTACCCAAAATACCCTAATGGCATATAGTAAGCCCATTGGTCACCCTGCATATGCATATATATCAAAATCTAAAAATATTATCAAAACATAAAAAAAAATACAAAAATATTGCATTGCATCCCATTGTATTTTATCATCACTTACCTTAGGTATACTCATCATTGCATTTTGCACTCTAGAGTTGCTCATATGTGTCTAGCACTGAGACTGTACACTAGTCATCATTCACAATCTATGTTATTGAGGTCATCATCCACATTATTTCATATTTCACTTATCATTTCCACCTACACTTCCCATTTTTCATAGTTGTGTTCATTCCCTTCACCTAGCCATTTGTTCTACGATGTTGTTAGTGTTTTCGTTCACTCAACCATCTCTAGTTTTATTTTAAGATTTTGTAGAAAGATATCCTAATTTTTAGGAGGTAGATTCTTGCTTAGATTGTAACTTGCATATTTCAAAATCCCAACACATTTTTGCACTAATAAATCCAAGTTTTGCACAAGGAAACATGAAACCTACAAAGTTGTCTAGGTTTCCTTAAGTGAAAATTTTATCCTGCTCATCCCCCTATGCGGCTAGTTCAAGAATGCTGATAATTGACAAAAGGACAAGCTCCTCCTTACCCAATTTCCCAAAATAAATAGTGGTTTTCACCACTATCAAAGAAAAATTACCAAAATAAAAATAACTAGTGGTTATCACCACTTCCCAAATCTCTTCCTCAAAGAAAACAAAATACAAAAATAAACAGTGATTATCATCACTAAGTATGAGCAAACAACCCTGAAATCAAATAAATGAAAATAAGGGAGTATTAAACTTGAATCCCTAGAATTCTCAACATTTGACAAACCATTAGGTTATCCTCATTATATTTTTTGTGGCATCAACCCTTCCTATAAATGGTGGTATCCTTATGCATGAAGATATGTCTATCACATTAGCATCTTGCGTTTGTATAGACTAATGTTTGCATGTGGATGAGCTAGCTTTTGGTAGCCTATACTACCTAGTGGTCTAATCCAACTACGTACAAACCTAGGATCGTGCTACTCATAGGGTGATATTTAGTACAGATGGGCTGCATCAATCTTGTTTGACACTAGGGTAACTTTATGTGTATCACAAAATGAACTCACTTGCACACACATGGATATTGAGTATTTAGGTCATCCTAGCAGATTCGTACATTGTCAAAAAGTCTTGCATGGTTAGTATATAACTTTTGACCAATTGACTAGAGTGTTTGAGTATCATGCAAACCTCAAATACATTCTATAACATTCATTTCATTCATTCCATTTTATCACATTTATGTCATTTTACATTTTCACAAATCCATTACATAGTCTCATGACAACATTACACATGAATTGATGAATTATATACAGTCTATGGTGCTAACATAGTACAGAATATAGTATACACGTTTCATCATCTAGATAAAATACATCATCCATATAATTATGCATCCACACATATACATATCATAAAATCAAATCAAATCACAACATATGCATACATTATAAGCATCCATAAATACATCATAAAGCAAATCAATACATTGCATACATCTCATAAATCAATGAGAAATACATGATGACAAAGCATAAAAGCTCATATATATATATATATATATATATAGGGGAAAAAAATACATCATACTCCTCGAGTTTCCCATAGGCTACAATAAAGTGGGTCCTCTAACCTCACAATACCAAAAATACCAAAAGGGTTCAAAACCCACCAAAAACATCTCAAATTTGGTCAAAATTCAATTGGCATCAACATGAACCTAAATTTCTTATGGAGAAATGGAAATTACTTAATTTACTCCCTATGAAGGCCAATTGTGGCCAGACCACCCCATGGGATTGAATTTTTTGACCCCTTTCTTCCATGAAACTCAACAAAGTCACCAAACTCCTCTCAAAAAATGCTCCATTCTTTAATGACTAAAACTAGAGGAAACCCTAACAAAGTCATATGTGTCAAATAACTAGTTGCTTTTATCACTGGTCATTACTTCATCTACTCATTGCTTGAGGGGTAGTCATACTTAATGAATTCATAAACACAAACAACAATCACACACTCAATCATGCAAATTACGTTCATTCGATGAATCGTTGATAAAGACAATCATGCCTATGCTTGGGGCAGAAAATAAGCATAAATTTAACTTAAACAAATTCTTGGTATTCTAGAAGCATGAAGGATCATGGGCCTTTTCCTATTCATGATTTAATAATTTCCAAGGTCAAGTCAACCTGAATGCAAGGTTGTACTTGAAGTAAGTTCCTTAGTTCATCAGAAGCAATGATTCAAGAACACATGCTCTTTCCATTATTGGGGCATCTAAATTTGGTTAGGTTATTAAATAACCCTAATAATTTAGCATTTTAGTCATCTATTTTTTCTCAACATTGTGCTACACACAACGCATCTCAAAAAGGGGCATCTGTAGATACTAAAATCATGTCAATACAATTAGGCAATCGAAAGCATTGGTTAATTGGCATCATATGGCCCCCTTGGGAAACCCTCAAAGGTTTTATAGTGGTCCCAACCACTCTTTTAAGGCTCTACCAAAATTTTGGGAGTTTTTGGGACACATGGGCATGATCGTCCCACCTTGGGATAGTCATAGTTTGTGGTCGCCCCACCCAAGGACGGTGGCAAAGTGATCATCCCTAGGTGGGACGACCACAAGGTTTGACTCCCAAAAAGTCAAATTTGGACAAATGGCACCCATAAACTTCCATTTATCCCACATATGTGAGCATGCAAGACCTAAGGATGAAAAATCCTTATGATATGCTATAGAATGAAGGTCAAAATGGGATATTCTCTTCCCCCTCCAATGCATGCTCGGTTTTAGACAAGTGGCACCTCTTGCCATGCATGCCCTTGCATGCCCATTTGCCCAAAGGCTCCCTTTGGCTATAAAGTGGATCTATTTTCCACATAAAATATATAGAGTAGCTTTGAGACATAGTGATGGAGTGCTTCCAATATTTCCCTTCACATTTTTGTGCCCCTTTCCCTTGAAATCTCTACCTAGAAAAAGAGGTTTGCAAGTGATCTAGGAGGCACAATTTATTTGCAAAACCTAATAATATGAGTAAATTTCACCATAAAATTTGATGAAAACACTATTGATGAGGTTCCTAACCAATTCACAAAGGAATTGATGATAAAATAAGTGCAAAATTGGTGGTCATCCTACCCCAAGATGGTCCCCAATCTATGATAGTCACCACCATCCTACCCAGGTACGGTGGCATATATGTGTATGATTTTTCTACTATTATTTTTTAGGCATATTCTAGGGTATCATATTAATCTCCTGTCCAAATTTTATGCATTTTAGAATCATATTGAGTGAGATATTGCATTTTTAGTGTTTTATAGGCTTTTGGGGACCATCTAAATTTGCACATGAAACTGTTACTTATTTTGCAAATAGGACCATATGGGTTCTATTTAAATTATGTTTTATGCATACTATCAAAGTTTCATTTGATTTAGATGTGTTTTGGTCCATAAATTGCATGTTTTAGTTTTTGTTATATTTGTAGGTAAAATGTGAATGTGCCACGCCATAGGATGCAATTTATGTTCTATTTGTGATCATATCTTCCTAAAATAATCTATTTTACATATATCATTAATTTCAGATCATTTGGAGTTGTTTTAGATAGGCGTATTGCAAATTTATATTTTCTAGTCTTTTCATGCATGTGGGGTTTTACTTGTTTCACATTCTACGCACTTGCTATTTGATAAATCTGGTTTCCTTGTGTGTAGGTGTAGGTATTAAAGTGTAGAAGGAATTAATACAAGGTAATAATAGTGAATAACAAAGAGGTGACATCATAGGTTCACCCACCTCATTTGTGGATACGAGGAATAACATTGGAAGTGCACACGAGCTTCTTTGAAAGGACTTGATCCTTTAGGCATCCCATTTTTGTAAAATATTGTATCAATCTAGAGCCCTCAAGGGTAAATTTATGTAACCATGGTTTTTATAAATCAAAATAATATAATAAGGCTTCATTTCACTTCATTTTGTGCGTTTTGGTTATCTTTCCATGCTTACTTGAATGCTTCCATTTTGATGCTTCATTAGGTGCACCGTTTTTCCCCTACTTCACTATAATGCAGTATTTTATATGCTTTTCTTTAATTATTATGTATAGTATTTCATTATGATGATTATGTGAATGGAAAATATGTTGTGATGATTGTTTCTACAAATACTATAGTAATGGAATGCTAAATACCAAATGGTAAACAATTTAATACTTTATGAGTTGTAGCTCGAATGTACATGTTGAGTTGTAGCTTTCATGTGCCTGTGTTGTAGCCCTAAATGTAAAGTAATATCAATGGTTAGTGATAATATTAGTTAAGCTCTATGAAAATAGAATTTGAAATATTGTATTTATGTAATTTTTGCACACACAAAAAAATATTAACACTCTTGAGAGTTTTTAAGTAGTGATTTTGATTTGTTACAGTAAGACCCCTAAAAAAGAGGTATTAGTGATTTTACTGGTTGTTATAGATAAGCAATTTTTTAGTCATTTGTGTTTTTAATTTTCACCCTCACGAAAGTCAAATCTTAGAAGGTAATTCTATGAGTAAAATTTTATCTCTTAATATAAATAATATCAAGGATTTGAGTGCAGAAACATTAACAATTTGAGGAAGATGACAATATATATTTGATAGGCAAACAAAGAATATCTTTGATAAAAATGTAGGTTTTATAAGGTTTAATGAACCTGATAGCAATGTAATGAGAACAATTTAATATTTTTTTATTTTAATAGTAGTAGTTCCCAATAGAAGCCACACACAACTTATTAAAAATAATTACTAACATATATAAATTGAACCAACAATGAAGCTCAAGTATAGAAAATAATTTTAGGTGCAATGAACACTAACAAGCATTCATTACAAGTTTTACAAACATAGCTTATCAAAAAATATGACATGATATCACCAGAAAGGCTGAAGTCCGTCTTCACGAAAGCCAACCCTCCCTACATTTAGCCAATACCACATTAATTGGGGTCAAAAACTATGTTAGCTAGGTGAAAGCCCCAAGTGAATTTGAAAGTGTGGTTGTCCATAGAACATCATGATGAATGGATGTGTAAGATTCATGTATCTCTATTTATCTCTTTTCCATTAAAAATTTTGTTACAAGGATTCTCATTTGCACTCAAAAGAGTGCAAGAGAGTGAGTAGCTACAGTTTATTTACTTCTAAATAGCAAAAAAATAGAACTTTCAATTACATAATAATAATTCAATTTCTTGATATTTAGTTCAATCCATTTGAAGTCAAAAACTTACTACAATCCTTATTTCTCAAATAACCTCTACATAACTAGAAAAAATTGAAGTATTTTGGTTTATTTGCCTCCAAATAAATAATTAACTTTCATGTAGACAATCATAATTTAAGTTCTAGATATTTATTTCAACGCATTCAAAGTTAGAAAGTTACTGCAATTCTAATGTTCAAGTAGTGCCTAAGTCACAAAATAATTTGAAGGTATTTAATTCCATGTTTCTAAAATATTAATAAATATAAAAATTTATCATATGGCATGATCTCAACCAGTTAAATTCTTTGACTTTCAAACAACAAACCCATGTCCAAATTTTGCTAAGCAATACATGCATAAGTAAAAAGTTGCTGTAATACCACTATGTAGTCATGATTTAATATGGGTGGGTCCCATTTGAATCCTATATAAGTAATTAAAAATAAATAAATAAATATAAATTTTTTTATTGTCTATCTCCATAAACATCATAGTCAAAACATCTAACCATTGATATGACAAAAATTCACTAATTTTAATAAAAATTAAATGGCACTGAAAATTCCATGCTACAACACACTTTAATGCAATCCAATGATGCAGAATGCACAGATAGGGTAATATTAGTAGTTGCAACATAAATTCCTCCTTATTTGGGGTTTTTCTAAAGTGTAAGGCCCACAGTAAGGATATTTGAGAGTCATAGAAAAGGTAGGAAAAAATACACATACCCACTTAAGCACACTCACTCTGTACTAAAGCCCATGCATAGCAATTTTATTGTCATGCTTGGTAGTCTCATGAGTTTTGTATGAGGAATATGCCCTCAACCCCTCTTCTTCCATTCCATAAAATAAAGCATTCCAACTCGAATGGTAATCCCTAGATTGTTGAAATAAAAATAAAATCTAATTAAGTATATGCTTTAATTCATGATAGATATGATCAATCAGAAATCCATTCGCTATGAAAGTATATTTAAAAATTTGATCCATTTACTTCCAAGAGTGTAATAACTTAGATTACATTTATGAAGTTGCAATAGAAATTAAGTTGTAGCTTCTTGCCATGGACACATGTCATAGAACTATGATAAAGGCTACAAATTCTAGGGAAGAAGTAAAAAGTAACTCATAGTGCTAAAATAGTAAGATATGGTAGTGGAATTATGAATCTCAAGTGTTAGAAAAAAAAGGCAAAGGAAAATGCATTATAGATAATGTCTACAAATAAAAAAATGCATTTAAAAGTGGAAGCAATTTCACAAATAATAAAATGCATTTAGAACCAAAAGAAAAAAAATGAAATATATTCAACATACATATGCGTCCAATATTTGTAGATGGGACCTAAAATATTCAAAGTATGATTTAAAAAAAAGTAATCTACAACAACTGTTTTGGAAAAAATATTTATACTACTATCTTTTAATGATAACAATACAATCAGTGTTGAGCTGACTAAGGTTCAATTCCCAGGGATGACATGATAATGCACTTTGTTATGGTACCCCTATGTGGTTTATTAAAATACTTTAGTGATGTGGTCATGATGTAATATGGGTGGGGCTAGTTTCAATCATATATAACCATTTAAAATAAAACAATATAGATAATGCTACAAGCAACATTAGAATGAATATTTTTTTAGCACCATTAGTTCAAATAATATAGCCTAGATTGGTCATGACTCAATAGTTTGACATATTCGAGCATTAATATTAGAATAACAAATTGTCATGACCCTCCCTTGGACAAATTTTCCAAATAAAATATTTGTGAATTTATGTGAAATCATTAATGACAAATTATGTGGATTTTAATATGTTTTGATAGATAATGATATGGTACCACTAAACCTACCTTGTTGAAGGAATAGACATCTCCACAAATGGGCCAAGGACTGATGACTATTAAAGTCAAAATGATTTGACTAATGATTCATTTGTTTTGAAATTTCTCTATCTTTGCAAATGGTTATATTATTGTTGCACTTACACAATAGGTAGTGTTAAGTGATATTGCTAACATGTTTTACAAAGGTTTAATATTATATTATGAAAACCAAAGTATAATGCTTGGTATTGTTTTATTTGTATTATTTTTATTATACTAAAATATAAAAATAAACAAGAAAAGGACTTTTGTTAAAATAAAATGCAAAGACTAAAAAGTTACAAGAAATCCTATCTGGTTATGTTTGGATAGTTTGAAAAGTAGTTTCCTTTTGAGTGTTCTTTAAAACCCTTATGGAAAAAGGGAAGAGGAGGAGAAAGGAAAAAGGAATTTTTAATTTTGTATTGAGGAGAGTAGCTTCAGGGGAAAAAAAGAGCATGCAAGCCATAGATAATGCGATAAGACTTGGAATATCATTCCCTTCGATGAAATTTTGACACATCTCCAAAAAAGTTTCTTCAAGTGCATAAGGTACCCTTTCTGTGATATATGTGGTGAAGTACTTTTCAAAAAATAATGTAGATTCTCATTTTATAAATCAATTTGTTTGTGAATTATGTAGAACCCTACATTGATATTAGTAAGATATAATGACACTAAATAAGGTTTACACATTTACTCCAACATAGGAAATAGGAGAATTCAAATATAATCCTATTACTTTAGCATCATCTCCAAAGCAATAAGTGAGCATCTCTAAGGAGTGCACTCTTTTGTGCCTAGTCAAACAGAGAAAACATAGTGTCATGTTTGTCTTATACCACCTCTAAAATCCATTGGGAATGCCTGTATTACTTTGTATATTTGTTAATGGGTGTTTGACACAGTGTATGTGTGCACACAGTGCAAAATTACACTATGTTGCAATACCTACGTGGATAAATCAAATGTGATCTACGATATCGATGGTTTCTAGTAGAAGTGGAACCTAGAGATATTTGAGGTATATGTATATTTCAACTTGGACCAATTGGCAAAGTTTTGGTAATTTTGACATTATGCCACATTGGAATTTTTGATGAAAATTTTGTTGACAATTTTTATTGTAAGAAAAGTGAGATATAATCTAATGGAGAATTCAGCAATTTTTGTCGATATAATTTATTGTAATTAATTTTTATTTTGATCTTCTTATTTTGTTTCTCATGGATTGGTTGCTGGGAAATGGTAAAGTTAATAGTTTAATTAGTGTGAATGAGAGCACCTATGATTTAAATAAATTGAAATAATTTTGCCATTATTTTGAGCAACATGCAGTGATCAATTTTATAGGATGTGCTCGAAAAGAGTTTGGGGACCTGGAGATGTAACGTATACAATATTATAGAGAGGCTAATTATTTTTACCCCAAGTGAGAGGCTAATATATTTGTCCCTCCTCATTGGGGCGAAACATCTTTATTTTGGTTAAAATTTGCAAATAAGGCCATGGCGGGACAAAGAAGTTGTCAAAAGTGTGTTCACCCCTTATTAATGCGAGACCACGATACAAAGTAAGAACATGCAAAATGATTCCAAAATTGTGTAAAATTGGAATTAAAAGTGCTTTCACCCCAAGTGAGGGGTGAAAGCCCCATTCGCCCCTCCTCAAGGTGAACATATTTTAAAAAGGATGGAAAACTAATAAAATCGCCAAGGTGGTATAGTTAAAAATTCAAGAAGTGCTTCACCCCAGGTGAGAGACGACACTCTCTTTCACCCATTATGAGGGTGATAGCGCATTGTAAATGCACCCGAAGGCACATTATGGGCCCCACATGTAAAGGATATTTTAAAAGAGTTTCGCCCCAAAGGTGGGATGAAATATCCATGCGCCTCTCTTCAAGGGCAAATGCCATTTCAAATCATAAATATCTTATGGTAGTCAAAGGCAAGACCGGTAAATAGAGCGTTCACCCCAAGTGTGGGGTGAACCTCCTAGTCATCCTTCTCTGAGGTGAAAACATAGATTAAAGGTGCTCAAATATGTAGGTTTAATAAAAACATTGTTTGGGAATAAAATGCATACCAAAAAGAGGTGAAAGTTGTAAGCCATGACATAGGAAGGTTTAAAAGAGATAAGTAAGTTACTTTTACCCTAAATGAGGGGTAAAACTCACTTTCATCCTTCTTTGGGGTGAACGTCAATATTTTATGAATTCTTCAAAGGCAAAAGGTGTGGGGCCCTCCTTTTTCACCTTTGGTGATTTCAGCAATTATAGGATGAAAATAAAAGGAAGAACTAAATGTGTGGTTAAATTCGAAGGTGCCCCTATCGGGAAGTGCCATGTAATTTCACCTTTGAGATGTGAATTCAATATTTCAAAGGAAACCCGGGTGAAGGAAGGTTGTAGCATGCCCCATATGGGGAAAAAATCTTTGGTATTTCCTAGTAAGGGCAAAATTTATGAAACTTTGTTTAGTTCAAGTTTAAAGCTTCTTTTAAAGAGAAATCGACTAAACATCTAAGCAGATTTCTACTGTCGCTCATCTACATCTCAAAAAAGGCTTTTCACCCTATTTTTATGCAAACTTCATTTACTTCCAGGGGTGTTGCTTCTCGAGGCACTATTCGGGTAGATTATCTTGGGAAAGGTTACAAGATAATGAAATTTATTTTTTGAAGCAGTGTAGGATACATTTCTAAAATTTTTACTTTGAATTGTGGAGTTCCAAGGAGTAAGAGTGGGACAAAGTCAAAGATCAAGTTCCTGATTTTTGGATGATATTGCTACTTCCCAATGCACTGATTCTTGAAGGTGTCCTCTAGCATTTAATATTGCATATTACTCATATTATTCTTCCACCAAAGTGGGATCATTTCCTCTATGAAGAATGTTTTAACTGGAGACATCACGATGATTGAGGAAGAAAATATGCACATTGGTTGGTGATCCACAAATATTTTGTTGTATATGTATTAAATGATAGAGGTGAAATCCCCATATAAATACTAGAGATTTTCATTGTAAAAAAGGAGGATAGACACTCTGCAGAAAAACTATTCAAGTTTTCTGCGTAAATAGGAGTTTGGCTTCTAATTTTGCAAGAAGTATTTATGTGTGATTTCTTTCTATTCAAGCATTTCTATTTTATATTCATGTCTGTTATCTACTGCTAAGTTCAAATTCTGCATCTGGATTTGGGCACTTGTTGGTGAGAGTGTGAGTACTAGAATGCGATTCTGGAAGTTGTCTCCAAGGAATTGTAAGTGGATTCTCTTACCTCCTTTCTATTCTATGTTGCTATGACACTTGGTTGGAATTCTTGTTGCTAGTCTGTCCCCAATCCTACATCTTTGGCCTGTGGCTATATTTCCCATTTCTTTCTATTATTTCTAATTTCTTTCCTACAACTCTAGACTTAAACCGGTGTAGGATTAGTAAGGGAGCCAACCCTCTCTGGAGATTGGCATGGAGGATATTTCTTTCCTCCGACCTTTCAATATTGGCCATGTCTAGGGCGCACAAACGTATGTTTGTATTTTAGGCAGATATTTGACCAATAATTTTTGGCATACCCAGTGGGACATTCAAAAGTTCCACTTTCAACAGTATTAAGGTTTTATGTTCACCTTCGTGTTGTTCAGTTAGAACATCTGGTGACTTAGCTATACCCAGAAGCCTCCAAACGTGAAGGCAGTGAAAGTTGTGCTTCATGATCACAAGATCGAAGGCCAAAAATTCTAAAAATCCCATTGAGTTCTTTGAACTTGACACCCAAAAATTAGGAGAACATCCTAGATTAGTCACTCCACCTCATCCGACATGACATCTTCATAGTTAGCTGGTGTGTTCTCTGTTCCTTCAAGTCCAGCTAGTACTGCTACTAGCATCCCACCTCCTCAACCTCACACACCAGTTCACATGGCTCAAAATCCGCCACCACAACAACCATAGCCACCAAGGTAGTTCCCAACATGGAATAGCTTAGGAGCCTTGAATCTACAAGCACATAATCCAGTCCCTCAAGCAGCATTGAAGGCTTTGCCTACCTATGATGGTACTGGTAAGACTACCTATGAGCATATCCAAGATGTGGCCTCTTTGGCGATAATCCATGGCATCATAGATGAAGATATTATGGTAAGATTATTGGTGTTGTCACTTAGAGGGAAGTTGTTGTATTGGTATCGATCCTTGCCACCCACTACTATTACTACATGGGACCAGTTGGCGGAATTGTTGATTAAGAACTTTCATGAGCAAGTTGATCCTTTCTCCTTGTTGCATCAATTCACGAATATCTAGAGACATCCATAGGAGGAAATAGTGGACTTCAATGTCAGATTCACTCGAAGTTGGCAGAGAGTTCCTGATGGCCTTTGGCCCACTCATGAGCAAGCTATGTTTTACTACCTCAGAGCTTTTAACTTTGACATTGGTATGGCGGTCCGACAAGCCAATGTCAACATATTTCTAGATTTGTACACACAGGTGCAAAAGGTCGAGGTGGATCTGATTGCTATAGGTAAATTGCCTCCAAAGGTAACTATGCCCATTCTTCTTGATCTTCCACAACATTTGTATTCGAGTGTATTTTCATAGCCTATGCCTTCTATGTACCCGGTTCCCTCATGGAGCTTGGGTCCACCTCAAATTGCTCCAATTTCGATTCCATAACTCCATGCTTCAAGTATCCCATAATACTGCACCAGTTGTGCCATAGTTGCCAACCCCAATTCTGTTCCCAGTGTTACTAGTATGACCTATTTCATTACAGTTTCTTGCTCCGCCAATGCCTCGACCTTTACCAACATCTCCTACACCCTCAAATCCTAATCCCTACATGAAATTATTACAATAAATACAATCTATTAATTCGGTCGTAAGGACAATGTCGAATGAAATCACGGTAGTTAAGAAGAAGCAAGTTGAAGCTGAATTTTTAGTCAAGAAGGTTTCAAACGCCGTCGATTACTAGAGAGTAACTAACCACTAGAAAGGGCTCTGAAATAAATATTACTATGCTTGCAATTGAAGAGGTTAGCACATCAAAGCGAGCATATTGGTGTTCCACTTGTAATGATCCTCGTGATCAAGTATCCCATAGTTTCCTGCACCAATTGTGCCATAGTTGCCAACCCCAATTCCATTCCCAGCATTACCAGCACCACCTATTTCATTACAATTTCCTACTCCACCAATACCTCTACCTTTACCAGCACCTCCTACGCCCTCAAATCATGATCCCTACATAAAATTATTACAAGAAATGCAATCTATTAATTCAGTCGTAAGGACAATGTCGAATGAAATCATGATAGTTAAGAAGAAGTAAGCTGAAGCTAATTTTTGGTCAAGAAGATTTCAAACACCATCAATTACTAGGGAGCAACCAACCACTAGCAAGGGTCCTGAAAGAAATACTACTGTGCTTGCAAATGAAGAAGCTAGCACATCAAAGTGGGCATATTGGTGTTCCACCTGTAATGATCCCCATGGTGAAGACACGTGCATGGTTCATTTGAACTATGTACAGACATTAGCAGAAAGTTCTGCTGGTGGAAAAATCAATATGATAATGGAAGTTGATCATAATTTTATGGTCCCTTCCTTGGAGCAAGTTTTAGTCCTTACGAGGGCTAGAAAGAAGTCGGTGATTGTTGATCCAATAGAAATGGAGCCTCTAAAAGTTCCTGTTGAACAAAAGGTACAAAATGAAAAGGTACAACCACAAGAGAAAGTATCTAGCGCAATAATGAAATAACAAGATTCTATCTTTTTGAAGGATCTATTGCCCAAACAAGCTCAAGAGAAGTTGTAGATGAAGGCATCAACTTCACATCCCGTAGACGCTCAAGTACAGACTGAGGCAAAAGAACAAGCCAAAGAGCGCCTCAAATACCCATCATTGACTAAGCGACAAAGGGTGGAAGCCACTCAATAGTACCGAAATAAATATGAGTTGGCTAGTGAAGAAAAGGTCTCTAGGACTTCTGATTATAATATTGTGGAGGAAATGAAGAAGATCCCTACAAAAGTAAGTTTATATGATGCACTACAGTTACCTGGACAAGTTGACCTGTTGCAAGAGTCTCTCAAGTCTACGAAAGATCAAAATAAAAGCCTTTCCCAAATAGTGTTAGCATAGACACTACCAACCTCTACCACTGGTAAGAATAGACCACCTCCATTCTATTTGTCTCTCAGAATGGAAGGGTGGATCGTGCATAATTGTATGATTGACTCCGGTGTTGCGACTACTATCATGCCAAAGGCAGTATGTGAAGTAATGGGAATGGAGTATACAAGGAGTAGTCTAGGTGTCTTGCAGTTGGATGGGACCCCAGTCAAAATGGTGGGTGTGATTAAGGATATTCCTATTATTCTGCACAACATGTCATAGATCACTGTCATCCAAGAAGTAGTGGTGGTTGACTTGGAACCATACTTCAGCATGTGTCTTTCGAGGGAATTCATAGCAAAACTAGGAGGATATATTTCCTTGGATTATTCACATTTGGAGATTCCATTCAAGGGAAGAAGAATCCGGATCTATAATGAAAAGCCATCCACTTTTCATATAGAAAAACTTGAGGAAGAAGAAAAACCCACTGGTGCAATCAACATGATGACAGAGGAAGTGCAAGAAGTGGACTTGATGGAGGAAGCTCTTGGTGAGCTCCACCTTGAGGATGAGTTTTCATTGATGGATTTCAATGCAATGGTAGAAATTGATATCGGTTGTTATACCATAACAAAACCTGAATAAATTGAAGAAGTTTTTGATTCCCTTGAACCTATCTTTGATCAACTATGGAAGCTATACTTTGATGGTGCAAGGTGCAAGAATGGTGCAGGAGTTGGAATTGTCCTTGTTTCTCCTACAGGGTTGCAGAAAACCTATTCATATCGGTTAACTTGGAGCTGCACGAATAATGCCACTGAATATGAAGCATTGTGCCTTGGTTTGAAGAAAGCAGAAAAGTTGGGAATAAAGCAATTATAAATTTTTGGAGATTATGAGCTCATCGTCAACCAGACTACAAACAAATGTGTGTCAAAGCAGCACTATTTGAAGGCCTACCATAATAAGGTATGGGATTTGTTTGAGTCTTTTACAACATTGAATATTCAAGTGATTTCGTAGGAGCAAAACAAACATGTAGACATCCTAGCTTCCCTTGGTGCTAATTTCTCTCCCATAGAGCAAGTGGTCAGGAGACCAAATACTGTGAGGGTAATTTATAGACCCTCGGTCCCTGATAAAAACCTTTATTGGCAAGTTTTCGATAATGATGAACAAATAATTAATTTTTTGATTAAGGAAGCTGCAAGCGTAGAAGAAAGAATACTGGCCAAAGAGGAGATGGAAGGAATGATTCAATTGAAGAATAATCACATTCCTAGGGGACTGATTTTTCTTGAGAGTTTGTTTGATCAAAATGATAGGGTAGAGAAACATAAAATCAAGGTGGATGCAAAGGAATACAAGGAAATGCAGTTAGAGCCTAAAAAGGTTATCAAAGTTGGAACAGATTGTACGTCGAAAGAGCTTGAAGATATTAAAAACTTGTGTTATGAGTTTCCAGACATCATCGCTTGGAGCTATCATGATCTGAAAGGATATGACAAGAACGTGATCCAACACACCATTGAATTGTAGGAAGGGGTAAAGCCTTTTTGATAGAAACAATGGCCTGTCAATCCAAAAATTGAAGTGCTTATGAAAGCAGAGTTGCTAAAAATGTTGGAGGCAAAAATAATTTATCCTATCAAACACTCAACATGGGTGGCGAACTTGGTTCCAGTTCGAAAGAAAAATGGAGATATTCGCCTGTGCGTGGACTTTCAGAATCTGAACCAAGCATCCTTGAAAGATCACTATCCTTTACCATAGATTGACTAGATTTTGCATGTAGTCGCTGGAGCACAGATATTTTCATTGCTTGATGGTTTTTTTGGCTACAACCAGATCTGGGTGAAGGATGAGGACCAACACAAAATGGTATTTACTACAAAGTGGGGCACTTTCACCTATCAGAGGATGTCATTTGGTCTTTCCAATGTTGGCACCACCTTTCAAAGAGCTATGGACATCGCTTTCGATGAGTTGTTGAATCGGATTATTGTAATTTACCTTGACGACATGACTATTTTCTCACATCGTAGGGAAGAGCACGTCTCTCATCTGAGGCAAGTGTTAAAAAATGTTGAGAATTTAGAATTTCCATTAACCCAAAGAAATCCATTTTTGCTATCAAAGAGGGAAAACTATTGGGACATGTGATTTCACAAGAAGGACTGGTGATTGATCCTGCGAGATCTGAAGCTCTCTTGAAATTACCCCTACTAACTAGTAAGAAGGATCTATAGTCATTCTTTGGTCAGATCAACTTCATTCGAAAATTCATTACTGATTTCGCTCAAGTAGTCAAGCCAATGACTGAACTTCTGAAGAAGAATGTAGACTTCAAGTGGATAGAAGTAAGGAGATAGGCTTTCCAAGAAATCAAGGAGAGAATCACCCAAGCACCAGTACTGATTAATCCAGATTATTCAAAATATTTCATCCTTTATGCAGTAGGAGAACAGGAGAGTTATGCTATTGTCCTCACTCAAAAGCAAGATGATGGGGATGAGAAACCAATTGCTTTCCTGAGCCAAGTCATTGTACCACACCAGGAGAAGTATAACTTCATTGAGAAATAGGTGTATGCGGTCATGAAATCATTAAAGAAATTTTGACATTTTATTTCACAGAGTAAGACAATCGTCTACGTTATACATCCAGATGTCAGAAATTTCATTCTTCAAGGAGAATTGGGTGATAAGAGAGCAGGTTGGGTCTCAAAGATTTAGGAATACGATGTGGAGATTCAACCTACTAAGTTGGTTCATGGACGAGCTCTCTGCCAAGAATTGGCCAAAAGCATAGCTTCTGGATCACTAACCCCAGTACAAGATGAGGTCATCAATGAAAGTAACTTTGCAAATTGAACTATAGGTGATCATGATTGGATAGAGGACCTTGTTGAATTCTTTACATATGGGAAATGTCCATCACATCTTGATGCTTCACAGTAGTGAAGATTCAGATTACAAGCACTTAGGTATGTCCTATTGCCAAGTGGGCTATTCCATAAGAATATAGACGGAGTACTCCTCAGATGTGTGAAAGAGTCAGAGAAGCAAAAAATCTTGGAGGAGTTCCACTCTAGCTTATCCGGTGGGCATTATGCAAGAAGGCCTATGGCCTTGAAGATCATTCGAGCTAGGTATTTTTGGCCTACTCTTTTTGTAGATGCACACAAGGTGAGCCAAAGTTGTGATAACTATCAATGGTATGTTGGCAGGAATAAGAAAGCATCTCTGCCTTTGCATCTGATTCAAGTAGAAGCTCCATTTCAGTAGTGGGGCCTGGATTTCATTGGAGTTATTGATCCTCATTCCTCCATCGAGCATAAATATATCTTGACAAGCAACCGATTATTTTACTAGGTGGGCAGAGGCCATTCCGACCAAAAAAGTAGATCAGGCTACAATCATATCCTTCCTTGAGGGACTGATTACCCATTTCGGTGTTCTAGATGCCATTGTAACAGATAATGGGACTCCATTCATAGGGGTAAAGATCATCGAATTTGCAAGTAGGTATGGGATTTATCTCAAGACTTCCTCCAATTATTACCTACAAGGAAATAGTCTAGTCAAATCCACAAACAAAAATTTGCTTCGGATCTTGAAAAGGACACTTGGTAGCAATAAAAGAAGTTGGCACCTATTGTTAAATCAAGCTCTATGGGTAGATCGTATATCAGTTAAGAAGTCTATCAAAGCTTCCCCTTACTCCTTGGTGTATGGGAAAGAGGTAGTTTTACCCACTCATATCGAGCTACCTATCCTCCAAATATTGCAGTTGTTCAAAGATGAAGATGATGAATTTGATCCCATGAGTGCAAGGTTGGCTCAATTGCTACAACTGGAAGAGGAGAGAGAAAATGTATATGAGGCTTTCACTAAACATGCAATAAGATGACGTAGAAGTGGTTTGGAAAAAAGACAACAGAACACAAGTTTTAGGTGGGAGATCTAGTCCTCAAGTGGAACGAGAACAAAGCCAAGCCAGGGAAGCACCACAAGTTTGACATGATCTGGGAAGGTCCATTTCAGATTTCTACAGTAAATTCGATGAACGCGTATCATATTCAAGATATGGATGGTTGGGATCTATCGATTCTAGTTAATGGTCTTCATCTAAAGGCCTATTTTCAATGATGTAATCAAGAGGTACAAGTGTGTAAATATGTACAGATTTTATTTACAAGTATTTTATTGCTTTATAAAAATATATAAATATATATAAATAAATGAGAGAGAAGTACGAGGTGGACTCTACTAGAAGATGCCAGGCTTTCCTCAAAGAAAACTTTGCTTTGAAAAATATTTTCTCTCTTTGAAAATCAATTTCACCCCAAAACATTTCCCTGAGGACATATTACGAATTTTGTGTAGAATTAATTGTTGTATTGAAAATTTTTTAACAGGTTTGAAAGCTCCGAAGTTAAAAGTTGCTTTACTTTGCAAGTCTTCGAGTTAAAAGGAAAAATGTTTCAGGGAAAATTTTCGGGGCACCTAGCGAAAGTATAAGAGCGGAGAAGTAATTGCCTCAATTAAGAAATCAAAGCTTGAAATATAAATGCGTGGGGCCTGATTTCAAAATCATGGAGTGTGGTAAATGGAAAATGCTTTCACCTCGAGGAAGGGGTGAAAACCCCATTCACCTCCCAATTGAGGCGAACGCATGTTTTAAAGAAAATAAAGAGGGGAAGACTATATGAAAGCACCAAGTCACCATGATGAAAGCGATCAAAAGGGCTTTCACCCCAAATGAGGGGTGAAACTCCCATTCACCCCTCATTGGGGTGAAAGTATTTTATGAAGATTTAAAATGCTAAATCGTAGTGCCCATATCATTTGATTTAAAATAAATATTTTAAAAAGTCTTTCACCCTAGATTTTGAGCTAAAATATTCCATGCCATTCATCGAAGAAAACATGGTTTATGATAACAAACGTGTCATGATAGTTAAAAGAGAAGAATAGTCAATTGCACTTTCACCCTATGAGAGGGCAAAGCTCCCATTCATTCACTCCTCACAAAGGTAAAGCAACAAAAATTTCTAAAAGCATGAGGGCGCTCTCCGAAAAAGGGGGAAAGAAAAGCAAGAGTTTTCATAGCTCTATTATTAAAAGCTTTGGAAAAAGAAAAAAGCAAAGATTAAAGTTTTTTAAATTTGATTTTCTTTTTTAATATGGCATGAAAATAAAACAAAAAGAGAAAATCAAAAATAGAAAATAAAAAATCTCCAGTTGAAAAAAGCTTTAAAAAGGTGCTTTCCTAAATATGGGAAATAATTTTTTTAAAAGGAGGAAGTTTACCATGAATTAAATCAAACAGATTGAAGGCATTTTCAGAGCAAAAGGAGAAGAGACCAAGTGCGCCACCAAAGTGCTTTCACCCCTCCATTGCTTTTCGAGCATGTGATGATTTTTTTTGGAGTGCCCTCTCAAAGCGATTTTGCCCACCGACACGTGGTGAATTTTGGAAAGTGTTCATGGACATCAAGACACATTTTTAGAGCATTTAATTTAAAACGTGCACCCGGATTTGCATTGGGAGGCATTTTTGCATTCCCAAGGACCAAAATCTCACAACGTCAAAAGCAAGGATGCCCATTGGTCCGCAGGTGGTAGATTTATTTTTTTGAAGTAGTTTTAGCATCTAGGGCACATTTTTTGAAGGTATAACATGGCAAGAAGGGCACACTTTTCAAAAATGATTTTGTGGTGAATAACAGTTAATTATCATTAAAGCATCGAGAATAGTTCCAATCAAGAGAAATGAGGTGTGCGCTCTTCCGAAATCGCCAAGATAAAGTGCAGCATTTACTCCGATGGTTGAGAGCTCCATCTATAAATAGAGCATAGGTAAACTTGCTCAAAAATTAAAATTTTAAATTTTCTGCCAGTGCATTTTTAAGATTTTGGTTGCAAAAGTTGTAGAGTACATAATGGGTAAGAAAAGCAAAGAAGTGAAAGAGACCACAGAGCCCAAATAGTCAAAGAAGAGAGTAGAAGGTGGGACAAAATCCAAGAAATCCCATAGAAATGAAAACGTGGATTTGGACCCATACTCTAACACCATGGCAGAGATCGAGGACTACATAATCACCAATAAGGGTATGGTGAAGCTTTGAAAAGATGTGGAATTTATAGTAAACCAAGGATTGACACTAGAGAGCCCTATGACTATGTCATTTTATGTATAGTTATTTTGGTATTTGTGTACGCCCGTACACCCTTGCCCGGAGTTGGTAAAATTGATTGCCAGATTTTATAACCCAACTACTAGGGTGGTTTGAAAAGTGAATGGGGAGGTACTTTTCTCTATCTCAATCGATGAAGTGAGGGAAGCATTTACCTATGGGTTAAAACCTCCCTCTGACATGATTTTCAAGAAGTTGCATATCAATGAGCAAGAAGAGAGATATGTGTCGACAGTGACAATGCGCTAGTTCATGGAGGTGCAATTGATTAAGGAGCCATAGCTAGGGTAGTTGCCAAATCTATCAAATCATTATCCAAATTCAAAAGCCTAAATTTATTTTTTATGTTGGCGTGGGTTTTTGGCCTTTCAATGGATTCTATGGTTCACAAGTGGCAGGTTGCACTGGTGCAATATATATCCTAGGTGGAGTTTTATGCTCCAACGATGATGAGAAAGGGAACAAACCCGATTTATTTTGACTAGGTCAATTTCATATATCAAAAAATGCATATTCAGTTGGAGAAATTGAATACCGAAGAGGCGACTTCATTCAAGCATACATCCTTCCTCGTCTAGTATTTCTTCTTTCATTTACATCAACATTTTTTATTTATTGCAATTAAACAAGTTGATGAGGAGAATGAGCTCTTGCCAGTTTATATGTGGACTCCCGCTCTGTCAAGGAGGGAGTCATTCTATAGTTTTAACCGCTTATTTTTGGGGCCCATAATTGAGTTGATTTGTGGTAAGAGTGAAAGAGTGTCATGGGCAATGAAGGAGGTGGTTGTCATAGTCGAGAAGGGTGACATATTTTTGCTAACTCAAGGTGTGGTTGTGAGAATTTATGGCTTCATGGGTAAGCCATTCCTACTTCCATATTTTACCACCGAGCATGTTTTCTCCATGGAGGTGGTGCACCAGACTGATTATACTAATGATGTTTATGGAGCAGGGTGCGACAAAAGAACAACATGCACGATGCCATTCAAGTTCGGTAGCATAGAAGTGAACCAGGTTGGCCATAATAGGTTGCTCACAGAGGCTCTCCAAGACCTGGGTCTGGTAGAACTATCACAACGATGGAGATATGACCCATTGGGTAAATTTTTGGAAATAATCAAGGCCAAGCATTTTCATTGCTGCCCATGACTAGATATCCAAGAAAATCGCAATAATTTTGAAGGGTGCGATTTGGAGTGGCACATCGAAGCCATGATGTCACTTCCACCATGGCATGACTTCTATGAGTAGGAGGCTGAATATAACCCCATAGTGCACAGAGATCAGATTCCTCCATTAGGACTATTTGTCCAGATGAAAGAACAATTGCCCACGTGGACCGAAGAGAAGATCATGAACTGGTGGATTATGCAGGTCCATAGAGGAAAAATTCACATCGCCTTATGGGTTGAAGATGGATGAGGCATTTTTGGAGGCGTATGATGAATTTTTTAACATCTATCAACCCATCGCTTTCGCCAAGGTCATGCCTCAAAGTTTTCAAAAGTCTGATAGTGAAGGAAGCATGGCTAAAGAAGAGCACCTAGTAGTTGAGGAAGCGACACATGAGGAAGAAGAGTAGCAATATGTGTTTCAATGAAGATCCTAATGGGTAAAGTGAAATATAGATGAGACACTTCCTTTGGAGAAGCAAAGTATAAAAGAGGCCTTTCCTTTCCTGAAAGGCTACAAAGAAGTTGAGGACTGGTGCTATTTCCTCATCCACTATTATAGTTTCTATGGTTGTAGTTATAGTTGTTGTTGTAGTAAATCCTCCTCTGCCAATGTTAGTTTCTTAGGTTGAAGTTGCCCAAGAGTTTCCATTAATTCATGAGTAATCATTGGACCAACAAGTGGAGATCATAAACCTAGAGGTAGAAGCAGAACATGAACAAGAAGAACCTATTACGCAGTCACCTCCATCACCAGGACACACGATGCCCATGCTCGAAGGTATGTCTCCTCTTCCCTCTTCTTCTACTCAAGAGCAAGTAGTGGTTGTCAGTTCATTTCCTTCAGTTCCTACATCTATTTCTCCTCCATTTGGTATGCCTTCCATTTCCATTTCACTCCCTTCCTCTCATCCGTAAGTCACTATTGCTCCTTCTTCTCTTCCCCTCTCTTTGGCCTCCCTTTCTTTTAGTTTATTTGCATCAGGTCCAAACCCATTTTTGCATCCTTCACCTTCCATTTCTACCACTACTTCCACTATAGTTGTAAGTACGCAAGCTCCTCCAAGAGTGAGTGTAACTACAGCTGAACCTGGTTCTTCCATCCACTCTACTATTTTAGTCCCCCTCTCTCCCTATCATTTGTCTCCTCTTCTTCCTTTGAGCTAGACCATGCACAGATTTTGGTTCCTTTCATACCATTTTTGGAGATGCAGGTGCTTCCCAAAGCCGAGGTGATGCCCAAGTAGCCCGATGTAGAAAATATTAATCATGCTCATCTTAGTTCGTCATAGTGGCTGAAGAGCCATAGGAGAAAGGAGGCACTTGCTCCAGCTAGGCCACTCAAGAAAGTCACCTTCGATCCAGTTGCTATGGAGGCTCACACTACTAAGATAATTCCCCTGGTCCAAAAGCCACGAGGAGAGATGACACCGAGTGATTACGCTTATGAGATCGTGATGGAGGACCTGACGAAGATTGATCCTACTAAAAAAATGGGGAATATCCAAGTTGATATGAGCTCAGTTTATTTGCATGACGAGTATTATAAGTAAATATTTTATGATGTCGAGACAAAAATTACGAGCTTGAGGATGCCTTGGTAGCAAGTAGAGTGCAATAGGAGAAGATGGCGATAGAGGTTGAACAATGGCATCAACAAGCAGGGGCTCATCAAAAGGCAAAAGATGCAGTGGAGCAATAGGCATAGACATTGAAGGCACAACTTGAGTCCATACAGAATCAATTGGTAGAGAAGGCCACACAAGCTGTAGGCTTCTCTCAGAAAATAGTTAAGGAGGCTCACCTTCGATTGGCTTAGAGTTGTGAGAAGTTGGTGGCAAGAGTAGTTCAGGTTCTGTAGTATCTCTACGAGGCTCGAATACAAATTCAATTGAGCCAGCAAGTAATAGATAGTATTGAGGAGATGTTGGAGCCTCATCTGGAGATGGTTGTGAAAATTCAAGCCCTAGCTCAGTCCAATATGCGCATTCACCCCATGAGTGAGATGGACCAAGCCTGGTCTACCACCAAGGTTCACATTGCATAGTTACTTCCAAAGGTTGGATCTGGTGAGAGAAGGTAGAAATCTCCTTAATACAATGGAGTGGGAGCATACTATTTCGATGATCCATTTTGATGCTCTCATCGATATGGGATTTCTAGATTTTACCAATGAATGGGGCGAGCCTTTGCCAAAGGAATAGTTGGAAGTGGCCTGGAAGAATTTTGTGGAGGACACTTCAAAAATTGACAAGTGGGAGGAGCCAATCATGGAAGAACAGGTGTTTCCACTCATGAAGAAGTTCACCCGCATGGAGTTGTCCTTGTTTGAGTTGGCCCAATGATCTAAGCACCTTAGCCTGGAGGATACCAAGAATCTATGATATATTTATGAATCACTTAGTGTTCCTTGCTTGTTCACCACACATGCTTGGGCCGAGGTAGTTATAGTTTATGAAATCACCTATGAAATTTTGAAGGAACAAGAAGAGTAGGCCGTAGTAGAACAAGCAACAATGGAGCAAGCAATAGTAGCATAGGTAGTAGCAAAATATAAGGTAATTGAAAAGGTAGTGAGTGAGCCAGCGCAGAAAAAGATGTCCAAATCAAAAGCGCCAACCAAGGCAGCTGGTAAGAAGGACCACTGAAGAGCCCAATGGATAAAGGCCTGGGATCACTTGCATCCATACGAGTTGGATACCCCGTGAGCCACCAAAAATATTGGTAATTTTGACATTATGCCACATTAAAATTTTTGATGAAAATTTTGTTGATAGTTTTTATTGTAAGAAAAGTGAAATATAATTTAATGGAGAATTCAACAATTTCTGATGATATAATTTGCTATAATTAATTTATGTTTCAATATTCTTCTTTTTTTTCTCTTGAATTGGTTGTTGGAAAATGGTAAATTTAATAGTTTAATTAGTGTGGATGAGAGCACCTCTAATTTAAAGAAATTGAAATAATTTTGCCACGATTCTGAGCAAGATGTAGTGATAAATTTTAAATGACACACCTAAAAATAGTTTGGGGACCTGTGAGGCTAATTATTTTTTTCCCAAGTGAGAGGTAAAGATCTCCATCTCCCCTTTTGGGGCAAAACATCTTTATTTTTGTTAAAATTTACAAAGAATGCCATGGCAGGACAAAGAAGCAGTTAAAAGTGCGTTCACCTCTTAGGAGGGATGAAAGCTTCATTCGCCCCTTGTTAAGGTGAGACCATAATACAAAGTAAGAGCATGCAACCTGATTCTAAAATTGTGGAACGTTGGCATTAAAAGTTCTTTCACCCCAAGTGAGGGACAAAATCCCCATTCACCCCTCCTCGGGGCAAATGTATTTTAAAAAGTAAGGAAAAATAATAAAATCACCAAGGTGGTATAGTTGAAAATTAAAGAAATGCTTCACTCCAAGTGAGGGATGACACTCTCTTTTGCCCCTTCTAAGGGTGACAGTGCATTGTAAAGGCACCCAAAGGTACATTATGGGCCCCACATGTAAAGGAGATTTTAAGAGTTTTACTCCAAAGGTAGGGTGAAAGTTCCATGTGCCTTTCTTCAAGGGTGAATGTCATTTCAGATTAGAAACATCATGTGGTAATCAAAGGCAAGAACGGTCAACAGAGTGCTCACCCCAAATGTGGGGTGAACCTCCTGGTCACCCTTCTCTGAGGTGAAACCACAAATTAAAGGCACTCGAAGACGTAGATTCAATACAAATGCTTTTTGGGAATAAAATGCATACCGAAAAGAGGTGAAAGTTGTAAGCCATAAGATGAGAAGGTTTAAAAGAGATAAGTAAGTTACTTTCATCCCAAATGAGGGGTGAAACTCACTGTAACCCCTCCTTGGGGTGAATGTCAATATTTTATAAATTTTTCAAAGGAAATAGGCATGGGTCCCTCATTTGTTGTCTTTGGTGATTTTAGTAGTTACAGGGTGTAAAAAAAAGGAAGAACTAAATGCATGGTTAAAGTCAAAGGTGTCCCTATCGGGAGGCACCATGTAATTTCACCTTTTAGGGGTGAATTCAAGATTTCAAAGGAAACCCGAATGAAGGAAGGTTGTAGCACGCCCCGTATGGGGTAAAAATATCTAGCATTTCCTAGGAAGGGCAAAATTAATGAAACTTTGCTAAATCCAATTTTAAAGCTTCTTTTGAAGCGAAATTGCCCAAACGGCTAAGCAGGTTTCTACTGTCGCTCATTTGGACCTTGAAAAAGTCTTTTCACCCTATTTTTTGTGTGAAATTCATTTGCTTACAGGGTTTTTGCTTCCCAAGGTGCTATTCAGGTAGATTATCTTGGGAAAGGTTACGAGACAATGAAATTTATTTTTTGAAGCAATGCAGGATGTGTTTCCATAATTTTTACTTTGAATTATAGAGTTCCAAGGAGTAAGGGTAAGATGAACTCAAAGATCAAACTCCTGATTTTTGGATGATGTTGTTGCTTCCCAATGCACCAACGCTTGAAGGTGTCCTCCAAAATTTAATCCTGTAGATTACCCATGTGATTATTCCACCAAAGTGGGATCACTACCTCTATGAAGAATGTTTTAACTAGAGACATCACCGTGATCGAGGAAGAAAATATGCACATTGGTTGGTGATCCACCATATTTTTTTGTATATGTATTAAATGATAGAGGTGAAATCCCTCTATAAATACTAAGCATTTCATTGTAAAAAATGAGGATAGACACTCTGCAGAAGAACTATTCAAGTTTTTTGCATAAATAGGAAGAGTTTGGCTTATGATTTTGCAAGCAGTCTTTATGTGTGATTTATTTCTATTCAAGTATTTTTATTTTATATTCATGTATGTTATCTACTGCTAAATTAAAAATTTTCATCTATATTTGGGCACTATTGGTGAGAGTATGAGTACTAAAATGTGATTCTAGAAGTTATCTCCAAGGAACTGTAAGTGAATTATTTTGTCTCCTTTCTATTCTATGCGGCTATGACACTTGGTTGGAATTCCTGCTGCTAGTTTGCCCCTAATCTTACATATTTGGCATGTGGCTATATTTTCCATTTCTTTCTATTATTTCTAATTTATTTCTTGCAACTCTAGACTTAAACCGGTGTAGGATTAGTAAGGGAGTGAGCCCTCTCTAGTGATTGGCATGGAGTAAATTTATTTCCTCTAACCTTTCAATTCTGGTCGTGTCTAGGGCATACAAATGTATGTTTGTATTTTAGGTAGATATTTGACCAACACAAAGATATATTTAAATCATCCACACTGTAGTAACACATTTGAGCCACATGTATTGGAATTAAACTTAGAACCCAAATTATGATGCACTATTTATATCAATTATAACATTTGAATTGGTTTATAGGTTGATTAACTTATAGGGAAACAAAACTCTACAAGTTTGAATATGTTGAAATAATTATGGAAGTAATGAGATGGTATGTATATGATGCATAGGATACTGTGTAGAATGTTTTTCTGATCAAACATAATTAAATAGTTTTTTGATAACACCTTAGATAAGGAGACAAGATAAGTTCTAATTTTAAAATAAAAAATGTTATATTTAGAAGCTATGGATTATAAATTGTTATTCCCTAGATTAAAGGTAAAATAGGGTTGACCATAGGTAAATAAATGCCCTTTAAAGAAAAGCCCTTGAAAAATATTAAATTACAAAATAATTAAGAAAAATAATTCTTATATAGTGAATAGATCTTTAGATTGGATCCATGTTAAAGGAATGTTATTATATTAGATACAAGATATATGGTGAATGAATTATTATGGTTTTAAAATTAAAAGGTTCATGATACATGTATATGAATGTATGGAAAAGTATAGTGGAATTTCTCTTATTTTAATAAAGATATTCATGTATAGTTGAAGATATTTTTATAGAAATCTTGATGGCTTTAGACTTTTAAAGGGTATATCCTACTTTAGAAAATTTATGATTTGAGTTTAGAAACTAGAATCCTACATTATATAAAATTGAAGTGTTTTCATTATTGATTTTTTTAATGTGACAAACAAATAAAAAGAGAGGTATTTTCTAGTGTTATAAAAGCACAAGGATTGGCCTTGGAGCCTAGTATATAGAAAGGAACTTATGGGGGTTCCTTACCTCATATTTTGTAAAGGAATACTTAATGGAGGATTATAGAGTATTAATTGGTATAGTGGTATTACAACTTAACAATTATACATGTGTCACTTGATAATATTCAAACCTAAGTTTTCCCCTTTAAAGTGGAGGATTTAACTAAAATATGAATACACTCAACATCTCTAGTGACATCAAATGATCTAAACCATACGTATTTTCAAATTTTTTGGGTACCATTGAAGCAATATATCATGCTGACCTCTAATATATAGCTTTCACATTAATTTAAGTCCATAACTAGAAATAAGATGTGCTATAGACCATCTAGCTGAAATTTGCTTTTACTCAAAGATCTAAACATTATAAAAATAAAAAATATATATATAAATTTTAATTTGAAAAACAATATACTCTTAATAAATTATTCATTTAATAAGTATTTTAGCAATTTTGACAATTTTTAGCAATTTTTCCTATTTCAGCAATTTGGTTTTAGCAGTTTCAATTTCAGCATGGTTAAAATTTTGTAGAGTGATGAATAAAATAGATTTCAATACGAGGGAAGAATATGATTCCCTCACTTTGTAAAACAAATATTCACAATTACTTGTAATGATAGCAAAACTTAGGAATTATGGAGACTCTTATGTAATAGGTAAAAAATATAGAAAAGAAGGGAACAATGGTTCCCTATAGTTGATTGGTTAGAGGACTGGCAATGGAAATAAAGGATGCAATTTTTGAGGCTAGGTTTTCTCCTTGGATAGGGTTCTCAGGATATATGATGTGTCTAATGGTTATATTTTGTGGTTCTTGATATGGAATTTGTTATTTACATTTATTTATTTTATGTTATTAGTATGAATGAAAAAAAAATGGAATTATTGATTATCCTTTGATGAAATTTTTATAATAAAGAATGTATTGATGTTGTTGAATATATCTTTATTTCATGTAATAGAATATGATATAAGAAAGAATGGTTCTTTAATATGATATATAAAAATAATGATGTTTCATAAATATCACCTTTGGGTTTGGAGGATCTTCTTAGAGAGATCTTAACAAAAGAACATCAAATTAAAATATACTAAACCCTAGGGTAGGGACTAGAACTAAGGAATATGTGATGGGACAATTCCTTAGGGTTGTAGTGGGTACTTTAGTAGAGGATCCCTAAAGTGTGCTCCAAGAGAAAGTGAGCTTAGAATTCCATTGTAACTAAATCCTTGTGATGGGATCTCCAAAGGAAAGAGAGGTACTCATGTGATAGATATGACACCTCCATTAAACTAGTTAAGGAATGATAGACACTAGCTTAATGGTGCACAATAGTTCTACACTAAAATAAGTGTGTATAACTATAAGAAGCTTGTGCCTAAAAACTAGTTAAGGAATGATGGATACTAGTAGGGCATTTGGCATCCCTTTTCTCAACTGAATGAGATAGGGTTAACCCCCATGCCATGGTCAATAAGTCCTTCAAATATAAAATAAGGAAATTTGGGGTGACCACACAAAGGTGCCCTGTAATTTGTATGGCCAGTGAGCAAAGGTAACCCCTAGAATTAATATGGGAGAATGGAAACTCCTATCCACCTAGGACATGCTGCAACATATGAAACCTGGGTGTGGAAGATCAAGTTTCTAAGGAATTTATCCAAATTATCTAAACTTTCTTTGGATTGTTAAAAGAAAAAACAATTGGGATAGATTTTAGGGTTGTTACATTTGGTATCAAAGAATGGTTGTAGGTCTTTAATCTTTCCTAGACTAACATCTAATATAGAAAAATAAGTCTACCTTGGAAAGAACCTAGTCATGACTTAATTTTGATGTGCATGAATTTATTTGATGTGCACCTTAGAAGAACATAATATTCCCATGGGGATGGTGGGTTTGAAGGAATAAACATGATAATTGATCAAAGGAATGGCTTTCCTCATAGGACAACTTACATAAAGTAAGTGTGTCAAGTGATTTTATAATGATTAGTTTTGTTTGAAGGATTAAACAAAATAATTAAATGGAGGTATATGGAATAATACCTAATATAAAACACTTGAATAGTCGGTGATAATGGCACAAAGAACAAGACAAGGGAGGCAAGGATATTTTTGACCTCAGTTTTTGTTAGAAATGCAACTAGAGAAGACCATGAGAAAGGGTGGATTTATTTTTATGATCAATTTTAATGAAGTAGAGGTTGATAAAAAGGAAGAAAAGTTTGGTAAACACCCCATCTTGCAATAATATAAGGATTTGTTTCCAAACTATTTACCTAGACTACTGCCAAAAAGAGAATTTAATTTCATCATAGAATTAATGCTTGGAACTAGAGCCAATACATAAGACCCCATATAGGATGAACCCTATAGATATGTAGGACTTGAAGGTTCAACTCTAGGACTTATTAGAGAAAATATTGAGAAGACCCAGTGTGTCACCTTGGGGTGTGCCTATTCTCTTTGTAAAGAAGGATGGATCATTGAGATTGGGTATCGACTATAGAATTTTAAACAAAGTAGCCATAAAAAATAGATATCCCTTACCAAGAATAGAGGAGTTGTTTGACCAATTGAAAGGGGCAACCATATTCTCAAAAATTAAACTTAAAATTTAGATATCATCAATTGAGAATTCGTGAGGAAGATACTCACAAAACTACCTTTAAAACTTGATATGGGCACTATGAATTCATAGTACTACCATTTGGACTATCTAATGCACCAGAAACCTTCATGAATCTAATGAACAGTGTGTTCAGAAGATAGTTAGATCGGTTTATCTTGATATTTTTAGATGAAATTCTGATATATTCCAAGAACAAGGAAGAGCATGATAAGCACATAAGGATAGTGCTTGAGCTATTAAGGAAAAACCAACTTTATGGTAACCTCTTAAAATATGACTTTTATCTCCCTAATACACAATATCTTAGGCATATTATTTTTTCTTATGGAATAGCAGTAGACCGAAAGAAGATAGAGCCCATTGTGAGTTGGCCACAGCCCACCAATGTGACTGAATTACTATAGATGCTTTGTGAAATATTAATCTAAGATTACCTACTTGATAACCAATATTCAAAGGAAGGAAAAATAATTTAAATGAATAGATAAGTGTGAGGTAAAATTTCAGTTATTGAAGCAGAAACTCACCATTGCACCCATTCTAAAAATTCTAGATCTATAGGAAACAAATTAGTATGCATAGATGTGTCATTAGAAGGATTGAGAGGAGTCATATCCCAATATGAATTAGTTGTAGCGTATAATTCAAGGAAACTCGAGAAACATGAAGTACATTACGCTACACTTGACTTGGAACTGACATTAGTGGTGCATACCCTTAAGATGTGGTGACGCTCTCCTAGGTAAACCATTTGAGCTTAGAACCAACCATCAGATTTTTGAAATATATCTTCACTCAACCTTTGTTGAATGGAAGAAAAATATGATGGATCGATTTCCTAGAAGAATACAACTTTGGTATAAAGTATATCAAAGGTAAAGAGAACAAAGTTGCAGATACCTTGAGCAGACAAAGGCATATAGCTTCTATAACTTATAGCCATGTAGACATGATGGACCAATATAGAGAGATGAAAAACCAATATTGGTTTTGTAATGATATTTAGGTAAATATGACAAGAAATCTTGAAAAAAAATAAATATTAAAGCAATAAATACAGGCTCTTAAAACATGGTTGTCATACTATAAAATGGTAATTTAAGGAAAATGATTATTCAAGAGGTGCATCGATCTCCATACTCGACTCACCCTAGAGGGGCCAAAATGAGAGAAAACATGAAATGACTTACCTCGGATAGGAATGAAAGAGGACATAAATTAATTTTTTACTGTGTATATGGAATGCCAAAGAGTGAAGGCTAAACACCAACATCTAGAAGGGTTTATTTTCCCACATGATATTCCTGTTAGAAAATGGTAGGTCATATCCATGGAATTTATTGTGGGATTGCCTAAGAATATATTTCAACATGATGCAATCCTTTTTGTAGTAGATAAGTTAACCAAGGTTGCATATTTCATATCGAGGAGTACCAAGGATGATGCAGTTGTAGTGGCTAAAAAATTTGCCAAGGAAATCTTCAGACTACATGGATTTCCTAAAGTAATTATATTATATAGAGATTCTAGATTCACATCTACATTCTAGACAAGCCTTACATTGGGATACATGCACAAAATTGAATATCAATTTTACTTGCCATCCAAAGACCGATGGTTAGACTAAGAGAGTTAAACAGGTTTTAGAAGGTATGCTTCACATGTACTATATGGATCAAAAATAAATAAATGAAAAAATTTCTGCATCTGGATGAATTTACCTATAATAATGGGTATCAATATTCTTTGGGAATGACTCCATTTGAAGCATGATATGGCAAAAAATATCGAAAATTTCTCTCATAGAATAATCTAGAAGGTCAGATTACCATCAAACCGAACATAGTTAGAGAGATGGAGGAGCAACTAAAAATTATTAGATTAAGGTTAAAAGTAGCATTTGATCATAAAAATAGTTATACCGATAAAAAACACACACCTAGAGAATTATTCATAGGAGATAAAGTATTTCTCAAAGTAAAATCGCATGAAGAGTTCCATCAAATCAAACAAACTAGATCCTAGGTTTTTTGGACTCTTTGAGGTCACTGAGGAGATAATTCAAGTTGCCTATTATCTCTCATTGTCATCCAATCCGTCCAAGATCCATGATACTTTCCATGTATCCCTAATTAGGAAGTATGTATTTGATCTTGACCATGTATAGGATTTGTCTAACTTGTAGATAAATGACCTGACAATAATTGAATTCCAATTGGTGAATATTTTTGAGTTCCGTTCTAAACAGATGAGGAACCAAACCCTGGAGCAATGTAAATTACAATGGTATGGGCACTCATAAAATAATTCTACTTGTTAGAAAGTAGTTGATATGTGAAATTTTTTTCCATATTTATTTGGATAAATACATGTAATTCTGGTCTTATTGTAGGATACTTATGAAACACATTGGAGTTTTGTTTAGTCCAAGGGGGTAGTATATCATGACCCTTCATTGGACAACTTTTTCAAATAAAATATTTATGAATTTATGTGAAATCATTAATGAAAAATTATGTGGATTCTAAGAGGTTTTGATGACTAATGATATGGTACTAATAAACTTACCTTTTTGCAAGAATAGACATCTCCACAAATGGGCCAAGGATTGATGACTATTAAAGTCAAAATTATTTGACTAATGATTCATTTATTTTTAAATTTATCTACGTCTTTGCAAATGGTTATATTATTGTTGCACTTACACAATAGGTAGTGTTAAGTGGTATTGCTAACATGTTTTACAAAGGTTTAGTATTATTTTAGGAAAACCAAAGTATAATGCTTGGTATTGCTTTATTTGTATTATTGTTATTATACTAAAGCATGGAAATAAACAAGAAAAGGACTTTTGTTAAATGAAAATGCAAAGAATAAAAAGTTACAAGAAATTTGATTTGGTTATGTTTAGGTAGTTTGAAAAGTAGTTTCCTTTTGAGCGAACCTTTTGAGTGTTCTTTAAAATCCTTATGAAAAAAGGGAAGAGGAGGAGAAAGGAAAATGGGTTTTTAATTTCGTATTGAGGAGAGTAGCTTCAGGGGAAAAAAAAGCATGTAGGCTAGATATAATGCAGGAAGACTTGGAAGATCACTCCCTTCAGTGAAATTTTGACACATCTCCAAATAATTTCCTTCAAGTACATATGTGTGGTGAAGTACTTTTTAGATCAAGGAAATAATGTAGATTCTCATATTATAAATCAATCTGTCTGTGAATGATATAGAACCCTACATTGAGATTAGTAAGACATAATGACACTAAATGAGGTTTGCACCTTTACTCCAACATAGGCAATAGGAGGGGTTAGACATAATCCTATTTCCTTAGCATTGTCTCCAAAGAAATAAATGAGCATTTCTAAGGAGCACTCTCTTTTGTACCCATTTATATAGAGAAAACAGAGTGTCATGTTTGTGTTCTAAAACCCATTGGGAACATCCATATTGCTTTGTAGATTTTTTAATGGTTTTCATCATAGTGTATATGTATATTTCACCTTGGACCTTGATATCATGTAAGGATCAATTGGAAAAGATATATTTGAATTAGCCATACTGTAGTAACACCTATGAGTCACCTATATTAGAATTAACCTTAGAACCTGAATTATGGTGCACTATTTATATCAATTATAACATTTGAATTGGCTGATAGGTTGATTAACTTATAGGAAAACAAAACTCTACAAGTTTGAATACGTTGAAATAATTATGGAAGCAATGATACAATACATAGATGATGCATAGGAGAGTATGTAGAATGTTTTGTTGATTGAACATCATTAAATAATTCTTTGAGAATACCTTAGATAAGGAAACAAGATAAATTCTAAGTTTGAGAAGCTATGGAGTATCAATTTTTGTTCCTTAGATTAAAGGTAAAATAGGGTTGATCGTAGGTAAAACAATTCTCTTTAAATAAAAGCCCTTGAAAAGTATTAAATTACAAAAGAACTAAGAATTGTCATTCTTAGATAGTGATTACATTTTTATATTGGATCCATGTTAAAGGAATGTTATTATTGGATACAAGATATACGGTGAATGAATTATTATGGTTTTAAAATTAAAAGGTTCATAATATATGTATATGAATGTATGGAAATGAATAGTGGGATTGCTCTTGTAATTAATAAAGATATTCATTTATAGTTGAAGATGTTATTTTATGGAAATGTCTATGGCTTTAGACTATTAAAGGGTATATCCTACCTTAGTGAAGTTATGATTTGATTTTAGAAAGTAGAATCCTACATTATATAAAATTAAAGTGTTTTCATTATTGATCTTTTTAATGTGACAAACAAAGAAAAAGAGAAATATGTTTTTGAGTGTTATAAAAGCACAAGGATTGGGCTTGGAGCCCAGTATATAGAAAGGAACTTATGGGGGTTCCTTACCTCATATTTTGTAAAGGAATACTTAAGGGAGGATTCTAAATAGAAAAATTGTAGAGTGATGAATGAAACAAATTTCAATACGAGGGAAGTATGGGATTCCCTCACTTTGTAAAATAGATATTCACAATTACATTTAATGATAGAAAAACTTAGAAATTATGGAGACTCCTATGTAATAGGTCAAAAATATAGAAAAATAAGGGAATTAATTGTTCCCTATTGTTTATTGGTTAGAGGATTGGAAATGGAAATAAAGGATGAAATTTTTGAGGTTGGGTTTTCTCCCTGGATAGGGTTCCCAGGATATATGATGTGTCTAATGGTTATCTTTTGTGGTACTTGATATGGAATTGTTATTTATATTTATTGCTTTAATGCTATTAGTATGAATGAAAAAGAAATGGATTTGTTTATTTTGCTTTGATGAAATGTTCATAATAAAGAATGTATTGATGTTGTAGAATATCTCTTTATTTCTTGCAATAGAATATGATATAGGCAAGGATGGTTCTTTCATACGATATATAAGAATAATGATGTTTCATAAATATCACCTTTGGGTTTGGGGGATCTTCTTAGAGAGATCTTAACAAAATAACATCAAATTAAAATATACTAAACCCTAAGGTTAGGACTAAAACTAAGGGAGATGTGATGGGATAATTCCTTAGGGTTATAGTGGGCACTTTAGTAGAGGACCACTAAAGTGTGCTTTGAGAGAAAGTGAGCTTAGAATTCCATTGTAACTAAATCCTTGTGATGGTATCTCCAAAGGAAAGAGAGGTACTCATGTGATAGAGATGACACCTCCATTAAACTAATTATGGAATGATAAACACTAGCCTAATGGTGCACTATAAGAAGCTTACATATAAATATTAGTTAAGGAATGATGGATACTAGTAGGGATTTGGAGTCCCTTTTCTCAAATGAATGAGATAGGGTTAACCCTCATGCCATGGTCAAAAAGTCCTTCAAAAATAAAGTAAGGAAATTTGGGGTGACCACACAAAGGTGTCCTTTAATTTGTATGGGTAGTGAGCAAAGGTAAACCCCAAAATTAACATGGGATAATGGCCACTCCTATCCACCCAGGGGATGCTGCAACATCTGAAACCTAGAAGTGGAAGAATAAGCTTCTAAGGAATTTATCTAGATTATCTAAACTTGCTTTTGGACTATTAAAAGAAAAAAAATTGGGGTAGATTTTAGGGTTGTTACACAATTAAAGTGCAAACTCACTAGGATCCTATTAAAAAATTAAGTTTCACAACAAAGCTCTTGGGAAACACCTACATGACCTCCAAGCTGCAAATTTTATAAGGTTTTTGTAATATTATAGAGCAAGTATAAAATTTCACAATCATTGGCTTATTTCTTCTATTTCCAGCCCAATCCTCTAGGAAGTTAACACACTATGGCTAGGAATTTTTATAACCCAACAAATCTTCATGTCTTCCCTTATCAAATGGTGTAAAAGTTTAGTGTACTAATAAAGAGAGAGAAACTAATATGCTAATTGTTTTGCATGGAAGCCCCATATAGAATCCATAGTGTGTGGAACTTATCAAAATAGGGCTTAGAAAAATAATTGAAATCTACTTCTTAAAATAGTACTTGGCTATGACCATTCATCCAAGTCCTGTTTAGATAAGTTCCACACACTCTGGCTAGGGTTTATATAACCCAAAAAATATTCATGTCTTCCATTATAAAATTGTGTAAAATGTTAGTGTTCTAATAAAGAGAGATATAAACTAATATACTAATTATTTTGCATGGAAGCACCATATTTACCTTTGCTATATTTAGATGACTCCTCAGTGCAAAATACACAACTCAACAACAACACAACTATGCAGAATCCTTGATGTGCATATGCTAACTTGAGAGAAAGAGCATAATCAATCATGAATGATTAAAACTTTTACATCAATGGCAATCAAACAAACAAATATCTCAGGTAGGAACACCCAAAAATAGTCAAAATCCATTTCTTAAACCCTTTATTTCACAAGCCATGACAATCATCAACACCCAAAATAGGGCTTAGAAATATAATTGAAACCTATTTCTTAAAATAGTACTTGACCATTACCATTTATCTAAGCCCTATTTAGATAAGTTCCACACACTGTAGCTAGGGTTTTTATAACCCATCAAATCTTCATGTCTTCCCTTATCAAATGGTGTAAGATTTTAGTGTACTAATAAAGAGAGACAAAAACCAATATGCTAATTATTTTGCATGGAAGCCCCATATTTACATTTTCCATATTTGGAAGACTCCTCAATGCATAATACTCAGCTCATATCTAGCACGACTATGCACCCTCCTCGACACAAATGAATACAACTCTAATCCAACATGAATGCAGACTCCTCAACACCCTAACCACCCTTAAAGGATATTTATAAAGTTTTGTGAATCCATTATATATATAATTATATATTAAGGGTGATTTTTAAATACGGTTTTAAACCATCCTCTTTAGGATATTTTTTTACCACCGTAAACAACTGTCATCTTTTCGCTGCCCTTAAAAGCCTTTAATAGTGTAGTGATTCTTACAAGTGTTTTAGGTATTTTTATGAAATCTATCTTTGGTAGGGTATCAAATTTGCATGTTGTTAGATTTTGATGCTATATATTTAATGAAATGCAACCACAAGGATTAAAATAAGCAAGCAATATTATATCTATGAAAATGGTAATATACTAAGCATGTAAATATGATGAGAAACTTGAGAAAATACTCATAAAATAGCCATTAATGAAATCTCACAAAAATTGTACAATGCTATGATATGGAGGTCTCATACACTCCATATTGCATAAAATGCTCTACATTGTGTCTACTACTACTCTATCTTATGCACTCCAAAATCCTCTCTTCTTCAACTCTAAGAAGGCCTATATATAATGAGACATGAATCTTGGCCTTCCATATTCCTATGACTCATCATATTCTTATTCTTAAGGACTCATGTACATGTGGACTACATGCACATTTACATCATTGCATATTCTAATAATACTTGTGCATTTATTACATTGCATAAAGTAAATACTTAAATCCTAATCTAAGACAAAATCCTAATCTAAACATGTACCCATGAAGGTACATTAGCATGTACCAAATAATATAATATATTCCAACACCCCCTATATTACATTATTTGGATATATTTGAAGAATTTAATCTTCAATATGGGTCTTCATATTGGTTCTAGAATTTGAGCTCTTATTTCCTACTTTCCTTATTATTTTTCTTGTTTGTATCTTGATCAAGTAAATAGTTAGTATCTTCATTTTGTTCCTTTGGTTCACTTTGATCTGTATTCAGCTTGAAAGTATTTTCTTTCATATTCATTTTTTCTTTTCTACTATGTGTCATCTTCTTTCTTCTTATTCATTTCTAAAATTTTCGTAGTGATATATCTTCATCATGATGAGTTAGTATATCATCACAATAGTATTGGCCAGGATTTAGTATTTCATTGCTAGTATGTTCATTTTGTTTAATGTTTTGAAAGAATTAAAAAAATATTAATGATAGATATATCAAAAAACATTCTATTAATGTAAGTATTTCACCAAGCTCTAAAAATTACTTCATGAAGACAACCGATTAATGTGATAAAATTTTCTTCTTTTGCTTTTTTAAGAAAAAAAGAGAATCTTTCCTTTTTACTAGTAGACAAATATTTGTATCCATCAAGAGTATCTATTAATTTTTATGAATAAATTTTTAATTCATGAAATAGTTCTTCATTATTGAATGCATTCCTCATTATTTCATCCATGCTTCTTCTAGTTTAATCTTTGAAGTGGAATTCCTTATAACTCCCTAGTATTATATATATATATATATATATATATATATATATATATATATTGAGAATAATTTTTATAGAATATTTTATCTTTCACAACCTTTGAAGTTGTATACATTTCAATTCTTCAAATTTTGAAGTATGCTTTGTAATTTCTTATTTGTAATATTTCAAATCTCTAGGTAGTATTCCTTTTGGCTCCCTAGTATTTTGATTGTAAAAGATCAATTTTGATAAGATCTTTTTAAATCTTCAAGTTTTGTAGGGATCTTGTGTCTACCAAATATTTTGAGTATGGTTTGATAGTATGTTTAGATTTCTTTTGAGTTGAATTCCTTTTGTCTCCCTAATGTTTTGATGATAATTTTGATATAATGTTCAACTCCTATCCTTTAATACAAGCACTTTATTTCTCCTTGTAGAAAGCTAAAGATGCAATTTCAATTGATAAAATTCTCAATATCTTTAAGATATTTAAGTTGGATTCTCTATGTCCCTTTAATTTGTATAAGAGACTATTATTAATAATTTTCCAACTTTCTAGAAATTCTATAATTTTGCTTCTTCTCAAGTTTCAATAATATAATTTCTAAATTTCAATAATTTAAATTTGATGTTGAACTCCTTATAACTCCCTAATTGGAAATTTAGAAACAATGATATTTCAATTTCTATGTGGAAATCCTTATATCTCCAAGTTAATATTTTGCAAATATTTCAATGCAATATTACTTTTATGCATGAATAGAGTAATTTCAAAAAACTTTTCAAAGAACTTATTTCTTCAATTATATTTTAAAAATATTCAATACTCTCTAAGGTTATCACCTTATTTCTTCTATTATTTAAATACCCTTCAATATAATTAATTAACCTTTACTTCAAGGAAATTATGCCTTATTTCTCCTTAGACTTTGCAAAGGCTTAATTTAATAATTCTTACCTTCTCGAATGTGGTGCTTAAGGCTTCAATTTGCTATTGTTTAACTCTATGACCTACGTTATGTTCTCCTTGCACTTAATGCTCCTTTGGTGCTCAAACTTGTACTCTCCACTATGGTCTCCTTCTCCTTTACTTGTAGTGCTCATTATTTGTCCTTGCACACCTTGCTTGATTGATCTCATTTCACATTCAATATGGTATCTTAGTGTTTTATTATCCTCTACGCTTTCCACATTATCCAAGGTGCTCAACTCTAGTATTCATGTGCTTCCCTTGCTATCACCCAGCTACTTTCAGCTCATGCACTAAATATAATTTCTTTATAAATTGCACCTTTTTTATATGTTGAGTATCAAGTGCCAAGTGGAACTAAAGATATTTACACTTCCTTCTAACATCTCTTGTGGTGCTCCAACCAACTTCTCTTGCTTAACGCTTGTGCCAAGTGGCACTAAAGGTCTTTGCACTTCCTTCTAACATCTCTTGTGGTGCTCTAACCAACTTATCTTGCTTAATGCTTGCTAAGAGCATTATACATTGTGAGAATGAATGTATTATGACCTTTTTTTATGTTGCAAATGGAATGTAACTCTCCTCAATGGAAAATGAAACTTCCTCCAAGTGGTGAATGACTTCTTAGCACTTGACATTCCTTTTCATGCAACGTATTCTTCCTAATTTTACTTATTGCTTATCGCATGAAACTCATTTGTGCTTACCAATGTTCACTATCTTGGTTCTTTCACCTTCTCAAATACTTCTCCTTCTATGGTAGATTCTATGTAGCTGATATTACAACTGATTTGGTGGTACTTTCTTCAAATTCTTGATGGTGTTATGAATATTCTAGTGGTGCTTATTTTCCAGTGCTCCTCTTAGATGCTGATTGTTTATATGTTGTGGCCTATGATGTTTATCCTTGCAGTGATACTATGGTTTTTCTCCTCATGCTAGTGGTGCAACCTTGTTGGATTAACCTTACAATCTGTGACAATTTTCAATGTTGTTATGTTGGATGAATAAATATTGTGTATCAATGCCCAACGTTGCTTATGGTATTTATTTATATGTATTTGTTAATATTACCTTCACTATAGTATTTTTAATACTTGGTAGACCTATTGGTGTTTTTAGATATTACTATTGAGTCTCCTTATTATGCTCAATAGACCTTAGAAAATTTTACACTTTGATGAATATAAAGTAAACTTTTAAAATTGATGCTTTCTCCCCTTATGACTCCTTTGTGCAATAACTAATTTGCTTTATGTTGATTGAAAATGTTTAGGTTTGATGATACCCAAGATGTCTCCTTTTCACCTTGGAGACACTAAACCTTAGAGCTCTATTTTTCTAACCTTGATGGCTCTAATGTGGTGCTCTTGTAATCTTAAAATGAACTAATTTAAATGCTTATAACAACCTTTATAGCACCAATGTAAGAAGATGTAATTTTGAGAACTTTATTTTTGCTACTTTAATATGGTGTTAAAAACATAAATAATACTTGAATAATAAAACTTTAATAACACCAATTTGAAAACCTTATTTTGGCCTCCTTTGTAGCAAGATTTATTGGTGATTCAATTCACCTATTTGTTGTACTGGTTTTGAAATTTTTGTAGCTTCAACTCCTTGTGCTTTTCTGGCCTATACTTTGCAAATTTTTAGCTTTTATTATTGCTCTAGGACCTTGGAATTTGCAGCTTTTAGTATTTCCCAAATTTTTTTCTTAGACTATAAAATTCTCATATTCTAATGCAGCCAATTTCTCCTTCAATTTTTTGTCCTTAAGTATCTCAAATTTGGTAGGAAACTCCTCCAATTTGCAGCTTTCTTTTCCTCTTATAAGGCTTCCCAATAATCTCTTAAACTTATATTGTAAAAACATCAATATTATCTTTCATGAATCAACCTTCAAGCCTTCAATAGTAATCTTCAAATCTCTTAAATTTGTGGCCTCTCATTTCTTCTTCAACCTCCTTGTCAAATTCTAACTTCAATATTGGCCTGTTAATTGGTCTTCTTCTCAAGAATTTTAAAGTCTTAAGATCTTTAAAAAACTCTTCCAAAATTTAGCAACCTTCTTGTCAAATCCTTATTCCTTTTGGTCTTGTTGTTGTATAGCGATAACTATCCCAAATTCCTTCTTTTTATCAGGTGCTTTCCCTTTCTAGAAATCCTTGTCTAATGGACTTTCTTCTTCACCTTATTCAATAGGTCTTTTCTAGCCTTCTTCAATCTCCTTCCAAATTTTCTTGATATCTCTTCTCTTGGGTCTTCAAATTCTACAACTTATTATATCTTCGGTAGGATATTTTCTAGTCCTTCTCTATCTTCAAAATTATATATTTAGAAGTTCTTCAATGGGACATTTCTCTTGGATCTCCTCCTTCTAGATATGCTTTCTTATTTCTTCACTTTAAATTCTTAAATCTTCAAATTTCTATGAGGACCTCCTTCTTGGGTCTCCTTAATCTTCAATCTACTATGGAGATATCTTTTGTGAGTCTCCTCAATCTTAAATGGGACCTTCTTTATTGTACCTCCTCCTTGATATGCAGTCTTCAATGTGGCTCCTTTGGCCTATTCCTCTCTTCTCAATATTCTACTTGGAATCTTCAATATGCAAATCCTACAATGGGACCTTTTTCTTAGGCCTCCAAATCTTCAATATTCAACTTGTTGCTTCAAGTATTAGATTGATTCCAAAGAATATATTCTTCCTAGATATTGTAGGAAGCTTCTCAAATTTATTTTAATCAATTCATATTTGCAAAAAAATATTATAAAATGATAAGGAAATTTATATAAATCTAAATAAAATAAACTTCACTAGTTGATTTTTCAATATAGTGGAATCAATGTTGAGTCCTAGTATTCACAAATTTTTCTACAACTCTATGGAAAGACTCTAGCCACAATAGCAATTTCAAAAATTCTAAAAATTAGATTTTTTGTCTCCTCTCAATATCTCTTGTGGCTCTCCCTATCTCCTATCAATCTCCCTTGTGGATCTAATACCATTGTTAGCTTTTGATGCTATATATTTACTAAAATGCAACCACAAGGATTAAAATAAGAAATAAATTTTATACCTATGAAAGTGACAATATACTAAGCATGTAAATATGATGATAAACTTGATAAAATGCTCATAAAATATCCATTAATGAAAACTCATAAAAAATGTAAAATATTATGATATGGAGGTCTCATACACTCCATATTACATAGAATGCTCTACATTGTTCCTATTACTACTCTATCATATGCATTCCAAAATCCTCTCTTCTTCATATCTAATAATTCCTATACATAATGAGACATGACTCTTGGACTTCCATATCCCTACGACTCGTCATCTTCTTATTCTTAACGACTCATGTACATGTGGACTACATGCACATTTACATAATTGTACATTCTTATAATACTTGTGCATTTATTACATTGCATAAAGTAAATACTTAAATCATAATCTAAGACAAACTCATAATCTAAAAATGTACCCATGAAGGTACATTAGCATGTACCAAATAATGTATTATATTCCAACACATGTTAGTTATAAATCATTCATAGATTTGTAAACTATCACATTATTTCATCATTTTTAAGGTTTTACAATGGATGATTATATTTTATAACTAATTTTGTAAATAAATTTAGCAAATTGGGGGCTTTTGTGAAGTATTTTATTTCCCTTCATTTGTAGGTATTAAAATTCACGAGCATATAATAGCATCTTAGAACAATTTTTTATTCCTTGCATATCCTCTTCATCTTTACATAAAGAAAAGCGAAATATCTCTTTTTTATTTAAAAGGATATTTGCATATCTTAGGCTTGCATATTGAATTATATTTGCAATTTTCATTAAGTCGCATAAACTCACAAATAGGATAAAGGAAAGTTGTATTGCACCTCATTAGTATTTGTTCAAAAATAAAGACATTTTCAGCTTTTGCAAAGCATTAAAAGTGAAAAGCATGTAGATTTAGGATTTTTGTCACATGTCCTTGTATTCATTCATAAGCATTAGATTCATGTGTAAAGAGCTATATTAAAAAAAAGTCTTGGTTTCCTCTTCCAAAAGTTTAGGCAATAAATACAAAAATGCATATAGTTTGCATCTTAGGTTAGCTTTCTTTCTTTTGCATGCATATTCTTTGAACTCTTATCTAGAAATGTAAAAAAATAAAAGCATTTACTTTACTCACAAATATTGAAAACAAAAAAGCATTCACTTCATCTCTTATCTACACTTGCATTGCATCCCTCATCTAAGCATTGCATCGAGGATAGAATATGATTTTGAACCTTATATGTATTCTAATCAATACATAAAGCATAGACTAGTAGGATACACCCTAATACCCTCATAAATATTAAGTGTGGGTGCACATGATTTTGTGTCACCACAAGATCATTTTTTTAATATAAAATTGTATAAATTTAGCATTATTCCTATTTATCATATAGCATTAAGGAATAAATTTGGGTTTAAATCTTGCTAGGAAGTACATGCATAATTATCAAGTTGTAATACATAAAATGGTATGATTTAAAACAAATAAATAATAGCTCTAGAGGAATAATAACTCCATAAATAAATATCAATTGTAAATTTAGGTTGAAGATCTCAAGTCCTAACTTGATTAGGATAAAAATAAAAGGCAATAATTATTGGATCTCTTGCAACAACTTGTGCAAGGGAAAAACTAGTTAAGAAACATAAATTGAACAAGAGAAATACTAACTCAAATATTGAATAAAGCAATTCCAATAAGTCTAGCAATTGAGATATCATAAAATCTTAAATTTTTAAGAAGAAATAGCTAAATTAAAAGGACCAATGACAGATCGAAGGAAATTCTTTGAGGTCAAAAGAGTGAATTTAATTTATGATGAAATAAAAGCCTAGGTGATAAGTAGAAAGAGGTAGTTTAATATTGTAGCTAATGTAGAAAGTAACCTTAGTAAAGTGCCTATAATCCTTAAGCAAGTTTAAGAGTAATTGGATATAGAGGATAAGTACCAAGAGGTACTCAAAATTTTGGCTATGATAATAGTATTATAGACCCCATAATTAGGGATATATAGGAAGGACATGGTAAATAATTTAAAGAAAATAATTGAATCCTAGATATACCTACAAACCTACAAATATGGATTAGCCTCTTTGGATTCCAAGTATGGACTATAGTGAAGGAAATTTAAACACTCATCACTATTGGATTCTTGACAGTTTGAACCTCAAAGGAAACTCATTAATGATGATATCATTTATTCAATGGTTGAAGAGGAGAAGGCCAAGGCTTAATCTATATATGAAATATAATAGGTTAAGAAGCTATAGTAACAACTATTTACCAAGCTATAAGAAATAGTGGGCAAACAACATGGGTTGTGAGAAAATCCCTTACGAAGACTTGGAAGGAGATGTCGAGGATGTTGCCAACATTCACATGCAAGAAAATAAAAATCTAGAATATGAAGGAATTAATAGCATAAATGCAAGATATAGAGAACCATGATTTAAAATTTTTATAGTAGAGTTCCTAATTTTGGAGAATCCATGACCATAGATAAAGTTGAGATTTGTGATATCTCATCAATAAAGCATGGTGCCCCATAATATCATCAAAAATATAATGGTCAGTTGCTACATTAGGTATTTTACAATTTTAGAAGTATACAAAATATTTGGAATGAGTCAATTGAAATATTTTGAAATTCCTAAAAATTTTCTAAGTCAAGGACAAAAACAAGTTGAATAATGATGAAAGAATACATGATATCATTAAAAAGTATGCTAAAATTTGTTATTTCGTGTGTAGAGGAGGTTATAGCAATGATGGAATGGTACCAATGGCATATGAAATAATCTTAGGTAGTCAAGGAAATAATGGGGGATGAGTTTTTGGAGGATCAAGGTTCTCTTTGCTCTCCCTTTTCTCCTTGATCATTTCCTACTCTTTTTCTATTCTTTGGCTATGTAGGTGATGTTTTATCATGTTTTTAGTTTCATAGGATGGGATAATATTTTTGGCCTAATGGATTTTTGGTCTTGGTGTGAATAAGGAACCTATGGATTGTGGTCCTCAGTATTTTCATTGTTATCCTTGTTCTTGTCTTGCTTTTCTTGCAGCTATGCATTTGAAAGGATCTTCTTTACTTGGTTTAATTCCCACAAGGTGGATAACTTGCTTTATATTTTTCTTGGATTTGTAAGTGGAAGTTGTATCTTTCCTCTTGTAAAATGTTTATAGACCCTTTCAAAACCCCTTACTTTACCTAATCAAAAGAAAGACAACTCGTTTACACTACAAAGGCCAATATACTCTAGGAGTGGTCTTCTAGAAAGATGAAATGATTGGATTGTAGGATAAAAATGCTAATAAAACACTGGTAAAGCACTAACTAACTAGAGTCATTATCTCACCTTCTAGAAATAATTTCTAATGGACTAGTACAGGGATAAAAATAGAAAAATGAATCCTAAGGAAAATCTTTGAAAAGTGATATTTTGGCATGTAACAGTGCCATGACTCATGTTGAAAGTATTATAAGACCTTTAGGAGTATAATTGTAAGCATGTAATATTTAGGTATGCATCATTTTGTTCGATATGCCACCAAATATTTAATTCTATTATGAGTAAGAGTTCCTCACCTTAAATAACTCAAGGGTAATAATTTTCTATGAATTTGATCCATGGGCTCCATTGTAATCATATTTTGGCATTGAAGAATTTAGAGATACACTCTATGAATCTCACATTATGATATTCTATTAGTGATATTTATGAGAAATTGATCTATTTTTCTTTTTATCAATGACACTTTGCTTGCATATAGCAGAATGCAAAATGATTGTGGACCAACCCTTTTCCATCTTCTCATTTATCTCATAACTTCAAATCATATAAATGGGAACATATTATTGTTATCTGAATATATCATGTTTTTATTAAGCATACACTCTAATTACTATGGTTTTAACTATATTTACTTTTAATAAATTCAAGTTGCTAAAGAGAATATTTCTATTACAACATCCAATATAAATAGTTTGTAGTACATATTACGCTAAGTAATAGTAGGAGGTAATAAATAATAAAAAAAATATCTAGTGGTATTGAGATTTGTCTATAATTCAATGGTTTTAAATTAATATTCGTTCTCTAAGAATGATCATCCATGATGACCTTATTACCTCTATACTCATTTTGAATATTCTAGATCTCTAGGAGTAGTTAAGTTCTTTGGATAATTACCTAGTATTTTATTTTTGATACATTGCCTATTCTAAATTATTTATTCTTTATCTAGAGAGAACACAACCTATTAAATAAAACCATAAAATATAAGTTTGTTTAACATAGTATGCATGATAACCTAGAATATGTGATAAAGTAATGATTTTTATCACTATTACATTTTTATAAATCCTATTAAATTCTCACCATTTTATATACAAGTTTTAAGACTTAATGTCTTGAATATTTTGTGAAAATCATGCTTTCAAAATTTTCTAAATATCCTTCAAAACAAAGCAAAAATAAAGATCTATTAAAAATTGTTATAGAAGTAGTTGCCAAAGTCGTTAACTAATATAATCATTCTAAGAGGATGATATTGATCAAATTAGATGTTTATATATAATATAAGTGTATTTTGATTAATTTTAAATGATATTTAAATATTGTAAATAACTAAATGAATGACATCACTCTCAACCAATCAAAGTGTATGATGATAGTTTTGGTGGATCTCCAAATGATAATCTTTCAAGAGATCCTAACTATTTAGATCAACAACATAGGTTTAAAGTTTAGCTCATACTTAAGCAAGTACCATGAGAAAATTGAAATCATATTTTTCCTAAGTATTTAATGAATGGATGACATCATTCAAATAACACCCCCACCAACAAAGGATTACAAAGGAAATATTACCAGCTTCATGCCATCCTTGAATAAAGAAGGATCAATTTATTATAACAAACGACCTCACCCATGTATCAAAATCACTTGGGATCATAAACGTATATTAAAATTAAGAGGACATTTCCATCCCTTTTATTTGACTAATGATACAATATTAATATGTCCACTTATCAACCAATTAGAATATAAACTATGCTTAACAAACAAAAAACTTCTTAAATGTATTCATAATTCCTAGAGAGTTTCTTTCATCCATCCATTATAAATCAAAGGCACTTAGTAGACATGTGGTTGTATTTCAAAAGACATGATGCTATCAACAATTGCCTAATAAATATGCATCCAATTGTGGCATATATGCAATAACACCAAAGGTAAACATCGACATCAACAAAGCAGGTGATGAAAAGCATGACAATTTTTAAAATTTGAAATTCTATAGTTTTGGGAAGAAGACTAAACAAGTTGAGATATAACATTTTTTGGACTAATTTTAGAGCTTCATGATCCATTTTCGTGAATTTTCTAGAGAAATTATTTACACAAACTAACAATAGTTATAAAATATAAAGGCTTAAATAATACCTATAATAAAACCTAAAGATACCTATGTATTAGATGTACTAAATAAAATATCTACATCATGATGGCCTAGAATGAGAAGTTAAGAGACTTATCTAGATAAATACAATCAAACCAAGAATAAGGTAGCCATATATACATATCTTGGTGGTGAATTTAAAGATATTTGCAACAAATATATGAAACAACTAAAATAATTTCTTCAACCATTGTAAAATTTTTAATCAATGCAAAGTTAATAAATATATGTCAAATATTATAACTAATTACAAAATTAAATTGAATGAAGAGGAAATTAAGATTAATTGATTGAATAAATTGATTGATATTGTTTGAAGAAATTTATTATTTACAATATTTAATAATTTGAGAGATATAAGTGAAAATTATAAATTCTACTTGAAGTTTGAATATTTGAGAATTTTTGAATGGGTTCCATTATGGAAAATAATAATGTTTTCCTTTCTAAATTAAAACTTCTAAGAGGACAAAACTTTCCATAATGGAAAAATAAAATGAAATCAATTCTCATTGTTGAAAAACTTTAAGATATAGTGAATGGAACAATGGACAAGATAATATATGAGAGAGGAAAATAAAAATTTGAATAAGATGATGCAAATGCCCTTATGCTAATAACATTGGGGATAATTGATGAAATTCAGCCATATATAAGTGAAGCATACTTCAAAAGTTTCTTGGGAAAATTATGCAAAATATTTGAAGAAAATAATAAAGCAACTATCTTGTATTTGCAGTCACAATTGTATTCATTAAAGGTTAATAGTGAATAAAGTATAGAACTCTTTATTTGAAGGATAGAAAAATTAAAGGATAAATTATTAACTTTGGGAGAAAAATAGAAGACAGGCTTCTTGTCTAAGTTACATTGAGCACTTCTATAGACTTTCAAACATTTAGTCACTTTACTTCAAGTACTAAATGAGACCATAATCTTTGATGAATTAGTTAATATGCTTCAAGAACATGAAGTGGACAATTTAGTCAAAGATGAGATGAATAATAATGCTTTAATATAAAAGGAAAATGTATCAAATAATTGCAACATCATCACAATTTGATCTTAAATGGAGATGAAGATATTATCGCATATATAATAAAATAGGTCACACTAAAAGTATTTGTAGATATAGTTCTTTGAATCAATGAAATTAAATGGATAGGTCTTTTCAAATATTTTATCCAAGGCAATATAAACCTTAGTATCAACTTGTACAACAACAACAAAAAAAGACCATCAGAAATAAAAAATTTAGTTCAAGAATTTCAAGTTACAAAAGTTGAAGAAGAAGTAAGAGCTCTTACAGTAATGATTATAGACACTAAAGATAAAGACCAAATTAAATATAATTGTGAAAAGAATGAAAATGAAAATCATTCAAAATTTCCTAAAGGTATTGATTTTTTCATATAATCAAATAAAAGTAGCTAAATATAAGACAATAAAAGTATATGAATCACACAAATTAAATTCCACCCTCCATCTATTCTTTGCCTTGCTTTAATAAATTGAATATTGGATCCCCATCCCCAACAAAATATTCTGAGTTGTTGAGGGGAGCTTATAATGAGGAAGTCCACCCTAAGGAGATAGTAAAGGATGAGCTCAGTTACATATCTAATCATGTACTTCATAGAGTGGTGCTTAACCACATTGCTAGCTTGGTATACTCCTTGACCACGGTCACTAGCTCCTACAACAAGGTAGTAAAGGATTTCGAAGAAGCCCATGGCCACCTCAATGCCATGTTCAAGGAGATGGATGATTCTTCTATCACCAATCATGGGAAGTGATTTACATGTTTGCATTGATGGATGTCCCCTAAGGATTACCTTATTTCCTATTTTTGGTTCTAACGAGATCATCTCATTGGGGTATTCCTATTTGATGTTGTTATTTTGTGAAAGGCTAGACCTGCATGGACCGCCCTCTGTTTTGGTCAGCGAGCCCATTGAGATATTTTTTTTTCATGCATGTAACAAGGTTTTGGGACCCCTTTCAAAACCCACCCCTAATGAAAGTTTTCTTACCTACCAAAAAAAATCAAGATCATTTTAGAATTTCAAAATTTATGAGAAGACTGAACCAAAAATAGATCACAAAAATAAAATCAAGATACATTATGGATGTATCAATAAATTAAAATGGAATAGTATTATAGACATGTTACAATGCTTTTACGGTCACAAGGAAATTCTAACAAATACTACAAGAGATAGGTTAATAGATCAGTCCTAGAACTTCAAGAAGTATGAGAATTGAATACTAAATGACTTTGCACCATGTAATGTAATACGGAAGGGGGGGTTAGAGATATTATATTATTTGGTAATATGTGGTATATTTTAAATATTATATTAGTGGGTGTAATTTATATTTGTCTAATGTACGTGTCACTGTGTGATAAGTTTCCAAGTGTTATCTAATAAAGTGTGCAAGTGTGCAAAGTGTGAGAGTGGAAAGTGTCAAGTAGGTAAGTCAAGAGTCATAGGAGTTAGGTGTCAAATATGCAAGTGAAGTGTCACATGATATATGGAAATATGTAAAGTGAAGAGTCATAATTTTTTTTTCATATGTGAGGAATATGAAATATGCATCTTGTATATGTTTGATGAGATCGATATTCAAGCCATGAAGAGTCATCTTCTAAGGTTATATTATGGAGATAAGGATCCATGTATTGCATTTAGAATCATAAAAATTATATATTTGGTGATTTATGAATAAAATTATGTTTTATATTATGAATTATTATTCTAATTATGTGAGTGGCCTTTAGCTAATTGATTAAGATCCCAAGAAATTGGACCTATGAAATACTTTGGCTAAATTACCATTATTTTGGATTGCATCATCAAAAATTTCTCATACCCTATCAATATTTGTAGGTATTGTAGTTGATTATATGTCATCTCTACTTTAGCATATCTAATAGGAATCCAAAGCATCCATCATGCATCCTCTAATGTAACTGCCATCTCCCCTATACGAAGTTGAAAGGTTATTATTTTTTAGTACCATCACTCTATTAGTTTTGTCATCAATGCCCAATTGAATTTACTTTTGGCGTGAAAACAAGATAATATAAGCCCATGATAACTATTATTTAATAGTTGATCTCATCCAAAAAACCTTGAATAACTTGTAATGCATGATACCTCCTCTCTTAGCACTCTAAGATAGATAGATAACCTTGCATCTATAAAGAGGACAAGTATTATCCTAGAAATACAGTAAAATAATGAAGTATAGAGACCAATCATTGAGGTACTAAAAACTATATTAAAATCTTATAAGTTCCTATAAAAACCATACCATTGGAATAGGCTTACAATGATCTCTCCAATAGATATACACAAGCCTATGAGTACTCTATAATTGGTACCCCAAATCATCCATAAATGATAGCACTCAAAAGTGGCACTACTAAAGAAAGAAAACACTTTGAACTTTAAGGATTATAAAACAAAAATAAATCATTATATAACTTTATAAAAATGGTACCACTAAAAATAGCTCATAAAGAAATTTCCAACAAGTACAAACTTGTTATGTTGTCTCCAAAATTGACCTCCCAAAATAACTACAAATAAAAGTGTCATTTCATGATGACAGCATCATATGGTCCATATGATGCCTTTGTCACAAATGATATTGTTGTACAGTATCACTAGGTGGAGAAACCCATGTATTTAACATGAAGTGTCATTTGGTAACACTATCACTATATGCTTATATGAGCATCATATGAACACTTAAATATCATATAACAAAAGCATTGTATGAACACAAAAGCCTCATATGATAACAAAAAAAGTACACAAATATGGTAGAACCATATGGAAAACCACTAAGATATATAAATGCATTTTTTAGCTCACAATTTTATCCATGGAATGTATATCAATAGAACATTTCCCTTATAAAAAGTGACATAACTTAGAATAAATAAACTAAAAGTAGACAAAAGCAAATATTTTGATCGGTTACCTTTATTGACACTTCTCCTTACTCTATGGTACACACAAATTTTATCTAGTACCTCGATTATCCCTCCTTAGCTATCTTCATAACTTGCTCTCTCGCCTCTCTCTTCTTCTAATTCATGTGAATACATTGCACTCCTTAACACCCATACCTTTAAATCTTAAACTTTAATACACAATACTTTCCCTACTCTTTTTCAAATTTAAACCTTCTCTCCAACTTTAATACATTTAATCAAACATTTATGGCCTAAGGTTTTATTTGATATTCAATATGCACATCAATAAAAAAACCTCTCCTTCACATTCAACACACTTTCGAGTTTACTCGATGCTATCTCCCATACAAAATATGAGGGGGTGTGTTAGGGCATAAAATTACATCAACCATAGACATGATCCCAAGAAAATAGGTACCTCTTTTGGCTATAAAATTAGGGTATCTATGATATTTTTTTATGCATTTACTATATAATAAATTCATAAAAAAGGTAAATATACACACCTAACGTTCCCACCTCCCAAACACCAATTGCATCATTAAATAAGCCATTGTCCAAATTAAGTAGAATTGACAATATTTGTATATACTTAGGGTAAAAAGCAACTTCTGCTTTGATGATCACAAAACTTCATCAAATCTTCAAAAAGTTTCATAAAAGTGATACCATTGCAAATTTTTCAAACATATATTTCAAATGAGTGTAAACTTGCCTATGTTTCTCTAAGTCTAGACACCTCAATACCCAAAAATGTTAGTGCTAAATGCCTATATGCCTACAATAGCACTATTCCATCTTTATGACACTTTTTTAATTAATAACAGTGTCGTATAAACCATTATTTGCTTCTATCACCAAGGCTAGTATCATATGAAAAAATTAGTGCTTTCATATAGCCATCGATAAAATTCAAGCTTTGATGGTTTGACTACACATCATTGCTTAGTTCGTATGGATATCATCCTTTGTCCTATCCAAAGCATAATTTGGTTGTTTAATTACCAATAAAGGTAGTTAATTGTCCCAATTAAAGCATGTAATTGATATTTTAGCTAGTTAACTTCATGCACCTACCTATGATTGTTGAATCACCTCCTTTTGCTCCCACAAGCTTATTACATATTCTTTGTTGAACTGGATACCTCACTCTATTGAATTGAACATCTCTTTACTATATTGAACACCTCACTTGTATAACTTGAAAATATCATATTTATCACATGCTCTCCTAATTAATCCTCCAAGGGGGTAAAGGAATCTATAAAATCACCCTTATAGGAGGTACAAAGGGATATTCAACTTCAATTTTCACGATCTTCAATCTTTGATCTTTCACTAGGTTTAGAATCTTTCATTTTTGGCATTGGATATCCATTCTTGTTTGGTAGGTACATGCCACTATATTGTATTGAAGATTGAAGTTATGAAAAAATTTTCATGCATCTATATCCAATAAGGTGCCTCACAAAGCACATTATGCAGCTTTATCCACCACAAGTCTATGAATTTGATTAGGGATTCACTCTTCTCTCTTTGTTATCTTTATACTTTTTTTATTTCAGCATATTTTGAACACTTTCATGATATCACTTTTTGTAATAATCCATTTATTTTTTAAATCACCATGGACGGAGAAGGGGCTTGATCCCTTTATTGAGAATAATAACTTTTTGGCAAATCGCAATAAAATACCCTTCCTACTAACAATTATTTCCATCTATTTTTATTATTTAGATTATATGTTTATAAGTATAGTAGAGTAGAGTTGAAGTATTACAAAAGTGTTTTTTTAGGTTCATTTGGTGCTTTTATCTTATATGGTGCTTATATCCCATATGGTACATCTATCTCATTTGGTACTTTTATCCCATTTAACACTTCTATCCTATCTTGCAATCCTATCCTATTTGGCACTTCTATTGTGTTTGGTGCTTTATGTCTTGTTTTTTGCATCTATTCATCTATCATTTCTATTCATTTAGTCCTTCTATCAAACTTTAAAAACTAGGTACACTACATTCTACTCCTATTATATAATAGATCAGGTTAACCAATCTAGACTTCTATTTTATTTCTTTAAGTGTTTTAGGTATTTTTGTGAAATCTATTTTCATTAGGGTATCAAATCTATATTTTAGTTAGAAATATTTTATATATCTATAAACTATCACATTATTTTATTATTTGTAATGTTTTGCAATGTTTGTTACATTTTGTAACTGATTTTGATTTTTTTTTTAGCAAATTGAGGTCTTTTGTGAAGTTATTTCATTCCTTGCATTTGTAGGTATTAAAAGTTACAATCGTAGAGTAGCACCTTAGGATAATGTGTATTCCATGCATATCCTTTTCATATTTGCATAAATAATAGGAAAAAAACTCTATTTTATTGAAATGGACATTCACACAACTTATGCTTGTATTATTGTATTTCGTTTGTACTTTGTATTGAATCACAAAAACCTCACAAATAGGATAAATAAAATTTGTATTACACCTTAGTTTTTGTTCAAAATAAAATAATTGTTTTTAGTTTTTGTAAAGCATTAAAAGTGAAAAGCATGTATATTTAGGACTTGTTTTAAGCACCATTGTATTCATGTGTAAGCAATGATTTCCTATGTAAAGAGATATTAGAAGCAATTCTTAGTTTCCTCTTCCAAAATTTTAGGCAATAAATACAAAATAAAAAAGTACTTAGATCTAGGGTGTTGTATTCTTGCATATCTTTTTTGCACTTGAATTACATCCCTCATCCTAGTATTTAAATGAGGATATAATATGAGTTTGAACCTTAGGTGTATTCTAATCAATACATCAAGCTTGGACAGATAAGCTATACACTAAAACCTTTTCAAAACTTGAGGATGGGTGCACATGATTTTGTGCCCCCACAAGATCATTTATTTTTAAAATTAAAATTATGTAAATTTAGCATTCTTCCCATATTCCCATTTATCAAATAGCATTAGATCATCAAGGAGGAAAATTGGTTTCAAATATTGTTAGGTGATGCATTCACAATTATTAAGTTGTAATAAATGCAATGGACCCATTTAAAACCAAGAAATAATATCTCTATAGGGAAAATAAATCCTTGAATAAATATGTTGTCAAGAAAGATCAATTGCAAAAATATGTTGAAGATCTCAAGTCCTAACTTGTTTAGGCTGAAAATAAAAGATAGTAACTATTGGATCTCTTGCAACAAATTTTGCATGGGAACTACTATTTTGGAAAAACAAAATGAACAAGAGAAATATAAAATAGAACATATATTAAAGCAATTATAAGAATTCTAGCAAACAAGAGATCATAAAATCTTTAAGGTCCAAGAAAAATAGCTAAATTGAAATAGGGACTAATGGTAGATCCAAGGCAAGACTTTGAGGTTAAAAGAGTGAATTCATTTTATGATAAAATTGAAGGTAAGGTGACAAGTATAAAAATATATTTTAATATTGAAGCTAATGTAGAAAGTGTTAGAATTAAAGTGCACTATGCCTTCACCTTGACACTTGTCAGTTTCTCTTGACAAGTGTCATGTGTTTCATATAGGCTTATGCCTATATATTGTAACCCATTTGTATCAATAAAATTATCCCATTAGTTTTACTCCTAACATTTGGTATCAGAGCGGGCTTTCCCTGCCCTGTGAAACCTCTTGAGGGGGGATTTCCCTCATGGAAATCCTCCCTCCCCCATGATTTTTTTCTTCCCTATTTTTTTTTAAGTTTTTTTTACCGAGGGAGTATGCTCTCCATCATTTGATGGATCAGAAACCAGATGGTAAAAATATTAAAAATTGGGAGGTCATTTTAATTTTTTTTTTTTTTCTTTAGTTTTCCATGCAGATCCGTTTCATTTGGAGGTAACCTTATTTCGGGTAGCACGGTTTGTCCATGATTTGGAGCTCTGAGGGCAGATCTGTGCTGGTGCGTAGGTTCTCTTTACCAGATGTGGATGAAAGTGAATCATTAGGCTATGAAGTGATGCCATTTCCAAGGGTGTGAAGTGATGGCGGATTGGGGCCCTGTTCTTGTGGGAACTGTTCTCTTCATTCTGTTGTCGCCGGGGCTGTTGTTTCAGCTGCCTGCGAAGTCTCGAAAAGTGGAGTTCAGCACCTTTAACACTAGCGCCAAGAAACCAAGAACAACAGATCTGCAACAGACTATTTTTTTTTGGAGCGCTTTGAGGTCCCTGTGGATCCAATGGCGATCGATGATTTCTTTAAAAAAAAAAATATGCAGGTAATCTACGCATGATTTCTTTTGATGCCAAAGAATATGGAGTTAATGTTGGGACGTGGAATTTTTCTATGTGTGGAGCCATAGTTTGATGTTGATTTGGAGACGAAATACATCAAGCTTGATTCACGTAATGCCTACTTCTGTAGGGACTAAAACGTAGTGCATGGAACCAGAACCCACAACATTGTTACTCCATATTTTCCCCCGCTGGTGGATAGAAAACTGTCGGGAGACACTACGACGTTCGATGATGGAATGACATCATCTGCAGTATGCGCGCTCCAAGTTTTATGGCAGAAATGATTTTGCAGATGTCAAGGGAGAAGGCCCCGCTGAGAACGTCCTTGTCGTGGCTGGAAATGCCCACCTGTTTCTCTGTGAGTGGAAGTTGTGCTATACGTTTGTGAATTATGGCATGAAATGTAGAGATTACAACGGGCAAAGTCTTGCAAAATTTTCTCGCTTGATCTTCGACATCTTCGCCTATGTTAAAGTGACAGGAATTTTATCCATTGACACCATTGGCGTGTGCATGGAGATATGAGATAAGGATTAGGCATCGAGTTACATGGCTGTCGATGGGGGGAGTCTAACCATTGTGCAAGCCAGATGAGCAAACATGGATAAACTATCAATGTCATCTGATAAAATCATATATGGCGATAGCAATGGAAGTTTACTAGTGTTCTGCGCCCTAATTTCTATGCTATGGAATGCGGTTGATGACTTGCTATCATGGGAGTAGATTTGAATGAGCAAGATGATATGACTGGTGATAACTAGCCGTGAACAGAAAGACCGAAGCTATCAGAGCACCAGTTTGACAAGCGAAGAGGTGGGATTAGAAAGCATGAACTATGTTGGACGTTTGAACCTGGTTACGATGTGGACAGATGTCAACAATGAAGAGTTCAACTGGTTTCTCTTGTCTCGACTAGACTTCTAGCAGCCGAGCATGAATATTCTTCTATGTTTCTGCAGCAAAAGTGCATGCCCAACTGCAGTCGTTTCAAATTTCTCATCATGAAAATCAGATCTGATGCTAGTTGCAAAGATATTTTTTTATAGAGTGAAATGTGTCCCCCTCCTCGTATCATGAGCCATAATAACAACAATATACCTTCCAAAGCAGCCATGATCCTATGATAATTTAATGCATATCTAATTTCTCGACGAGTTGGAGTGGACGTGCTATGGGAAGTTTGAGAGAGAGTTTGAGCGAGGTCCATCATTTTTTGTTGTGCTCGTCAATAATTGTTTGGAGATCCGTAGAAAATTGCATTAATGTGCTGCGTGGATTTTTTTTAATAATGTGTTCTATTACATTTAATTGCTGGAGATGACGGGAGTTTTTTATGGCATAGGGAATGGGCCATTGATTTTGCAAAGGCTCCATAAAGCATTTATGATTTTCCAAACACGGGGGACAATGAAATTTTTTAAATTGATTGTGAATTTTTATTAGGAGACTTCGAGGGAGTGGAAGGCCCACATGGCTGATTATTGTAATTTCAAAGATGACGACCTACATGGTCCCTGTAATTCCCCTGTGAGGGAAATTGATGCTATTTTTTCTGCCTGAGAGCGATGCTGCCATTCAACAATGTTGTCTATTTACTGCTTAGATAAAACATGATGGTTTTTCCACATGATGAAGCACCCTTTGATGGTGGAATATAGGGGTATTTATAGTCGTTGGAAATGGTTTTCCATGACAAACACATTGGTGGTGTCCATTTGTACTTTTGAGGCTATTTTAATTGAGTTTTTTAGCCTCAAAGTTTTTCTACCTTGGAGTGCACTTTTGGTTGTACTCGATACTCCCAAGGTACTTGTAAGTGAACCTAGTATCTAGTATTCACCTCTTTCTACTTGGCGGATGCAACGGCTGGTTACCCATGCATTATGATAAGATGAGGTGACTACCATAAGGACACTTATTCTAGGGACTACAGACATAGACACCCTAGACTCTATCCAAGGTTTTTTCCGGATCTACTTTTGAAGACTACAGACGAAGACACTTCAGAAGATTCTCTTCTACTCTTATTTCTTATTCTCCTCCATATTTGGCTTCTATGGCTCATTTTATTGTATTTCATGGCTCATTTTTTTTCTTATGTATTAAGGTGCATTTTCGGCAGAGACCGACACCTTCTAGATTGATTTCACCATGAGGAGGGATTTGATATTCATGGTGGAGCTATTTAGTGACCTACGAGAGGCAACATCCTCTGAGGATGACCTGCAGAGGCAACAAACCTTGAAGTGGCTGACCCTGAGGCACCCATGATGACCCTAAGGCACTTAGATGGCTGACCCAGTGGCAATAGACCCATGGTAGTGGCTGACCCTGAGGCAACAGACCAAAATGTATACACAGTGAATCTAGCATTATTCACAGTTGGAGAGCCAAGCGCAAAGAGCACAAGTCTAGACCAAATCAGCAATAAAATATGATGATAGTTTGCTTTTATAGAAGTCAACATTAAGGGGGATTATTACCTAATGTTGACTTGTTTTTTTCTTTAGTTAGGATAGTGCACTTTAAGGAGGAATGTTAGAATTAAAGTGCACTATGCCTTCACCTTGACACTTGTCAGTTTCTCTTGACAAGTGTCATGTGTTTCATATAGGCTTATGCCTATATATTGTAACCCATTTGTATCAATAAAATTATCCCATCATTTTTACTCCTAACAGAAAGCAACCTTAGTCAAGTTTCTAGAATCCTTAAACAAGTTTAAGAGGAATGGGTTATAGAGCAAAAATACTGATACATACTCAAGTGTTTATCTGATGTTAGTATCATAGGCCCAATAGTTTTGGATATATGGGAAGGACATGGTAAAGAATTTAAAGAAAATTCTTGATGCCCAGAGAGACCTACAAAGATGGATTAACCTCTTTGGAGGTAGAGTATAGTAAATAGTGAAAGAAATTTAAGGGGTCATAATTGTTGGATTGCTTGATATTTATGAATATTAAAATAAAATCCTCTATGGTGACATCATATATTCGATAGTAGAAGGGGATAATACCAAGGTTGAAGCTGAAGATACAATAGAATAAGTTAAGAAGATAAAATTACTATTTTACAAGACAATAAATAATAGAAAAATAATATGGGTTAAAAAATCTTTATGAGGACTTTGATGGAGATTTCAAGGATTCTACCAACATTCACATCCAAGGAAATGAATATGTAGAATATTTTGGGGATGCTACCATAGAGGTAAGGTTGTGAGAACCACAATTTTAAAATTTCATAGTAGAGGCATTAATTTTGGAGACTCCATGTCCATGGATAAAGGTTGGATATAGGAGCTCTCATCAATCAAGATTGTTGCCACATAATATCACCAAAAATATAGTGATAAGTCAATACCCTAGGTATTTTACAATTTTTGAAGGTTATAAAATAGTTTCATGAGTCAATTAGAATCTTCCAAAACCCCTAAAATTTTGCTAAGTCAAGAACAACAACTAGTTTACTCTATAAAGGCCAATTTACTCTAGGAGTGGTCTTCTAGAAAGATGAAGCAATTGGATTTTAGGAGTAGAATGCTAAGCAAACACTAGAAATTACAATCTAACTAGAGTAATTATATCACCTTGTAGAAATAATTGCTAATGGACTAGTCCAAGGGTAAAAGGAGAAGCATGGATCCTAAGGAAAATGTTTGAAAAGTGATATTTTGGCATGTAACAGTGCCAAAAATCATATTGAAAGTATTCTAAGACCTTAAGGGGTATAATAGTAAGCAAATTCTATAGAAGATTTAAAATTTGGACATTGCACAAACAAGAACTAGGGCATATCAACAAATGCATTACAACTATATTTAAAAAATCTTCTCAAAGAATGTAGCAACAATAATCAGAAGTAATTTTGTTGCTATCATGTTTGGAATAATTTACCCAATAACTTTTTCAAAACCAAAGAGGGATCATATGAAAACAAAAGAGGATGTATGGGATTTGTAAATATGAATGAGATAGCTAGTATTATCAATAATGTTGGTCACTGTACTACCTAAGAGTATCCACTAATGTACCCCAAATTTCATTGATGGACAACATAGAAGTAAATAGAAAGATCCTCATACCAACACTAAGGCAATATAAAATCAAAATTATAAAAATAAAAATGAAATGTGCATGTTATAAATGCTTATTCAAGTGCAAATGATCATAAAATATAACTTATAAAAAATTATTCCTAAATTAATATTATATTGAATCCAATATCTAATATCAATATTAATGATATAGATATTCCTAATCATGTGCTATGAACTTGATTGCTCAAGAAATTTATATGGTCAATGAAAACTATGTTTTAACATCTTGGATATATTGATGATAATTTTTTATGATTAAGGAGTTATATTCAATTAGTTATACACAAAATTGTCAATTTTAGCTCAAACATTGGAATATCTCATTATATGAACCCATTAAGTCATAAGAATCAATTAAAATATTTTTGTCCATCTTGTTTAAACTCTAGAGAACTATATAATACTTTTAATGCTTATTTATTTTGATCTATATGTTTACTTTGATTTTTGAGCTTTTAGAAGTAGCATTGTAATATGAACTATTCAAGATAATGATAATCATAATATTATGAGTTATTACATCATAGCCCATGTGACCATGGGAGTGGTATAACTACCCATCACAATGACTATGCGTGGCCTATAGGACAAGGGTAATTGAAAGATAAGTTAGAAATTTGTTATGCCAAAAATGAGCAACTAATATATATAAATATCTACTATTTCATATTATAAATCATCAAAGTAGTTTCTAACATATGGCGTCATAGCAAGTAGAAGAAAGAATAATCTCTTCTTTGATCCTCTTTAAGATTATGTTGGATTATATTAAATTATTTGGTACATTCTAATATACCATCTTGGTTACATCATTAGATTAGGAGTGTGTTCTATATTAGAGTGAGTAAATATTTTATGTAATGTAATAATGTGTAGGAAATACACAAGTATCATATAATTGAGTGTGCAAGTGTGATGAGTGTAAATGTGCATAGGTGTCCATTATGTAAGAGTGGACATGTATCCTTAGAATAGGAATGTGAAGATTCTTATAGAATAGTGAAGGCCAAGTGTACTCCATATGAAGAGTCACAATCGATTATATATATGTGATTGATCATTGTAAGAAGAGAGGATGTATGTGACCTTTATTCTATATTTGTTTACTATTTTCAAGAGCATTTATTAAGGTTCATTTTGTGAGTTATATTTGAATAAATAATAGTTATTATTGAGTATTTTATATTGCAAATTTATATTTTATTCTATGGTTATTTACATTAAGAGTTAAGCATCAAAAGTTAATAGTGGTATTAGAGCCACATCAAGGTTTTCTTGCATAGGATTTGAAAATTTGCAAATAGTCTAAGGAAATTTATGGTTGTCAAGGAAAAACCAATAAAGTTGAAGATATTACCTTTAGAGAAGGAAAACTAGAGAAGATAGTATTTCCACTCTGTTGAAGAAAAACCAGTGAAGATTAAATATAGATTGATTTTACCTATTCCATGAATAAATTTATAATATAAGGTAATCTACAGTATATATTTTTAGGTCTTGAAGGTATATCTTGATATTGACAAGATTAAGAGACCCAAGAAGCATATCTTATTAAAATGTTTGATAGTAAAAGAAAATATGAAGGCAGGGTTGTGCATAAGGGGTAGCACCAAAAAAGTAAATATAAAATCAGGGCGAATCTAGGTGAATGGTGTATAAATTTTGGGATGAAGTTTTCAAAATTTTGTAGAAAATTTACCAAAATATGGCAAATTTTTAAAATTTTGGCAAAAAAATTATCAAAAAATTTAAATGGCGAGTGGCAAAAGACGAGTGGAAAAATATGAGTGGCACAAGGCAAGTGCAACAAGGTGAGTGGCACAAGGCGAGTGGTAGAAGGTGATTGGCATAAGGAAAGTGGTAAAATATGAGTGGCACAAGACAAGTAACACAAGGTGAGTAACACAAGGCAAGTGGCAGAAGGTGAGTGGCACAAGGCAAGTAACACAAGGTGACTAGTAAAAGGTGAATGTCACAAGGTGAGTGGTAGAAGGTGAGTGGCACAAGGTTATTGGAAGAATGCAACTGGAAAAATATTAGTGGTACAAGGTGACTGGCAGAGGCAAGTCGCACAAGGAAACTAGTAGAAGATGAGTGGTACAAGGTGAGTGGCACAAGGTGTTGGACGTTTTTAGTCCCTAAGATAAAATGTTGTCATTGATGTCAAAAGGTTATTTTATGTCAAAAGGATCTATGATGACATGCACTATGTTTTGTGAAAGTGCAAGAAAGGGTTTTTGTGAAAACCAAGGCAGGAAAAATAAAAAAAATTATTTAAAACTATGGATGGCAGATTTGAAATGGGTTTTTTCTTAAAATCCAAGTTGGATTTTTGTTTCATCAAAAAAGGTGCCCCGGTGATGGAGATATTTAATTTTAAATATTTAGTTTAAATTTTAAATTATTTAAAATTTAAATTTAAATTTTAAAATTAAAATAAAAGTAATTCGCCAATGTCATCGAATATGAGGGAGAAGACTATAAAATGATGACTAAGGTTTATTATTCCTCATCCTTGCTCTTGTGGTTAATGCAATTATTAGAAAGCAAAAAGATCTCGTGTGAAAAACGTTTAAAGGTAGAGGAAACGAATAAGTTGGGGTGTGGTCGAATCCAAAGACATCGTGGGTAGTGTGGCCTGTTGAAAACTCGAGCAGTACAAAGGTATTGGGAAGCAAGTGGTTGAGTGTTCAAATCATGTGCACTTCATTTTTCTTGAGAAAGGAGGAATCTATTTTGCATTGGCTGTTGCATGGAGGATAAAGGAGAGTGAGGCACTTTTGGTCTTGTGTGGAGCGCTAGCTCATGTGGTGCACAAGCGTCTGTTAGGATGCAAGAGCCGCATGACTCAGGTTCGAATCCTGTGAACTCCATTTTGCTTTGTACAAGGGAAATAGTGTGTTGGTTGTGGTTTTTCATGCACATGATGCCAAGGTTTATATGCTATGTTTGATATTCCAAAATTCTTGCCGAGGTATGCATTAAAGTTGTAAAAGAAAATTAAAATAAATTTTTGTTTTATTGGGTACTAAAAGTTAGTTTAAAATGTGTGCATAAGTTTTATAGTAAAAGTGGTTTTTGGAGAGATACGTAGGTAGGCATAGATTTTAATTTATTTAGGGTATAATTGTTTTGAGGAGTAATAAGGATTATTACTTATTTGGCACATTGTTGAGATGTTATTTGGAGAGTGCTTTTAATTATTGAAACATTCTTGAGAAAAATATTTTTCTTGAGGGTTATTGAATATATCTTTGGTGGATGTGATTATTGAGTTGGAGTAAAAATGTGTAAATTGAGTTATGCTTTATTTTGTAATTATTATTTGAATTCCACTAACCCTCATTGAGATTAGAAAGGAAAGTTGTGTTGAGTGTGGCAGATTTTGTACACAACTTCTTGGCATTAATTAGGTATGGGCAATATTCTCTATTGATTTTTTACGGTGTTTGAATTATGAATATCATTGGATAGAAAAGGATTGATTGTGGTTTCCTTTTCGAAAGTGTTGGTTTGAATGCTTCAAGGTTTTTTGGTTTGAGTGTTGTGATTAAACCTTGTTTTAGAAGCATTGTTGTTCAAGCCCATTGGTTGAGAAAAGAACTTGAACTTGAGTTAGAAAATAACATGAGTATCAATGTTATGTGAGATTTGTGGTTGAGCATTGTTGGAAACATTTTGATTTTATTAATTCATGCTTGGACTAGCGTTTGTGAGAAATATTTTTTCCTAGAGGTGATTGGTTGAGTAGAGTTGTTTGAGCCTAGTCAAGTGAATGTGTGAAGTGGTTGTTCAAGTTCCATAAAACAAACTATTATATATTCCGATTTAAGTTGAGATTGAGTTGAGAAAGAAATTGAGTTTGTGAATAGAACATATTGAGTTTCTAACAATTCTCTTTATGCTTCTATAATATTGAGCTGAGTTGAGATTGATTTGAGTTGAGATTGGGATTTGAGTATAGAACATATTGAGTCTCTAACAATTCTCTTTATGCTTCTATGAGATTGTTGTGTTGATATTGATTTGAGTTGAGATTGGGATTTGAGTATAGAACATATTGAGTCTCTAACAATTCTATTTATGCTTCTATGAGATTGTTGTGTTGAGATTGATTTGAGTTGATATTGGGATTTGAGTATAGAACATATTGAGTCTCTAAAAATTCTTTTTATGCTTCTATGAGATTGAGTTGATATTTTGTTGAGCTGATTTGAGGCAAGTCTTTGAGAAGGCTTGTGGACTAATTTTGAGTAAGCTTTTGTGAAAACTTGCTATGCAGATTTGAGCAAGTCCTAGAGAGGACTTATTGAGCATATTTGGAAAAGTTTTGAGTGAGCTTGTTGACCAGATTTGAACAAGTTTTGAGTGAGATTGTTGAGAATATTTGGACAAGTTCTGAGTGAGCTTGTTGAGCAGATTTGGACAAGTTCTGAGTGAGCTTTTTGAGAATATTTGGACAAGTTTTGAGTGAGCTTGTTGAGAATATTTGAGCAGGTTCTGAGTGAGCCTATTGAGCAGATTTGAGTAGGTTCTGAGTGAGACTATTGAGCAGATTTGAGTAGGTTCTAAGTGAGCCTATTGAATATATTTGAGTAGGTTCTAAGTGAACCTATTGAGCAGATATGAGAATATTCTAAATGATCCTATTGATAGAGCTTTGGAGGTGAGGCTATTGGATAGAGATCCAACAACTAAGACAATTGAAGATAAATCTGAGTGAGGAGTCTTCAAGTGGAGAGATATCCACAAGTTAGAGCAGCAAAGAGATAGAGCCTTCTAGAAGATCACTAGCCAGAGTAGAATGGGAAATAGTTCTCCTGTGGAAGATATCCATGAACTTGAGATTAGGGGATCAACATATCCTTTGTATAGAGGTCCATAAACATTGTAATTGGGAAGGATTCCCATGATATTATTTGAGAAATATTTAGAAGAAATATTTTCTCTGTGGAGGTAGCCCACATTGAGTGAACCATATTAAAATTAGTATCTCTATTGTGTGTGATGATTTGTGCATTACTTTGGTTATTGATATTGATATTTCCATTGATTATATTGATTAATACTAGTTTGGAAAGAAAAGTAAAAAGTGGTCTTATACTATTCACCCTCCCCTCTTAGTATAAGCTTGTGTTCTTCAGAAGGTTATTGGCATAAGGCGACTAGTAGAATACAAGTGGTACAAAGTGAGTGGTACAAGGTGGTGGTAGAAGGTAAGTGATAGAAGGTGATTGGAAGAAGGTGACTAGCAGAAGGTAAGTGAAAAAATGCAAGTGGAAAAAGGTGAGTGGAAAAATGCAACTAGTAGAATGTGATTGTAGAAGGCAATTAGAAGAAGGTGACTGTAAGATGGTGATTGGAAGATGGTGACTAGCAAAAGGTGGCTATCACAAGGTGAGTGGCACAAGGCTACTAGTATAATATGAATAGTAGAAGGTTATAGGTAGATGGTGACTAGAAAAAGGTGACTAAAATAAGGTTCCTGGTATAAGGTAGATGGTGATTGGTACAAGGTGATTGATAGATGGCAATGAAGAACACAAGCTTATACTGAGAGGGGGGTGAACAGTATAAGACCACTTTTTACTTTTCTTTTCAATTCAATATTATGCAGTGTATAGACAACAATATCAATAGCAGTAATCAAGCAATGCACAAAACACCATACACAATAGAGACACCACAGTTTACGTGGTTCACCCAATGTGGGCTACTCCACGGAGAAAATATTTTACTAAAACTTTCTCAATCAATTTCTTTGGGAATCCTTCCCAATTACAATGTTTATGGATCTCTGTCCAAAGGAGATGTTGATCCCCTAATCTCAAGTTCGTGGATCTCTTCCACAGGAGAACTCTTTCCCCTTCTACTCTGGCTAGTGATCTTCTAGAAGACTCTGTCTCTCTACTGCACTGACTGGTGGATCTCTCTCCACTTGAAGACTCCTCACTCAGATCTATCTTCAATTATGTTGGCTGTTGGATCTCTATCCACTGAGACTCTATCCTCTATACTCTATCACCTCCAAAGCTCTATCAATAGGCTCACTCAGAACCTGCTCAATAGGCTCACTCAGAACCTGCTCAACAAGCTCACACAGAACTTGTCCAAATCTGCTCAACAAGCTCACACAAACTTGTCAAATCTACTCAACAAGCTCACACAGAACTTGTCCAAATCTGCTCAACAAGCTCACACAGAACTTGTCCAAATCTGCTCAACAAGCTCACACAGGAACTTGTCCAAATCTCAATAAGCTCACACAGAACTTTTCCATATCTACTCAAGCAAGCTCACCAAGAACTTGTCTAAATATCCTCAATCAAGCTCACCAAGAACTTACCCAAATCTACACTAGCAAGCTCACCAAGAACTTGCCCAAATCGCACTAGCAAGCTCACCAAGAACTTGCCCAAATCTCTAGCAAGCTCACCAAGAACTTGCTCAATAATTCAATCTCATAGAAGCATAAAGAGAATTGTTAGAGACTCAATATGTTCTATACTCAAATCCCAATCTCAACTCAAATCAATATTATAGAAGCATAAAGAGAATTGTTAGAGACTCAATATGTTCTATCCTCAAATATCAATCTCAACTCAAATCAATATTATAGAAGCATAAAGAGAATTGTTAGAGACTCAATATGTTCTATCCTCAAATCTCAATCTCAACTCAAATCCAGAATATAGAATAGTTTGTTTCATGGAACTTGAACAACCACTTCACACAATCACTTGACTAGGCTCAAACAACTCTTCTCAACCAACTACCACAAGGAACAACTCTTTCTTACAAACCCTAGTCCAAGCATGTATCAACCAACTCAAATGTTTCCAACAATGCTCAACCACAAATCTCACATAACAATGATACTCATGTTCTTCTCAAACCCTATCTCAGGTTTTTCACACTACTAATGGCTTCAACAACAATGCTTATAAAACAAGGTTTAATAGCAACTCTCAACCCAGAAAACCTTGAGACATTCAACCAACTACTTTCGAAAAGGAAACCACAATTAATCCTTTTCTCTCCAATGATATTTCAGAAATCAACCACCATAAACAATCAATAGGAGAATGTGCCCATACCTTTTATGAAGATGAAGAAGCCTTTTGGTTGTCCACAAAATCTGTCTCACTCAACACACTTTCTTTTTCAACTTTCAACAAGGGTTAGAGATCTTGATTAATAACACAACAATAACATCCAAATAACACCTTATTACTCCTACTCAATAACATACACCATGTCACTTCATAAATGAATTAATCTCTTTTGAAAAAGAACAAAGCAACCTTCACTTTTGAACCTCTTTACAAAATCAGAAATATCTCTTTACACACACCTTATTTCTCCCTCTAAGCAAGTTAATCAAATAGCCCTCGGAATAAGCTTTCCAACGATATATAATATGATATACTTTCAAAAATTAAATCATCAAAAATCTCTCCTTTTCTAAACATGCATCATAACCCTTATTCCTCCTAGGGCAACTTTAGAAAAATAAAATATATCTAAAAATTATTAACTTGCCTCTGTCCCTGATGGGATTCGATCTCGTGACCTTCCTTGCTCAGTGCCTTAACCACAACCAACCTGCCATTGGGCCACATGCCCTCACGTGCTCAAAAGGAGCACACAACAAAACCTTATGCCATGAATATCTGCGCCCTTCGAAAACAAAACGTGCTTCACGCGTTTCAACACAACAAAACACCTCCAGCAAGAATCGAACGTAGGACCTCCTGCTTCACACACAATGCATGAACCACTAGGCCAAGGAGGCCTATACATTTGGCTTTACTCCACAATAGTCTCTTCAATGAACGCAAAAATCGTAAGCCTTTTAAAACCCTTTTCACACACACTTCGACACACGATGCGTAGGCTCTTTTACCATTCGAATCCAAATATCAAATCGAGCGCTTAGAGAAATAAATCAAAACTTTGGGCATATATATATATATATATATATATTATTTTCCTCCTCCTTTCCTTTGACGTCAACGCTATAATTTAAATATTAGTTTTATGCCTTTTCCTTTCTTTGACGTCGACGCTATAAATTAAATTTTAATTTTAAATAATTTAAAATTTAAACTTAAATATTTAAAATTAAATATCTCCATCACCGGGGCACATTTTTCGATGAAACAAAAATCCAACCTAGGTTTTAAGAAAAACCCATTTCAAATCTGCCATCCATGGTTTTAAATAAAACCTTTTATTTTGCCTACCTTGGTTTTCACAAAAACCCTATATATATCCATGCTCTCCAAAATATCATAAATGCTCATTTATGAAATGCTTTGGCCACCAAAACTCAATGTGATCCATGTGACATCAATGATCCATGTGACATCAATGACAACATAAAATCACTCAAATTTCCAACAATCTCCCCCTTTGTCATTGATGGCAACACCTCTATTGTAAATCACCACAATCACTGCAAAAACCATCTCTGAGAATCAAAGTTGCTCCCCCTGACTCAATACTCTCTATGGAGGCTGCTCCCCCTAACTCAATGCTCTCTTTGGAGGCTACTCCCCCTAACTCAATGCTCTCCCCCTTACTCAAATCTCTCCCCCTTTGACATCAATGGCAAAAGGGACACCTATGGGGCTAAAAGATATGACTCTTAAGCTTAGCCCCCTCACCACCTTCTCTATTGAGGTGATTAATTTTGGGGTGGGAGTACATTTACTCCCATATTACATTGTTTCTTTCCTCTATCAACTTCCTTCCATATTTTTTTGATATCCTTCTCTTGATGAATTACTTGATCTTCTTGTCTTGAACTTGTTTGACCTTCTTGCCTTGAAACTGCTTGACCTTCTTGTCTTGAACTTGTTTGGAATTGAGTCCTACACCATTTTGCAATATGTCCAAAGTTATTGCAATTAAAACACTTGATATTGTAGCCTTTGGATGGTGCCCATATCCTGAATTCTTTCTTGAAATAATTTCCATATCCATTCCTTTCTTGAACCTTGTATTGTGAAGTTCTATTTTCATGACCATTATGACCATGACTTCTGATTTGTGTAGCTCTAAAACCAAAACCATGTTGCTCATTTTATTTGCACTGAGAAGCTCTATGACCAATCCTGTTGCATAAGAAGCAATGTCCCTAAAAACCATACCTTCTTCCTTTGAAGTTTCTTCTAGAAAAATCAAACTTCTTTGATCCATGGATCCTGCAGTGTATAGCCCTGTGTCCAAATCCATTACAAGAAAAACAATGTCCTTGAAAAGCCCTTTGTTCATGCCTTGGTTCCTCATACCTTTCTTGATCATTATCCTTGTAATCATCTTTGACTTGTGCATTGTATCCTTGAATGTTCTTTGTAGCATCTAAATCCTCTTCCTTAATTTCTTCCTTGCTTTCTTCTTCAAGAATTTCTTTTCCTTTTGAACTTGATTCACCTATCTCAAAACAAGATCCAAACTGGATGTTTGGAGCCATAGGAACTTTGGAACTTTCTTCATAAATCTTAGGTGCTTCCTTGCTTTCATATTTTAGAACTTCCTTTCCTTTTGAGTGTGATTCCCCAGACCTGAAATATGAGACCTTTGGTGCTTTGGAACCTTCCTCTTCTTTCTCTTCATTTGTGTCAAATAGCAAATTGGCATCCATCTTTGTTGTCTCTAAAATACATGTTTCCTTCTTAGTGAAAATATCTTGACCTTTTGAGTCATGTGATGGATCAAACTTCTCAAGTAGGGAACATCTCAATTCTTTTAGATTCTCCTTAACCTCTTGTAGTTGCTCATGGATATCATTGAAGTCTTCCTTTAGATCAACTGAGACATCTGTATTTCTCACAATATTCTCTTGTTTAACTTCTTCTTTTTCTATTTCCAAAAGTGGGATTTCTTCTATTTGGAGTGAATGTTCTTCTTCTATTTCTTTTATCCCATAGAAAAACCCTTCTTCATATTCACTATCACTAAGATCATTATAATCTTCTATAGCAAACAAACTCTCAAGATTTCTTTGACCATACCTGTTTCCTTGATGTGTCATCTCATCTTCACTATCATTGAAGCCATTGCAATATCCTGATCTGTGATCTCTTTGACCACACACAAAGCATTATTCTCTTTCACCTTCTATTCCTAGGAATAGATGTTCTTCCTTTTCATCATTTGACTTGTCTCTATCATTGTGATCTGAGCTATCACTTGCTTCTTCAATGTAGAAAGTTTTCTTTGTCTTATGAAAACTTTTCTTCTTCTCATACCTGCTTTGCTTGTATCTGTCATCTTTGTCATGTTTATGCTTTCCATATTCTTTTCTTCTATGACCCTATTTTTCATCATCACTATTTTCTTCATGTGGACACTTGTATGCATAGTGACCAAAATCACCACACTTGTAGCATCTGACTTTCTTCATATCCCTGTAATTTCTTAAGTCCTTTTTCCTTTTGATGAAGTTAGCTTCCTCATCATTATCTGAATCTCTATCTGTCTCTGGAACTTTCCCTTTATTTTTCTCTGAAGCCTTGAATGCAATTTCTTTTATTGGAACCTCGATGCTTACTTCTCCTCATCTCATAAGTTGTGAGAGTTCCTTGTAGTTCTTCCATTGTTAGCTTGTTGATATCCATTGTTTCTTCTATTGTTGAAACCTTTGCATCATACTTCATGGGAAGTGATCTCAAAACCTTTTGAGTAACATCTGATTCTTTCATCTCAAATCCTAGACCTCTCATGGTGTTAGCAATCTCATCAACTCAAAGTAAAAACTATGCAATATCTTCAGAATCTTCCATTTTCAATTCCTCAAATATTTTTCTATGAGTTTGTAGTTTTGCCAACTTTACCTTGGAATCTCCTTCATAGGTATTCCACAACTTGGTCCACATTTCATTTGCTGAATTACATACCATGACCTTTGCAAAATCTGTCTCACGTAGCCCACTCAGAATACAATTCATTGCCCTTGCATTGATCTCAACCAATTTCTTGATAGTCTTATCTACCTCGGGATCACCTTCAACCTTATACTCTTTTGCAACCATCTGCCATACCTCATATCCTTGTGATATCAAGTAGTTCTTCATTCTCATGCTCCAGAAAGCATAATTGTTACCGTCAAATAGTGGAGCCTTATTTGTAGATGATCCATTCTATGAAGCCATCTGTGTTCTTGTAGAATCTGCCCTCAAGTTGTTAGCCTTTCCGAAGGAACCCGCTCTGATACCAATTGAAGAACACAAGCTTATACTGAGAGGGGGGTGAACAGTATAAGACCACTTTTTACTTTTCTTTTCAATTCAATATTATGTAGTGTATAGACAACAGTATCAATAGCAGTAATCAAGCAATGCACAAAACACCATACACAATAGAGACACCATAGTTTACGTGGTTCACCCAATGTGGGCTACTCCACGGAGAAAATATTTTACTAAAACTTTCTCAATCAATTTCTTTGGGAATCCTTCCCAATTACAATGTTTATGGATCTCTATCCAAAGGAGATGTTGATCCCCTAATCTCAAGTTCATGGATCTCTTCCATAGGAGAACTCTTTCCCCTTCTGCTCTGGCTAGTGATCTTCTAGAAGACTTTGTCTCTCTGCTACATTGATTGGTGGATCTCTCTCCACTTGAAGACTCCTCACTCAGATCTATCTTCAATTATGCTAGCTGTTGGATCTCTATCCACTGAGACTCTATCCTCTATACTCTATCACCTCCAAAGCTCTATCAATAGGCTCACTCAGAACCTGCTCAATAGGCTCACTCAACCTGCTCAACAAGCTCACATAGAACTTGTCCAAATATGCTCAACAAGCTCACATATAACTTTTTCCAAATTCTGCTCAACAAGCTCACCATAACTTGTCCAAATTCACAAACCCAAAAAAAACTTGTCCAAATCTCTCTAGCAAGCTCACCAAGAACTTGCCCAAATATGCACTAGCAAGCTCACCAAGAACTTGCCCAAATATGCACTAGCAAGCTCACCAAGAACTTGCCCAAATATGCTCTAGCAAGCTCACCAAGAACTTGCTCAATAATTCAATCTCATAGAAGCATAAAGAGAATTGTTAGAGACTCAATATGTTCTATACTCAAATCCCAATCTCAACTCAAATCAATATTATAGAAGCATAAAGAGAATTGTTAGAGACTCAATATGTTCTATCCTCAAATCTCAATCTCAACTCAAATCAATCTTATAGAAGCATAAAGAGAATTGTTAGAGACTCAATATGTTCTATCCTCAAATCTCAATCTCAACTCAAATCTAGAATATAGAATAGTTTGTTTCATGGAACTTGAACAACCACTTCACACAATCACTTGACTAGGCTCAAACAACTCTTCTCAACCAACTACCACAAGGAACAACTCTTTCTTACAAACCCTAGTCCAAGCATGTATCAACCAACTCAAATATTTCCAACAATGCTCAACCACAAATCTCACATAACAATGATACTCATGTTCTTCTCAAACCCTATCTCAAGTTTTTCACACTACTAATGGCTTCAACAACAATGCTTATAAAACAAGGTTTAATAGCAACTCTCAACCCAGAAAACCTTGAGACATTCAACCAACTACTTTTGAAAAGGAAACCACAATTAATCCTTTTCTCTCCAATGATATTTCAGAAATCAACCACCATAAACAATCAATAGGAGAATGTGCCCATACCTTTTATGAAGATGAAGAAGCCTTTTGGTTGTCCATAAAATCTGTCTCACTCAACACACTTTCTTTTTCAACTTTCAACAAGGGTTAGAGATCTTGATTAATAACACAACAATAACATCCAAATAACACCTTATTACTCCTACTCAATAACATACACCATGTCACTTCATAAATGAATTAATCTCTTTTGAAAAAGAACAAAGCAACCTTCACTTTTGAACCTCTTTACAAAATCAGAAATATCTCTTTACACACACCTTATTTCTCCCTCTAAGCAAGTTAATCAAATAGCCCTCAGAATAAGCTTTCCAACGATATATAATATGATATACTTTCAAAAATTAAATCACCAGAAATCTCTCCTTTTTTAAACATGCATCATAACCCTTATTCCTCCTAGGGCAACTTTAGAAAAATAAAATATATCTAAAAATTATTAACTTGCCTCTGTCCCTGATGGGATTCGATCTCGTGACCTTCCTTGCTCAGCGCCTTAACCACAACCAACCTGCCATTGGGCCACACGCCCTCACGTGCTCAAAAGGAGCACACAACAAAACCTTATGCCGTGAATATCTGCGCCCTTCAAAAACAAAACGTGCTTCACGCGTTTCAACATAGCAAAACACCTCCGACAAGAATCGAACGTAGGACCTCCTGCTTCACACACAGCACATGAACCACTAGGCCAAGGAGGCCTATACATTTGGCTTTACTCCACAATAGTCTCTTCAATGAACGCGAAAATCGTAAGCCTTTTAAAACCCTTTTCACACACACTTCGACACACGATGCGCAGGCTCTTTTACCATTCGAATCCAAATATCAAATCGAGCGCTTAGAGAAATAAATCGAAACTTTGGGCAAAAAAAATATATATATATATGTCCTCCTCCTTTCCTTTGACGTCGGTGCTATAATTTAAATATTAGTTTTATGCCTTTTCCTTTCTTTGACGTCGATGCTATAAATTAAATTTTAATTTTAATTTTAAATTTAAATTTTAAATAATTTAAAATTTAAACTTAAATATTTAAAATTAAATATCTCCATCACCGGGGCACCTTTTTCGATGAAACGAAAAGCCAACCTGGGTTTTAAGAAAAACCCATTTCAAATCTGCCATCCATGGTTTTAAATAAAACCTTTTATTTTTCCTGCCTTGGTTTTCACAAAAACCCTGTATATATCCATGCTCTCCAAAATATCATAAATGCTTATTTATGAAATGCTTTGGCCACCAAAACTCAATGTGATCCATGTGACATCAATGATCCATGTGACATCAATGACAACATAAAATCACTCAAATTTCCAACAGAAACTTAACAAAGGTGACTAGAAGATAGTAACTAGTAGATGGTGACTGGTGGAAGGCAATTGGTAGGTGGTGACTAGCGGATGGTGATTGACAGATGGCACCTAGCCATGGGGTAATTGACATATGATAACTTTCAAACAATGACCACCAAAGCTCATTTATAAGAAGCTACCATGTGTCATCTCATCTACCATGTGTCACACATCTATTAACTTCAGAAATGTAGACTTCGATAAATAGAGATGTAGGGTTATTTTTCACCTTTCCCATAGCATTTTCTAGAGCAATTTTAGAGCTTTTTCCAACATTTTAAGAGCATTTTACACAGTGGTTTCAGAGCCTTTTCATACGGTTTTGAGAGCATTTTTAGAGGGTTTTTCATAGTTTTTTTAGATAATTTTTAGAGTGTTTTAAGAGCCTTTTCAAAAAAAAATTAGAGCATTTTTAGAGGGTTTCGTAGCATTTTAAAAGGGTTTTCATAGTTTTTCAAACGATTTGTAGAAATGGATAACTCTTCCTCTCCTCTGTCTTCCAAAGTGACATTCAAAAATTTCTATTGCCCCAACATCAAGAATATTTTTAGCACTCTTGGAAGATATTCTGAATGGATTTACACCTTTGAACTTGCTGGAGTAATGAATATATCACAATTGAACATTAACGTCCCCCTGATGCAACAAATAGTTAGTTGCTACAACCATGACATGTCCACTATTCTGATCAAAATGGATAACAAGGATATTATTTTTTATATGAAACCCTTAGATGTGCAGTGACTAAAAGGGCTACCATTTTTGGATGGTATACCTTAACCGAAGATGATAAATCAATGTTAGCATCCAAATATGCTATGCATTCAAATAATTTGAAATGGATATTTTTAAAATTCTATTTTTATTTATCTTAAATTTTGATGTATTGTAGTTTTCATTCTCTAATAATATTCTCCTTGTTGTAATTTTTGTTTTCTAAAAATGTTCTCTCTTTTTTCAATTAATTCTTCTAATTCGAAAAGGGGTTTAAACATTTCCAATTTTGGAGACAAATTTCTTTATGTTTGCATTGAATTTTTCTAGGCAAGGCTTATTTTGTAGGGGTGACCTATAGAAATGCCATTTTGGGCATTTTCCTTATTTATTTGATGCATTTGTGGTAGCATATTTGATTGGTCCATGCACTTGTCCAACCGCCTAAAATAGGACCTTCTAAGTGCCCAAAAAATTTAATCTTCATATACAGTAACAACCATCAACTTTATTCTTTATCTTTTCAATGAAGCTTAATTCAATATTCAAAAAAGCAATCCTCCAACTACATTGCACCCAAGTTTATTGGCTATTGGCATTACTAAGAATGAAATACAGGTAAAAATATTTTTTGGAATAATCTTTGTTTTCTTTTTTTTCAATCAATATTGTTATTTTCTAATTTTCTTTTGAAAATAGAGAAGAGCATCTCAGTATTCCAGTAAAAGGGATTCCATATTTAGGATTCAAGAAGCATATTTCGATTTTGACACGTAGTCACAATCATCACTAGAACTCCCTCAAAATGTGTGAGGTCTCATGGTGATCAGATTCAACATACACCTGTGGCTCCTGTTACTTCTAGATGTGTTGTAGTCGATGTCGAAGAAGTTACCTCCAACTCATAAGGTAACCTTATTATTCAAAAGTACTATTTTAAAATTATGTATTTTAATGATTTAAAATTATATTTAGTTTGATGTATTTTAAATGTTTTTAGAGAAAGTACAAATGGGTGCATCATCAACGACTACAGAGTCTGATTCTGGTATATTTGGTTAAAAGTAATCTATTTGTATAGCATTATTTTTTACACAATATTTAATTTATATTTTCAAGTCAAATTTTGTAGATGCACTGTTTTCATTCAAAATACTGAAAAGAAGGATACCTCCACCATATGTACAATTGCAAACATAGAAACAACAATTTCCATAGAAAGTCCATGTCCATCCATGGTAGGTACCATCAGTGAGGAACCAATATTTCATGTGTGGACAAATATTCCTCACACCATTGCATCATGGAACCAAAAGTGTTTCCCAACCCTTGAGAATTTCTCAAATGTAGAGAGCACATCTCAAATGCCCTCTAGGAATCTAGATGAAGATTTCCTTTATCAGGATATGAATATTAAAAATTTTCCATTAAAGGCAAGTGATATGCTTCAGGATTCATAGGGCCATGATGAAGAAGAAGAGAATATTGAAGCAGATGTTGCCAGAGTTTCCTCTTCACCCCTAGCAAGTCACTGTCCATCATTCGAATGATGATGATAAAGTAATTTTTTTAGAAAATGTTTTATTAGCCTATAGATGCAAAGCTACAGTTATTGATTAAAATAATGGGAATATCGAGCCAAGGTTTTGATAAAATCAATAAACGAATGATATAAAAAAGTTTCAAAGAGAAAGGAGTTGTTTTCAAAGGTGGAGAATGAGGCCCAAAAACTCGATGCTTTGCTACATAAATCTAAATATGATACTGTGGATGCTGAGTCTACATACAGTAATGAAATTTTGGCTATTATTTTGAATCATTTGAAAAACCTCAATGCTAAGGCCCAAGCATATTTCAATGAATGGGAACTACATCAGAAGAAAATAACAGTTGCAGAAATTGCAAGATTTATCGCTGATGTAAGTTTTACATCTAACTAAGAATCGTTTTTTTCTTAAATATATTTTGTTTATAAATATTAACCCTTTTCACTTGGATGTTGCAATCTAATTTTTAACACTTAAAGAAGCAAATTAGTGCCATGAAAATTTTGAGCAAGACTAGCAAAATTAGTGTGAATAATGCTATTGAAGTGAAGAAAAGATTACAATACACTGTTAGAGAAAATAATTGGTTAAAGAAGTTTATCAAAGATAAGGACCCAGATGTAGAGGTTGTTTTAAAAGAAAATAAGAAAGAACTGAATGCACCTTTTAGAGAAGATCCAGCAAAGGAAGAAGGTTTTATTGCTATCGAGGATAAACACTACAACTAAAAGTTTGGTTAGGGCCGGTGCATTGGAAGCAAAGAATATTGAGCTAGATGCAGCTGGAACTTCAGCCATCGTACAAAATGAATAATAGAAGATTGTTGTTTTTATTTGAGAAACAAAAAATGTTGCATATATTTTTTATAAATTTTAAAAGAATGGTATCTTTTTGAAATCAATAAAAGAGACAATTTCCAAGAAAATTGTATTATCTTTTTGAAATTTTGTTTTAAATTTTATTTTAAATTTGTATTATCTTTTTTAAATTTGTATTAGTTGTGTGTATGCATTAAATAATTTTGAATTATGTGGATGCAATGAAATGTTATTTTATGTTTTATAAAATAATTTGAAATGACTTGAAATGCAGCACATAAATTTACTTTACCATAAATGGTTTATACAATACAAATCTACTAAATAATTTGAAAATTTAGACTAATAATTCAAAAACAAGGCTTAAATAAAATGATATACAAAATATCCAATAACACATGTATGATATAAAAGATAATCCAGTGTTCTAATCAACATATGTGTAATAAAATAATCCAATTTCATCCAAATATACATAGTCAAAATAGAGGGTTATGATATACAAAGTATCCAATGGCATGTCTAGTCTCATATTATATAGTTAATGATATAAAAAATACATGTATCAAATTATAATCAAATCTCAATATTCCTTTCATTATAATGTTGAAATAAAATCAAATCAAATGAAAGCATCATTTCATTATAATATGTGAAATCAAATCAAATGAAAGCATCCTTGCATCATAATATTGGAAGATGGAACAAACTCTTTTTAGGTTGTACAAAATCATCTACACTCATACCCAAAAAAAAAATCATCACAATTTGATCAATGTTACCATCATCCTCATTATTTGTGACACCTCTTCTCTCTACCAGATATTTCCAATATGTTAAAGTTCTTTAATAAGGAAACTTCTCCACCTCATAGGTCAACACATATACTCTCAAATAGTTTTCCAAATTTTTGTCCAACCTATTTTAAACTTTAGATTTTATATTGATAATGGGTTGGATACCCTTTCATCTTCCACAGATCCTAAAATCATCATTTGACATAATTCATATAAATAAAAAAATTCACTCTTAGTATATTGCAAGATACTACTGGGATGCAATATTTTCCATAAACATGAAATAGAACCTATTTCATGACAGTTTATGAGTTGTGAAACTTGAACAGATATTTTTGTTCCAAAATAGTTTGATTGTTTTGTCAAAATATCTCTATTGAGAATGGCATTGACTACCACACGTTTACTAAAATGGCTAACAAGAGTACCCATGTATTTGAGAAATAAACCATTTATAATCTGGTGTTCATTACAAGGATCCCAAAACATTGGATTAACCAGACCCATAGCCTCAATTAATTTATATCTTTGAAAATGGTCTCTTATATCTTTTGTCAATGATTCTGCTATTTGTTTTAGTTTAATTTTTGTATTGTGTACAACTACATGAAATATGTTGTATGTTATGGGCATTTGCTCAACTTTATTTGTAGCTATATACATTCGTTGATCAAAACAATATAAAGGTATTTCCTTTTCGTGGACATTAACACATAGATGATCATTTATATTGAACTTCAAAAAATTTTGAGGACCATTCATGTTTGTTAATGCTCTCCAACTCTCAAAAATGGGATCCATAAAACTTTGATCATATGCATACATCATATCAATTTGTATGTAAATTTGTTTTCTCACCCTAATGAGATACACAATATAAATCGATATTTCTTGTATAATTTTGATCAAAGTATTCATTTCTTCTAATATTGGAAGAATACCACACAATGTGAGAAGTGTTTCAAAGTCACTCATTTGAAATAGCAAATCTTTAGCCTTATCAACTGCCCTACAATTTGCATACGTAAACTCTACCAAGGATTGATATTCTTTGAAAACTCTATATGCCAGTTGATACATCAAAATCCACCTAGTATCTACATCTTTTAACAGTTTTTACCTTCAGTAAATCCTAGTGTAAACTATTGAAAATTTGGAAATATTTTTTAACTATGTGAAAAATAATCATGAATTTCATGGACAAGCTCTTCCACTCTCGCAACATTTGTAAATGTATCCACAATTTTGTATGCAAGATTCATTCTATGAGCCATGCAATGAATAGGGATCAAATATGTGGTAACAGATATTTGTAGTCTAACACAAAGATCATTCATGTGTCCTTGTGTACCAGCACCATCATCTCTGACACATATTAACTTAGTGGCTATTTCTATTTCATTCATTCCTGCTATTTCCTTTAAACTAGTTACAACAACATTGTAAATATTTTTTGCATTGCAATTTTCCACCATCTTGCGTACTCCAAGTAAATGAGGTTGCCTTAAATTATTTTCCAATGTGTAAACATGCATACAAATCCAATATGTGTTGTCAACAATAATCACCTCATAAATTTTAAGTGAAATAAATTTGGCCTTTTTTACTTTCTCTTTGAGGTCATCATGCTCAACGAATGAGAGACATTTTGTCATTTTCCAACCACTTTGATTTGACCAATGGGTGTTGGGTAAGTTTTACACATCATCTAGTCAAAATAGATATTTATAATCAATGAAATCAGACATAGGTCCACATTTTTAATAATAGTGAGTACAACAACGAACTATAAAATTTTTGAAGCTAAAGTGAACTTATTCATTTTTCAAAATTGGGCTTTAATCATTGCACCTTTCTCAGCCAAAATTTGCTTTTGTTTAATTTATTTATCATATTCATGTGCATATCTTATATGTGCACAGTCTGATGCACCCTTCCACCTATAATTTTTTGGTATTGGTTGATCACTTTTTTTTTTTGATATAAACCTTTCCACAATATTTTTCTACTGTATCTTTCTTAACCTTGCAATCTATGACCCTTTCTGTGTTTCCAAATGCAAATTATGCATCTCAATTTTGTTATTTTCTCATTACTATTCTCTAATATTATGCTCAATAAATGGAAATTTTGATATCCAATTAGGCTAAAATGATCTATTAATTGTCCACCTAGATAACCTCACGTTTATATTATTTAGAAAAATATTCTTCGAAAGTAGGAATTGCATAAGAAATACTATTTTATTTTCCATTTGGTGTGTTAGTTTTAGGAATATCTTCATGTTGTTGTTCCATTTAATTAAGAAAATTTTCATCTGTGGACTTTTCATTATCATGGATATGTGAAAGTGGAGGTATACCAAGGTCAACAGTGTTTTCTGTATAGATAATACTAGTGTCAATAGTAGGGTCATTATCATCATGGTATTTAAAAGCATACCTTATATTAAAAAATACATATAAACAATGGACAAATCCATCAACCAAAAAGCACACTTATTAATGAATGAAGACATTATATATAAAATTAACAATGTACAAAAATTAATTGGTTAGTAAGTAAAGGCATTCATACCTTTAATTTGTGCAGATGTTGATGGTTGATTGGATTTCAAAATATTATGAAAGTATTTTAGGATACTCATTTTATTGAAAGATTGACCTCCCTTCTTTCCACTGCCAGTAGGTGATATTTTACATGTATAAACAAAAGAGTAACATGCACAATGAACATCATTTTTAAAAATAAAAATAACTGGTAAAAAAGAGAACTACTGCTCAAGACAATAGAATATCTGACCCAGGCAGGCTTGAGATTGGTGTCCAAATAATAGGAAAACCTCCTTATTGAGTATCCATGAACAAAAATTTTAAAAAAGGAAAATTAATGGTAAAAGAAACTTACTTGTAAATGGTGTTCATTGTATTTTAGTCACCTACTATCACTCATATTTTTCCAGTCACCTTCTACCATTCACTTTAAGATAGTCATATTATGACAGTCACCTTATGCCATTTGTCTGTCAGTCGCCTTATGCCAGTCGTCTTCTGCTAGTCGCATTATACCAATCGCCTTATGCCAGTAATCTTATGTAAGTTAACTTCTACCAGTAACCTTATACCAATCATATTTTACCAGTCACCTTCTACCAATTGTCTTCTATCAGTCACATTATGTCAGTCACCTTTTGCCAATCACCTTATGCTAGTCGCCTTGTGCCAGTCACCTTGTGCCAATTGCCTTCTGTTAGTCACCTTGTGATAGTCACCTTCTACCTATCGCCTTATGTCAGTCATATTTTGTCAGTTGCATTGTATCAATCGTTTGCTTTGTATCACTCGCCATCAGCAAAAATTAATATTTTAATTGTATAAGTATCGTTGTTAGGGTTAGCTATATATAATGGGGTACAAGACGTGAATTGGGTGGGATAATTTTTTTTAATAAATTGAAGGAAAAAATTAGGTCGGAAACCTTATGATACCGGGGCAACTTTACCTTAAAAAATTTTGATCCCAAAATTTTTGGGTGAACGAGCTGACTTCTATGGTCCCAAAATTTGCAAAACTAAAATTGTGAAAATCTGAATATTCATGCTAAATTGTAAAATTTGCCCATGTGCATAACCCTGCTTGAATATATAAGAAGACCTCAAGTTACATTTGACTAGATTCTTTTCACAGGGTTGCAAAAAAACTTGTAAGGACTAGAACTTAGCATATAAATTTGTTGTTTGGCTAGTGTCTTTCCACAAGATTGCATAAAAACTCATGAAGAATGGAACTCAACATAGATTTTACCATGAGGAAAGCTAGTGAAGCTTAATGATTTCAAAATTTTGAAGATTTGAATGAATTTCATTGCTATAGTCTAATATTTTTTTTGCATAAAATAGGTCTTAGAAGTTGAGATACTTCCTAAAATAGATAGATAAGAATTTCACCTTCGAGTGCCTAAATTTCTATGTGTTTTTCTCATGCACGAATTATTTTTTGGATTGTAGCAAAATATTAGACATTGAAGATTAAGGAGGCCCAAGAGAAATCCCATTGAATCTTGAATATTGAAGATTAAGGAGGCCCAAGAGAAGAGGTCCTATAGCAAATTGAAGAGAGAAGGGAGAAAGAGTCTAGAGAAGCCCTCTTGAATATTGAGAAAAAGGAGACCCAAGAAAAAATATCCCATTGAATATTTGAGAAAGGAGATAAGAGATTTGAGAGAGAAGATCGAGGAGGCCTAAGAAAATGTCCCATTGAAAGGGGAAAGAAGGATAATAAAGAAGTCCTATTGAGAAATTGAATAAGCAGCCATTGGAGAATATTTGAAGAAAGTTCGAGGTAGAAGATTGCAAGAAGAAGAAACTCCTAAAAAAGGTTAATCACACCAAATTTAGGACAATCATCGTCATCTGATGAAAAACCCAAAAAGGATTTGTGAAACTGATTCAATAAGGAAATATTTGGTAAAGTATTTGTCAAATTTTGAGAAAGTAATTTTGAAGACTTCAAGACTTTGAAAATATTGAAGAATAGGCCAACAAAGAGGTCAAATTTGAAGATAGAAATCAACAAGAGATTGGAGGAGAAATTTGGGATAGAAGAGGCCACCATTTGATATTTTTGAAGGCAACCATTAAATATTTGAAGGCTGAAATATGAAGAAGAAATTTCAGAAATTTTTTAAGTTTGTATGGACAGCAAATTTAGGCAGCATTAGGAAGAGATAGAAGAGATATGAATTGGAGAGTTTTGGGCAGATTTGGAAGCATTTTTGGATAACTAATTGAAGGAGGAATTGACAGAATTTTTGTCAGCATTTGGAGGAGAATTAAATCTTCAAATTTTAGAATGTTTTGACAACAAGTTGAAGGAGATAGGGACTATTTTTTGGATAGTAAATTGAAGAATAGGAAGGCATATTTCAGGCAACATTTGAAGAAGTATAAGAGCTAAACAATTTAGTATTTTGTGATAGCTATTTGGAAGGAGAAAGAGAAATTATTGGACATAATTTTGAGGAGGAGAATAGCTACAAATTTCAAATTTTTGGGAAGCATTTTCAAGAAGAGAAGGAATTGCATTTTTACAGGTTTGGTAAGTAGTTTTAGACAGTTAAAATGTGAGCCAAATAAAAAATAAAGCATGGTAGGAAGAAGATAAAAAAAAGGTTTGCAAAGTGGTGCTTAAAAGTGCATTTTGTCTATTTGAAAATAGTGAATTTATCTTTAGTATTGAAATCATTATATTCAAGTCTTTAAAATAGAAAAATGAAAGCTTTAAGTTTTATGTTTCCAAGTTGAAGGATCAAGCCTCTTTATTATATTTGAACCTGCATATTATAACAACAAAAAGGCAAATTAGAGATGGCATAGAGAAGGAGTAATAAGGGAGAGAAGTGTTAATTTAAAAGCATAGTGTAAATGATATTTCATAAAAACAAAATATATCCAATGAAGTGCAGATTTTACAAGCACTATTGAAACCACGTAAGATATGGGATTTCATAGCAAAAATTAAAGGGAAATATTATCCAAGAAGCAAAGGAGATAATATTGATTTCTGATGTAAAAAAATAAATAGAATATCAAGTCAAAAATATGTATTATCTAGACAAATATCATTCAAAGAAAGGGCTAGAAAATAAAGGATGAATCACAATATCTAAAGCCACCTCAAGAGGATGGTAATCTTCGAGTGTCTCGGGAATAAAATCAAGCATTGTATCAAACATCAAAATTATCAACATAGTTAGAATATTCATTTTCCAAGAGGAGGTCATACAAAGCCCATATGTTACATCAGTTGAGGAGGTTCATTTCTAGATAGAAAAAAATGATAGACAAGTGAAATTGAAATGTTAAGCACTGGAGGTTTGATAACACAACAAGAAAAAGGAATATTGAACATTCAAGTTCATCAACAGGTGTAGAACAAGTTTGAAACACCTTGGAAGGAAGAGCCATAATTCAAAATTATTTGCAATAGTCCATACGTCACATTTTCTTGTTAAAGAGAATTTTGTAATGTTTAGGAGGAAGAAGTACCATTCAAAGTGCTATACATGTCTTGATGGAAGGAGGAGCACCAACCACCATTATGGAATAATGAAACATATCTTACATGCCAATAAATATTTGGGATAAATTTACATATGACATACAATTGAAGAAGCCTAATTATGATCACTCAATATGTTCGCCAAGCATGAAGCAAGAAGTTTGAGCACAACATAAAAGAGGAGATTCACCAAGAAGTGCCTTCTTAGGAGAAGGTCAAATGAATTTGAATAGAAAATTCATGCACCACTTTGGGAGGTAAAATTAATTTGAATTGCTTATTGATTTATTGCTAAAGAAATGAGTTATAAGGTTGAGAGATATTATTTTTTATTAAGGTTTCAAAAATTAATTGAATGATTGGAGAGATAAGTTTTCAAATCAGAATATTGAAATCCTAGAAACCTTATAAAGGTATTTTTGAAAAATAAATTTGAATTTTTTGGGAATTAAATTACAAGTTTTTTAATTCATTTATTCAACTAGAAAGTCGATTTTATTATTTGCAAATAATTTGAGATTGGAAGAAATAAGGAATTCTAGATCAAATTAGAAATATTGAATTTGCAAATATTAGTTTACAAAATTGATAAATTTATAATTTGGGAGTTAAAAGGTATTCAACTTATAAATTTGAGAATTGCAATCTTCATAAAAAACTATTGTTTGATTATTAGGGAGATATAAGGTATTCAACATCAAAATAGTTTTGTGAAATTTGGAGTTTAGTAATTATATATTCAAATTTAGGTAGACATAAGGAATTCAACTCAAGAGCTTAGAAAATTTGAAAATTTATCCTTAAATTTATTATTTAAAAACTAGGAACGCATAGACAATTCAACTATAAATATTTTTGAAAATTAAGGTAGGCATAAAAGTTTACACAATAAAAGCTTTTGAGAGTTTTCATCCCAACACTAGGGAGACATAAGGTAGTCAAACTCAAAGGTCTAGAAATTTAACAGATTCACTATTCAAATTTAAGATAATTATGGATGAAATAGTGAAGAATGCATTTAATGAAAATGGTGAAGAACTATTTCATGAACTTAAGTTTTATTCACAAAACTTAATAGATACCTTTGATGGATACAAATATTTGCCTACCAATATAAAAGAAAGATTTTCTTTGTTTCTTAAGGAAGCAAAAGAAGAGAATTTTATGACATTGATTGGTTATCTTCATGAAGTACTTTTCAAGACTTGGTGGAGTTCTCAAAACATAGTTGTACTTTCCTTAGAAGAATGTTTGATGATTTATCTATCATTAATTACTTTTGAATTCTTTCAAGGAATGAAACAAAAGAAATAAGAACATACTAGTAATGAATCATTGAATCCAAGTCAATATTATTGTGATGATTTACTAACTCATTGCATTGAAGATATACCATTAGTGAAAGTACATAAAAAAAGAAGAAGAATACACAAGAAAATAAATCAGATCAAGAGAGGCAAGATGAAGGTTGAATCAAAAGTCAAATAAGATAGTTACATGATGAATCCATATATTAATCTATAGGATGTAGAGTGAATACTGAAGATGAAGATTGTATTGAAGACTAAAGTCTTCAATAATAAAATAATGTAATACAAGGGGGTGTTGAAGTATATTACATTATTTGGTATATGCTAATGTACCACCTTGAAAACATTATTATGGTAGAACCCTTAAGGTTCTAGCTAATACTTAATAAATAAATTAATTAATTAACATTAATTTAAAAGAATCACTTTTATTATAGAATCATTGTTGCATTGGTATGGGGGATCCCTCTAATGGATTTTAACAAATATTATATTATTTCATGATGGATGTCTTCAAATGATCGAGTGTGCAATGATTTATATCTACCCTAACCCTAACCCTACGTATCTTGAATATGTCAGCTCATAATAATTAATATATTTAATTATTATGACTATCTAACTCTAATAATACAATATAATAATTAATTATTATATTATTAACTATACTAACCTTAGTATATTAAATTTATTATATTATTATTAATAATGAAGGTTAGGATATAGGATCCTAACATGCCACCCCTCTTGGAAACACTTTTTTCCTCAAAGCTGGGAAAGATGGGAAATTAGGCCCTTGCTCTCATGTAGACTACCTTATGGCTCCTTAGATAAGGTATTTGGATTGTAGGTTTGGTTTCATTGAGTAGAATCCCTTTTAGCTCCCAAATGAGATAAAAATATGGTAAGATCTTGATTAAGTGCTTAATTTCAAGTTGAATTTCACTAAGGGAATAATATCAACCTTATATCAATGTTGGTAGAGATATAAAGGTTGAAATATATATTCACCTTTATGAAGTAACTTCCTTCGATAGTTTACCTTATATCTTATGCAAAGGCTAAAGATAAAGGTAAATGTTATTACCTTTCAAGAAGTGCATTGCAGGTGACACTTGTTCCAATGATTATTTCCTCTTTGTAGGCTTCAATTGATGCTTTTTAGTGTTGTGCAGTTATCCCAATGACTAGTTTGTCCAATATTGCAAGCGATTGCATCATGTTTACTTCAAATGGTGGTTCAACGTATGGCTATTTTTTGATGCACATCTCATGCATGTAACATCTGCTTATCACTCATTGTAAAATGTTCAATGTGCCTACTATTTCTAATCAGTGATTCACTTATCAGTTTGTGTGACATCTAACTCTAATGGATCACACTGCACTGGTTGTAGATGTTGCACAAATATCCTTTCAATAGTTTTTATGAATCATTGCTATTAAAGTAGTTTTTGCTTCATGAAAATTTTGCTCCTTCCTCCTTTATTTTACATTTAATGGCTTCAATTTTTTTCCATGTGTAATGGATACTTTATCAAGAATTTGTGATCATTGTTGAAATATGTGCACCCCGCTTACTTTGCCATTGTAATTTTTTGCTTGTAGAGTTAAATTGAATATCATTTTATCCACGTGTCACAGAAAAAGATGATTTAGATTATTTTTTAGCTCCTCATGCTGCATTAACTAGAAATGGCTATGTCAACTACTCCCTTTTCTTTTAATTGTGGTGTTGTATCGTTACTACATGGTTTTTGAGAGAGAGTTCCTTGAGCCCATATTTGAATGCTTGATGATCTTTGAATCTTCAATTCAATGGTGTACCTTGAGAATGCTTAATTGACTTTAGACTCCTATATATCTTGACTGTAATGCACTATATTATTCACTGTACGCACTGGTTAAACTCCTTTACTACCCTGTATGTGTAACCTTACTGCAATTATCTTTGGCTACACAATATCGATGTTTTTTGTAAACTCGCGTAGTCAATTTGCTTTATCTTCTCAAATGGTGTTATATTTGCTATCAATCATTGGCTATATTGACATCTAATATTTCAACAATGTTCATCCTCTTCCTTCAGTGACACTCCATTCATATATATTTTCCTTTACTATCAACCGTTCGCTATTTTGATGTCCAATATTTCAAAAATGTTCATCATCCTCCTTTAGCGATACTCCATTCACATATATTTTCATTGAAGTTGTATTTAGCACTCATATCTTAGAATGTGCTCACTATTATTAACATCCATATAGAGTTTTGTTGTCGTTAAGTGATGTGAAACATGCACCAGTTGGCTAATGCTATCAATCATAGTGGCTACTCTAATGACAACATGACTACTAGAATGGTGTAATGGTTGGGTGTTTCCTTTAGGATGTTTGCTAGTTGGCTAGCTAAATGACTCTGAATGTCTTGATTTTGATTATCCCTATAACATATATGCACTAGTTAAATGCTTGTCTTATGCCTTGTGTGCTACTTGTTGAGTAAATTGCTTTGATGGTGCTAAGGCTTATCCTTCGCCCTTTTTTGCTTGCAATTTTCTCTTTCCAGCTAATGCTTCACCTATGTGTTAGATCCGTTAAACTTACTATTTGGAGATGAAACACTACTCACTATGCTTGTTGTATTTTCTATAGGACGGTTTTTGATGCTACACTTGCCTAAATGCTATACTATGTAGATGCATTCACAAGGCTCCCTTCGATGATGGCACTATTCTATTTTTCTCAATGTTCAGTATACTACTACTACCTTCTTTTGCTACTATTTATCAACATGTACATATGTGATAACTTTAACATAATCACTACTATGTTGTCCTCATTTTTCTAGAAAAACCTTGAGCCTGATATCTTTTTAACTTGACCAACATTCCATGCACTCATTGAGGATCCATCTCAGCCATAATTTTGTGTTGGATTGCATCAATGTGATCCTCAAAATAACGTAATGTATTGGAAACAATAAGTGTTTCATCCAAGTCAAAAATAATTTCCAAGTACTTTAAACATTCCAAGAAATGCATTATACATTGTCAAAGGTACATGATAGCCCAGAAACATGGCATTTGATCATGCCTACTCATTGAAAGCATAACAAATAAATACAATTTCTTCCCTCCTATTGGCACGATGGCAATAATGAAAAATGAGGGAGAAGCTCTATAAAACTAGGCCTTTCACACTTTCTCCATTTTGGCATATTCTTTTCCCAACTAGACTTCATTTGTCCTGTGTTAATGTATGTATGGTGTGTTGCAAGACTTGGACCAGAAAGGAGTTTATTAATTTTCAAATTGGCAGTGACCAAGGTAGAGGGCAAGAGCATAACATATATTTTGGAATCTTTGAGACATCTTGTAAGATCCTTTTGCTAGTTCCCAATGGATCATATGTTGATTTTGTAAATGCACTCCCTTCAACATCACAAGCATACTTATTAAACTCAATTTTCCCTGAAGTTATCAGATGCAAAAAATCTCTTTTCACAAATTGAGCAGGAAAGTTTGTAGAAGTATAGAATTTATGAGCAAATAACATGTTTGCTATTTTCTCCTTCAATAGAACCACTCCAACAGGTGATGCATAAATTGGAGAAACAATCTTGCAAATTCCATATTTTGCTGCAGTAGGGGTAATGGATTGGAGATAAGAGAAAGGATCATAAAACTCCTCCACCATTGGATAAAAGGTTGGGAAAACAAGGATCTTGTTGATCCAATCCATCTCATTAGAACTTGGATAAACCCTACACTTTGTTTTCTTGGAAATATTTACCTCTTCCTCCTCGTACACTTCTTTTATGGGAAAATTTGCATTTTTAGGGTTTGAATTATTTTCTTCTTTCTCCGGAAGTGCAATAGGTACCACTTGGAAATCTACGGCTACGGGACCCTCCGAAGGAAAAAAAATCTAGAGTTAGGAGCAGCTTCTTCACTTACAATTTCCTCTCGTATTTCTTCCTTAACTATTTGAGTTCCTTCACGTGAATATACTTCTTCTTGGATTTTTATTAGATACTTAAAACCACTACAATTAAAAAATTATATGCTTTTTCTTCTATTATAATCTTGTTCATTCCATCTTATTCCACGTTGAGCATTTAGTTTGTATTCGGCTATTTGGGCCAATCCGATGGTCTACATCATCTTATATGGTTTGAAATTTGTCACCTACATTTTAATTTCCTCTTTCAATCCATTGATGAAGTGATATATGAGAAATGCTTCATCCAACCCTGTGTTGTATTTGGTGATATCCTCAAATCAAGTTTCATACTCATGCACGATAGTGTTTTGATGAAGAACCCTAAGCAATTCCCACATGGTTGGGTCCCACATGGCTCTGATACCAAATGGTAGAACCCTAAAGGTTCTAGCTAATATTTAATAAATAAATAAATAAAATAACATTAATTTAAAAGAATCACTTTTATTATAGAATCATTGTTGCATTGGTATGGGGGATCCCTCCAATGGATTTGAACAAATATTATATTATTTCATCATGGATGTCTTCAAATTGTTGAGTGTGCAATGATTTATATCTACCCTAACCCTAACCCTACGTCACTTCAATATGTCGGTTCATAATAATTAATATATTTAATTATTATGACTATCTAACCCTAATAATATAATATAATAATTAATTATTATATTATTAACTATACTAACCTTAGTATATTAGATTTATTATATTATTATTAATAATGAAGGTTAGGATATAATATCCTAACATATTAGATTAGGAGTGTGTTCTAGATTAGAGTGAGTAAATATTTCATGTAATGTAATAATGTGCGGGAAATGCACAAGTGTCTTGTAATTGAGTGTGCAAGTGTGATGAGTGTAAATGTACACAAGTGTCCATTATGTAAGAGTGCACATGTGTCTTTAGAATAGGAAATTGTAGAGTCTTATAGAAGAGTTAATACCAAGAGTAGTACATATGAAGAGTCACAATATATTATATATATGTGACTAAGAATTATAATAAGAGAGGATGTATGTGACCTTTATTCTATATCAGTTTATTATTTTTGAGAGAATTTATTAGGGTCCATTTTATGATTTATTTATGAAGTTATTTGTGAGTTATATTTGAATAAATAATTTTTGTTATTGAGTATTTTATATTGTAATTTTATATTTGATTCTGTGGTTATTTAAATTAAGTGTTAAGTATCAAAAACTAATAGATTCAACATGGAGAATTTGCAAATAGTTCTCTACTAAAAAGAGTTTTCCAAGGGTAAACAACCATATCAAAGATTGATTAAGGTTAACCTCAAAATAAAAAGTAACCATATTCTCCATGAAGAAATCCATGGAAGATTTAAAACCCATAAGTTCTTAATGGTATTTACAAAAATGTTATAAAATAGGTAATTATCATCTCTATGAAGCAAATTTCGTGGAAGATTCAAAAATTGAACATTTCCTAAACAAGAACTAGGGTCTACCAACAAATACTTTGCAACTATATTTGAAAAATATTCTCAAAGAATGTAAGGAACTAATGTTTCATCAACCAAGTGAACAATACCAAAGAACATGAGATATTTCACCAAGCAGATAGAATGTATCTTCAATTGAAGAACAAGGAAGGTTTTCTCACAAAAGATCATGAAGACTTGTGTACATGAAAATTTGTCATCATAGCCCATTAGAAAGCATTTTCAACATAACGAAGAAAGGATCATGAAGAATATTCAAATCATGTTGAATGTTGATACAATCTCCAAATAAACACTTTTGGTAGATGTCACTACAGCAAACAAAATTCACATGAGAAACAAATATTCTTGAGGTCATTAGCTTTAACAACTAGTTTTTTACAAAAGTAAAAAGATTGTTACATTATTTTAATCTATGCATAATGTAGATGCAAACTCAAACCAGGAATACCCTATGTTATAACAATGTTTATCAACCACTTTTTATAACATATAGGTATAAGGAGATTTTGTTAGCTTTCTAAATAAGTTAACTCACATAAAGCTTCAACCAGGATCTAAAGATAAACCAAAACAATGCCACTAACAATGAAACTTAATAACAACAATATCTTTAAATTAATATCTCATAAAATATAACACAAATGAACATAATATATATAGATATTACATTAATGATACAACTTGGTTACAATTCATTGATATTTACCTCCAATATATCATTTTTCATAAATTTTTAGTTCTATAACTACAGCTCTCCTATTTCATATAGGATATGCAACATTTCATATTTCTTTAATAAAGAAAAAGCTCTCAACTTTCCACATATCATGTGACTCTTCATACTCTCTTGTTAGAATTATTGAGTTGTCATTGATGTCAAGACAAATATCTTCAAGGGTGACTTAATGTTGTCATTGATGTCAAGGCAAATATCTTCAAAAGCGATTTTATATGCTTTAATATTTAAATGAAATATTGAAATATTAAAATGGAAGGTTTATATTTAAATAAAAATATTTAAATATGTAAAAGTTTAAATATTATAATCTGCATGGGTCGACCTCCTTGAGTGCACCATAGAAAAGTTAAATTAAAATTCAAATTATTAAAAGCATGGGATGACCTCCTTGGGTGTGAATAACAAAATAAAAAATATATTACTATGAGGAAATAATTCATTTTATAAGGTGTAAGAAATTCGAATATCTTTCAAGAGGAGAGCGAGCAACGAGTAGAAGACAAGGGAGGAAATCCCGAAGAGGAGCACGAGTTTGGTGTCATAGCAGTGATCCAAAAGAAGGCTTTAAATATTTGATTGTGCCACATTGATTTCAATTGGGTGGTTATCCTACCTAGTTATCTAGCCCACATTAGGGCACTATGGTGTTGAAGGTTCGAAGTTCGAATCCTCTCAGCAGCTTTTTTCTGTGCGACTGAAGTGCAAGGTATGGAAGGTTTAAATATTTGATTGTGCCATTTTAATCTCAACTTTTTTGTTAACCCAGTTGGTTGCCTAGCCCATGTTAGGGTGGTATGGTGCAGAAGGTTTGAAGGTTGAATCCTCTCGATACCTGTTTTGCCATGGTTTTGTTGTTCAAGATAGCACGATAAAGGATCCATATATTTTATTATTCCCCTTTGGTTTCAACCAGTAGATTAGCTTAGTTGGTCATGAGACTGCATTAGAGCATTGCACTGCTAGAGGTTAGAAGGTCGAATATCATCTACGGCTTGCTAATTTTTGTTGTGCAAGGTAAGGGTAAAGTTTTTAATTAAATTTAATAAAAGGGAGATATAAGGAGTCATGTTGTTATTATAAAGTTTTATTTTGCAAGTTATAAAAGGGGAGATATAAGGATTCGTGTTATTATAAAGTTTTATTTTACAAATTTTAAAAAAGGAGATATAAGGATTCATGTGGTTGTTGTAAAGTTTTATTTTATAAGTTTCAAAAGGAAGATCATCATTATTGAGGCAGATTTTGAGGGGCATAGATTTGAAACAAGTCAAGACATTAAAGAATCGAGTACGAGGATTAAGTACACATATTCACCCAAGCATTCAATTAAAAGGAAGGACAATTCAACCATCTCAAGAAGAAAAAAATGTGCATATGATAGTGGAAAAAAAGCAAGGTATTAGCATATCCAATTCAACACACAAGTAAGTTATCTAATACTACACTTGTGCTACCTTTAAAATGTAATAAATGTGAGATATGTGGAAGAAAAATACTAAATGAATGTGAATAACATATTGGCCATTTGAAGCTTTCTACACTAGTGCATATCATCCTCTATATGGTCCTGAAGTTAAAATAATTCTGGGTAGAATATGTCTAAATTACCTTTTAGTTGAAGAAATAAAACTTAAGAAAATGTGAACTTGATGCTATTATTGATCAAATTTTGGAGCATATTTGAGTAGTGTTTGTGAGAATATTTGAGAAGTTTTTGTGAGTAGGTTTTGGATCAGATTTGAGTAGTGTTTGTGAGCAAGTTTTGGAGTATATTTGAGCAATGTTTGTGAGCATGTTTGGAGAATATTTGAGTAGTGTTTGTGAGCAATTTTTGGAGCATATTTGAGTAGTGTTTGTGAGGAGGTTTTGGAGTATATTTGAGAAGTGTTTATGAGCAATTTTTGGAGTAAATTTGAGTAGTGTTTGTGAGAAAGTTTTGGATTGTTGTCCATGAACTTGATCAAGGGGATTGGTGTCTCCTTTGGATTGGTGTCCATGAACTTTAGCAAGGGTATTAATGTCTCATGTGGATTTGTGTCCATGAACTTGAGCAAGGGGATTGGTGTCTCCTGTGGATTGGTCTCCACAAACTTGAGAAAAAGGATGTGTCTCCTGTGGATTGGTGTCCATGAACTTTAGCAAGGGGATTCGTGTCTCCTGTGGATTGGTGTCCATAAACTTGAGCAATGGGATTGGTGTCTCCTATGGATTGGTGTCCATAAACTTGTATAAGGGATTGGTATCCATGAACTTGTATAGGGGATTGGTGTCTGGATTGGTGTCCATGAACTTGTATACAGATTGGTTTCTCTTGTGGATTGGTGTCCACAAAATTGTATAGGGGATTGGTGTCTCCTTTGGGTGTGTACCCACGAAATTTATTAAAGAAAAATATAAGAAATATTTTGTCATGGTTTTCTCCCGAGAGGGTGTTTCCACAAAAAAAATTATCTCTTATGTGTATGGAAGTTGTGCATTGATTTATTATTGCATTCATATTATTGTTGTTATCATTTGGATTGAGTATTTTTATCTTATACTATGCACTCCCCCTCTTAGTATAAGCTTGTGTTCTTCAATTGGTATCATAAAGCAGGTTCCTTCATGAAAGACTAACAACTTGAAGGAAAATCTTACAATAATATAACACAATGCTACTAAAAAAAAATATCTTACAGATAATATCTCATGAAATATAACACAAATGAACATAATATATAGATATTACATTAATGATACAACTTGGTTACAATTAATTGATCTTTACCTTTAATATATCCTTTTTCATAACTTTGTAGTTCTCTAACTATTACTCTCCTCTTTCGTATGGAAGATGCAACCTTTAATATTCCTTTAATAAAGAAAAAGCTCTCAACTTTCCATATATCATGTGACTCTTCATACTCTCTTGACACTTTGCACTCTTTCTCATATTACCACATACATTATATAAAATATAAATCATCTACCAAAATAATATTGCAAGGGGACCAAATAATGTAATATCTTCAAAACCCCTTTGTATTACATTATTTGGTAGGAAGGCTTTTTACCTTCAATATTTGATTCTTCTTTCTCTTCAATATTTAGCTTTGACTCTGTTATGGTTGGATAAATAATTTGTGTCTACCTTTATATCAATGTATCTGATTTACCTCTAGATCTCTATATTTGGGTCATTTCCTCTAGGCCACTACCATTGGTTCTCCCTCTAGGTCACTGCCTCTAAGTCTCTACCTTTGGATCACTACCTCTGGGTCACTTCCACTGGATCACTACCTTAGGGTTACTACCTCTCGAACTCTATCTTTGGTTCACCTCTAAATAATCATTATATCTAGGTCATCCACTATAATATTCATAATTCTATTGCCTCTATAGGATCATCACTAAAGATGTTTTCACTACTTTCATTGCTTTCATTGTAGGTTACCTTCCAAGCTATGCTTGGATTATAATAATTTATTTCATATTTCTTCATGATAAGATCAATATCATTCTTTTCATTCAATAAAATTTGATTTTTCATTACACTTTGAATCTATTTGTAGAAACCATACAATATTCCTTTCATCTTATTCCATATATTCATACTTATCCATCCACTTATTGGATGACTCACTTCTCAAATAATTTTCAAGTTCATATTGATGAAGAACATTTATTAATTCTTCAAATGACACCTTTTGGTTTGAAACTAGAAGAGATGTGATCAAAATTTTGAAATATTTAGAAAGTTCTCTAAGTACAACTAAGACTAGAAATTGATCTTCAACCAATTCTAATATCCTTCAAATAAATTGTTCCATGTTTTCTCCATCATGAACTTTTAGTGTATACAACTGTGATTGTAGATGTAAAATGGTTGTCTTATTCTTTCCTTCAAATATCATACACAATTTTTCCCATGCTATTTTTGAAGTTTTTGCTTCACTAATGTGTGCTTGAATTTCATCTGATATACCAAATAGAATTAACATAAGAGCTTTAGCATCATCATCTTTGAATTTTTGAATTCCTATTTTATTTACTAGAATGTTTCTTTGTCCATTTACTACATCCCAAAGTTTTTCAACAATAAGTATTGACCTCATTTTATTTTTCCATGGGGTAAAATTAGGCCCCTTTAATAATCTTGATTTAGAAAAAATATTCTTTTATTTTTCATTTCCTTTGGAGTAGTAGCCCTTTTATCTCCCTAAGTTTTGAATGATAGACTAAGGATAAATTTTCAATCTTTATGTTGACAACCTTATGTCTCCCTAATTTTTGAATAATTGATTAAATTCTAAATTTCACAAAACAATGTTTTTGATTTTGAGTACCTTATTTATCCAAAATTAAAAAATATTTGCAAATATTATGAATGCTTCACAAAAGTTTCCAAAAATAATAATTATGGTTTCTAGGATTTCAATTCACCAACTATTTTTCTTATTTCTCGAATAGCCTTGTTAACTAAGGTATAAAATACATTAATTAATTTAACCTTAGATAAATTAAAAAATTCCTCAACCTTATGACTCTCAACTTTAGAAAAATAATTATTAGGTTTATAAACATTACCTCCAGAAATGGCATGCAAAATATATGGTAAAAAAATTGGACTTAAGTTTGACTCTTCAGTCTCCTTCGTTGTTGTCTTCTTCAATGAGCGTTTGCAAGGAATGAATCGAATATATCCTCCATGACTGAACATAAATTCTTGAGTAATTTTTTGATATGTTTTCATATTTCTTGGACCATGCACTTAATACTCATTCAAAAAAATATGTGGGATCCTCTAAACCTATTGATGTTCCTCTTCTCATGTGCCACATAGCACTCTATTCTTCTACACCTTCAATTCACACAATGCTTAATTATTTATCTTCTTTAGGAATTTCTATTCTTAAATATTCTCCTTTCTACATTACTCTACCCTATTTGGTGATGTTATGATAATATGGACATTATATTTTACAAGTGGCTTCCCTCCAATCGTAATTCAAACATTCACTAAATTCTTTGGTGCTTGGAGTTTGTTTCACTTTACCCTAGTTCATCCTCTTTAATGATTCACTTCTTAGAATGATATGTATTTCTAAATTTTTTTGTTTTGTACCCAAACAAATGATGCTTAGATTACTTTCTTTAAGTGGTACTTTCAATTCCTTTTTTATATGATATTATACCTGGCTTATATGTGCTTCTATCGAGTAATACTCAATTTCTATCTTTAGGTGAATCTCTAATTTGGTGCCCTCCTTTTAAAGCTCTTAGTCTTGGATTGTTTGCCCTTGTTTCATTGCTTGGTTTACCTTTGTTCTATATGTTTAGTTCTACTTCCTTGGAACTTAATTTTCTTAACATTCCTATGCTTTACTTTGTGCTCAAGCTCACTTCTAACAACTCTTCAATGGAACTCTTCCTTGGAACTTATTTCCAATTTTTCTCTTGTTACTTTTTGCAAGTTCTTGCTTTCTTGCTTTCAATTTTGCTATCCAACCTTGTTGTCCAATACCTTCAATTTTGTAGCTCCTTTTCTTCTCAAAATACTACCCAATTTTTTTGAAATTTATAGCTATTCTATCTCCTCTAAATACTACCCAGACTCGTTGTTATTTCTCATTTAAATTATTGTCTTCTTCTTCTTAATGGTTGTCTTCAATATCTACCCAATGGTGGCCTGTTAAATCCCAAATTTCTTTTTCAAAATTTTTTATTTCTATCCTTCAAATTTTACCTTCTTTATTGGCCTATTCTTCAAGAATCTAAATGTCTTGAAGTCCTTAAAAATGCTTCCCAAAATTTGGCAAAATTATTGCCAAATCCTTCTTCCTTTTGCGATTGTTGTCATATGATGACAATTGTCCCAATACCTTCATTAAAATTATCTCTTCATATCTTTGATACCACTATTATATTTCTAAATAAGCTACCTCATAGAAATATTCAACTAGGTTCTAAATATAAACCAAACCAATGCTACTAATAATAAAACTTAATAACAACAATATCTTACAGATAATATCTCATAAAATATAACACAAATAAACACAATATACAAAGATTACATTAATGATACAACTTGGTTACAATGCATGGACCTTTACCTTCAAAATATCATTTTTCAAGACTTTTTAGTTCTCTAACTATTGCTCTCATATTTCATCCAGGAGATGCAACCTTTCATATTTATCTAATGATACTTTTCCCAATTTACCACATATCATGTGACTTTTCATACTCTCTTGACACTTTGCACTCTTTCTCATATTACCACATACATTATAAAATATAAATCATCTACCAAACTAATATTGCAAGAAGGACCAAATAATGTAATATCTCCAACAAATTTGACACAAAAACTGGGATGAAAAAGCACTCAAAGGAAACACTAGAATGATGAAGCACTCATATCAAATACTTGGATGAAAAAGCATTGAAAGAAAACACCTAGATGTCAAAGTCGTAGAAAAACGACATCATCAAAGAAATATAAAATATGTTATCTACATTCACAAAAAGTATAAACTTCCTATAGGTACCATTCACCACACATGCTTTCTATAAGATGTTTTGTGATGGTGGAAGCATATGTACCAATTATAAGTATTGATATTTTAGTAGAATGATGTTAAAATTAGAAAGATATTACTTATGAAAATTTGATATTCAAGTGCTGAAAGGAAAAGAAAATGATACATCACTAAAGACATTAATAGTAGGTATTATATCTCCAGGACAACTTTGAATACTCCTATGAGAGTGGAGAGATAACAAATTCTAGAGAACAGGATTGAGAAAGCATGAAAGGTATTATACGCTAGTGCTATAAATATTACTATCAATATATTGTTGTTAAAGGAAAACATGGATGGCCCAAAATTTATCAAAAAGTAACCATACCATGAGAAAAATAAAATAAAAGAAATCCTCAAAAGGATGATTTGCAATTTGCTTAACAAAGTTCTAGTCATCAATATTATTACCAAAGATAGATTAAATCTCAATGAAAGAAATAGTGGGCATTTGCACTTCTAATATCCCAAATTGAGATTGGGGAGACTAATCAAAGGAAATATATTATTGCTTTTCCCTTATTTGATTATAGGTAAAAAGAAAAGGCACACAATATTTTAAAACATCAAAATGTTTCAAAGAATATTCCTACTATTTTTAAATTTTTCCTAGCGATATACTAATTTTTTGACAATTCGAGGCATTAGTTAAATGATGGTCATAGGCTTATATATACTCATTGAAAAAACAATTAAGGCTGATTAAATAAAAGAAAAATATTTTGAAAATGTCTAGTGGACCATTAAAGTTTCCATTGCTTGATTTCCAACTATTAAGGGTGAATAACTATGCTTCCTAGAAGACCAAAATCTAAACATATCTTATGTTTGAAGAAGTATGACAAGTTGTAGTTGGAACCATTACCCATCCTACTAAAAAATGGGAAGATCAAACAAATTTTGGTAAGACAAATAGAAACGAAAAGTTAACAAGTATGTTTGAAGTAGTAGATAAAGTACAAGTATACATTTGAGATTCAACCATACCCAAAGATGCATGAGAGAAGCTACAAAAAAAAAAATTAAACAAAGACTCGGAATCAAATTCTATTCTACAGAAGCAACTCCAGTGCTTGAAGATGAATAGTAGAAAGAAACTAAAATCTTTCATGAGGAGAAGTTTTGAATTACAAGAAACACTATAAGAATTGGGAGAATATATATTGGGAATTATTTAAATAGGTAGTTGAATTGTATTTTAATGATTTATATTAGGTGTAGGAAGTCCATTTTTATATTACAAACTCAAATGAAGAATATATAATTTTTTGTTGTTGGAAGATGTATTATGTGTGTGTGTGTGTGTAAATTCCATAATATAAAGTATAAACAATATAGAAAATTGGAATGTCACAATTAAGAAAATTTTAAATGTTATGGCATGATTATGCATACAAAATGATATTTTAAGTTTCTAATATAATGAGCATTATAACTTTATTAATAAAATAGTAAAGAAATGTTTAGATCAAAATTGGAATAAGAAATTATAGTTAAAGTGGCATCATATTTTGTAACCATGATGAATGATATTAATATTTTATTACTATGATAGGAAAGTGTTTAAACTATCATCGTTCTGAATTTGGATTGGCTTTTCATAATCCTTGATCTTCAATATTTCACTAGGTTTTAAATATGCTATTTTTTTGCTTTGAATCTCCATTCTCTTTTGGAAGTAAACGATACTAGATTGGCTTGAGGATTGTACGTAAAAAAAATCTATCGTGCATGTACATCCAAGAAGATACCTCTCAAAGCATATCGTACAACTCTTATCCATCACAAATCCATAACACATCAGAACAGATACATGAATCTAAGTAGGTATTTATTCTTCTTTCTTTCTTATAATTATATTTTTTATTTCAAAATATTTTTAGAAATTGCACGATATCTCTTTTCATATATATAATCCATTTATTTTATTAAATCACCATGAAAGTACAAGGGGCTTGATCCATCTATTGAGAATAATGACTTTTTTTATAAAGCCCAAGATAAGTTGTTTCTCACTAACAATTATTTCAACCAATTTTTATTTTTTATATTTTATATCTATAGGTATATTATAGTAGTGTGGAAGGACTGTAGAAACACTATTTTGGGGTCATTTGGTGCTTCTATCCTATTTGGTTCTTCTATCCCATCTAATGCTTTTGTCCCATTTGGTGTTTCTATCTAGTTTGGTGTTTTTATTCTATTTGAAACTTTTGTCCCATTGGACACTTCAATCCTATTTGCATTTGAATTGACATCAATATGTGATGGCAAGCCGAGATTCACACAACAGAACTTCAAATTATTTTTTTGCAAATTGCTTAACACAGTCTTACAATACCGTTTCCAGGCATAGTTCTTTTCCCTCTCAATCCCGAACTCACCATCCCCATTCCCTTACAATTCTCGAGTTTTTATCGAGGCCTCGACCCTCTAGGCAATTAATGCCCCCGCCTAACAAAATCTCAAGTTCGTTTTCCCCCGGCCGAGTTTTTCAAATTTTTTGCCATAAATGGGCAACTGCCCGATCCACCATGAAGCTTGCATTAAAGACCTCCCTTGACCTGCAACCACCGTTTTGGTCAGACTGTTCTTCTGCACCGCTGTCTCATCCATAATGTCCATCGCTTATAACTACTGTTTTGCCAGAATTTAAAAATATGCATGGCCGACATCTCTCTTTTCAATTTACGTGGCCCTCATCTTTGTTTTAATACACGTATGCTTCCGCGTGTCTAATTCAACTTTACCTCCAACTGGTTGCGTCGCTTTTAACACACGTGGCAGCCACGTGTCTATTTTAGCCTTGCCTGGCCGTCCACGTGTTTACTTTGGCCTATCCTTTTCTTGGCCGCGATACCACGACATGTCGCGATATCGCGACATGTCGCGATATCGCGACCCAAACTGCCCCCTGCACCTTAGTCCACAAAAATGTCGCGATACCGCGACATGTCGCGATATCGCGACATGTCACGATATCGCGACCAAAACCCCCTGCGCCTTAGTCTGCAAAAACGTCACGATATCACGACCAAACTGCACCCAGCTTAGCTTTTATTTCTATCACGATTTCGCGTCACGAAATCGTGACAAACCGCCTTGCCTTCTGCCTTTGCCTTGTTTTTCGCCTTGCCTTAGCTTTTGAAGCTGTCTCCGTCTTGCCTTAGTTTTGAGTCCGATAACTAACCACGTCCACCGCGATACGCAACCCCCTCGCCTTAGTTTTGAAATATCATCGCGATATCGCGACGTCGCGATATCGCGACGAAACTTGCCTATGTCTTGTCGAAGCTTTTGAGGTCGCGATTTTGCGACCCCTCCCCCTTGCTTTACGAAACTTCCCCCTTGCTTTACAAAACTTCCCCCTTGGGAAATAACTGAAATAAATCAAAATGCAAAGTACTTAGAAAACTTAGAAAAATTTTGGAGGATGCAAGATTGCTCTACTGTCGTCGGATGCTCCTGCATCAGACACCCGAGGTAAATTAAAAAGTGATCCTCACTTCTATTTTGTTAGGGGAAGACCCAGGCGGTCAACCTCCATCTTCGACAACCAAGTTGCATCTTCAATAGGTCTGCCCTTCCACTTTATCAAATATTCAGAATATTGTTTGTTTCTGGTGCTTCTGCCTTCACGAGTGTCTAATATTTCCTCGACCTCGTCGGTGGTTGGAGTAGATGCTGGAATTTGCCATAATTCTGTACTTGGTACCTCTGTACTCTCTCCCTCATGATATTCCACTAAATCTGAAATATTAAAAATAGGTGAAATGTCAAGCCAACTTGGCAATTCCACTTCATATGCATTTCTTGACTCCCATTTTTCCAGTATTCTGCATGGCCCAAACTTCTTCATCTTCAATTTGTTATAAGTTTTGGCAGGAAATCTTTCCTTCCTGAGATGGACCATGACTTCATCTCCTACTTCGAACTCTTTGAACCGCCGCTTCTAGTCTGCTCTTGTCTTATATTGAGTATTCATTTTTATAATTTGTTTCCTTACTTCTTCATGCGGACTTTTCATATGTTTCGCAAATTCTTACGCCTCGGAACTTGCACTTTTCTCTCTTATCCAACTTTCTCAGTTCAGACACATTTCTTGGGCTGTTTCCATATATTATCTGGAACGGAGATTTATTTGTGCTCTTATTGACTGAATTGTTATATGCAAATTCCGCCTGCGGTAAAACTAAATCCCATCCCGTGGGTTGATCTACTATCAAGCATCTCAGTAAATTACCCAGGCTTCTATTTACCACCTCTGTCTGTCCATCAGTCTATGGGTGGTATGCAGAACTGAATTTCAGATCTGTCTTCAACTTCTTCCACAAAGTTCTCCAGAAATACCCAACAAACTTTGTATCTCTGTCAGAAACTATGCTTCTTGGTAGACCGTGAAGTCGTACCACTTCCTTGAAAAATAACCCTGCAATGTGAACTGCATCACTTGTCTTCTGCGAGGGAATAAAATGTGCCATTTTGGAGAATCGGTCAACCACCACAAATACGAGTCATTTCCCCTCTGTGTTCTCGGCAATCCAAGAATAAAATCCATGCTTATGTCCTCCCATGGCCTCTCAAGTACAGGTAACGGCTGGTATAATCCTGTGTTTTGCCTTACGCCTTTTGCCATTTGGCATATTCTGCAACTTTGCACAAACTTCCTCACATCTTGTTGAAGTTGCGGCCAGTAGTAATTTTCATCCATCGGGGCAATGGTCTTATCCCTACCAAAATGCCCGACCAGGTCCTCCGTTGTGCTTTTCCTTGATCAAGTTCTCCCGCATGGAACTCCTTGGAATGCATAATTTACTTCCCTTGAACAACATTCCATCTTGGATTAGGAAATCTAACCATTTTGTCCTGTCCATAGTAACAGGTGCCAAGCAAGCCGTCCAGGCTGCTGCAAAATCAGGATCTTCAGGATAAAGACCCTTCAGTTCTTCGAATCCAACTACTTCCACTGTCATTTCAATTAGCAGATTCTGCCTTCTGCTTAAAGCATCTGCAACCCTGTTTGATTTCCCGCTCCTGTGCTTTAATACAAAGGTATAGCTTTGGAGAAACTCGACCCACTTCATGTGTCGTTGATTCAGTTTTGTCTGGCTGTTGATGTACTGCAATGCCTGATGATCAGTAAATAGAACAAACTCTTTTGGCAACAAATAATGCCTCCACTTCTTCAGAGCCTGAACTATAGCATAAAATTCTTGGTCATACACTGAATACTTTTTCCGAGCATCATTGAGCTTTTCACTAAAATAAGCAACAGGTCTGCCTTCTTGACTCAGTACAGCCCCTATTGCACTGCCACTGGCATCACAGTCCACCTGAAATACCTTGTTAAAGTCTGGGAGTGCCAAAACAGGCTGTTCTGTGACCTTTTTCTTTAATGCATCAAAGCTCCTTTCAGCCCCTAATGTCCACTTGAACTCTTTTTTATCCCCTCTCATTGTTTCTGTGAGAGGTGCACAAATGCTGCTGAAGTTCCTTATGAACTTCCTGTAAAAGCTGGCTAGACCATGAAATGATCTTACCTCTGTTGTGCTTCTTGGGGTAGGCCATTCGATGATGGCTCTCACCTTCTCTGGGTCCATTTTCAGACCTTCTGCTGAGATTACAAACCCCAGGTATACTAACTCTTTCTTGACAAAATTACACTTTTTTAGATTTATTAATAACTGCTCCTCCCGTGACTTTTCAAAAACCCTCTTGATATGCATCAGGTGTTCCTCCAGGGTTCTGCTGAATATTAATATATCATCTAAATAAACAATGACAAACTTTCCCAGAAACTCCTTCAGTACCTCATTCATCAGCCGCATGAAGGTACTTGGTGCATTGGACAGCCCAAATGGCATGACCAACCACTCATACAAGCCCTCTCTTGTCTTGAAGGCTGTCTTCCACTCATCTCCTTCTCGGATACGGATATGATGATAACCACTTTTTAGGTCAATCTTCGTGAAGTACTCAGCTCCACTCAAACAGTCCATGATATCATCCATCCTTGGCAATGGGAATCTGTATTTGATAGTGATCTTGTTGATGGCCCGTGAATCTGTACACATTCTCCATTCTCCATCCTTCTTTGGCGCCAGCACTGTAGGTACTATGCATGGGCTCAAACTTTCCCGAATCAATCCCTTCTCCAGCAACTCCTGGACCTGCCTGTTTAACTCCTCAGTCTCTATAGGCGTCATTCTATGTGCAGCTTTATTTGGCAAGCTCGATCCTGGCACCAAATCTATATGGTGGCTGATTTTCCTTACTGGGGGTAAACCCTCAGGCACATTATCAGACACAATATCTGGAAATTCCTCCAACAGATCTAGGACTTCTGTTGGGGTATCTTGGCATTCCTTCTCCCTAACTCTAGGAATTATTGCATAACATAAATGTTCATGCTTCAAACCGTCCAAAAACTTTCTCCCTTCAACTAAACAGATTTTGGAGCTATTACACACCTTTTCATCCGCTTCCTTTAAGGGCTTCAGCTTATGGCGCACGCCATTCTTCGTCAATGAGTAGGTGTTGGCACGGCCGTCATGCATTGCACTCCGATCGAACTGCCAGGGCCTTCCCAGCAACATATGGCAAGCATCCATAGGCAGGATGTCGCACAGGACCTCATCACAATAATTCCCAATATTAAATTTAACGGAGCACTGCTCACTGACCAAAGCCCTATGGTCCTTCTGTAGCCATGCGACCCGATATGGATGCGGGTGCTTCTTCCTCTCTAACTGTAGCTTGGTAACCATTTCTTTTGAAACCAGGTTATCCGTGCTACCATTATCAATAATAATATTGCAAATCTTGCCCGCGCATTTACACCTTGTGCGGAATAAACTTCTTCTCTGATCTGTGTCCTTCTCCTCATTCAACAGGACTCTCCTTACGATCATTGCTTCCCCTCTCTCCGCTTCTTCAGAATGTTCAGACCCAGCATCTTCCTCTGCCACAGCAGCTCTGGCTGGACCCTCAGGCCTCTTGTTCGTCCTTTCTCGGTGTTGTGGACACTCAAATGCCCGATGTCCTTCTTCACCACAGTGGAAACATGTCCCACGAAATACTCCTCTTCCAAACCCTCGTCCAGATCCACCCCGTCCTCTTGGGTAGGCTGTTACGATCACGGGGCTGATAAACATCCTCTTCCCTTTGATCCTGGTTACCTACTGGCTTCACCGGTCTTCTTCAGATCTTTATATTTTTCTCCATTGGTTCTCCCACCAGTTCTTCCACCATGGCCCCTTCCTCTTTGCTTGCCTTCAAACCGCCTATTCAGTTTTTCTTCCACCTTTAAGGCAAAGTGGTAAGCATCCTCAATGGTGCTTACCCGAACTAGGCTCAGCTCTTCCTGGATACCGAGTCTCAACCCATTGATATAACGGGCTACCTTTTCTTTGTTTGCCTCTAAATGTCCAGTTCTAATAGAGATCTTGTAAAACTCCTCGGTGTATTCTTGGACAGTTTTGTTTGTCTGTCTCAAACTCTGCATTTTCCTTAGCAGATCCAACTCGTAATCTGCCGAAATAAACTATCTTTTCAGCTTTTCCACCATTCTATCCCATCTTGTTATTCTCTCCTTCCCTCTTTTGTTCCTCTCCAACTGTATTCCCCTCCACCAAATGTTGGCATGACCCTTCAACTTGGTCTTAGCAAATCTGACCCGATTAGGGTCTTCAACCTCCTCATATTCGAAATATTCTTCTAAGTCATTTATCCAGTCAATCACCTCTTCTGGATTTAGGTTTCCCGAGTATGTAGAAACCTCCATTTTTGGTTGCTTTCCTTTGTACAACCTGGCTTGTGCGGGATCCACAACCTCTTCTTCTTCCTCAGACTGGTCTTCTTCTTCATCAACTTCGTCTTCACTTCCCTCATCCCTTTCGGGCTCGTGCCTTCTGCGTAGCTCTTCTTGCAGGGCTTGAACTTGCCTCTGCAAGGCTCGAAAGTCTTCGGCCGGCACCACATTTCTTACTCCACCACGGTTTCTTCGTGGAGGCATTTTTCTTTCTTCCCTTACAAATCCTTCCACAGATCCTGGTGTAACTGCCTCTCTTTCGGCGATCTGTTACACGCTCAGGAGCTCCCGCTCTGATACCACTTGATGGCAAGCCGAGATTCACACAACAGAACTTCAAATTAATTTTCTGCAAATTGCTTAACACAGTCTTACAATACCGTTTCCAGGCATAGTTCTTTTCCCTCTCAATCCCGAACTCACCATCCCCATTCCCTTACAATTCTCGAGTTTTTATCGAGGCCTCGACCCTCTAGGCAATTAATGCCCCCGCCTAACAAAATCTCAAGTTCGTTTTCCCCCCGGCCGAGTTTTCAAATTTTTTGCCATAAATGGGCAACTGCCCGATCCACCATGAAGCTTGCATTAAAGACCTCCCTTGACCTGCAACCATCGTTTTGGTCAGACTGTTCTTCTGCACCGCTGTCTCATCCATAATGTCCATCGCCTGTAACTGTTGTTTTGCCAGAATTTAAAAATATGCATGGCCGACATCTCTATTTTCAATTTACGTGGCCCTCATCTTTGTTTTAATACACGTATGCTTCCGCGTGTCCAATTCGACTTTACCTCCAACTGGTTGCGTCGCTTTTAACACACGTGGCAGCCACGTGTCTATTTCGGCCTTGCCTGGCCATCCGCGTGTTTACTTTGGCCTGTCCTTTTCTTGGCCGCGATACCGCGACATGTCGCGATATCGCGACATGTCGCGATATCGCGACCCAAACTGCCCCCTGCGCCTTAGTCCGCAAAAACGTCGCGATACCGCGACATGTCGCGATATCGCGACCCAAACTGCCCCCTGCGCCTTAGTCCGCAAAAACGTCGCGATATCGCGACCAAACTGCACCCGTGCTTTAGCTTTTTATTTCTGTCGCGATTTCGCGTCGCGAAATCGTGACAAACTGCCTTGCCTTCTGCCTTTGCCTTGTTTTCCGCCTTGCCTTAGCTTTTGAAGCTGTCTTCGTCTTGCCTTAGTTTTGAGGTCGCGATAACATAACCACGTGGCAGCCTTCAACTGGTCGCGATATCGCGACGGGACTCCCCCCTCGCCTTAGTTTTGAAATATCGTCGCGATATCGCGACGTCGCGATATCACGACAAAACTTGCCTATGTCTTGTCGAAGCTTTTGAGGTCGCGATTTCGTGACATGTCGCGAAACCTCCCCCTTGCTTTACGAAACTTCCCCCTTGCTTTATAAAACTTCCCCCTTGGGAAATAACTGAAATAAATCAAAATGCAAAGTACTTAGAAAAATTTAGAAAAATTTTGGAAGATGCAAGATTGCTCTACTGTCGTCGGATGCTCCTGCATCAATATGAATTTGATTTATGACTATAATTTTTAAAATATTTTAAGAAGGTGAACACCCACTAATCATAGCCCTTACCCCAAAAATGGATGGATCAAAATTACTTTTAATCCAACCTCCAGAGTAGGCCGGTATACCTTATCAACTAATTGGATGTTGACTCATTTAAGCTTAGTTAGATGTGTAAATATAGGGATAGAAAGGGAAAAATTATTTAGGAAATAATGATTCAATAGTGGACGGATAAAGCTAACAACATAGGCATCTACAGGGAACCTCTGACAACTCAATTCCAAGAAATAACACTTGTGATTAACAACATTTAAAACTCAATAATCTTCAACATTAAGCATATATGCATACTTCAATAATTATTTCAAACATCTAGGGCATCAATAATCCAAATAGAAAAATTATATTGATACTCTGACTAACAAAAATAGAATTCTTTACAAGCATACATTTAGAAATGAATAATTTCAATTTACTCTAAGCTAGCAATCCAATATCAGTATAATAGACTAACCATAGTAGTAGTAGCATAAATAGCTTCAAATAATTGATGATCCACAAAAGAAATAAGATATAAGCTTGAGGAAAACATCCAAGTAATTCTCCTTCTATTGATTTATAGAAAGTGTATATAGTAGGGCAAGAAAACACTTTAGAGTCAACCCTTGAAAGTGAGGGTTCAACCTCCATTTATATTTTTGCAATAATATAAAATATTTGAAAGAATAAGGAACATTACAAAGAAGTTGAAGTGCTAGATCAACAAGATGTTAAGGTGACCTCCTTCTATTTGATTCATGAAAGAAGAAAATTGTGCAATCCTTTGATATTATACAACTTGGTTTTTTACAAGTCATTCAACTCTCATGGCTTCTAGTTGTAGATTTGGTTAATTTGAAATCAAGTCCATATCTTTTTCTTGCTATAACTACCCTACCATAGATCTACAACTGAATTAGCGCATGGATCTTGATTCTCTATCACCTCATCTTCCTGCTTACTTTCTCTTAGAAATAGCTTGAATAGTGATATGTTATCTTATGTTGTGTCAAATCTTGCTTTTATACGTGATTTGAGCCACTTCGTATGTATAACATTGATATCCTATTTAATGGTTGAGATTAGCTCATTTGAAAGCTTGGTGTGCTTCTTCACAGTCTATAACACCTCATATCTTGGAAACTATCATGACCTTTCCTTCTTCCTCCTGAGCAACATAGAACTATATTATAATCTATCATTTGAAGCTTTTATTTGAAAGGTTTGATTGCTTTGACCATAACTTGGGACAAGGGAGATTTTATCATTGGAGATGTACTTTTGAAACCTTGCTCTAGATTGCATGGCATATAACCATGCTATGATCCACTCTTTAAATTTCCAAAGTAATAGCTTTGACCTTTCTAGCCATGACATAGAATAATAAGTTGAAGTGCACGAAGTAGAACCATGCTCCAAAGTGCACAGTAGAGAACTATATTTTGGCTTGTAATTTGAATTATCAAAATAAAAAATTTAATCAAGTTGACCACAACATAGAACCATGCACTAGGGCATGTGGTATAGATACATGGGTTGGATCATGTGGCATGGAACCAAGTTCTGATCCATTATTTGAATTGTAAAATTGCCATATTTGATTGCACTGACTGTGGTGTAGAACCATGCTCTGGGCTATGTGGTGTGAAAAACAAATTGCAGGTCATTTTCTCCTTTTATGCTTTAAACCATGATTTGAAATATATGAAGTGATCATTTGACTAAGTTGACCATATTCTGGAGCATGCTGCATTGAGCTTCTGCCACAGTTTGGAACGCTTTTTGGGACTTAGAAAATTTTGCAAAGTTTTTTAAGAATGTGGTCATTTTGGGCCAATATTTCGGTGCCTCTAGGGGAATTTTGCTAGCAAAGTTGATAACTCAAAGTCTTGTCCTTTCGGTAACTGGAGTCAAAATATGAATAGATGAATATATGTATATGGATGAATGAAATGGAATTATTGTATGAATGAATAGATGAATGAATAATGGGGGAATAAGAGAGTGTGAATGGAATTGGTTGGAGAGAACTGGTGGAATGGAAAGAACTCTAGCTAGTTATGATTTATATATCAAGGTATATCTTCATTGTTACCATAACTCTCTTGAACATTTAAGAAGATATTTAGAGAGTAATGGTTCACAGGGAAGCAATGCGAGAGACAAGTGTGAGCATACCTTAGGATATTGCATCTTTATGACTATTATAGGGGATAAAAAATATGTGCATATTCAACAGGGTTGCTCCTCTTTTAAAGGCTCCATGGCATGATTCCTCATGAAAGTTGTTGTCTCATGCTTTCCCTGCTATCTCTGACTCTTTTTAGGAACAAAAAAATTCACAAAACATGCTCCTAGGAATTCTTTGACAACTCTAGTACTCAAAATTATTTCATAGTAGGAGATCTTCATTCTTCTTCTTGCTAATTTTATTCCTCTACTTCCTTTTCATGCATTACCTCTTAATTTTCACTCTTTTCTTCTCATTCCTCGAACTTTTCCTCTTCATCATCTTCTTATTCTTCATCAGGCCTTTTCTCTTCATCAAATTTTGCTCCAAACAGTTGAATTATCTAGTTCAATGTTTCTAAGGCTTGATCCCAGGCTAATTTAGTAAGATTGGCCATTTATTTAATTTATTGGTGGATAAACTATAGTTTTGTAGTTCCCTCATAGGACATGTAATGCCCCTTATCTACCATATCTTCCATTAAGTTTAAGCCTGGTTAAGTTTTTTATAAACTGAGAAACTTGATCTTGAGTGACTGGGTCCTCCCAGGAATTTATTTTAGACTCGTCATGCATGATTGATGTTATTTTGGTTTGAAGATCTTCTCTTGATTAAAGGATGTTGTCTTCATTTCATAATACTTCAAAACCATATTGCATCATTTCTTTATTGATATCTATAATCTCTGAGAGCTTGTCTTTGATTTTGTTTTATAGTAGCCATCCCTTTTGGAGCAACTTATCTTTCTTGATGACAATTATGGCCACTAACATTGTAGTATTCCATGCTTTATTTGTGATGGGCTTAGCATTAGTATTGAATCTATTTTCAAATAGCTTGTACATTTTTTCTACTTGTATCACCATTGGTTGTAGTTCTTCATTAAACTTCTCCAAGTCTTCCTTGGTTGCCTACAACAAATGGCTAGCCTCATCCATGTAATCAATCATAGGCTGGATTTCTCAGCATTTCTCTAGAATTTCATACCATATTTGCTTTTGGATCTGCTTAACCTTATCTTTAGAGAAACCTATAGCTCTAGTATTTTCAACCTAAAGTTTTTATTTTAAGGCTTGTATATCTTTGACCTGGACCTCATTCTTTTTCTTCAGCTCTTCAACTTTCTCTTTGAAATTGATGGCCTCTTGATATTTGTTTTGCAAACTCTTGGCTTAGTTTCTTACAACCTTCTCCATTTTTCTTTTATTGTTGATTATTTTTTCCAACCTTTCAATATTTTCTTCTAATTTCTCATATTTCTATTTGTAAATATTACTTTGCACATAAATAGTTTCAATATGAGCCTTGGCTATAAATAATTCGTCTTCCATGGGTAATTGAGTAATATATTTAGTATACTCATTCAGTTGATAATCCTTTGCAGTCGTGTCTTCTTTTGTTTTACTAATAATAGTGGTGAGAGAGATCATTATTATTTGTCTAGCCACATGATTAACAATCATAGTCATCCTTAGTCGAGCAACATGTTTTCAAGGTTGGGCTAATTTCTTACTCCAAAAAATTTGGATCTTCTGTGATACATTCTTGATATCCTACAAATAAGTTGTCATAGGATGATTTGTACAAGTAGAATTAGTGATGAGTGAAGAGAAAAAATGACCTATCATTTATGGAAAGGGAGTGGAAGTAATTATGATGGAATATATGCTTATTGTAAGGGTTGTAAAAGGTGTTGAAATGGTAACAAATGTTACAATTGTAGAAGAAAGTGGAGAAGATGGAAGTGTTTATTCCCTTTTTGATATAAATGGTGATGATTTTGAAGGTGAAGGAGTGTGAGTGAGAGATTATGATACTGGAATTGTTGATTAATGAGGTGGATATGGAATGGAGCAAGATGATGGAACAACTAGTGAAGATGATGGGGAATTATAAGGTGGAGATGCTATCTTTTGTTACTTTTTCTCTTGAGAATGGGAGGGATATGTTTTTAGGGAAGGAGAAGGATAAGGATAATAAGGGAGAGGATTAATACCTTTTCTTACCAAATTAGTATGTTTAAATATGCCATATACACTTTTTTACTATGTCTATTGAACTGGTTGCTCCATAGTTGTAACTTGAATTTGTTCAATTATTTGTGTTTGATCCAATTTCTTATTCTTGCTAACTTATTTCTTGGCCTCCTTTTGAATACATTAGGTACTGTAGGCTTAACCTTTTGAATATCATCTTGATGTTATGCAATTTGTAGTGTAATATCTAAAATTGATGGATTTAATGGCTTTGAAGGGACTACAACAGTAAATTTTATAGGTGAAAATATAAGGTTGTCCTTTGATTCATCTCTTATTGGATCTTGTGAAGAAAATTCTCCTCCAAAGGCAAGATATTTTGGCCTTTGTTTTATCTGAACATTCCTTATTTCTTATTTCATATTTACCTAGACGACCACTAGAATATTGCATATTTTCATCATTTCATCCCCATAGGGTAATGATGCAATTGTTCTTATGAAGTTTCAAAAGCAAACTGAACCTCTTTAGTTACTGGTGGGGAAGTCATTGTAGTTTTCTCAATATTTTTATGTGAAGGTTGAGAGGAGGAAGTTGGAGGTTTTTGGTCTTTCTTCTATCCTTTTTCTCTTGATTTCTTCCTTTTGGTCCTACCTTTCTCTATTTTCTCTATCTTTTGTAGCTTAATGCTAAGCTTATACCATTCTTGGCCTTCCAAGTATTAATATATTTGTTATAAAGCTCAAATAAATAAGTATCTGATTAACAACCAAACTTAGGTTTTATAGTGTTTGTCTCTACTCTCATTATCCATCATTCTACAATATTTCCCTCATCCCAACCATATTTTTTCTCCATTTCTTTGATTTTGGGTTCCTTTAGCTGGTGGGTCTTCTTATTTTTAGGTTCATAATCAACTAATTGTTCATAAAAAATTCTCCAAGGAGGTATTTGTTCCATTTGTCTCACATTCTGATTTAATGAAGATATCTCTTTATTATTTCTATGATTTTCAACCTAAGGCCTCAAAGTTATTTCAAACATAGGAACCCTCTCCTCATTGAGGTCAGTTAGCTTTTCCAAAAATTTGTTATCTGGATCATATCTCCATCTTTTGTGAAAGATACATAAAACTAAGTCTTTCTAAATACTAAGTAATCTACTCATGCTAATACTTCCTTGTCACTATAATATCATCCATATTTTTTAGGGTAACCCATTGCCCCTTTTCTTCCTTTCCTAGTGCCAAAGGTGAGATTGATGAAGTCAACTTGTCTACATTATTCTAAGGCCAATATTATATTGGTGATAAAATATGGAAGTAGAAATGGTTTCCTGATGAAGCCATAAAGTCTAATTATTATTCCCTAAATCAAGATATACTAGTCTCCTTCCTTAGATTTCTTTTTTTACAACAATCACTTAGTTAGAGGAGGAATTCTGGGATACTAGCCATACATGATTTTTAGGGTAGGCCCCAAAAATTCCATAGTGAATTTATAGTAAGACTCAATATTCTTGAGAATACTTGTCTATGTGTAGATCAGTATAGGATCTCAATTATCATTTTTATCTTTTACTGGGATCCAAGGCATCTCTTGCCTTACAACACTAAGGAAAATCAACACCAAATTAGAGTAGTGTTTGAAAGAGGGGACCTCTAAACCTTTCTTCATGGTTACCAATTTCTCATGCATTCTTTTGGAGAGGAAGACTACCCAGTCAAGGTAAAATGATCTATTATTTTTGTATCCCCTAGGTGTTCTATAAATTTGTATTAGAAATGCAATAAATAGTGACTATCTACCTAAATCAGCTAGGCATGCTAGCATGGTAAAGATTTCTAGGTAGGTGAAATGCTCAATGGCAATTAGGGTTCCAGGAAAAGTGTTCCTAGATTTTATAGTTTTAGATTGGTTACTAACCTCTAGTTGGGAACATGTTATGAGCCATTTCCCTATTTTTTTCTATATAGAAAAGCTACAAGAAATATAATACAATACATGTATGTACAAATATTACATGAAAAGGATTTTTTTACTCAATGTACAACTTTATATGATATCCATTAATTGATATTGGATGCAAATTTTTTCTAGATCTTGAAGCTTGAAGAATTGTTCTCCTTAACCTAAATTATCTTGAATGGACCGTTCCAGAAAGAATCAAACTTTGGTGGTTGTCTGGTTTGAATCTTTCTACATTCCATCTTAGAATTGAATCATCAACCTTGAATTTTTTGAATTTAGCTTTCTTATCAAACCATTATTTGGTGTTAATGGCATGCTTCTAAAAAATTTCATATGTTTTGGTTCTCTATTCTTCCAACTGTAGGATATGCATCAATATGACCTCTATGGGATTTTTATTTGATTGATCATCTTGGCTAGCCAATATTAGAGCTGGTATCTCAAGGTGAGTGGGTAGAATAGATTTTTAACCATACACTAATGCATAAGGAATGTTTTGATCGACTTCTTACTAGTAATCCTATCTTTCCACAAGGATTTTTCTAAGAAAAGGTGCTAGCTTCTTTTGTTATATTTCAATATTATTGTTAGGATTCTGAGTAGATTTTTGTTAGTGGATTCTACTGACCCATTCCCTTAAGGGTAATATTTAGAAGAATTCTTTAAGCATATTTTATATTGGCTTGCAAACTCAATGTATTTTACACCTATGAAATATGGGTCATTATCACTTGCCAGGGCTTCAAGGAGACGAAACCTTGTGATTTGGATTTTAGAAAATTTAATCAATACATCTTGATCTGATTTCTAGGTTGGAATTACCTCTATCCACCTGGTAATGTAATCTATAGAAGTTAGAATATATTTATAACATACTGAAAAGGTAGGACTTATGAATCCAATGAAATATAGTCCCCACTAATGGGAAAGTTCTTCTACTTGGATGGGCTTAAGGTGGAATTAAGCATTTATATTCCTCTATACATATCTCTAGCACTTATCACATGCTCTAGTTACTTTGAAAGTGTTAGAAAATATAGTAGGCTAGTAGTAACCTTCCCTTATAATTTTAATATAAGTAACTCTTCCTAAAGAATGTCCCCTAACAATGCTTCATGAAATTCTTCAATGATATTTTGTTTCTGATTGTCCTTCAAACATTTCATAATAATTGCATCAAGGTTTCTTGTATATATCCCTTCAAGTAAAAGGATATATTTCAAATATTATATTCTATACATCCTTATTTGTGAAGCATTAAGATCTAGAGGGCACACTCCTATTTGAAATTAACTTATCAACTAATTAATCCTATCTAACTCTTCTAAAGAATGATTCTCATTCCATCCTGCTACTAATGGCTAACAAGCTAATATCTGGTCTGATAATACATTTGTTATCATTCCTTGACATAATACTTACCTTTGACCAAATTTCTAATATGGATTTATACATCATATTATTGAATATTAGTAATCCAATTAGCTCTCTTGTCACCAAACTCTCCTTGTAAAATGAAAATTTTGACATATAGAGGTACCACATAAACAAGAGTTTTACTTTGAGCCATGTATTATCTAAAATTCTTCAATAATTTCATGACTATAGTCTGGTACTCATGAATATTTTGACTCCAAAATAATATGGGGTGTTCTGCATCATCATTCTTCTATGTTAGCACTATTGCATAACTCTCCTCAGCTCCATAGGCATACATGATAAAATCCTTGTTGAAATCAAGTTTCACTAGTACTGGGGAAGTAGCAATGACCTTCTTGATTACTTCAAAAGATTACTTCCTTATTTCAGTCCACATAAACTCCATATTATTTTTGAGCAATTCTAAAATAGGCTTAACAATTTGATCAAAGTCTAAAATGAACTTCCTTAAAAATTTGATTTATCCACAGAAATATTGCAAGGCCTTATTAATCATAGGGAGGGGAAGATCCAGTATTGATTTTACTCTGTCAGGATCAATTGACAACCCCTCTTTGGAAACTACATGCCCTAATAATTTTCCTTTATGGATTGTAAAAAATGACTTTTTTGGATTTATGGATATGCATAGCCTCCTAGACATCATCATTGGGAGATTGGTTACCCTTCAGATTAGATCAAGATAATATTTTAGGTTAGACACCCTTTAACCACATGGCTTAATAATTAATGGTGCACAAATATCATTTTGTCCAAGCATGCTTGAGGGTGAAGCAAAAGTCTTTGTAGACATGTCGTAGGACTAAGACAACACGACCTCTTTTATAAGGTAAATTTGGTTTGCTTAGGATATACCCATTTTCAATCATTCATTTAGGAATTATTATCAGTAGTTCATGATTCATCCTTCATTAGAGGGGTGTATATGAACACACCTATTTAGATTCCACTTTGCCACATATCGTTCATATTTTTTAGGTCTAGGTAACATAAAACACACCAAAACTCAAAAAGATAATTTTCAAAACATCAAAACTAAAAAAAAAAGAGAAAAAAAAACAATTTGCAAAATGAAAAGAATGAAACAAAAAAAACATTTGTGTGTTTGTGTGATTTTATGTTTGTTTGTAGTATATATTTTGCATTCTCCACACTCACCACACACATAATCTGCCCATTCGTCATTCCATTTCAAATTCCCTAGCTTATGGTATTGACCTAGATTCAATTCAAATCCTTATCCATCCTTCAAATCCAAACCCCTTCATCCATGGATCATTACACTAAATCCTCCCACACTTTGACTACCCCTACAATTGAGCAAGGATGTGCATTGTAGAAACTATATGTTAATCTCTCTACTGGCCCTTCCCATCACATTAGAAAAACAATATATTGATCAGAGCCTAATGCAGTGGACTATCCATGTTACCATTCATGGGATCCTTCACACCAAGCCATTAATACCCTCTAACCTGTGCATCATGAACTTGGATATTGATGCCATCATAACCTACTTGAACCTAGTTTTTCCATCCTTACTCCCGCTTACCATTCCACCCTACTCCATTCCTATAGTTCATCAATAACTCACATATTCACATTATCAACAAACCAACACCACCATCATCAACCCCCTCTTTGAACCCACATATATGGCCATAGACAAAAACCATCCATCATCGTTCGATCAACATCCCTCCTTACCATCAACCCACACTGTCATTTATTCTAACCTTTATGAAGTACATGTTAATGTTGCTTCTCTAACATCAATCCAATCCACATCATTACCCTCTATCAAAACCATGCAACATACCATCCCTCAATTATTCATGATACCCTTCACCACGTACCCCCCATCCGCATCCATCATTGTTGCTACCATGCATAGTTCCAAAAATTTTGCACCTCATTCAACCATTATTCCTACATCTATAATCACCATACAACAAACATTACAACATTTGCAACAACTACTTGGTAGAATTAAACAAGATGTTCACCCCATCTTGCAACCTCAATTGCAAGTATCAAATTTCAATCATCCCCCAACATCAACCCAAAATACCTTCTTCATGCAAGATCCATCATGGGTGTTGCATCCACCCACCATCACCATACCCACACCCTATTTTTACAATGTGAATGTTGTTGCATCAACACAACATGCCACCATTCCATCAACTCCTCATCAACAACCACCATATTACCAATGCCCACCATTCCACAATCAATACTAGAAAAATATTACACATCAACAATTCCCAACCACCATTAACATGCTCACCAACTAGAATCTAATTTCATACACATAATTCATCACTCAAAAAATACAACCATCATACATACAAAACAAAAATGTAGTCTTCCAAAAACCATTGGATGACCCAAAGTTTAAATTTCTACAAAATTAGATTGATAACTTGGCTATGCAAACATCTAGATTCACCTACAAAAATCCTACCTTGTGATAAGTAGTCATCCACCCCATTCATCCTTTTATGCCCTCATTACCATATCTTATTGGTTTTGAGGTACCAAAATTAGACAAATTCAAAGGGGTCAAGGACCCTGAGGAGCACGTAAGTGCATTCATCAATGCGTGCTTTAGAATACAAGATCAAGACCCATTGATACTTTGAATATTTCATTGGGCCTTCAAAGGAGACACTTTATAATGGTATAATCATCTATTGCACCATAGAATTTGCACTTTTGAGCAATAAGTAGATCAATATTTATAGTGTTTGTCCTTAAACATAAAAAATAAGACCACATTAACTAACCTGTTCAACCAAAGCTAATTTGAAGATAAGTCAATTCATGATTATGGAAACTGATGGAGGACAATCATCACGAAATTTCCATTCACCCTCCCTATGGTAGAACTTACATGAATTTTTACGAGGAGTTACTAAAAACCCATCTCCTTGTTATTACAATTGCAAAATTATAGAACATTCAAAGAAGCCCTTGCACAAGCTAGAGTCATTGAAGAGATTAAAATTCAAGAGGGAATGATCAAGCTTAAAAAGAAAAAGCTTAAAAAGAAAAAGTGGCAGAACATGAACTTGAGAGGGAATTATCAGGGCCATTCTAAACCTGGCCAAGTGAATCAAGTGGACTTGAGTGCATCTCAACCACACAATCAACAAGCTCAAGTCCAATACCAACAGCCCTCAACCCAACAACCAACACAACAATAGATATATAAAGCAGTGCAACCCATATCTCAAATACAAAATCAAGGCAATACAATAGACAATTGCTAATATTAACAATACATTTGATAAAATCACAACACTCCACTCCTTGAGCCACTTTCTACCATCTCTTAATGGTTGTATGAGGCACAATTGATCAAACTACCACAAATCTAGCCAAAATACATCAACAAACCACATGACAGGTCACATAAAAAGTATTAGTATTGCACCTTTCATCACCAAAAGGGTCATGACATTGGTGATTGCTATTCTTTTAAATGCATCATATGATTTATAAGGGAACTATAAAAATTAATAATAATTTATCACAACAAAACCAAAACCTTGGTATTTATCAAACACCTCTTCCTAATCATAAATCCACAAAATAAATAACTAAGGCATCAAATTCTACAGTTCCCCCAATCAATTCAACCACATCCACAATGCTCAATAGTACCAAGATTTTGTAGGTGTTATTCATATAGTTACCCACATTCAAAGAAGTGTGAAGCAAGCACAATAATAGAATGACAAAAAACAAGCAATACTCCCTCCTACGACACCAACAACTATGATGCCTTTGCAACTATATCAAACCACTCAATCTCCCCAAATACATCTTCAAAATCCTCCACCAATACCAACCATCACACTGAGGAGTTGATTGACACATAATATAAAATTAGCTTCAACAAATATATCGATTTATGAGCTAATACAATAATCTTCCCCACATCATGAGGCATTTATGGAGATCCTTAACTCCATCAAACTTTAGATGTAAGATCCTAGTGCCTTCATAAAATTTGTGGATAATATCCAAATATACATGGAAACCTCAATTGTATTTTATGATTTTAAAACCAAAACCATGCCAGTAGAGAAGCCTAATCCTTTGTTGCACATTATAGATCATATCAATCAACAAGACTTTAAACGAGTGTTGGTCGACACCGACTCCTCCATCAACATAGTCATTGTAGGCCCAAAATGGCCACATACTTAGGAAAATTTTGAAAATTTTGCCTAAGACATGAAGATCTCATTCCACACACTTTGCAGTGTATTTTGGAGTGGATCCGCAACAAAGGCCACAAATCCACCCAACACTTGATGAATATTCGCACTTGGAGCAATTTCGCATAATTTCTTATGTCTTTGGCTCGAGACTGGTGATGTTCCTGAATCCAAAAAGTTTTTGAAGAAGGATGACATCAGCATAAAATAAGTGTGGATTGGAGACCGCTTCATATTCTTTGATATCTTTTGAGTGGCTAAGTGTTGGAGAGCCCGATTCTAGAGAGCGCATAGAACATTTTTACCTGGAATGGTGATAGAAGGCGGAGTGCTACGTACAAGTGATGCGGATTCGTGATGAAGGTCTTTTTGACTAACTTTCTTCTGGAATGGCGACAAGCAGCATTTACTCTGAAGCCAATACGGAATGGAGGAAGAGTCCCTTTACATTGCATCGGGTCTGGAATGGTGTTCACAGGCCAATGCACTTGCTTGGGTCCAGAATGGAATCCATAAAGTTTTGAAGGAGATATGATGTCATCAACTTTTTTGTGTGGATTGGTGAATGCTTCATCGCCAAAGAAGAAAAATGAAGGATAGGGAGCGGATTTCATCCCGCTTCACTTTCAAGGCATTTTAGTGTCGGATTGGCATTCCACAAGTTCTAAAGCATGAAAGGTGATGTCATCAAATTTTTAAAGAGGAATGGCATTGTGTTCTCCCTCGCCATTATATCAAGCTTATGTCAGATTAAATCATAGCCATACGATGGGGGAGATCGATGGTCGAGACTTTGCTAAGAATTTTGAAGCATATAAAAGCAATTTCTCATCGGAGTTGAAACAGTCAGTTGGAGGAGGAAGCTGAAGCATCGAGGGTTTCAAGAAGATAAGAACTAGAGATGGTTGTAGATCGACGATGGTAGAAGGTTTTCAAGATTGATCAATGATGCATATGCAGTCTCCAATGGCCAGAACTCTAGTTAGCATCAAACAACCAACAAGTTGTAGAGGTTTCAAGCTGCCATGGTGGTCCACTTGTAGTGGATTTCTCGGAGGTTGAACTAGTAAGAGAATGCCAGCAAGAACTCTCTATTGAGCTATTAAAATTTGATCTTTGTAATGTTCCTTATTATTTTAATTTTGCAAAACTATAAATAGAGGTCGAACCCTCATTTTTAAAGGGTCGGCTCTAGTGTGTTTGTCTGTGCTACTATAAATATTCCCAAGGGCTAATGAAAGGAGCATTACATTGATCTTCACCTCAAATTTTGTGTCTTCATAATTCGATATCAGAGGTTCAAATTCTTTAGTTGCATTTTTGTGAATACTTGAATGGTTAGTTTGTGCCAAATTAATGGATTACTAGCTGCTAGGGTAATTGAAATCTACTTCTGAATTAGATCTTTATTGCTAGGGAGTGCATTTCTATAAAATCTAGATATTGGTGAATTTTGCTATTTGGATTATCATTGTTTAGATATTGAAATTGTTGTCTACAATATTTCTCTATTGTTCTTTAATGAATGAAAGTACATTTAATTTGAGATAATGTTGATCTAAGTAATGTGTCTTCAAATTGGTTTTTTGGAGCTTTTTGTTGTAGTACAATGTTGTTAGCCTATCCATCCACTATTGTTCACATTTTCTAACCCTAACCTTTTCTTACCCTAATCTCTAAAACCCTAAGTGAGCATAATTGTGTCAACACCCTATTTAAGTTGACAAGGAACCAACCTACTCTGGAGGTTGGATCTGAAACTCCTATTTTGGTCCATCCAATGTTGAGTGTTGAGTTGTAGCTATCGGGTGCAAGCCTAGATAGAAAGTAGGAAGATAGACAGCCATAGTATTGAGTAAAACTTGATGCAATTTAGTGCCCAATAGTTTTTGGCATGCCCGATGGGACCAGTTCACAAGGAACACGAAAACCCATCATATGAGTTATTGTTTATCTCAACCCAGAGGAATCAAGATTTGGTGAATTGTCTTGACCTTATAAGCGGAGAATAGCAAATTCACCTGGCGACTCCCTGGTCCTTAAACCCAAAAAAATAATTACCCCTATAGACCAGTGTCCTTTCATGTATACCAGGTCTTTCAAAAGGAATAACCCTAACTCCTATTTTTATTGTGAATTACCTTATAGAGGGTCTACTATTGTCAAAAGTTTGAATCAAGATTTCCTCTCAGAAGAAGAGCTTCCTGAGGAAAATCCTATAATTAATCCAACAGTCCCTCCAACAAGACCTACACCTAGAAATATGGCACAAAATGTGGCTCCTAATCAGCCATTACAAAAGTACCCTAGCTGGAACACAGTCGGTCCCCTGAGATTAGCCCAAATGAATGCCATCCCCTAGGTTGTATCCAAGGCTATCCCCACTTATGATGGATCGGGGAAGACAACCTATGAGCACTGTCAAGATATTTTAAATCTGGCATCAATTCACAACATAAAAGAGGAGGATATTATTGTGAGAATTCTAGCCCTATCCTTCAGAGGAAAGATATTGCATTGGTTTAGAACTCTGGAAGATAACACCATCACTTCATGGCAAGCATTGGTTGAGCCTTTTGTGGAAGAGTTTAATGAGTCTACTGACCCTTTCTCCCTGCTCAACCAGTTCACATCCATGCAGAAATCCCAGCAAGAAACTGTCTCAGATTTCAATTTGAGGTTTAGTAGAACATGGAAGAGAATACCTCCCACAACTAGACCAGCTGCATGTTTGGCCTATATGTATTATATCAGAGCTCTTGGATCAGAGTTAGGCTTGCAGACACAACAATCTAGAGTGGAAACCTTCCCCCAAGTTTATAATGCAGCAGTTCATGCTGAGAATATCCTAATTAATATGGGGAGACTACCCCCCAAAACTGTGTTGCCTTATAACTCAGAAGCCACTAATGGCCAAAGCCAAACTGCAAACCCATATTACATGGATCCCCTTTCTTTATCATCCCCATATCCACAAATGAATGCCATTCCTCAACCAAAACCATCATCCTCTGTAGTTCCTTTCCCTCCCCTTCCTTCTCAACCATCTCAAGAGTTTTCTGCTATTCTTGATATACAAAATACTCTAAAAACTCTGAGCAACAGAATGAATTCAATGGAAAAGAGAGACCAAGAAAGGTCACAACAAAGGAGATTCCCATATGTAAACAAATATCAGAGACCTGGTCCTAGTAATAGTACTGGGGTCAGAGTGAATGCAGCATATGAAGATCCTGAGTGTTCCTCAGATACTACTCTTGCAAATATCTGGTGTCTGGTATGTAATGACCCTCATGACTCACAGTCTTGTGTTATGTACCAACACCATGTCCAACAAGCTATGGATCAAGCTGAAAGGAATAAAAAAGGGAGAGTAAATATGTTATGGCAGCCTGATCAAATCATGGTGGGGAAAGATCTGGAGGAAGACAACCCAATTGTTGTTATGACAAGGTCTAGAAAGAAAACCTTGCAAGTAGATCCCCAAAATATGGGGCAATTCCAAGTCCCTTCTCAAAAAAGAATTGATCCCCTTCCTCAAAGCGGTGATACTTTCCCCATTCCTCAAGCTAAAGGGAAAGAGAAGACAGATAGTCTTCCTAAGAGATTGGAAAGGGAAACTGAAGGAGACCGGATGAGATCTAAATATGAGGCTCAGGAAAGGCTTAGATTCCCCTCTATTACCAAAAGGTAAAGAATAGAAGCCACTCAGCAGTATAAAAGAAAATATGGTGAGCCAGAAAGAAGGCCTGAAAGACCTCCCCTGGCTAAGTCTGAGTATAATATTATTGAAGAGATGAAAAATATTCCATCAAAAGCTAGCCTGTATGACACTCTATTCATTCCTGGTCAGATAGATCTGCTTAAGGCTTCCCTCAACAAGTATCCACAAGATAAGCAGTCCACTATAATCCTTAGTATGCCATCAAAAAAGAAGGAAATGTCCCCTATGGTTTTAAAGAATAAACCTCCTCCTTTCTATATATCCCTGAGGATGGAAGGTTGGGTAGTCCAAAATTGTATGATAGATTTAGGAGCATCGACTACAGTTATGCCTAAAGTAGTCTATGAAGAAATGGGTATGGAGTATACCCGATCTTGTCCTGGAGTGTTACAATTGGATGGGACACCTGTTAAGATAGTTGGGGTCATAAAGGATGTTTTAATGAGGTTGCATAGAGCCCCTGAGGTGACAATAGTACAAGAAATAGTAGTGGTTGACCTAGAGCCCTACTTTGGATTATGCCTTTCAAGGGAATTTACTGCAAAACTGGGTGGATGTATGTACATGGATTATTCTAGTATGGTGATTCCTTTCAAAGGAAAGAGAATAAGGATAACGCCTGAAAATCTAGTAGCTTATCATATTGAAAATATCGAGGAAGACATGTGCAATATTACTCCCCTGGAAGAATTTGAGCTTGTTGAAAACTTTGAGGAGTTGGATATTGAGGATGAGTTGCCTTTCAGAGAGGATTACAGTCAGTTTGGAACTGGTATGGGAACATATAGTATCTCAACTGAATCAGAGAAGAAAATCCCTACCATATCCAATCAGTCTCTGAGAGAAAAAGAAACATGGACCATGCACTTTGATGGTGCTAAATGCAAAAATGGTGCAGGAGTTGGTGTGGTTTTACAGTCCCAATTAGAGGGGACAAAGAATTTTGCCTATAGACTAACATGGTCATGTACAAATAATGTTGTAGAATATGAGGCTTTATGCCTTGGATTGATACAAGCAGAAAGCATGGGCATTAATATTTTGAACATATATGGTGATTCTGAGTTAATAGTCCATCAGGTAAGAAACAAGTGCAGCAGTAAGCACCATTACCTAAAAGCTTACAGAAATAGGGTATGGGATCTGATGGAATCCTTTGATGCCCTAAATTTAAATTTTATTCCCAGAGAAAAGAATACTCTGGCAGATTCCTTAGAAACAAAGGGAGCTAACTTCAACCCTTATGTAGACTTTGGAATCAAGAAAGCCAAGGGAATCAAAATGATTTTCAGACCTGCAGTACCAGACAAGCAGATTTTTTGGCAGGTTTTTGAAAGTGATGAACAGATAATTGACTTTCTAGTAAGAGAAGCATGTCTCTCCACTATCCAAGAAGAGAATCCTAGAAGATATTGATCAACAAGATGTTATTCAACTAAGAAACAATCACATTCCTAGAGGGTTGGTCACCCTAGAAAGCTTGTTTGATAATGAGGACAGAAAAAAGACCAAAGCTATGAAAGTCAGTGAAAAAATCTATAAAGAAGTTGAAGTTGGTACTAAAAAGAAGCTCAATGTTGGAGTTCGATGTTCACCAGAGGAAGCTGAAGATATCAAAGCCTTATGCTTAAAATACCAAGATATTGTGGCTTGGTCATATGAAGACCTCAAGGTATATGACAAAAAAGTTATCCAACATACTATTGAGCTAGAGCCTGATGCAAAGCCTTTTAGGTAGAAGCAAAGGCCTATAAATCCAAGGATCGAAGCCATTATGAGAGAGGAGCTCTTAAAGTTATTGAAGGCTAAGATCATATACCCAATAAAACATTCAACCTGGGTAGCTAACTTGGTACCCGTGAGAAAAAAGAATGGGGATATTCGTTTGTGTGTAGATTTCAAAAATCTTAACCAAGCATCCCTTAAGGATCACTACCCCCTCCCATAGATTGATCAGATCTTATAGATAGTGGTAGGGGTAGAGAGGTTCTCATTACTGGATGGTTACTCTGGATACAATCAGATTTGGGTGAAATATGAAGATCAGTATAAAACAACATTCACCACAAAATGGGGCACATTTGCCTACCAGAGAATGCCTTTTGGGTTGTCCAATGCGGGAGCCACATTTTAGAGAGCCATGGATTATGCCTTTGGGGCATTGATCAACAAAGTCATTCTGATCTATTTGGATGATATGACTATGTTTTCCCATGATAAGCAAGATCACCTATCACACCTAGAGCAAGTTTTTCAAAAATACAGAGAATTTGGTATTTCACTCAATCCTAAGAAGTCATTCTTTGTAGTTCATGAAGGAAAGCTGCTAGGTCATGTGGTCTCAAAAGAAGGTATGGCCATAGATCCAGATAGAATCAGATCCATTCTTGCTCTCCCATTGCCTACAAACAAGAAGACTTTGCAGTCTTTTTTGGGTCAAATCAATTTTGTCAGGAAATTCATTTCTGACTTTGCACAGAAAGTAAGGCCTATATCTGAGTTACTCAAGAAGAATGTTGAGTTTAAGTGGACTGAAGTCAGGAAATAATCTTTTGATATTATCAAGTAGTCCATTGCAATAGCCCCAATACTGGTAAATCTAGATTTTAGTAAATATTTTATCCTTTATGCTTATGGAGTTGAAGAAAGTTATGCCTCAGTGCTTACTCAAAAATATGATCAAGGTGAAGAGCATCCTATATTCTTTTGGAGCCAGACACTCCATGACTACCAGGTCAAATACAAATTTATTGAAAGATAAGTATTTTTTGTGATGAAGTCACTGAAGAAGTTCAGGTAGTACTTGGTACAAAGTAAGACCCTGGTATATGTTGTTCATCCAGATGTAAGAAGTTTTATCCTTCAGGGTGAACTAGGAGATAAAAGAGTTGGTTGGATTACCAAAATCCAAGAGTATGATGTAGAGATACATCCCACCAAGTTGGTGAGAGGTAGAGCCCTATGCCAAGGTCTAACAGAGGCTACAACATTAGCAGAAGTGACAACTTGCCAGATAGCAGAAGAGGATCAGGTTGAAGGAGTACAGACAGTAGACTCTGATTGGGTTGATCAGATGATCAAATATTTCCAAACTGGAGTATGCCCTCAAAATATAAATGCATCCCAAAGGAGGAGATACAGGCTTCATGATTTGAAATATGTATTACTACCAGAAGGCTTGTACAAAAGAAACTTGGATGGAGTTCTTCTAAAGTGCTTAAAATATGATCAACAAAAGAGGGTCATTGAAGAGTTCCATGGAGGACCAGCTGGTGGACATAGCTCAGGTAGAGTTACAACTTTGAAAATCATAAGAGCAGGCTATTATTGGCCTACTATATTTGTTGATACTTTCAGGGCTACTAGGGCCTATGAAAAATGTCAGAGATATGTTGGAAGGACAAGGAATGCTTCATTCCCCCTCAAGCCGATACAGGTTGAAGAGCCTTTTCAACAATGGGGGTTGGACTTCATAGGGGTCATCAACCCTAATTCCTCAATAGAGCATAAGTTTATCCTAACTACCATAGATTATCTTACCAGATGGGTAGAGGCTATTCCTACTAAGAAATCAGATCAGGAAGTTGTGATCAATTTTATGGAAAATTTGATTTCAAGGTTTGGAGTTCCAGAAGCCTTAGTGAGTGACAATGGCCCAACTTTCATAGGAGCCAAGTATATTGAGTTTTCTAGAAAGTATGACATCACTCTTAAGAATACTTCAAACTATTACCCTCAAGGGAATGGACTTGCTGAATCTACTAATAAGAACCTATTGAGGATTCTGAGGAGATCACTTGAAGGTAACAAGAGAAGTTGGCACCTGTTACTGGACCAAGCTTTGTGGGTAGACAGGATTACTATAAAAAAGTCCATTAAAACTTCTCCTTATGCTCTGGTGTATGGCAAAGAGGTAGTGTTACCTATCCATTTGGAAATTCCAGCACTTAAGCTTGTCAATACAGAGGAAGAGTCAGAGGAAAATCTGGTAAAGACCAGGTTGACCCACTTACTACAACTTGAAGAGAATAGAGCTCAGGCATATGAAAATTTTCAAAAGCATTCCTCAGATATCAAGGCATGGTTTGATAAGAAGGCCAGATTCAAAAAATTCTAGGTTGGAGATGCAGTTCTCAGGTGGAATGTTGATAGAGCAAAACCAGGCAAGCATGAAAATTTTGATTCTTTTTGGGATGGCCCTTTCAAAATAGTAGAGGCCAAGGAGTCCAATGTGTTTCAGCTGGAAGATCCAGAAGGGAACATACAACCGATTCCAGTAAATGGTTTTCATCTCAAGCTCTACTATGTTTGAAATATGAGCTCATTGTAACATATGTATATACCTTGTATTATATTTCCCTTTCTTTCTACACTTTGTATTTAGTTTCTTTCTACACTTTGTACAAGCTCATTGAAAAATATTTGCAAAAAAATGGCTAAGTGTTGACAAAGAATTCAACGAGGTTCCATTCCACACTCAAATACATGTAAAGTCTAGCGGAACGGTGAGCGCTTCTAAATCCGCACCAAAATGCACTAAAGTTCTAGTAGAATGGTGCAAGTGTTATTTTTCGCATGATGAAAAGAGCCAAGTATCAAAAGAAGTGAAGGCATCTCCAATCCAGGGATTTTTGAAGCTAAAGCATAGCGGAATGGAACCAAGGTGATAATCCATGCATGAAATATGTTAAGTGTCAGTAGAATCAAAGATATCTTCAATCCATCATTTTCAATAACTAAGGTGGAGCAAAGTAGTGATTTCATGACCATGCCACATGGAGAGGAAAGGAAAAATCCTGCATTCAATGCTAACGAACCCATGCTCGAACCAAAGAGTAGCCGAAGAGACGTAGTGAGGTGGCAGTGCAGTTTGAATTTTTGACCAATGAAAATTTAGAATACCACCATTGAGCCATCGAAAGGAATGAGTGGGAGTTGGAAAGTGTGCCAATGGGTAGATTGCGTAGTAGCCACATTAATGGTGGAAGATATGCATGCACCAAGAAATAAAAGAATCAAAAGGCATGAGCAATGTTCATTTTAGTGGCAAATCACATTCATAGAGCAGAAGAGAGTGAGACAATACTCAGAAGCTTTCACTGTGAATTCCAGAGAGAACATAGTATTATTGCTATCAAGATGGCTCCAAAGAAAGTGCTCATGAAAGCACAGAAGATAGGAGTAGAATTGCAAGCTCATGTGCATCAAACCAGATGAATTGCAGACACAATAATGACAAGAGTAAGGAGGACCCTTCTAAGGACAAGTTTTGAATTCAGATACTTCAGGGGAAAGCCAATGCGATGACAAGGTACTATAGCTATAAAATATTTCTTGTTCTCCTATATCTATGATTCTGCACATCATTACCCCGAGTTAGTCTCTGCTATGATCCAGTTCTATGATTCTAAAAATAGAATGATAAAAACCTCTGAAGGCATTCCCCTATTCTCAATTACCAAAGAATTTTGCCATGAATTATTCATCGTAGGAGTAGGTCCACCTTCAGAACCCAAACCATTTGACATAGCAGAGCAAGCAAGGGCTTATACCACATTGGTAACATCAGAAAAGAAGGGAGCTATAGAAAAATGGCTTCATCTCAATTTCAAAAGAATAAGAGAGGAAGATGAAATGCCTGAAGTTCCTATTCATATTGATGAATTTGCAAACCCCGAACTATTCTCTATGTTGGCCTGTATGGAGGGTTTAGATTCTGACAGAATGGTGCATGGCTGGAAAATTGCCATAGCCTACTGTATTTCAAATGAAATAATGTATGAGGAAGGTGCAGAGGAAAAAGGGACTAGGGTTATCTATTTTGACTGGCCAACCTTTCTTGCTCAAAGGATACATGAACAATTGGTAAGAATGAAAAGGGGCTCTGATGCTCCTAGTTTTAGGTATTGCTCAAGTCTGGTATGGATGTTTTATGCTGCCATTAAGGACAAGATGCCTTGGATTCTGGTTAAGGATAAAACCAATGATGGGGAACCCTTGTCGATTTATTATTGGACAAGTCATTTGAGAAGTAGTGAGTCTTTTTATAGATTCAATTTGGAATTCCTTGGACCTACTTTGAAAATAATGTATGGAGAGTGCCCTAGATTGCCACCCTTGGCTAAGAAAATTTTGAGAGCAGAGGGTGCCAAAGAAGGAGATTGGTATTTTTTAACTGAGGGCACAATAATCAGACTATATGGTTTCATGGGTAAACCTTTTCTCCTACCCCATTTTGTTACAGAGAGGCTCTTTGCCTTGGAATATTTGAGGTAGGCAGAGTACATTGATTTGAATTATGGTTCAGGAAGGAAAAGAAAATCTTTGCTAACCTACCACACTATGGAGGATATTACTATCACAAAGAAGGGGTAGAGTGAGCAAATTGACCAATACCTTGATAGGTTAGGTCTATTTTACATTCCCCAAAGGTGGAGTTATGACCCTGATGGTATTTTCACTACAAGAAATGTAGCCCTAAATGGAGAAAAAGCTTACAAATTTGAAAAGAGGCCTAGGGCTCATTTCGAACAAGGTAGAAATAATGATGAGACCGCTCTTTTGGAGTGGAATGTGTCAAAAATGGGTCAACTACCTCCATGGTTGGATTTCTATGAACAAATTATGGATTATGATCTAGACAAAAAGAAAAGTCATCGGCTGACAGAAGCCACCATGCATGATATTGAAGAGAAAACCACAAAGAAAAAGGACCCTCAACCTGATGAGGATGTTGTTGAAGAGGTAGAAGAAGGAGAACAATGGAATGTAGCAAAAATATCAGATTGGTGGAGAATGAGAATCAAAATTGGAAAACCTAAGTCCAAGTTTGGCATGAATATTGATAAAGAGTTTTCTAAGAAATATGATGAAAATATCAGAACCTGGAAGCAGAAGGACATCAGAAACATAGTGTTAATAGTTAAAAAGTCCCAAGCTAGTTCTGAATCTCTCTCTCCACCCACAGATCAAGAAGCTCTAGTAGAAGAGTAGGAAACTCCTGTAACAGTAGCTGAGGTCTTGAAAACGTTTCATCCTACCACTGAACAAGTGGAGAAGTTTCCTAAGGGAGCACAACTTTTGAGCAAAATGCAATATTCAAGTGAAAAAGTTGTCAGTACTCCAGTCATCGAAGTAGTGTCTAGGCCTAAATGCTTAGCTCTGGGGGGACAACCTCTAGACATAGATATTGACTAGAGATAGAAGGATGAGAGTTTTAGGTTCAACCCCCTTTCTTTCACCACTGCAACATCAGTAGAATTGCATCCCATTTCTGAGCAAGTCTTGCTTACCAGAGTAGTACAAGGAGATGTATCAGAGGAAGATTCAGAGAGTGAGATGGCTTCCTTTCAATTGATTCATAGAAGAGCTAAAAGAGCTCCAGAAAGAAGGGAAAGAGAGGTTGCAAAGAAACAAATATTGGATATGGAGGAGATTGCTAAAGAGGTAGTTATTTCAGCTACAGAAGAATTGACTCATCAAGAGCAGCAATAGGATATAGAGGTAGAACAAGAACACCCTACATCTGTAGGTGAAGGTATGGTTTCTAATCCCTCTTCTCCTCTTCATCCTCCTAAATCCCCAAGGAAGTCTCCCTCCCTTTCTGGTCAAGAAAATGTGACAAAGGTACCTTCTCCCTCTCACGGTCCACCCCATGTTTCATTGGTCATCACTGAAGTACAAGTCACCCCTTCTCCCTCAAAGTCACCCCAAATCCCTCTTTCATCATCTGAGGTTCCCACTTCATCATCTCCCATCACTTCATCTTCACTATTACCACCACCCCCATCAAAGGGACAAATTTTTCCAAGTACCCCCATGCATCCAGTTGTTAGTCTTGCATCAATTCCTATGAGTTTACCAATAGCAACCACAACAGTAGTTATAGAGTCCATTGTTGTTACAGAGACTGTTGTAATTACTTCCACACCACCATTGTCAGCGGTTGAGTCCACCCTTACATTTCTAGTATCTTCATCTCCCCTGGCTGCTAGTTTTTCAAGTCATGTATCTTTTCCAAAGGAGCAGGTAGCCACCCAAAAAATAAATGATTTCTGGGTAGAGAAGCTTTCTAAGCCTTCCAACAGGATGGTTATCAGAAGAAGAAGCATGTATGTTGATCCAGTTTCTAGGTAGAGGATATCTAGATCTATGACTCCACTTGTAAGTAAACCTAAAACTGAAATGACTATCCAAGATTATCGAGTGGAGGAGGTCACAGAAGATATTGAGAAGCTTCCTGAAGAAGATGAGTTGATTATAGCCAGAGCCCACTTAGACACCTTCTATGTGAAGAATGATATATTCAGAGAGAAGGTGAGAAAACTAGAGAAACAGATTGAAAAGCTTCAGAGGACTCTAAGCAATCAAAAGGAAGTAGAAAAGGCTTTGAAAAAAGAGGCCAAGGGCTGGTAGGAAAAGTACCAAGAAGCCAATAGGCTCAAAGATCAACTAGGAGAGCAAAAGAAGTTGAATGAAGAACAAGCAGAAGAAATTCAAAGTTTGAAACAACAACTTCAACTTGAGAAAGCTAAGTCTTCTAGATTTTCTAAAGCCAGATTAAAGAAGATTAGAAAAGAATTGCTCTTCGAGGTCCAAGAGAAATGTTCAGGGCTTCAACTTATGATTGACTACCTAGATGATGCCAGCCACTTACTCCCCAATGTTCAGAAATATTTAGATCAAATCACTAGAGAGTTGCAGCCTATGGTGATTCTAGAAGAATAGATGTACAGGTTGGTTGATAGTAGACTCAATGATTTTGCTAAACCAATTCCCAATAAAGAATGGAATCTCTCTAGAGTTGCTACTAGAACCATGGTCAAGAAGCACAGGGCACTTCAAAAAGCTTGGCTGTTGTTTGATAGGATTGAGGGAATGATTAAAGGATGTTGTTGATGTAAACAAAGAAATGATTCAAGTTGGCTTCAAAGGCCTATGGATGGAGGATCACAACTTGCTATCTATGGAAGAGATCCAGAAGAGCATTGATGAAAATCTATTGGATGAATCTGGAATTGATTCTCTTGAAGAGCCACTACACCAAGAGCAAGCTGCCCAACTAATTGTTGATTTTACCAGATTAAGAGATCTCATGGAAGATCTAGTGAACAGAGGGAACGTTGCTAATTATGAGGATATTGGAGAATTACAATATATTTACAAGCAGCTCAAAGAAACATCAAACCCCTCTAGAGCAGCCTGGAAATAGGCTTTACAAACTTTAAAATTGATGATTCAGTTGTTTGGTGATGATTCTGGAGGAAGGAATAAAAAACAACCTTCTCTAGAAGAAGAAAAAAGAAGAAGAAGAAGAAGAGAATGAAGAGGAGGCCAAGGAAGAGGCCCACGAAGAAGAAGAGCAGGATGGAACTATCATAGGCCCGAAAGGGGCCCACACTTAGTTCATTTTTGTTTTTGTACATATGCACAAGTTTTGCATTTTTATTTTTTGCTCTAACAATTGTCAGAAATAAACAATAAAGGCATGAAGCCTAGAGAGGCACAGAGAGCAATAGATTTTGTGTGAAGGTATTTTTGCAATAAGGCCTTATAAGAGGAGAGGAGTTATACCTGATTTTTGAAGACAATGGCAACAAGCCTATATTTTTGGCATAGTCTCCATATAAGCGGATAAGTTCTGATGTTTTTGGCATGATCTCCATATGAACCTTTACTCTCTAAATAGACTGTTAGATTTTTTAGAGGGTAGTGTTTATATGGAAGTTATTCTTTAAAAGCATATTTTTGAAGATGAGCATTTTTTGACTCCTAAGGCCCAATGGATAAGACTTTGAGTTCTATGGCTTTGCAAGAAAATCCACCCGGGAGGTGCTAGAATGTAGGCCCAAAATGGCCACATACTTAGGAAAATTTTGAAAATTTTTCCTAAGGCATGAAGATCTCATTCCACACACTTTGCAGTGTATTTTGGAGCGGATCCGCAACAAAGGCCACAAATCCGCCCAACACTTGGTGAATTTTCGCACTTGGAGCAATTCCGCATAATTTCTTATGTCTTTGGCTCTAGACTGGTGACTTTCCTTGAATCCATAAAATTTTTTGAAGAAGGATGACATCAGCATAAAATAAGTGCGGATTGGTGACCGCTTCATATTCTTTGATATCTTTTGAGCGACTAAGTGTTGGAGGGCCCAATTTCAGAGAGCGCATAGAACATTTTTGCCCGAAATGGTGACAGAAGGTGGAGTGCTACGTACAAGCGATGTGGATTCGTGACGAAGGTATTTTTGACTAACTTTCTTCCAGAATGGCGACAAGCAACATTTACTCTAAATCCAACACGGAATGGAGGAAGAGTCCCTTTACATTGCATTGGGTCCGAAATGGTGTTCACAGGCCAATGCACTTGCTTGGGTCCGGAATGGAATCCATGAAGTTTTGAAGGAGATATGATGTCATCAACCTTTTTTGTGTGGATTGGCGAATGCTTCATCGCCAAAGAAGAAAAATGAAGGATAGGGAGCGAATTTCATCCCGCTTCACTTTCAAGGCATTTTAGTGTCGAATTGGCATTCTACAAGTTTTGAAGCATGAAAGGTGATGTCATCAATTTTTTAAAGTGGAATGGCACTGTGTTCTCCCCCACCATTATATCAAGCTTATGTCAGATTAAATCGTAGCCATACGATGGGGGAGATCGATGGTGGAGACTTTGTTGAGAATTTTAAAGCATATAAAATGTAACACCCCAAAATCCAAACCTGGTTGAGGGATGTCACTATAACTTTTTTTTAAATTAATTAACAATTACAAAGTTAATCTACTTTAGAACAAGAAAAGAATAACATGAACTAAAACATCCAACCAAATAAACATAAGAATCCATCAACAAAGATACATTAAATCAAATACAAGGAAAGAACCAATATCCATGACACATTCATATACCCTAGGGAAAACCCTTATGGGAAAACCCAACCTTAAATATGTTCCATTTTATTGCATAAATTTGGTCTTTTACAAATACAAGGACCAATAGTCCTTTGCTCCCAAAAGTATCCAATACAATGCGTAGAACACATAGTTCATACGACTTAACCGTGGGTAGTTCAATTAATCCACATAATACATTGATTAACTAAAGTTCCCACATTTTAATTAATCCAATAATCCATTACCATTACCAATTTAACCAAAGTTCCTTACCTATAGCTAATTCAATAATCAACTTCATTTACCAACTAACTAAAGTCCCATACCTTTAGCTAATTCAATCATCCATTTTCTATTTCTCCTTTACTAAATTACCTAAAGTATCATACCTTTAGATAATTTAATAATCCATTTTTCATTTCTCCTTTACTAAATTACCTAAAGTCCCATACCTTTAGATAATTTAATAATCCATTTTTCATTTTTTCTTTACTAAATTACCTAAAGTCCCATACCTTTAGATAATTTAATAATCCATTTTCTATTTCTCCTTTACTAAATTACCTAAATTCCCATACCTTTAGATAATTTAATAATCCATTTTCCATTTCTCATTTACTAAATTACCTAAAGTCCCATACCTTTAGATAATTTAATAATCCATTTTCCATTTCTCCTTTACTAAATTACCTAAATTCCCATACCTAAGTTAATTTAATAATCCATTGTTATATGCTAAACCACTATAACATCTATACTTCCCAATATAGACCATGTTACTTCCATTTTAACATAATCTATAAGTATTCAATATAACTATGTTATTCACCTAACAACATAACTATTAAAATACAACTATGTTATCTACCTCATAACATAATCCAATTCAATTGGAACTAAAAGAGAATAACTATGTTATCCTAGAAAAGGTAAAAACCAGGGGAGGAAGCAGTGGAGGAAGTGGAGGAAGCAGAGGATTGGGAGAGATGAGGAGCGATGGAGGAAGCGGAGGAGGAGCAAAAATGGCAGGCAAGAATTTTGATCCAATGGAAGGAGAAGATCCAGAGGTAGGGCAGAATGTTGTAGCTAGAAAGGAAAAGGATTCCCTGTCAGCTCAATTTGAAAAGGCTAAAGGTATAGATCCTCCAGATAAACCCTTAGACAAAGGGTTCCATTAGGGTTCAGGAGCTGGCAACAAGGGCCCAACCTTTTTGGATATACTAAAAGGGAAAAATAAGGATCCAGTAAGTGAACTAACGCCCCTAATACCAAAGAATAACAGGTTAACTATGCCAGTGGAGATTATGGAAAGATTCTTGGATATGGAGGCATCATCCTTAGTTGGCAAGTTTTTGGGAGGAAGGCCAAACATTGAGACTATTCGCTCATGGGCCGCAAAAAAGTGGAAAACTTCAGGAAGCTTAGAAATCGTAGCCATGTCAAGAGGTTTTTTTATGATAAGACTCAACAACAAAGATGATGCAGAGTGCATCTTGACAGAAGGACCCTGGTTTCTAGGAAGGCATAGCCTCTTTCTGAGGAAATGGGGAGGATTTCAACCCTGAGAAGCAGAACATTAATATAGCACCCATTTGGGTCTGCTTACCAAACCTCCCAGCCCAATTTTTTAATGATTACTGGCTTAGTGGCATAGCAAAGATGATAGGAGAGCTCGTGGCAATAGACCATTCAACCCGGGTAAGGACTAGACTAATGCATGCCAGGATCTGTGTAAATGTAAACTTGGATTCTGATCTACCTTCTCAGGTGGAACTAGCATATGGAGAGTTTTTAAGGATTCATCCTATGGAGTATGAGAACAAGCTAGCATTTTTTAGCATGTGCAAAACCCAGGACCACCTTCAAGCTTAATGTCTGACAATAACTACAAAAAAGGAAGCCACGAGCGAAGGTTTTCTAGGGAAAGCTAATGGGAGAGGGATCCCAAAGTTTTAAGGACCGTGCCTTAACTTGGAAGGATACAGACAAGTTAAGAATAACCAGGCTGACCAAGCCAACACAAAACTGGCAAACATCTAGGAGAAAGGAAAGCAACATAATGAGGGAGACAAAAATCATAAGGTATGTAATAAAGATCCTAGCTTGAACATGTTTGATATCCTAGCAAATCTAGAAGTTGAAAAAGAAAATAGTAAGGATGATACCATCAATGTCAAGTTTCCTAAAACCCTAGACTCCCCATCCAAATCAAGATCATCCATAGCTATGAAAAAAAGCCCCAAAAGCTATGCTCAAAATGAAGAAAAATTGCCAGGTCATTTCAGTTTAAACATGGAAAAAATAGAGTCAAGAGTCGAAGTTGTGGAAAAAAGAGCCAGGAATGTAACTCCTAATCCGGTAGTGGAGCAAATTATCCCTTATCAGATGAGCCCAACGGTAAAATGTTCCTTTAAGGAAAGCCCCCTGTTTAGGAACCAGATAGGAGAGGTGAACCAAAACAAGGCTGGGGATGAAGAGGGAATTGAAAACCCCAAAATGAGGAAGAAGGTTCAAGCCCTAGACTATCATAGTATATGCCCCCTCATTTCAGTCCAAAACTGACTAGAAGTACTACCAAGCCTCTGATAGATTATGGAAGTGAAAGAAAGAAAGGGAGAATATCTACAACATAGCATTATAGAATGAGAATCACTGAAGAAATTGCAAACGGAAAGCAAATAACATTGTTATAGCAAGCTATTCCTGGCCAGGATAATAGCAAAATTGACAAACCCCCTTTGGATCAGGGAAGGGGGCAAGGAAAAAATATCAAATAGTCTAAATGAAGGTTCTCTCATGGAATGTGAGAGGCCTAAACGGCCCACCAAAACAAAGGATGGTGAAGTCTATAAGGAAGGATTGGAATCCTACTATCATTTTTCTTCAAGAAACCAAAACAGATGCGGCATAATCAGCACTTATAGCTAGAAGGATTTGGAAGCAAGGGGAAGTGGCCTTTCAACAGGCGAGAGGAGCATCCGGGGGCCTCATGATCTTATGGGATCCTATTAAAATAGAAGGAAGTATTATTCATGCAAATGAAAGAGTCTTAAGTGTATTATTTCATGATTTTGATACTAATAAGAATTGGATTATGTCAAATGTTTATGCCCCACCTCTGTCCAAGGGTGGTTTGAACTGTGGGAGTTTTTAGGGCATTTGAGCCAAGATTTTAAAGGCATTCCTTGGGTGATTGGGGGAGATTTCAATACCCCCCTTTACCCATATGATAAGAAGGGAGGATCTGGGTTACCCTCAAGGAGCATGGAGGACTTCAATGAATTCATTAACACAAATGAATTGATGGATGTAAGACTAAAAGGAGCCAAATTTACATGGAGTAACAAGAGGATAGGAAGTCAACTGATTCAAGAAAGGTTGGACAAGTTTTTTTATCCAAGGAAGGTACAACAATGTTTGGTGATTCAACATTACAAGCCCTTCCTAAATGCACTTCATACCATAATCTTATTCTATGGGAGGCATTTTAGGCTAACTCCTTTAAAAAGCCATTCATATTTCTGTCAATGTGGATTAAACATCTAGAATTCAAGAAACGAATAGAGGAATGGTGGCAGCAGCCTATCCAGGGAAGTGCTTCCTTCAAACTATCTCAAAAACTTAAGATGGTGAAAAATAACCTTAGAATATGGAATAAAGAAGTCTTTGGAAATATTTTTGAGAATAAGAGAGTAGTGGGGGAAAAATTGAGAATAATAGAAAGCAAAATCCAAAATGGAACCTATTATGAGGCGACAAGGACTGAAGAGAAGGAAACCCTTTGTGAGTTTTATAATATTTTAGCTTGTGAAGAGATGTATTGGAGGCAGAAATCAAGGGCATTATGGCTAAAGGAAGGAGACTCTAATTCAAAAATTTTCCATGTTACCACATTGAGCAATAGAAGCAACAATAATATTAGAAATTTAACTAAGGTGGATGGATCCTCAACTCAAAACATTCAGGAGATCAGGGACGAGGCTGTTAATTTTTTTAGTTCATTATTGGGTGAAGAATGGGCCTGTAATGCCCAAGCAAAGGACTCTCTCCTTCAATTCATTCCACAAATCATTGATGAAACAATTAACGAGTATCTTGCAACAGCTTTTTCAAATGAAGAGATCAAGGAGACTTTTTTTAACATGGATCCTGACAAAGCTCCTAGGCCGGATGGGTTTTCACCGTGGTTTTTCCAAGTTTGTTGGGATATTGTTGGAGCAGAAGTTATTACTGCAATCAAGGAGTTCCAAAGTTCAAATCATATTCCAAGGGGTTTCAATTCAAATTTCATTGCTTTGATCCCTAAAGGCCCCAACCCCAAGACTATGGCTGACTTTAGGTCGGTTAGCCTATGTAATATATCCTATAAAATTTTGTCTAAAGTTTTAGCCAACCGTTTGAAGAAAGTTCTACCAGTTATCATTGATCCAAGTCAAGGAAGTTCTGTACAAGGAAGATCAATCTTAGTTGGAGTTATTACTATTCATGAGGCTATTCATACAGCCACTCAAACCAAAAAATCAGTCATGGCTTTAAAGTTATACATGAACAAAGCTTATGACAGGATAAATTGGGAATTCCTAGAGGCAGTTTTATTAAAATTTAGCTTCAACATGAAATGGGTCAAGTTAATAAGAGAGTGTATTTCTAAGCCTTGTTTTTTAGTTTTGGTTAATGGGTCTACTGCAGGTTTTTTTCAAAGCAAATGTGGTCTAAAACAAGGAGATCCCATAAGTCCTATGTTGTTCATCATTGTAGCTGAGGCCTTGGGAAGAACCATTAAGGCAAGCAGTGGTAGCTGGACTCATTTCAGGTATTAAGGCCATGTCACTAACTACCCCAATGACACATCAGCAATTTTTTGATGATACATTGCTACTGACTTTGGCTTCTGTGGTTGAGGCAAGAAGGATTAAAAATATTCTCATAATGTATGAAGAAGCGATTGGATAGAAAGTTAATTTTGATAAGAGCAAACTTTATTTCATCAATATCCCCATTCCTAGGCAAAATAGCATAGCAAGGATCATGGAATGTTAGATTGCATCCCTTCCCACCTCCTATTTAGGTCTTCCCCTGTTTACGGGGAAACTTGAAGGATCAATGTGGAACATAGTTCTAGAGAGGATCCAAAAAATCTAGCAGGTTGGAAAGGACATCTGTTATCTCAAGCAAGCAAATCAGTTTTAACTATGGCTTCACTTCAAAGTATACCCATTTACTTCCTATCAGTATTTAGAGCTCCCAACAAGGTGTATCACAAAATTGAGCAGCTTCAAAAAAAATTTCTTTGGTCAGGAACTGAGGATAAGAAAAGGATCCATTTAGTAGTTTGGAACAAGGTTTGCAAACGTAAAGTTGATGGGGGGTTAGGATTGAGGAGAGTTGTTCATCTCAATATAGCTCTGTTAGCCAAACAAGCACGACGATTATTGACTAAGGTCGATAATGAATGGACTGCCATAGTTAGGAGGAAATACCTCCAAGGTGTGAACTTCCTTAATGACAACTTAGCAAGTAGGGGTCTGCTTTTTGGAAGGCAATCCTCATGAGCAAGGATTTTGTCAAGAAAGGTCTTAGATGGATTCTAGGAAATGGGCAAATAATAGAATTTTGGAAGGATCGATGGGTGAGAGCTGAGGAGTTATCCCAGAATCCTCGTTTGGCTAGGATTCAAGAGCATATGGAGCAGCATATTGGGAAGAAGGTTGCAAATTATATGTGGTAGGATATAAATATCAACAGGTGGAAACACATCAGAGTACAAGGTTTTGAAGTGGAGTCTGAAGAGCTTTATAACATTTTAACTCAGCAAATTATTCCCTCTGGAGAGGATGAAGATCACATTGTTTGGGCTAAGACTGAAAGTGGTGACTTCACAGTTAAGTCTGCCTATAATTTGCTTCTCAATGTGGAAGGTCAACAATTTCAACCGAGTTTGGTTTGGATCAAAGGCTTAATTCCTAAAATATCCTTTTTTTCATGGCTGGTGATTCAAGGAAAAATCCTCACTATGGACAATATGTTATCCAAAGGTATGGTTATTGCTAACTATTGCTACATGTGCAGGGTAGGATGGGATACAACCAACACTTGTTTCTAGAGTGTTCGGTAGCGAAGTCCATCCTGGATGAACTTTTCCAAGCCTTTAGGATCTCATGGGTTAAGCTTGCTCTTATATCTGAAGTGTTCCATCAATGGCCTCAACCCTTTGTTAGCCTAAAACTTAAGTACCTATGGAAAATCTGTTGGCATCATTTTCTCTGCCAGATTTGGCTAGAAAGGAACCATAGAGCCTTTAAGGATACCATTCACAACCCAAAAACCATCCTCAATAGGATTATTGTCTTTGCAAAAGAAAACCTTAGCACCTTAGTGGATGAGAACCACTCAATTCTTCCCCAAGAAAAAAAATTAGCTCAGGCCTTAGGTATTTAGGACAAAACTTCCATTCCTTTGCCCAATCCTAGAAATGGGATTTCTTGGGACCCACCCCCCAAGGTTGGTTTAAACTAAATTTTGATGGTGCAGCCAAGGAGAACCCGGGAAGAGCTGGAGCTAGAGGAATAATTAGGGATCATCAAGGAAATTTGGTCAAGGCCTTCACTGAACCATTGGTAATTAGAACTAATATCGAAGCAGAAGCTAGAGCCCTTTGGAGAGGGTTGCAAGTAGCCCAAGCAACTCAAGGTAACTTGATGATTGAAGGTGATTCTATGAACATCATCAACCTGTTAACCAATGGAAAAAAATATCCATGGAGAATCAAGGGAGTCATCCATGAAGTGAGGATCCTTTTTGTGGCAAGACAGAATAGGAGGGCTCATCACGTGTACCGTGAGGCCAATAGGTCAACTAAAAAATTAGCCAACATAGGTGTTGATGTTGGTAGTTTGGTGACATGGACACAAGGTGTGCCACGTGAAGTGGAAAACATTATTAGTCATGAAAAGAAACCTACCCGTTAAGGATAAATATGAATGGGTGTTCTTTCCCCATGGAGCTGGTAATAACTATGGGGTTTTCCTCTAAATCATACCAAATTGGAAATTAAGGTAACAGGGTGTAAGCCTTGGAAGATTTCGACAGAGAATAGGAAATGGGCAAGCAACAGGTTTCACAAGTGCAAAGTTCCAAACTTTAATTCCTATCAATGTAAGTAATGTTTACAGTTATGTTTAAGTATGGGTGTGCTTTGTTAGTAAGGTGTTATAGGGGATTGAACACAATTTCTGGTAAGAAAGTTTCAAGGATGACTAGGATCTACAATATCAGCAGAATATTGGATATTGTAATAGGTTTTGGGTTAACCTACAAAACCCGATAATTAATGAAGACTTTTATTTACCAAAAAAAATAACATAATCCAATTAATTGTAAACTATGTTATTCACTTAACAACATAATCTGACTAATGAAATCTATGTCTCTTTCAACATAAATTTATCCATCTAATCTATATCTCTTTCAATATAAATTAACTACTCTTAAACTATATCTCTTCCAATATAATTTAACCATTAACTACATTCTATGTTAAACCATTATAACATAATCATAGTTTCCTCTTTATTACAATCTATGTTAACACTATAACATAATCATAATTCCTTTAATTACAATCTATGTTATCACCTTTAACATAATCATAAGTCCTCTAATTACAAGCTATGTTATCACTATAACATAACCATAATTCCTCTAATTACAGTCTATGTTAACACCTTTAATATAATCATAATTCCTCTAAACATAGCATAAAGCTCTCAACATTAATCTATGCTTAACTCCCTTTAAATCATAGCATAAAGATTTTAATATTAATCTATTTTTAACTCCCTTTAAATCATACCATAAAGCTTTCAACATTATTCTATATTTAACTCCCTTTAAATCATAGCATAAAGCTTTCAACATTAATCTATGTTTAACTCCCTTTAAAGCTTAACCAATGCTATTTCCTCTAGCATAATATTTAAAACATAAATATTCCTTTTAAGCTTAACCAATGCTATTTCCTCTAGCATAATATTTAAAAAGTAAATATTATTTTTAAGCTTAACCAATGCTATTTCCTCTAGCATAATATTTAAAACGTAAATATTATTTTTAAGCTTAACCAATGCTATTTCCTCTAGCATAATATTTAAAATGTAAATATTCCTTTTAAGCTTAACCAATGCTATTTCCTCTAGCATAATATTTAAAACATAAATATTCCTTTTAAGCTTAACCAATGCTATTTCCTCTAGCATAATATTTAAAACGTAAATATTCCTTTTAAGCTTAACCAATGCTATTTCCTCTAGCATAATATTTAAAACCTAAATATTCCTTTTAAGCTTAACCAATGCTATTTCCTCTAGCATAATATTTAAAACGTAAATATTCCTTTTAAGCTTAACCAATGCTATTTCCTCTAGCATAATATTTAAAACATAAATATTCCTTTTAAGCTTAACCAATGCTCTTTCCTCTAGCATAATATTTAAAACATAAATATTCCTTTTAATCTTAACCAATGCTATTTCCTCTAGCATAATATTTAAAACATAAATATTCCTTTTAAGCTTAACCAATTCTATTTCCTCTAGCATAATATTTAAAACATAAATATTCCTTTTAAGCTTAACCAATGCTATTTCCTCTAGCATAATATTTAAAACATAAATATTCCTTTTAAGCTTAACCAATTCTATTTCCTCTAGCATAATATTTAAAACATAATATTATTGTTGAAGAATTAAAATCACACCACTTTTAATATTTAAACAAATAATTCATTCATTTCTTAAATCAAAGCCCCATAACTTCAATCTAAGGAACAAATCCACATCTCTTTTAATTTTAAAAGCCCTAAGATAATCATCAAAAATCAAAGGTTTCCTTTTAAATTAAAACCATAAGATAATTATTAAAATCAAAGGTTTTCCTATTTAATCAAATGCCCTTTAATAATCATTAAAATCAAAGGTTTCCTATTTAATCAAACACCCTTTAATAATAATTAAAGTCAAAGGTTTCCTATTTTATCAAATGCCCTTTAATAATAATTAAAATCAAAGGTTTCCTATTTTATCACATGCCTTTTAATGATCATTAAAATAAAAGGTTTACTATTTAATCACATGCCCTTTAATGATCATTAAAATCAAAGGTTTCCTATTTAATCAAATGCCCTTTAATGATCATTAAAATCAAAGGTTTCCTATTTAATCAAATGCCCTTTAATGATCATTAAAATCAAAGGTTTCGTATTTAATCAAATACCCTTTAATATCATTAAAATCAAAGGTTTCCTATTTAATCACATGCTCTTTAATAATAATTAAAATCAAAGGTTTCCTATTTAATCAAATGCACTTTAATGATCATTAAAATCAAAGGTTTCCTATTTAATCAAATGCCCTTTAATAATCATTCAAATCAAAGGTTTCCTATTTAATCAAATGATCTTTAATAATCATTAAAATCAAAGGTTTCCTATTTAATTAAATGCCCTTTAATAATCATTAAAATCAAAGGTTTCCTATTTTATCAAATGCCCTTTAATAATCATTAAAATCAAAGGTTTCCTATTTAATAAAATACCTTTTAATAATCATTAAAAGCAAAGGTTTCCTATTTAATCAAATGCCCTTTAATAATAATTAAAATCAAAGGTTTCCTATTTAATAGAATACCCTTTAATAATCATTAAAATCAAAGGTTTCCTATTTAATCAAATGCCCTTTAATAATCATTAAAATCAAAGGTTTCCTATTTAATTAAATACCCTTCTTCCAAAGCACGGTGGTTTCCACAGATGACACTCCCAAACACAACATCCCTTCTTCCTTGTACATAGAGGTCTAACTCACAACTTTGAAACACTTAACAAAGTCTCTAAGCATACCTAGGTGGTTCCCTAAAAGCACATCACCTGAGCTTACACAAGCATCTCTTAAAACACATAGTGTTTAACTTGGATAGACACTCTCCTAAACACACACACAATGCTTAGCCTGGATAGAAACTCTCCCAAACACACACTGCATCTAGCTTGGACAAACGCTCTCCCAAACACACACCCATAATTTTTATCTTGGATAGGTGCTCTCTAAAAGCGTAAACACCGCCCAACTTAGGAAAAATGCTCTCCCAAACACACACACAATATTTAGCTTGGACAAACGCTCTTCCAAACACACACCCAACGCTTAGCTTGGATAGACACTCTCCCAAACACACACCCACAACGTTTAGCTTGGATATATGCTCTCCCAAACACACACACAATGTTAGCTTGGATAGATGCTCTCTAAAAACATAAACACCACCCAACTTAGGACAAACACTCTCCCAAACACACACACACAATGTTAGCTTGGACATACGCTCTCCCAAACACACACTACGTCTAGCTTGGATAGATGCTCTCCCAAACACACACTACGTCTAGCTTGGATAGATGCTCTCCCAAACACACACCCGATGCTTAGCTTTCAACCAAACAATTTATGGTTTCTAAAAAATATCAATAGGGTAGAAACGTAGAGCTTTCAACCAAGCAATTTATGGTTTCTAAAAGAACATCAATAGAGTATAAACATAGATATTTCAACCAAGCAATTTATGGTTTCTAAAAAACATCAACATAGCAGAAATGTAGAGCTTTCAACCAAGCAATTTATGGTTTCTAAAACACCAATTTTTACCATACAAAGCATGCACTAAAAAAATGCAGGTTAAAGTCTAATACTCCAACCTCAATGCTGCTATGAAATGGGAATCAGTGGAGTCTAGGTTGCTTCTCCTTCGCTCACAACATGTTCCTCACCTTTCTTATCCCTGGTCTACGTCCTCTCCCTTCACTCCTTCGCCCTCCTCCATCCTCTCTCTGTTATTTCTCCTTTTTAAATAAATTATCTCTTCAAGGGATAAACTCTACGACTCCCTCACTCAACATCCATGCCTACATTCCTGTGAGATCCCCCTCACCTCATAAATGCATGTCCTTCCTTTTCGAAATCTGCCCATCCCTTCTAACACAGGCCCATACCTTCATTTCAAACCTACCACCCTCATCCATATGATGGCAAAGATATGCAAATATCTTTTATTATCATAATATATGCTATTTATAACATTTTTATAACCTATTATAATAATGATGTCCTTTATTTATTAATAGTCTATTTGTTATAAATAATCATTTATTTATAACCATATTTTATTATAATAATATATATACTATTTATAATCTTTTATAAATAATATATCATATCTTTTATTTATAATATCTTCTATTATAAATAATCTATTTGTTATAAATAATCATTTATTTATAACAATATTTTATTATAATAATATATATTATTTATAACCTTTTATAAATAATCTATTATTATAATACTTTATTTTCCTATTATATTATATAATAGATTATATTATAATTAAACCATTTTAATTATAATATCCTATCTCCCTATATATATATATATATATATATATATATATATATATATATATATATATATATATATATATATATATATATATATATATATATATATATATATATATATGTATATATGTATATAATAGCATATATTATAATTAAACCCTTTTAATTATAATATCTTATCCTACTATTATACATATATAATACTCTTTAGGGTTGATTCTATACATTGTAACTGCCTTCTTGCAATCGAACTTCACACAAGCTACCTTCCAGCAATCCATCATTCCTTTGTCTTAAGACCCACAATGGAGGGTCATGACATCCTTCCCCACTAGCTAAACACCGTCCTCGATGTTTCTTATACTGGATGCATACAGTAATCATAAATTTCCATAAGCATTGCTTATCAGCGAATAAGCAATATATTTTCACAATCAATAACCTGGCAATACATATTTACCAACAACAATTATTCCTATTTTTACTCTATAGGAGTTGTAATCCTGATTATTGAGCTATTGAAGTAGTAGAAATTCTCTTCCATATTTATCCAAAAGAAGAATTTTGTTCCTAATTTCCCACAAGGTAAGAGAAAGAAGGAAACATGGCATAACACATTACCTCAAACTACTAATTCTAGGTAGAAATTCCTTATTCTTAAAGCACAAGAGTCCATCATCTGCACTAGAATATTAATTTCTACAAAGTTTCTTTTATTTTTATCTTGAAATTTATCGCATCTCTTACCTAGAGATCAAATTTACTTGATTTGCTCCACTAAATCCTAAGGATTTCAAGTATAAATTGCTATATGCCTTCTTTAAGGCTTTAAGCTATTAAGAATTTCTTATTTCCAAAAATTGGAATTTTCTCTCTAGATGGCTCTCAATTCCTTGCAGAGCTTACAAATCTCAAAATCTAGTTTATTATTTAATCAACTTAAAGAGAGGACCCCATAATTCCCATTGAAGTATATTTCTTCCTACTTCCCTTTAAGTAAGCAAACTCAAATCTGAAGAATAGAACTTCGCATCTATTCGCTCTTATAGCAATTTCCCCCTATTCCCTCTTACTAAGTATAGTTAACTTAACTAGGAATAGCTACTTCACCTAAGATGAGCTAACTTAAAGTATTCCCCTCACCTTTACCAATGAGATAACTAAAGTTACCCATCCCATATTGCTATGAATTATTACTATACCTTACACAAGTACCATCTACATAGGTATACCATACGCAGTTAAGCTATCAATACCATACACAAGTATCATATATGTAGGTATATCTCATGTATTTCGAAATATAATTACCCAAAAATAGGAAACAAGCATACTGGAAAACACACACAGAAAGTAACAAGCAATAAAACTAAAAGCACACAAGAAAACAATAAATTATGAACCCCTACGTTTTCTTAAAGAGCTACATATTACAATATGCCCTTCCACAAGTTCCATCTATGTAGATGTATCATGTATTACTACAAATAAGCCTATCTCTCTCATTATCCTTTATGATCTAGACTTACCACCTTGAACCACTGGAAGGTGCACACGCATCTCCATACTTTATGTAAATCATTATGCGTAGGTACCTTACATGTCCTACGAGTTAACATAAACATCTACATACTCTACGTAAACCATTATGCGTAGTATGCTATGTGTACTGTGAATAATTTTATCCATATCATTATTTCTAATGAGCTAAATTTATTACCTTCAACCATTAGAAGGTATACATGCATCATCATACCATACACAAGTACCATTTGCTCAGGTATGCTACGTGTATCGTGAGTTAAGCTATTCATATCATCTCTATGATGAGCTATCTTAACTTAGATATATTATTCCCATAAACTTAGTCACCACTCTCCCTAAGGCCTTAATACCCTAGGTCTTCCTATGTTCACATTAGGAGGTCTCAATCTCTTAGGTCCCTGTAGCAACTAGACTACAATTGTGAGGCTCTTTACCTCTATTGAAATTTCTTCCAAGTTTTTCCTTAGGGGTCTAGCTTTAGCTTTATCATGTCTAGCTAGCTTTGGATTATGATGAGATCCTCCTCTCCTCCTCCTTATCTTGATGTCATCACATCAAGGAGTTAGATTAATTTCATTAATACTTACCCAAAGATTGGTTATGCTAACCTAGATCCATAATGGTCACCATCACCCTTGTATTCCAACAAGGCATCATCTTGGGTTACAACCAATATGATCTCTTTGGTAGTAATCTAGGTCACACTTGTCTTGATACAAGGTGCTATTTTCCTTAATCCCCAAGGAATTGAGTTCCATCTATCTATAGAGACTAACTCATTTTATCTACCTTCAATTGTGAAAGGTTAATGTTATGATTGCTTTATGCAAGATAATATACCAAAGTAAAGATGCTTTACCTAGGACTAATCCTTAAGCAACCCTTAGTTTATCCAAGGAAACTTTTAGCTCATCACACCCAGATCCTTATCTAGGGAATTTTGTAACCCCATAATTACATACCTTGACTTCAAGCAACTTATTTGGTTCAAGGTCTTCCCAGATTTTAGTTTAACTAAGCAAAGGCCTTCTTTGGAATATACCTAAACCTTAACACATTCTAAGGAAACCTCTAGTCCATTATCTCTTAGGGTTCCATTCATGCAAGCATTTTATCCTACACCTTACTACTCTGATACCAAATGTAACACCCACAAATCCAAACCTGGTTGAGGGATGTCACTATAATTATTTTTTTAATTAATTAACAATTACAAAGTTAATCTACTTTAGAACAAGCAAAGAATAACATGAACTAAAACATCCAATCGAATAAACATAAGAATCCATCAAAAAATATACATTAAAGCAAATACAATGAGAGAACCAATATCCATGACACATTCATATACCTTGGGGAAAAACCTTATGGGAAAACCCATCCTTAAATATGTTCTATTTTATTGCATAAATTTTGGTCTTTTACAAATACAAGGACCAATAGTCCTTTGCTCCTAAAAGTATCCAATACAATGTGTAGAACACATAGTTCATACGACTTAACCGTGGGTAGTTCAAATAATCCACATAATACATTGATTAACTAAAGTTCCCACACTTTAATTAATCCAATAATCCATTACCATTACCAATTTAACCAAAGTTCCTTACCTCTAGCTAATTCAATAATCAACTCCATTTTCCAACTAGCTAAAGTCCCATACCTTTAGCTAATTCAATCATCCATTTTCTATTTCTCTTTTACTAAATTACCTAAAGTCCCATACCTTTAGATAATTTAATAATCCATTTTCCATTTCTCCTTTACTAAATTACCTAAAGTCTCATATCTTTAGATAATTTAATAATCCATTTTCCATTTCTCCTTTACTAAATTACCTAAAGTCCCATACCTTTAGATAATTTAATAATCCATTTTCCATTTCTCCTTTACTAAATTACCTAAAATCCCATACCTTTAGATAATTTAATAATCCATTTTTCCTTCTCCTCCCCCTTTATTGCTAGATGGTAAACCATTATAACATCTATACTTCCCAATATATACCATGTTACTTCCATTTTAATGTAATCTATAAGTATTCAATATAACTATGTTATTCACCTAACAACATAACTATTAAAATACAACTATGTTATCTACCTCATAACATAATCCAATTAATTGTAAACTATGTTATTCACTTAACAACATAATCTGACTAATGAAATCTATGTCTCTTTCAACATAAATTTATCCATATAATCTATATCTCTTTCAATATAAATTAACTACTCTTAAACTATATCTTTCCAATATAATTTAACCATTAACTACATTCTATGTTAAACCATTATAACATGATCATAGTTTCCTCTATATTACAATCTATGTTAACACTATAACATAATCATAATTCCTCTAATTACAATCTATGTTATCACCTTTAACATAATCATAATTCCTCTAATTACAAGCTATGTTATCACTATAACCTAATCATAATTCCTCTAATTACAATCTATGTTAACACCTTTAACATAATCATAATTCCTCTAATCATAGCATAAAGCTTTCAACATTAATCTATGTTTAACTCCCTTTAAATCATAGCATAAATATTTCAACATTAATCTATGTTTAACTTTGTTTAAATCATAGCATAAAGCTTTCAACATTATTCTATCTTTAACTCCCTTTAAATCATAGCACAAAGCTTTCAACATTAATCTATGTTTAACTCCCTTTAAAGCTTAACCAATGCTATTTCCTCTAGCATAATATTTAAAAAATAAATATTCCTTTTAAGCTTAACCAATGCTATTTCCTCTAGAATAATATTTAAAACATAAATATTCATTTTAAGCTTAACCAATGCTATTTCCTCTAGCATAATATTCAAAATATGAATATTCGTTTTAATCTTAACCAATGCTATTTCCTCTAGCATTATATTTAAAACATAAATATTCCTTTTAAGCTTAACCAATGCTATTTACTCTAGCATTATATTTAAAACATAAATATGCCTTTTAAGCTTAACCAATGCTATTTCCTCTAGCATACTATTTAAAATATAATATTATTGTTTAAAGCAATAAAATCACACCCATTTTAATCTTTAAACAAACAATTCATTCATTCCTTAAATCAAAGCCCCATAACTTCAATCTAAGGAACAAATTCACATCCCTTTTAATTTTAAAAACCCTAAGATAATCATCAAAAATCAAAGGTTTCCTTTTAAATTAAAACCTTAAGATAATCATTAAAATCAAAGGTTTTCCTATTTAATCAAATGCCCTTTAATAATCATTAAAATCAAAGGTTTCCTATTTAATCAAATTCTCTTTAATAATCATTAAAATCAAAGTTTTCCTATTTAATTAAATGCCCTTTAATAATAAATAAAATAAAAGGTTTCCTATTTAATTAAATGCCCTTTAATAATCATTAAAATCAAAGGTTTCCAATTTAATCACATGCCCTTTAATAATCATTAAAATCAAAGGTTTCCTATTTAATTTTTTTTGGTAAGTTAATTTTTTTTAATTAAACAAAAGGGGCATTTCAAACTACTAATCCTAGGTGGAAATTCCTTATTCTTAAAGCACAAGAGTCCATCACCTGCACTAGAATATTAATTTCTACAAATTTTCTTTTATTTTTTTATCTTGAAATTTATCGCATCTCTTACGTAGAGATCGAATTTACTTGATTTGCTCCACTAAATCCTAAGGATTTCAAGTATAAATTGCTATATGCCTTCTTTAAGGCTTGAAGCTATTAAGAATTTCTTATTTCCAAAACTTGGAATTTTCTCTCTAGATGGCTCTCAATGCCTTGCAGAGCTTACAAATCTCAAAATCTAGTTTATTATTTAATCAACTTAAAGAGAGGACCCCATAATTCCCCTTGAAGTATATTTCTTCCTACTTCCATTTAGGTAAGCAAACTCAAATCTGAAGAATAGAACTTCGCATCTATTCACTCTTATAGCAATTTCCCCCTATTCCTTCTTATTAAGTACAATTTAACCTAACTAGGAATAGTTACTTCACTCAAGATGAGCTAACTTAAAGTATCCCCCTCACCTTTATCGATGAGATAACTAAAGTTACCCATCCCATATTGCTATGAATTATTACTATACCTTACACAAGTACCATCTACATAGGTATACCACACATAGTTAAGCTATCAATACCATACACAAGTATCATCTATGTAGGTATATCTCATGTATTTCGAAATATAATTACCCAAAAATAGGAAACAAGCATACTGGAAAACACACACAGAAAGTAGCAAGCAATAAAACTAAAAGCACACAAGAAAACAATAAATTATGAACCCCTACGTTTTCTTAAAGAGCTACATATTACAATATGCCCTTCCACAAGTTCCATCTATGTAGATGTATCATGTATTACTACAAATAAGCCTATCTCTCTCATTATCCTTTATGATCTAGACTTACCACCTTGAACCACTGGAATGTGCACACGCATCTCCATACTTTATGTAAATCATTATGCGTAGGTACCTTACATGTCCTACGAGTTAACATAAACATCTACATACTCTACGTAAACCATTATGCGTAGTATGCTATGTGTACTGTGAATAATTTTATCCATATCATTATTTCTAATGAGCTAAATTTATTACCTTCAACCATTAGAAGGTATACATGCATCATCATACCATACACAAGTACCATTTGCTCAGGTATGCTACGTGTATTGTGAGTTAAGCTATTCATATCATCTCTATGATGAGCTATCTTAACTTAGATATATTATTCCCATAAACTTAGTCACCACTCTCCCTAAGGCCTTAATACCCTAGGTCTTCCTATGTTCACATTAGGAGGTCTCAATCTCTTAGGTCCCTGTAGAAACTAGACTACAATTGTGAGGCTCTTTACCTCTATTGAAATTTCTTCCAAGTTTTTCCTTAGGGGTCTAGCTTTAGCTTTATCATGTCTAGCTAGCTTTGGATTATGAGGAGATCCTCCTCTCCTCCTCCTTATCTTGATGTCATCACATCAAGGAGTTAGATTAATTTCATTAATACTTACCCAAAGATTAATTATGCTAACCTAGATCCATAATGGTCACCATCACCCTTGTATTCCAACAAGGCATCATCTGGGTTACAACCAATATGATCTCTTTGGTAGTAATCTAGATCACACTTGTCTTGTTACAAGGTGCTATTTTCCTTAATCCCCAAGGAATTGAGTTCCATCCATCTATAGAGACTAACTCATTCTATCTACCTTCAATTGTGAAAGGTTAATGTTATGATTGCTTTATGCAAGATAATATACCAAAGTAAATATGCTTTACCTAGGACTAATCCTTAAGCAACCCTTAGTTTATCCAAGGAAACTTTTAGCTCATCACACCTAGATCCTTATCTAGGGAATTTTGTAACCCCATAATTACATACCTTGACTTCAAGCAACTTGTTTGGTTCAAGGTCTTCCCAGATTTTAGTTTAACTAAGCAAAGGCCTTCTTTGGAATATACCTAAACCTTAACACATTCTAAGGAAACCTCTAGTCCATTATCTCTTAGGGTTCCATTCATGCAAGCATTTTATCCTACACCTTACTACTCTGATACCAAATGTAACACCCACAAATCCAAACCTGGTTGAGGGATGTCACTATAACTTATTTTTTTTTAATTAATTAACAATTACAAAATTAATCTACTTTATAACAAGCAAAGAATAACATGAACTAAAACATCCAATCGAATAAACATAAGAATCCATCAAAAAATATACATTAAAGCAAATACAAGGAGAGAACCAATATCCATGACACATTCATATACCTTGGGGAAAAACCTTATGGGAAAACCCATCCTTAAATATGTTCTATTTTATTGCATAAATTTTGGTCTTTTACAAATACAAGGACCAATAGTCCTTTGCTCCTAAAAGTATCCAATACAATGTGTAGAACACATAGTTCATACGACTTAACCGTGGGTAGTTCAAATAATCCACATAATACATTGATTAACTAAAGTTCCCACACTTTAATTAATCCAATAATCCATTACCATTACCAATTTAACCAAAGTTCCTTACCTCTAGCTAATTCAATAATCAACTCCATTTTCCAACTAGCTAAAGTCCCATACCTTTAGCTAATTCAATCATCCATTTTCTATTTCTCTTTTACTAAATTACCTAAAGTCCCATACCTTTAGATAATTTAATAATCCATTTTCCATTTCTCCTTTACTAAATTACCTAAAGTCTCATATCTTTAGATAATTTAATAATCCATTTTCCATTTCTCCTTTACTAAATTACCTAAAGTCCCATTCCTTTAGATAATTTAATAATCCATTTTCCATTTCTCCTTTACTAAATTACCTAAAATCCCATACCTTTAGATAATTTAATAATCCATTTTTCGTTTCTCCTTTATTAAATTAGCTAAAGTCCCATACTTTTAGATAATTTAATAATCCATTGCTAGATGGTAAACCATTATAACATCTATACTTCCCAATATATACCATGTTACTTCCATTTTAATGTAATCTATAAGTATTCAATATAACTATGTTATTCACCTAACAACATAACTATTAAAATACAACTATGTTATCTACCTCATAACATAATCCAATTAATTGTAAACTATGTTATTCACTTAACAACATAATCTGACTAATGAAATCTATGTCTCTTTCAACATAAATTTATCCATATAATCTATATCTCTTTCAATATAAATTAACTACTCTTAAACTATATCTTTCCAATATAATTTAACCATTAACTACATTCTATGTTAAACCATTATAACATGATCATAGTTTCCTCTATATTACAATCTATGTTAACACTATAACATAATCATAATTCCTCTAATTACAATCTATGTTATCACCTTTAACATAATCATAATTCCTCTAATTACAAGCTATGTTATCACTATAACCTAATCATAATTCCTCTAATTACAATCTATGTTAACACCTTTAACATAATCATAATTCCTCTAATCATAGCATAAAGCTTTCAACATTAATCTATGTTTAACTCCCTTTAAATCATAGCATAAATATTTCAACATTAATCTATGTTTAACTTTGTTTAAATCATAGCATAAAGCTTTCAACATTATTCTATCTTTAACTCCCTTTAAATCATAGCACAAAGCTTTCAACATTAATCTATGTTTAACTCCCTTTAAAGCTTAACCAATGCTATTTCCTCTAGCATAATATTTAAAAAATAAATATTCCTTTTAAGCTTAACCAATGCTATTTCCTCTAGAATAATATTTAAAACATAAATATTCATTTTAAGCTTAACCAATGCTATTTCCTCTAGCATAATATTCAAAATATGAATATTCGTTTTAATCTTAACCAATGCTATTTCCTCTAGCATTATATTTAAAACATAAATATTCCTTTTAAGCTTAACCAATTCTATTTACTCTAGCATTATATTTAAAACATAAATATGCCTTTTAAGCTTAACCAATGCTATTTCCTCTAGCATACTATTTAAAATATAATATTATTGTTTAAAGCAATAAAATCACACCCCTTTTAATCTTTAAACAAACAATTCATTCATTCCTTAAATCAAAGCCCCATAACTTCAATCTAAGGAACAAATTCACATCCCTTTTAATTTTAAAAACCCTAAGATAATCATCAAAAATCAAAGGTTTCCTTTTAAATTAAAACCTTAAGATAATCATTAAAATCAAAGGTTTTCCTATTTAATCAAATGCCCTTTAATAATCATTAAAATCAAAGGTTTCCTATTTAATCAAATTCTCTTTAATAATCATTAAAATCAAAGTTTTCCTATTTAATTAAATGCCCTTTAATAATAAATAAAATAAAAGGTTTCCTATTTAATTAAATGCCCTTTAATAATCATTAAAATCAAAGGTTTCCAATTTAATCACATGCCCTTTAATAATCATTAAAATCAAAGGTTTCCTATTTAATTTTTTTTGGTAAGTTAATTTTTTTAATTAAACAAAAGGGGCATTTCAAACTACTAATTCTAGGTAGAAATTCCTTATTCTTAAAGCACAAGAGTCCATCATCCGCACTAGAATATTAATTTCTACAAAGTTTCTTTTATTTTTTTATCTTGAAATTTATCGCATCTCTTACGTAGAGATCGAATTTACTTGATTTGCTCCACTAAATCCTAAGGATTTCAAGTATAAATTGCTATATGCCTTCTTTAAGGCTTGAAGCTATTAAGAATTTCTTATTTCCAAAACTTGGAATTTTCTCTCTAGATGGCTCTCAATTCCTTGCAGAGCTTACAAATCTCAAAATCTAGTTTATTATTTAATCAACTTAAAGAGAGGACCCCATAATTCCCCTTGAAGTATATTTCTTCCTACTTCCATTTAGGTAAGCAAACTCAAATCTGAAGAATAGAACTTCGCATCTATTCACTCTTATAGCAATTTCCCCCTATTCCCTCTTACTAGTACAGTTAACTTAACTAGGAATAGCTACTTCACCTAAGTTGAGCTAACTTAAAGTATTCCCCTCACCTTTACTGATGAGATAACTAAAGTTACCCATCCCATATTGCTATGAATTATTACTATAACTTACACAAGTACCATCTACATAGGTATACCATATGCATTTAAGCTATCAATACCATACACAAGTATCATATATGTAGGTATATCTCACGTATTTCCAAATATAATTACCCAAAAATAGGAAACAAGTATACTGGAAAACACACACAGAAAGTAGCAAGCAAGAAAACTGAAAGCACACAAGAAAACAATAAATTATGAACCCCTATGTTTTTTTAAAGAGCTACATATTACAATATACCCTCCCACAAGTTCCATCTATGTAGACGTATCATGTATTACTACAAATAATCCTATCTCTCTCATTATCCTTTATGAGCTAGACTTACCACCTTGAACCACTGGAAGGTGCACACGCATCTCCATACTTTATGTAAATCATTATGCGTAGGTACGTTACATGTCCTACGAGTTAACATAAACATCTACATACTCTACGTAAACCATTATGCGTAGTATGCTATGTGTCCTGTGAATAATTTTATCCATATCATTATTTCTAATGAGCTAAATTTATTACCTTCAACCATTAGAAGGTATACATGCATCATCATACCATACACAAGTACCATTTGCTCAGGTATGCTACGTGTATCGCGAGTTAAGCTATTCACATCGTCTTTATGATGAGCTATCTTAACTCAGATATATTATTCCCATAAACTTAGTCACCACTCTCCCTAAGGCATTAATACCCTAGGTCTTCCTATGTTCACATTAGGAGGTCTCAATCTCTTAGGTCCTTGTAGCAACTAGACTACAATTGTGAGGCTCTTTACCTCTATTGAAATTTCTTCCAAGTTTTTCCTTAGGGGTCTAGCTTTAGCTTTATCATGTATAGCTAGCTTTGGATTATGAGGAGATCCTCCTCTCCTCCTCCTTATCTTGATGTCATCACATCAAGGAGTTAGATTACTTTCATTGATACTTACCAAAGATTGGTTATGCTAACCTAGATCCATAATGGTCACCGTCACCCTTGTATTCCCACAAGGCATCATCTGGGTTACAACCAATATGATCTCATTGTTAGTAATCTAGATCACACTTGCCTTGTTACAAGGTGCTATATTCCTTAATCCCCAAGGAATTGAGTTCCATCCATCTATAGAGACTAACTCATTCTATCTACCTTCAATTGTGAAAGGTTAAGGTTATGCTTGCTTTACACAAGATAATATACCAAAGTAAATATGCTTTACCTAGGACTAATCCTTAAGAAACCCTTAGTTTATCCAAGGAAACTTTTAGCTCATCACACCCAGATCCTTATCTAGGGAATTTTGTAACCCCATAATTACATACCTTGACTTCAAGCAACTTGTTTGGTTCAAGGTCTTCCCAGATTTTAGTTTAACTAAGCAAAGGCCTTCATTGGAAGATACCTAAACCTTAACACATTCTAAGGAAACCTCTAGTCCATTATCTCCTAGGGTTCCTTTCATGCAAGCATTTTATCCTACACCTTACTACTTCGATACCAAATGTAACACCCACAAATCCAAACCTGGTTGAGGGATGTCACTATAACTTGTTTTTTTTAAATTAATTAACAATTACAAAATTAATCTACTTTATAACAAGCAAATAATAACATGAACTAAAACATCCAATCGAATAAACATAAGAATCCATCAAAAAAGATACATTAAAGCAAATACAAGGAGAGAACCAATATCCATGACACATTCATATACCTTGGGGAAAACCCTTATGGGAAAACCCATCCTTAAATATGTTCTATTTTATTGCATAAATTTTGGTCTTTTACAAATACAAGGACCAATAGTGCTTTGCTCCTAAAAGTATCCAATACAATGTGTAGAACACATAGTTCATACGACTTAACCGGTGGTAGTTCAAATAATCCACATAATACATTGATTAACTAAAGTTCCCACACTTTAATTAATCCAATAATCCATTACCATTACCAATTTAACCAAAGTTCCTTACCTCTAGCTAATTCAATAATCAACTTCATTTACCAACTAACTAAAGTCCCATACCTTTAGCTAATTCAATCATCCATTTTCTATTTCTCCTTTACTAAATTACCTAAAGTCCCATACCTTTAGATAATTTAATAATCCATTTTCCATTTCTCCTTTACTAAATTACCTAAAGTCTCATACCTTTAGATAATTTAATAATCCATTTTCCATTTCTCCTGTACTAAATTATCCTAAAGTCCCATTCCTTTAGATAATTTAATAATCCATTTTCCATTTCTCCTTTACTAAATTACCTAAAGTCCCATACCTTTAGATAATTTAATAATCCATTTTTCGTTTCTCCTTTATTAAATTAGCTAAAGTACCATACTTTTAGATAATTTAATAATCCATTGCTATATGGTAAACCATTATAACATCTATACTTCCCAATATATACCATGTTACTTCCATTTTAACGTAATCTATAAATATTCAATATAACTATGTTATTCACTTAACAACATAACTATTAAAATACAACTATGTTATCTACCTCATAACATAATCCAATTAATTGTAAACTATGTTATTCACTTAACAACATAATCTGACTAATGAAATCTATGTCTCTTTCAACATAAATTTATCCATATAATCTATATCTCTTTCAATATAAATTAACTACTCTTAAACTATATCTCTTCCAATATAATTTAACCATTAACTACATTCTATGTTAAACCATTATAACATAATCATAGTTTCCTCTTTATTACAATCTATGTTAACACTATAACATAATCATAATTCCTCTAATTACAATCTATGTTATCACCTTTAACATAATAATAATTCCTCTAATTACAAGCTATGTTATCACTATAACATAACCATATTTCCTCCAATTACAATCTATGTTAACACCTTTAACATAATCGTAATTCCTCTAATCATAGCATAAAGCTCTCAACATTAATCTATGTTTAACTCCCTTTAAATCATAGCATAAATATTTTAACATTAATCTATGTTTAACTTTGTTTAAATCATAGCATAAAACTTTCAACATTATTCTATCTTTAACTCCCTTTAAATCACAGCACAAAGCTTTCAACATTAATCTATGTTTAACTCCCTTTAAAGCTTAACCAATGTTATTTCCTCTAGCATAATATTTAAAAAATAAATATTCCTTTTAAGCTTAACCAATGCTATTTCCTCTAGCATAATATTTAAAACATAAATATTCATTTTAAGCTTAACCAATGCTATTTCCTCTAGCATAATATTCAAAACATAAATATTCATTTTAATATTAACCAATGCTATTTCCTCTAGCATTATATTTAAAACATAAATATTCCTTTTAAGCTTAACCAATGCTATTTACTCTAGCATTATATTTAAAACATAAATATGTCTTTTAAGCTTAACCAATGCTATTTCCTCTAGCATACTATTTAAAATATAATATTATTGTTTAAAGCATTAAAATCACACCCCTTTTAATCTTTAAACAAACAATTCATTCATTCCTTAAATCAAAGCCCCATAAATTCAATCTAAGGAACAAATTCACATCCCTTTTAATTTTAAAAACCCTAAGATAATCATCAAAAATCAAAGGTTTCCTTTTAAATTAAAACCTTAAGATAATCATTAAAATCAAAGGTTTTCCTATTTAATCAAATGCCCTTTCATAATCATTAAAATCAAAGGTTTCCTATTTAATTAAATGCTCTTTAATAATCATTAAAATCAAAGTTTTCCTATTTAATTAAATGCCCTTTAATAATAAATAAAATAAAAGGTTTCCTATTTAATTAAATGCCCTTTAATAATCATTAAAATCAAAGGTTTCCAATTTAATCACATGCCCTTTAATAATCATTAAAATCAAAGGTTTCCTATTTAATTTTTTTTGGTAAGTTAATTTTTTTTAATTAAACAAAAGGGGCATTTCAAACTACTAATCCTAGGTGGAAATTCCTTATTCTTAAAGCACAAGAGTCCATCACCTGCACTATAATATTAATTTCTACAAAGTTTCTTTTATTTTGTTATCTTGAAATTTATCGCATCTCTTACGTAGAGATCGAATTTACTTGATTTGCTCCACTAAATCCTAAGGATTTCAAGTATAAATTGCTATATGCCTTCTTTAAGGCTTGAAGCTATTAAGAATTTCTTATTTCCAAAACTTGGAATTTTCTCTCTAGATGGCTCTCAATGCCTTGCAGAGCTTACAAATCTCAAAATCTAGTTTATTATTTAATCAACTTAAAGAGAGGACCCCATAATTCCCCTTGAAGTATATTTATTCCTACTTCCCTTTAGGTAAGCAAACTCAAATCTGAAGAATAGAACTTCGCATCTATTTGCTCTTATAGCAATTTCCCCCTATTCCCTCTTACTAAGTACAGTTAACTTAACTAGGAATAGCTACTTCACCTAAGTTGAGCTAACTTAAAGTATTCCCCTCACCTTTACTGATGAGATAACTAAAGTTACCCATCCCATATTGCTATGAATTATTACTATACCTTACACAAGTACCATCTACATAGGTATACCATACGCAGTTAAGCTATCAATACCATACACAAGTATCATATATGTAGGTATATCTCACGTATTTCCAAATATAATTACCCAAAAATAGGAAACAAGTATACTGGAAAACACACAGAAAGTAGCAAGCAATAAAACTGAAAGCACATAAGAAAACAATAAATTATGAACCCCTACGTTTTCTTAAAGAGCTACATATTACAATATGCCCTTCCACAAGTTCCATCTATGTAGACGCATCATGTATTACTACAAATAAGCCTATCTCTCTCATTATCCTTTATGAGCTAGACTTACCACCTTGAACCACTGGAAGGTGCACACGCATCTCCATACTTTATGTAAATCATTATGCGTAGGTACGTTACATGTCCTACGAGTTAACATAAACATCTACATACTCTACGTAAACCATTATGCATAGTATGCTATGTGTACTGTGAATAATTTTATCCATATCATTATTTCTAATGAGCTAAATTTATTACCTTCAACCATTAGAAGGTATACATGCATCATCATACCATACACAAGTACCATTTGCTCAGGTATGCTACGTGTATCGCGAGTTAAGCTATTCATATCGTCTTTATGATGAGTTATCTTAACTCAGATATATTATTCCCATAAACTTAGTCACCACTCTCCCTAAGGCCTTAATACCCTAGGTCTTCCTATTTTCACATTAGGAGGTCTCAATCACTTAGGTCCCTCTAGCAACTAGACTACAATTGTGAGGCTCTTTACCTCTATTGAAATTTCTTCCAAGTTTTTCCTTAGGGGTATAGCTTTAGATTTATCATGTCTAGCTAGCTTTGGATTATGAGGAGATCCTCCTCTCCTCCTCCTTATCTTGATGTCATCACATCAAGGAGTTAGATTACTTTCATTAATACTTACCAAATATTGGTTATGCTAACCTAGATCCATAATGGTCACCGTCACCCTTGTATTCCCACAAGGCATCATCTGGGTTACAACCAATATGATCTCTTTGGTAGTAATATAGATCACACTTGCCTTGTTACAAGGTGCTATTTTCCTTAATCCCCAAGGAATTGATTTCCATCCATCTATAGAGACTAACTCATTCTATCTACCTTCAATTGTGAAAGGTTAAGGTTATGCTTGCTTTACGCAAGATAATATACCAAAGTAAAGATGCTTTACCTAGGACTAATCCTTAAGAAACCCTTAGTTTATCCAAGGAAACTTTTAGCTCATCACACCCAGATCCTTATCTAGGGAATTTTGTAACCCCATAATTACATACCTTGACTTCAAGCAACTTGTTTGGTTCAAGGTCTTCCCAGATTTTAGTTTAACTAAGCAAAGGACTTCTTTGGAATATACCTAAACCTTAACACATTCTAAGGAAACCTCTAGTCCATTATCTCTTAGGGTTCCATTCATGCAAGCATTTTATCCTACACCTTACTACTCTGATACCAAATGTAACACCCACAAATCCAAACCTGGTTGAGGGATGTCACTATAACTTATTTTTTTTAAATTAATTAACAATTACAAAATTAATCTACTTTATAACAAGCAAATAATAACATGAACTAAAACATCCAATCGAATAAACATAAGAATCCATCAAAAAAGATACATTAAAGCAAATACAAGGAGAGAACCAATATCCATGACACATTCATATACCTTGGGGAAAACCCTTATGGGAAAACCCATCCTTAAATATGTTCTATTTTATTGCATAAATTTTGGTCTTTTACAAATACAAGGACCAATAGTCCTTTGCTCCCAAAAGTATCCAATACAATGTGTAGAACACATAGTTCATATGACTTAACCGTGGGTAGTTCAATTAATCCACATAATACATTGATTAACTAAAGTTCCCACACTTTAATTAATCCAATAATCCATTACCATTACCAATTTAACCAAAGTTCCTTACCTCTAGCTAATTCAATAATCAACTTCATTTACCAACTAACTAAAGTCCCATACCTTTAGCTAATTCAATCATCCATTTTCTATTTCTCCTTTACTAAATTACCTAAAGTCCCATACCTTTAGATAATTTAATAATCCATTTTCCATTTCTCCTTTACTAAATTACCTAAAGTCTCATACCTTTAGATAATTTAATAATCCATTTTCCATTTCTCCTGTACTAAATTATCCTAAAGTCCCATTCCTTTAGATAATTTAATAATCCATTTTCCATTTCTCCTTTACTAAATTACCTAAAGTCCCATACCTTTAGATAATTTAATAATCCATTTTTCGTTTCTCCTTTATTAAATTAGCTAAAGTCCCATACTTTTAGATAATTTAATAATCCATTGCTAGATGGTAAACCATTATAACATCTATACTTCCCAATATATACCATGTTACTTCCATTTTAACGTAATCTATAAATATTCAATATAACTATGTTATTCACCTAAAAACATAACTATTAAAATACAACTATGTTATCTACCTCATAACATAATCCAATTAATTGTAAACTATGTTATTCACTTAACAACATAATCTGACTAATGAAATCTATGTCTCTTTCAACATAAATTTATCCATATAATCTATATCTCTTTCAATATAAATTAACTACTCTTAAACTATATCTCTTCCAATATAATTTAACCATTAACTACATTCTATGTTAAACCATTATAACATAATCATAGTTTCCTCTTTATTACAATCTATGTTAACACTATAACATAATCATAATTCCTCTAATTACAATCTATGTTATCACCTTTAACATAATAATAATTCCTCTAATTACAAGCTATGTTATCACTATAACATAACCATATTTCCTCCAATTACAATCTATGTTAACACCTTTAACATAATCGTAATTCCTCTAATCATAGCATAAAGCTCTCAACATTAATCTATGTTTAACTCCATTTAAATCATAGCATAAATATTTTAACATTAATCTATGTTTAACTTTGTTTAAATCATAGCATAAATCTTTCAACATTATTCTATCTTTAACTCCCTTTAAATCATAGCACAAAGCTTTCAACATTAATCTATGTTTAACTCCCTTTAAAGCTTAACCAATGGTATTTCCTCTAGAATAATATTTAAAAAATAAATATTCCTTTTAAGCTTAACCAATGCTATTTCCTCTAGCATAATATTTAAAACATAAATATTCATTTTAAGCTTAACCAATGCTATTTCCTCTACAATAATATTCAAAACATAAATATTCATTTTAATCTTAACCAATGCTATTTCCTCTAGCATTATATTTAAAACATAAATATTCCTTTTAAGCTTAACCAATGCTATTTACTCTAGCATTATATTTAAAACATAAATATGCATTTTAAGCTTAACCAATGCTATTTCCTCTAGCATACTATTTAAAATATAATATTATTGTTTAAAGCATTAAAATCACACCCCTTTTAATCTTTAAACAAACAATTCATTCATTCCTTAAATCAAAGCCCCATAACTTCAATCTAAGGAACAAATTCACATCCCTTTTAATTTTAAAAACCCTAAGATAATCATCAAAAATCAAAGGTTTCCTTTTAAATTAAAACCTTAAGATAATCATTAAAATCAAAGGTTTTCCTATTTAATCAAATGCCCTTTAATAATCATTAAAATCAAAGGTTTCCTATTTAATCAAATGCTCTTTAATAATCATTAAAATCAAAGTTTTCCTATTTAATTAAATGCCATTTAATAATAATTAAAATAAAAGTTTTCCTATTTAATTAAATGCCCTTTAATAATCATTAAAATCAAAGGTTTCCAATTTAATCACATGCCCTTTAATAATCATTAAAATCAAAGGTTTCCTATTTAATTTTTTTTGGTAAGTTAATTTTTTTTAATTAAACAAAAGGGGCATTTCAAACTACTAATCCTAGGTGGAAATTCCTTATTCTTAAAGCACAAGAGTCCATCACCTGCACTAGAATATTAATTTCTACAAAGTTTCTTTTATTTTTTTATCTTGAAATTTATCGTATCTCTTACGTAGAGATCGAATTTACTTGATTTGCTCCACTAAATCCTAAGGATTTCAAGTATAAATTGCTATATGCCTTCTTTAAGGCTTTAAGCTATTAAGAATTTCTTATTTCCAAAACTTGGAATTTTCTCTCTAGATGGCTCTCAATTCCTTGCAGAGCTTACACATCTCAAAATCTAGTTTATTATTTAATCAACTTAAAGAGAGGACCCCATAATTCCCCTTGAAGTATATTTCTTCCTACTTCCCTTTAGGCAAGCAAACTCAAATCTGAAGAATAGAACTTCGCATCTATTCGCTCTTATAGCAATTTCCCCCTATTCCTTCTTATTAAGTACAGTTAAATTAACTAGGAATAGCTACTTCACCTAAGTTGAGCTAACTTAAAGTATCCCCCTCACCTTTACCGATGAGATAACTAAAGTTACCCATCCCATATTGCTATGAATTATTACTATACCTTACACAAGTACCATCTACATAGGTATACCATACGCAGTTAAGCTATTAATACCATACACAAGTATCATATATGTAGGTATATCTCACGTATTTCCAAATGTAATTACCCAAAAATAGGAAACAAGTATACTGGAAAACACACACAGAAAGTAGCAAGCAATAAAACCGAAAGCACACAAGAAAACAATAAATTATGAACCCCTACGTTTTCTTAAAGAGCTACATATTACAATATGCCCTTCCACAAGTTCCATCTATGTAGACGTATCATGTATTACTACAAATAAGCCTATCTCTCTTATTATCCTTTATGAGCTAGACTTACCACCTTGAACCACTGGAAGGTGCACACGCATCTCCATACTTTATGTAAATCATTATGCGTAGGTACGTTACATGTCCTACGAGTTAACATAAACATCTACATACTCTACGTAAACCATTATGCATAGTATGCTATGTGTACTGTGAATAATTTTATCCATATCATTATTTCTAATGAGCTAAATTTATTACTTTCAACCATTAGAAGGTATACATGCATCATCATACCATACACAAGTACCATTTGCTCAGGTATGCTATGTGTATCGCGAGTTAAGCTATTCATATCGTCTTTATGATGAGCTATCTTAACTCAGATATATTATTCCCATAAACTTAGTCACCACTCTCCCTAAGGCCTTAATACCCTAGGTCTTCCTATGTTCACCCTAAGAGGTCTCAATCTCTTAGGTCCTTGTAGCAACTAGACTACAATTGTGAGGCTCTTTACCTCTATTGAAATTTCTTCCAAGTTTTTCCTTAGGGGTCTAGCTTTAGCTTTATCATGTCTAGCTAGCTTTGGATTATGAGGAGATCCTCCTCTCCTCCTCCTTATCTTGATGTCATCACATCAAGGAGTTAGATTACTTTCATTAATACTTACCCAAAGATTAATTATGCTAACCTAGATCCATAATGGCCACCGTCACCCTTGTCTTCCCACAAGGCATCATCTGGGTTACAACCAATATGATCTCTTTTTTAGTAATCTAGATCACACTTGCCTTGTTACAAGGTGCTATTTTCCTTAATCCCCAAGGAATTGAGTTCCATCTATCTATAGAGACTAACTCATTTTATCTACCTTCATTTGTGAAAGGTTAAGGTTATGCTTGCTTTACGCAAGATAATATACCAAAGTAAAGTTGCTTTACCTAGGACTAATCCTTAAGAAACCCTTAGTTTATCCAAGGAAACTTTTAGCTCATCACACCCAGATCCTTATCTAGGGAATTTTGTAACCCCATAATTACATACCTTGACTTCAAGCAACTTGTTTGGTTCAAGGTCTTCCCAGATTTTAGTTTAACTAAGCAAAGGCCTTCTTTGGAATATACCTAAACCTTAACACATTCTAAGGAAACCTCTAGTCCATTATCTCTTAGGGTTCCATTCATGCAAGCATTTTATCCTACACCTTACTACTCTGATACCAAATGTAACACCCACAAATCCAAACCTGGTTGAGGGATGTCACTATAACTTATTTTTTTTTAAATTAATTAACAATTACAAAATTAATCTACTTTATAACAAGCAAAGAATAACATGAACTAAAACATCCAATCGAATAAACATAAGAATCAATCAAAAAAGATACATTAAAGCAAATACAAGGAGAGAACCAATATCCATGACACATTCATATACCTTGGGGAAAACCCTTATGGGAAAACCCATCCTTAAATATGTTCTATTTTATTGCATAAATTTGGTCTTTTACAAATACAAGGACCAATAGTCCTTTGCTCCCAAAAGTATCCAATACAATGTGTAGAACACATAGTTCATACGACTTGGTCGTGGGTAGTTCATTTAACCCACATAGTACATTGATTAACTAAAGTTTCCACACTTTAATTAATCCAATAATCCATTACCATTACCAATTTAACCAAAGTTCCTTACCTCTAGCTAATTCAATAATCAACTTCATTTACCAACTAACTAAAGTCCCATACCTTTAGCTAATTCAATCATCCATTTTCTATTTCTCCTTTACTAAATTACCTAAAGTCCCATACCTTTAGATAATTTAATAATCCATTTTCCATTTCTCCTTTACTAAATTACCTAAAGTCTCATACCTTTAGATAATTTAATAATCCATTTTCCATTTCTCCTGTACTAAATTATCCTAAAGTCCCATTCCTTTAGATAATCTAATAATCCATTTTCCATTTCTCCTTTACTAAATTACCTAAAGTCCCATACCTTTAGATAATTTAATAATCCATTTTTCGTTTCTCCTTTATTAAATTAGCTAAAGTCCCATACTTTTAGATAATTTAATAATCCATTGCTAGATGGTAAACCATTATAACATCTATACTTCCCAATATATACCATGTTACTTCCATTTTAACATAATCTATAAATATTCAATATAACTATGTTATTCACCTAACAGCATAACTATTAAAATACAACTATGTTATCTACCTCATAACATAATCCAATTAATTGTAAACTATGTTATTCACTTAACACATAATCCGACTAATGAAATCTATGTCTCTTTCAACATAAATTTATCCATATAATCTATATCTCTTTCAATATAAATTAACTACTCTTAAACTATATCTCTTCCAATATAATTTAACCATTAACTACATTCTATGTTAAACCATTATAACATAATCATAGTTTCCTCTTTATTACAATCTATGTTAACACTATAACATAATCATAATTCCTCTAATTACAATCTATGTTATCACCTTTAACATAATAATAATTCCTCTAATTACAAGCTATGTTATCACTATAACATAACCATATTTCCTCCAATTACAATCTATGTTAACACCTTTAACATAATCGTAATTCCTCTAATCATAGCATAAAGCTCTCAACATTAATCTATGTTTAACTCCCTTTAAATCATAGCATAAATATTTTAACATTAATCTATGTTTAACTTTGTTTAAATCATAGCATAAAGCTTTCAACATTATTCTATCTTTAACTCCCTTTAAATCATAGCACAAAGCTTTCAACATTAATCTATGTTTAACTCCCTTTAAAGCTTAACCAATGCTATTTCCTCTAGCATAATATTTAAAAAATAAATATTCCTTTTAAGCTTAACAAATGCTATTTCCTCTAGCATAATATTTAAAACATAAATATTTATTTTAAGCTTAACCAATGCTATTTCCTCTAGCATACTATTCAAAACATAAATATTCATTTTAATCTTAACCAATGCTATTTCCTCTAGCATTATATTTAAAACATAAATATTCCTTTTAAGCTTAACCAATGCTATTTACTCTAGCATTATATTTAAAACATAAATATGCCTTTTAAGCTTAACCAATGCTATTTCCTCTAGCATACTATTTAAAATATAATATTATTGTTTAAAGCATTAAAATCACACCCCTTTTAATCTTTAAACAAACAATTCATTCATTCCTTAAATCAAAGCCCCATAACTTCAATCTAAGGAACAAATTCACATCCCTTTTAATTTTAAAAACCCTCAGATAATCATCAAAAATCAAAGGTTTCATTTTAAATTAAAACCTTAAGATAATCATTAAAATCAAAGGTTTTCCTATTTAATCAAATGCCCTTTAATAATCATTAAAATCAAAGGTTTGCTATTTAATCAAATGCTCTTTAATAATCATTAAAATCAAAGTTTTCCTATTTAATTAAATGCCCTTTAATAATAATTAAAATAAAAGGTTTCCTATTTAATTAAATGCCCTTTAATAATCATTAAAATCAAAGGTTTCCTATTTAATCACATGCCCTTTAATAATCATTAAAATCAAAGGTTTCCTATTTAATTTTTTTTGGTAAGTTAATTTTTTTTAATTAAACAAAAGGGGCATTTCAAACTACTAATCCAGGGTGGAAATTCCTTATTCTTAAAGCACAAGAGTCCATCATCTGCACTAGAATATTAATTTCTACAAAGTTTCTTTTATTTTTATCTTGAAATTTATCGCATCTCTCACCTAGAGATCGAATTTCCTTGATTTGCTCCATTAAATCCTAAGGATTTCAAGTATAAACTGCTATATGCCTTCTTTAAGGCTTGAAGCTATTAAGAATTTCTTATTTCCAAAACTTGGAATTTTCTCTCTAGATGGCTCTCAATGCCTTGCAGAGCTTACAAATCTCAAAATCTAGTTTATTATTTAATCAACTTAAAGAGAGGACCCCATAATTCCCCTTGAAGTATATTTCTTCCTACTTCCCTTTAGGTAAGCAAACTCAAATCTGAAGAATAGAACTTTGCATCTATTTGCTCTTATAGCAATTTCCCCCTATTTCCTCTTACTAAGTACAGTTAACTTAACTAGGAATAGCTACTTCACCTAAGATGAGCTAGCTTAAAGTATTCCCCTCACCTTTACTGATGAGATAACTAAAGTTACCCATCCCATATTGCTATGAATTATTACTATACCTTACACAAGTACCATCTACATAGGTATACCATACGCAGTTAAGCTATTAATACCATACACAAGTATCATATATGTAGGTATATCTCACGTATTTCCAAATATAATTACCCAAAAATAGGAAAAAAGTATACTGGAAAACACACACAGAAAGTAGCAAGCAATAAAACTGAAAGCACACAAGAAAATAATAAATTATGAACCCCTACGTTTTCTTAAAGAGCTACATATTACAATATGCCCTTCCACAAGTTCCATCTATGTAGACGTATCATGTATTACTACAAATAAGCCTATCTCTCTCATCATCCTTGATGAGCTAGACTTACCACCTTCAACCATTGGAAGGTGCACACGCATCTCCATACTCTATGTAAACCATTATGCGTAGGTACGTTACATGTCCTACGAGTTAACATAAACGTCTACATACTCTACGTAAACCATTATGCGTAGTATGCTATGTATACTGTGAATAATTTTATCCATATCATTATTTCTAATGAGCTAAATTTATTACCTTCAACCATTAGAAGGTATACATGCATCATCATACCATACACAAGTACCATTTGCTCAGGTATGCTACGTGTATCGTGAGTTAAGCTATTCATATCGTCTTTATGATGAGCTATCTTAACTTAGATATATTATTCCCATAAACTTAGTCACCACTCTCCCTAAGGCCTTAATACCCTAGGTCTTCCTATGTTCACATTAGGAGGTCTCAATCTCTTAGGTCCCTGTAGCAACTAGACTACAATTGTGAGGCTCTTTACCTCTATTGAAATTTCTTCCAAGTTTTTCCTTAGGGGTCTAGCTTTAGCTTTATCATGTCTAGCTAGCTTTGGATTATGAGGATATCCTCCTCTCATCCTCATCTTGATGTCATCACATCAAGGAGTTAGATTAATTTCATTAATACTTACCCAAAGATTAATTATGTTAACCTAGATCCATAATGGCCACCGTCACCCTTGTCTTCCCACAAGGCATCATCTGGGTTACAACCAATATGATCTCTTTGGTAGTAATATAGATCACACTTGTCTTGTTACAAGGTGCTATTTTCCTTAATCCCCAAGGAATTGAGTTTCATCTATCTATAGAGACTAACTCATTTTATCTACCTTCATTTGTGAAAGGTTAAGGTTATGCTTGCTTTACGCAAGATAATATACCAAAATAAAGTTGCTTTACCTAGGACTAATCCTTAAGAAACCCTTAGTTTATCCAAGGAAACTTTTAGCTCATCACACCCAGATCCTTATCTAGGGAATTTTGTAACCCCATAATTACATACCTTGACTTCAAGCAACTTGTTTGGTTCAAGGTCTTCCCAGATTTTAGTTTAACTAAGCAAAGGCCTTCTTTGGAATATACCTAAACCTTAACACATTCTATGGAAACCTCTAGTCCATTATCTCTTAGGGTTCCATTCATGCAAGCATTTTATCCTACACCTTACTACTATGATACCAAATGTAACACCCACAAATCCAAACCTGGTTGAGGGATGTCACTATAACTTTTTTTTTAAATTAATTAACAATTACAAAGTTAATCTACTTTAGAACAAGCAAATAATAACATGAACTAAAACATCCAATCGAATAAACATAAGAATCCATCAAAAAAGATACATTAAAGCAAATACAAGGAGAGAACCAATATCCATGACACATTCATATACATTGGGGAAAACCCTTATGGGAAAACCCATCCTTAAATATGTTCTATTTTATTGCATAAATTTTGGTCTTTTACAAATACAAGGACCAATAGTCCTTTGCTCCTAAAAGTATCCAATACAATGTGTAAAACACATAGTTCATACGACTTAACCGTGGGTAGTTCAAATAATCCACATAATACATTGATTAGCTAAAGTTCCCACACTTTAATTAATCCAATAATCCATTACCATTACCAATTTAACCAAAGTTCCTTTCCTCTAGCTAATTCAATAATCAACTCCATTTTCCAACTAACTAAAGTCCCATACCTTTAGCTAATGCAATCATCCATTTTCTATTTCTCCTTTACTAAATTACCTAAAGTCCCATACCTTTAGATAATTTAATAATCCATTTTCCATTTCTTCTTTACTAAATTACCTAAAGTCTCATACCTTTAGATAATTTAATAATCCATTTTCCATTTCTCCTGTACTAAATTATCCTAAAGTCCCATTCCTTTAGATAATTTAATAATCCATTTTCCATTTCTCCTTTACTAAATTACCTAAAGTCCCATACCTTTAGATAATTTAATAATCCATTTTTCGTTTCTCCTTTATTAAATTAGCTAAAGTCCCATACTTTTAGATAATTTAATAATCCATTGCTAGATGGTAAACCATTATAACATCTATACTTCCCAATATATACCATGTTACTTCCATTTTAACGTAATCTATAAATATTCAATATAACTATGTTATTCACCTAACAACATAACTATTAAAATACAACTATGTTATCTACCTCATAACATAATCCAATTAATTGTAAACTATGTTATTCACTTAACAACATAATCTGACTAATGAAATCTATGTCTCTTTCAACATAAATTTATCCATATAATCTATATCTCTTTCAATATAAATTAACTACTCTTAAACTATATCTCTTCCAATATAATTTAACCATTAACTACATTCTATGTTAAACCATTATAACATAATCATAGTTTCCTCTTTATTACAATCTATGTTAACACTATAACATAATCATAATTCCTCTAATTACAATCTATGTTATCACCTTTAACATAATAATAATTCCTCTAATTACAAGCTATGTTATCACTATAACATAACCATATTTCCTCCAATTACAATCTATGTTAACACCTTTAACATAATCGTAATTCCTCTAATCATAGCATAAAGCTCTCAACATTAATCTATGTTTAACTCCCTTTAAATCATAGCATAAATATTTTAACATTAATCTATGTTTAAATTTGTTTAAATCATAGCATAAAGCTTTCAACATTATTCTATCTTTAACTCCCTTTAAATCATAGCACAAAGCTTTCAACATTAATCTATGTTTAACTCCCTTTAAAGCTTAACCAATGCTATTTCCTCTAGCATAATATTTAAAAAATAAATATTCCTTTTAATCTTAACCAATGCTATTTCCTCTACATAATATTTAAAACATAAATATTCATTTTAAGCTTAACCAATGCTATTTCCTCTAGCATAATATTCAAAACATAAATATTCATTTTAATCTTAACCAATGTTATTTCCTCTAGCATTATATTTAAAACATAAATATTCCTTTTAAGCTTAACCAATGCTATTTACTCTAGCATTATATTTAAACCATAAATATTCCTTTTAAGCTTAACCAATGCTATTTCCTCTAGCATACTATTTAAAATATAATATTATTGTTTAAAGCATTAAAATCACACCCCTTTTAATCTTTAAACAAACAATTCATTCATTCCTTAAATCAAAGCCCCATAACTTCAATCTAAGGAACAAATTCACATCCCTTTTAATTTTAAAAACCCTAAGATAATCATCAAAAATCAAAGGTTTCCTTTTAAATTAAAACCTTAAGATTATCATTAAAATCAAAGGTTTTCCTATTTAATCAAATGCCCTTTAATAATCATTAAAATCAAAGGTTTCCTATTTAATCAAATGCTCTTTAATAATCATTAAAATCAAAGTTTTCCTATTTAATTAAATGCCCTTTAATAATAATTAAAATAAAAGGTTTCCTATTTAATTAAATGCCCTTTAATAATCATTAAAATCAAAGGTTTCCAATTTAATCACATGCCCTTTAATAATCATTAAAATCAAAGGTTTCCTATTTAATTTTTTTTGGTAAGTTAATTTTTTTTAATTAAACAAAAGGGGCATTTTAAAGTTGCCCCAATGCCTTGTACATCAATGAATCAAAATTAAGAGCACTAGAGAAACCTAGAAAGGAACACAACAAAGAGGTAGAATCCTACAACAACAGAAAGAAACATCCTCTTACATAAAGGAACAAAAAGAGACAGGCCTACAGCCAGCAAGACCAACCAAGAACAAAACCTTCAGACTGAAGGAACAAAAAAATAAGGAGAGAGACATCAGTAGGTGGGTCCACATCCACGCTTAGAGAGGAGTGTCAGTTTCAATAGGAGAAATGATAGCGGTCTCCAGCGTGGTATCCTTTTCTTCATCCTTTAGTGTATCCTTTGGGTTTTCCTTCAGAACATCAATGCATGCTTCCTTAGCGATCTCCACCAGGTCCTCATATTTAGCATCACCCTTGGCATCTGAAGGTACCTCAACAACTAAAATGGTAGGAATATCCTCAAATGTATCATAAAAGAATAGGAGACTGAGAGCTTGGCATTGTTCCTTAAGCTTTGAAATTGCTTTACCAATGGCCATGTGAGTTGTTTCTAGATGATCAATTGTAGCAGAGGTTGCATGGATAACAAGTTTATGGAGGTACTTTTCAACCAGATCAGGTGAATTGGAATGATCCTTTATAGGTTTAACAGACGTGGAAGGAGGGGTTTCAACAATCTCTTTATGCTTGAGTCTTTGGGAGCATCTAACAGGCGTACTTTCGACTTTAACCTTTTTCTGATGTTGAAATCAGAAGGTTTGTCATTATTATCCTTCCTCTTAGATTTGGAAATTCTAGGATTGGGGGTTGAGGAAGAATTTTCTTCATCAAACTCCAGGGAAGGGATGTTTCCCTTGGGGAATTTTAGGAGAAAGAATCTATAAAGGACTTTAAAAAGCCCTTGGTGGCAGGGAAGACCTTCTTCCTTTTTAGACCTGGTGGAAGTTATGGTGTAATCTATGGACCAATATAGGGCAGCTGGAATGTTCATCATTTTGGCTTTGTGGAAGTGGTTTACGTAAGCCAAATGAAAGCAATAGAGTTGGGATTTGATATTATCAGCGGTAAGGTATTGCATGATGGGTTTCAAAATTTCTTTCCAGGGAGTGGAGAGATGATGATGATACAGACCTTTTTTGAACATCTTGTGAATCATTGAAATCTTCTCAAAATGCATCAGCTCTGCATCCTAGTTGTGTTTATTCCTCCTAATCACCTTGTCATCCAGAGGTTGTCCCGTAAGGTCTGCCAATAGCTCCATAGTAATTTGAAATTCCACACCATGAATAGTAACTAGGCCCTTGTTCTAAGACTCAACAAAGGCTTTCATCACCTCCTCATCAACGCTAGAGAACAACTTAAAGAAATCAATAAGTGCAACTTTGTCCTTCCACATATCTCTGACAATGGATTCAAGCTCAAACACCTTAGGCTCAATGAAAATGGGTTTTCCTTCCTTCATGGTTGCAGACAGAAAACAATGAGAAGGAAAACAAAAGGAAAGATTTGGGATGAACAGGACAGGTAACAAAGCAGCAATCTAAAGAGTAAGAAAAGCATGCAAAGGGTCATATAAAAGGAAAACACTGATACGGCTTCAAGTTCTACAGGAAATCCAGAAAGGATGCTTCAAAAAAGGAAAAAATCGCCTGAAGGAAAGAGATTGGCTAGGGCAGATAACAAGGCAGATTTTTAGGCATCGAACATTGCGATAGATGATTGAAAGAATCAACATCAAATGAAAAGGTTGACCATCGAGGATGCTCAAAAAATGAAGCCAAAAAGAGGGTCTGGTGCAAGACATAGAGAGTATTGGGATGTTCACCATACAAGGTCTCGGGACAAAGAAATTGGCTAAATTGTGGAATATGGTTCTCTATGAAGCTAGATTACGAATATCAAGACACACGAGAGATGTATTATTAAAAATCATGCTAGGGTTAACCTTGGGATTCCAAATGGAATCGGTTATCAAGAAAAAAGTACAAGCATGAACAACAATGGTGGGTAATTTAGAATTAAAGCTCAATGGGTCAAGTGTCCATATTTCAAGGTAAGGCATAATTATTGAAGGAAGAAACACCAAAAGAATTAGGACATGAACTGGATGACATTTTCAAGGTTCAACATGATTGCCATTATTTTGGTCACATCTGACAAGCTCAGCCACCTCAGGAGGAAGAATGTCAGTCCACATCAACAATCCTTGGGCATTTGCTCCAATATTTGCCAATCTATCAGCAATAGAGTTAGCCTCTCTAAAAGCATGTTGAACAATGGTGTTATGCTGTTGACAGAGGATTTGTTTACTTTATTTTAAAAAAAATTTGATTCTCCAACTATTGGGTTTTGAAGTTTTTAAATAATTGATAATATTTATATAGTCTCCTTCCACAATGATGTTCCTTGGAATGTTTTTGATGAATTGGATGCCTCTCCAAATAGCCTTGGCTTTAGTAGAAATATTGGAAAGGATGCCCAAAGGTTTGGAATAAGCTAAAATAGAATTTCCAAGGTGATCACGAAGAATTCCTCCGGCTCCAACATTGCCAAGATTTCCTTTAGCTACTCCATCAAAGTTAAGCTTGACCCAACCAATCGGGGGAGGATGCCATTTGATGTTGGTTCTCATAGTTGAAGGATTGATTGGTCTTGAAGTATCAAGGAAGATGTTGCAAGAATTGAGGATGGCTTTCTCAAACGGAGGACAAGGAAAATGATCAAAAGGGGCTATATGGACATTCTCCTTGGCATAGAGGATGATTTTATGAGCAATGATATCAATATGTAAGGCTTTTTGGTCAAATATTCTTCTATTGAGTTCAAGCCAAATTTGCCAAAGGTAATGTTGTAAGCAAAATTTCCAAAGTCCTTTAAGCACGGGATTCTTGAAAGGATTGGGCCATTGAAGGAACAACTCAATAATGGAAGGAGGATGAGCCCAAACCAACTGGAAGTTTAGAAATAACTTGTTTATCACCATTCTTGAAAAAGGACAAAATAATAAAAGGTGAGAAGTTGATTCCCAATCAGAAAGGTAGAGATAACATATGTTAGGGAGAGGAATGCCCCTTTTTATTAGGTTTTCATTGGTAAGGATACGATCTTGAATGCAAATACAAGAAAAGGAGGTGATCTTGGGAATCAGGTACTTGGTCCAAACCAACTTAAATGAAATAGAAGTTTCAAGATGATTGAGAGAAAGCAAATAAGTTGATTTGATAGAAAATTATCCAAAATCAGTAGGTTCCCAAATAGGATGGTCCATAGGATCACCAGCTAGAATTTTGATAGAAGATAATTGAGCTTGTAGACAAGAAATTTCATCCTCATGATTTGGGACATCAAGTCTTTTCCAGGTCATGATTCCATTGATAGAAGATATGAAATTAGCCACTAAATGACCAACCAAATGTTTAGTTATGTTGGATATCCTTTGAAACATAGAAATCTGAATAAGAGGACTATCACCAAGCCACTTTTTCTACCAGAAGAAAATGGATTTGCCATTCCCAAGTTTCCATCGGAGTCCTTTTTTCATAAGGTAGCGAGCTTTATAGATGGATTTACATAAAATAGACCCATTAAAGGGGACCTCACCATAGAGAAATTTAGAGCCTTGAAGATATTTCCTCCTCATGATCTTGATCCAATCAACATTTTCATTGGAAATGAGTCTCCAGGCTTTCTTAGCAAGGAGGGAAAGGTTGAGATGAAAAATCCTTCTAAGTCCTAAACCTCCCTGATCTTTGGGTTTACAAACATTGTTCCAAGAAACTAAATGAAATTTGTGTTTATTTTCAAACCTTTTCCAAAGGAAGTGTTTTTGTATTTTCTCCATTTTTTGGTATACACGTACAGGAGCTTTGAACAAAGAAAGGAAATAGACATGAATGCTTTGAAGGCAGGCCATTGTGAGAGTGATTTTACCTACTTGAGACAAAATATTACCTCTTAAAGTGGACAATGTTTTTTGTAATCTCTCAATAACATTATCCCATAGGCTTTATTTGGGATTCCCAATAAAGAGAGGTAAATCCAGATAGGTAGAAGGCAAATTGGCAATGGAGCATTCAAGTATGTTAGCAATAATATTATGTCTTCTTAAAGGAGTATTAAGAAAATATAATTTGCTTTTTCTAAAAATTTATCCTCTTTCCAACAGCTTCTTCATATAGGAGAAGGATATGCTTGATGATTTTGGCTTCATTAACAAAGGCGAAGGTGGACAATAGGGTATCATCAACAAATTATTGATGAGTGATGGGGTTACACTGAGAGGTAACCTGAAGTCCAAAAATTAAGCCTGCATATTTAGCTACCAATATTGATCTGCCTAAAGCCTCTACAACAATAATGAAAAGAAGAGGAGACAAAGGATCTCCTTGCCTTGAACCTCTATTACTCTAAAAATAACCTATAGGTGATCCATTGATGAGGATAGAAAAAAAAGCTAAATAAATCCATCCTTTGATTAAGGAAAGTTAGAATGAAATCCAAACTTATGTAGGATGGCAAGAAAAAAATCCCAACTGAATCTGTCATAAGCTTTGTTCATATCAATTTTGAGAAGGAAACCAGTTTTTTTGTTGAAGGATATGGAGTGGATTGCTTCATGGACTGAAATTATGCCATCCAAGATGGATCTTCCCCTAACATAATTTTCTTGACATTGATTTATGATTAAAGGTATGACCTCTCTCATGAAGATAGTGATGGCTTTCGTTAAGATCTTGTAAATGACATTACAGAGGCTGATTGGCCTGAATTCATTAAAATTGGAAGCATTTGGAATTTTTGGTATGAGCGCAATAAATGTAGAATTGAAGCCTCTAAGGATGACTTTAGAGCCTTGGATTTCTCTTATGGCATTGCAAACATCCTTACCAACTAAATCCTAGAAGGCTTGAAAAAATCTTGGAGAAAACCCATCTAGACCAAGTGCTTTGTCAAGTTTCATTGAAAATAAGGCATCTTTGATTTCCTCATCAGAAAGGATAGCTATAATTTTATTTTTAATATCATCAGATCTAAGATAAGAAATAAATTGAAGGAAAAAATCCTTGCCTGCATGAGAATTAGGTATGCGTTCCTCCTAGAGTAATTGCATGAAGTGAGCTATTCCTTCATATCTGATTTCCTTGATGTCATTAATGGTCCTTCCATCTTGGATACGTATTTCTTTGATCTAGTTGTTGCTTCGGTGTCTCATGGTGGAAACATGAAAGAATTTTGTGTTGGAATCTCCTTGTTTGAGCCAAATGTCACGAGACTTCTGTCTCCAGAAAATTTCCTCACATTGAAGGATATTATGATATTGAGCTAATAAGTTCCTTTCTTCACTTCTCATATCAGCAAAATAATCTCTAGATTCCTAGTTCTCCTTTTCTATTATGGCTAATATGTTCTATTTAATCAAATTCCCTTTAATGATCATTAAAATAAAAGGTTTTATATTTAATCAAATGACCTTTAATGATAATTAAAATTAAAGGTTTCCTATTTAATCAAATGCCCTTTAATAATCATTAAAATAAAAAATTTCTTATTTAATTAAATGCCCTTTAATAATCATTAAAATCAAAGGTTTCCTATTTAATCGCATGCCCTTAAATAATCATTAAAATCAAAGGTTTCCTATTTAATAAAATGCCCTTTAATAATCATTAAAATCAAAGGCTTCCTATTTAATCAAATGCCCTTTAGTAATCATTAAAATAAAAGGTTTCCTATTTAATCAAATGCCCTTTAATAATCATTAAAATCAAAGTTTTCCTATTTAATCAAATGCACTTTAATAATCATTAAAATCAAAGGTTTCATATTTAATCAAATGCTCTTTAATAATAATTAAAATCAAAGGTTTCCTATTTAATTAAATGCCCTTTAATAATCATTAAAATCAAATGTTTCCTATTTAATCAAATGCCCTTTAATAATCATTAAAATAAAAGGTTTCCTATTTAATAAAATGCTTTTTAATAATCATTAAAATCAAAGGTTTCCTATTTAATTAAATGCCCTTCTTCCAAAGCACGGTGGTTTCCATAGACGACACTCCCAAACACAACATCCCTTCTTCCCTATATGCAGAGGTCTAACTCACAACTTTGAAACACTTAACAGAGTCTTTAAGGATACCCAGGTGGTTCCCTAAAATCACAACATCTGAGCTTACACAGGCATATCTTAAAACACATAGCATTTAACTTGGACAAATGCTCTCCCAAACACACACACATAGTGCTTAGCTTGGACAGACACTCTCCCAAACACACATTGCGTCTATCTTGGACAGACACTCTCCCAAACACACACCCACAATGTTTAGCTTGGACAAACACTCTCTAAAAATATAAACACCACCCAACTTAGGACATACGCTCTCCCAAACACACACACACACAACATTTATCTTGGACAGACACTCTCCCAAACACACACCTAAAACTTAGCTTGGACAAACACTCTCCCAAACACACACCCACAACGTTATCTTGGACAGATGCTCTTCCAAATACACACACAATGTTATCTTGGACAGATGCTCTATAAAAATGTAAACACCACCCAAATTAAGATAGATGCTCTCACCAACACACACACAACGTTATCTTGGATAGATGCTCTCCCAAATACACACTGCATCTATCTTGGATAGATGCTCTCCCAAACACACACCCAACACTTATCTTTCAACCAAACAATTTATGGTTTCTAAAAAACATCAATAGGACATAAACGTAGAGCTTTCAACCAAGCAATTTATGGTCTCTAAAAAAAATCAACAGAGCAGAAACGTAGAGATTTCAACCAACCAATTTATGGTTTCTAAAAAACATCATTAGAGCAGAAACATAGAGTTTTCAAACAAAAAAAAATTGGTTTCTAAAACACGAATTTTCACCATACAAAGCATGCACTTAAAAAATGCAGGTTAAAGTCTAATTCTCCAACCTCAATGCTACTATGAAATGGGGATCAGTGGAGTCTAGGTCGTTTATCCTTCACTCATAGTGCATTCCTCGCATTTCCTGTCCCTAGTCTACATCCTCTCCCCCCACTCCTTCATCCTCCTCCATCCTCTATCTGTTCTTTTTCCTTTTTAAATAAATTATCCCTTCAAGGGATAAACTCTACACCTCCCCTCACTCGGAATCCATGCTTGCATTCCTGTGAGGTCCCCATCACCTCATAAATGCATGTTCTTCCTTTTCAAAGGCCGCCTCTCCCTTCTAACATAGGCCCATGCCTTCATTTCAAACCTGCTACCCTCATCCATATGACAACAAAGATATGCAAATATCTTTTATCATCATAATATATGTTATTTATAACATTTTATAACCTATTTAATAATGATGTCCTTTATTTATTAATAGTCTATTTTTTATAAATAATCATTTATTTATAACCATATTTTATTATAATAATATGTATAATATTTATAACCTTTTATAAATAATATATCATATCTTTTATTTATAATATCTTCTATTATAAATAATCATTTATTTATAACAATATTTTATTATAATAATATATATTATTTATAACCTTTTATAAATAATCTATTATTATAATACTTTATTTTCCTATTATATTATATAATAGATTATATTATAATTAAACCATTTTAATTATAATATCCTATCTCCCTATTATTATATATATAATAGCATATATTATAATTAAACCCTTTTAATTATAATATCTTATCCTACTATTATACATATATAATACTCTTTAGGGTTGATTCTATACATTGCAAACTACCTTCTTGCAATTGAACTTCACACAAGCTACCTTCCAGCAATCAATCGTTCCTTTGTATTAAGACCAACAAGGGAGGGTCATGACATAAAAGCAATGTCTCATCGGAGTTGAAATAGTCAATTGGAGGAGGAAGCTAAAGCATCGAGGATTTCAAGAAAACAAGAACTAGATACTGTTGCATATTGATGACGATATAATATTTCAAATATTGATCAACGATGCATATGCAGTCTCCAACAACCAGAACTCCAGTTAGCGTCAAACAAACAACAAGTTGTAGAGGTTTCAAGCTTCCGTGGTGGTCCACTTGCACTGAATTTATTGGAGGTTGAACCAGTAAGAGAATTCCAGCAAGAACTCTCTACTGAGCTATTACAGTTTGATTTTTGTAATGTTCCATATTATTTTAATTTTACAAAACTATAAATAGAGGTCGAACCCTCATTTTTAAAGGGTTGGCTCTAGTGTTTTTTCCTGTGCTAATGTATATATTCCCAAGGACTAATGAAAGGAGTATTACATTGATCTTCACCTCAAATTATTTGTCTTCCTAATTCACTATCAGAGGTTTGAATTCTTTATTTTCATTTATGTGAATACTTGAATGGTTAGTTTGTGCCAAATTAATGGATTACTAGTTGCTAGGGTAGTTGAAATCTGCTTCTTAATTAGATATTTGTTGCTAGGGAGTACATTTATGTAAAATCTAGATATTGGTGAATTCTTCTATTTGGATTATCATTGTTTAGATATTGAAATTGATGTCTGCAATATTTCTTTGTTGTTATTTAATGAATGAAAGTACATTTAATTTGAGATAATGTTGATCTAAGTAATGTGTCTTCAAATTGGTTTTTTGGAGCTTTTTGCTGTAGTACAATGCTGTTAGCCTATCCGTCCACTGTTGTTCATGTTTTCTAACCCTAACCTTTTATTACCATAATCTCTAAAACCCTAAGTGAGCATAATTGTGTCAAAACCATGTTTAAGTTGATAAGGAACCAACCTACTTTGGAGGTTGGATATGAAACTCCTATTTTGGTCCATCCAATGTTGAGTGTTGAGTTGTGGCTATCAGGTGCAAACCTGGATAGAAATTAGGAAGATAGATAGTCACAGTATTGAGTAAAACTTGATGCAAATCAGTGCCCAACAGTCACCACCACTACATTACAACACCTTAACCTACCACCTTCGCATATCACCAGCTCCACCTTCACCTTATGAGCATTCAATGATGCTTTATGCTCTACAATCAGAACTATTGTCCTCCCTATGCAGGTGGGGGTCAAAATAATTCATACCTTATTCCATATCCTAGAGGGTGCCATGCAATATAACATACTTCTTGGGCACCCTTGGATCAAAGACATGAAAAGTGTTCCCTCAATATTACACCAGTGTCTAAAGTATGTACATGAGGGATAAATTCATTGCATACTAGTAGAAGAGAAATTATTCAAATACTACAACTTGATATCCAACCCATATGAGTCACCTTTGCCATCCACTCACTTATCCATCACCCCATCAACTTCACATCAAAACACCTCATCAAAAGCACCCATCCAAGAGGCCCTCCCCATTACTGATCATGCCCCCACATCACAAAATATCAATCCAAATCATGCTTCATCATAAACATCCTATCACTTTCCCATTACACCACATCATCCAGCAAATCAACCCTCACCTTCATCAGATCACATCCCATCATATCATCCAAATAATTAGCTTTTCGCCCATCCAACCTTCACGTAGGGGGACAAGCCTCCACTTCACAAATCCAACCACCTAACCCCTCATCAACATCCATAATCACTCATCATCCCCCATCATACACCACTCCAATTTTGGTTGCATCCATTTCCCTCCAACCTCATCCTGAACCCCAAATAGTTGTCCACCCCATTCAATAGCACCCACCTCCACCATCAACCATCTTGTAGATAGATCTAGCTATCCACGAGACACCCTTGTCACATACACCATTTCCCCCATCTAAGCCATAGGTCACTCCTGAAGCCTCCATCTACACAATTGCACCCATGCAAGTTGTAGTTCATCTTGCTAATTTGGGTATTGGTGAGTACATCCTCCAAAATATTGAAATCACCACACCAAGTATTGATATTTTTAGAGATTATAGTCATCCACATGACCCATACTTAGCTATTGGTGTGGTATATAATATGGGTACTATACCTAATAGAATAAATTTTGTGTATGGGGGGTCAATTGCTTGCTTGATCCACCCCCTCCTACTGAACCACAATAACCATTTTGCACTAATATTGATTATCTATCCAACCCATATTTTCCCATGTGTTACTTTATATGCATAAATTGGTACGGATATTGTTTAGGATGACATGAATAGGGTATTCATGATATTTTTGAGCCTTGATTTTAATATTCCCATGATCGTGTGGATTTGGGATACAAACCACGATTCTCCACAACCTCCTTCATAGAAGCATTTCAACAACTCACCATAGATCCCAATGAGGATAGCAAGGATAGTGAGGATAGTGAGGATGAGTATATAGATCCTAAATTCATGCCTCAACTACATGAGGATTTTCCTAAGTTATTTCCACATATCTCCATGATCAATACCATCTTTTATGATGATTCTAAGGAGGATTTTGATGAGACATTTGACACATTCTCGATTACCTCTGATAGCTTTGAAGAAGAATCAACCCCCATCATGCCAATTATTGACATGGATGAGTTTTACTTATATATTTTTCCCATCCTGCAGTCCATATTTCATCTACTTCTTCCACCCGAATGCCCCGACAAGCATGTCGATCCACCACCTCCACCTTGACCACCTCAATAATATAATAATAAAAAATTTTAAACCAACTACTTCCTCGAGAGCATGCACAAGAGAATCCAACCCTCGCACCACAACCACCACATTTCCACCAAGTTAACATGATCTTAGTTGACTTGTTTGTGCCCCTCCATAATCCATACGATCTAGAAAAACCAATTCCAATAGACATTAGCCTCATCGACATGGATCAGATTTCATCCCCTCCATCCACTACCCAATTTCTTCTATCTAAAGAATTGTTAAGAGCTTCCAGCATGTATATCCCACCAAAATCATCACCTTCTCCATCCTTCGTGTACCACATTGAGGTGGAAGAAACCATGCTTGATATGCCTGATAATATTTTTGATGACATTCACCTCGTTCCTACTCCCCACTAGCTAGAGGAGGGTTCACACATGCTTATCGAGGAAACTATTGATGTGAATCTCAGTGCAGACCCAGATAATCTATAAATTGTTAATATTGGAAAAAAATTGTTTACAGAAGAGCAAGAGTGGCTTACATCACTTCTAATAGAGAAGAAGGATATTTTTGCATGGTCATATAAGGACATGCCTAGCCTTGACCCCAACTTGGTGGTCCACAATCTCACCTTGAGTCCCAATGCAAAATCGATCAAGCAAAAGTTATGGAAACTTCACCCTACCATTGCCCTCATGGTTAAAGAATAACTCCAAAAACTATTAGATGTGGGTTTCATTCAACCCATTGATTATCCTAAGTGGCTTTCAAATATGGTACCCATTCATAAACCAAATGGGGGGATTCGCATATGCACAAATTTTTGAGATTTAAACAAAGCATGTCCTAAGGATGATTTTCCATTACCAAACATCGATACTCTTGTAGACTCTACTGCTAGCCATGAAATGCTCTCCCTAATGGATGATTTTTTAGGATATAATCAAATTTGAATCAATCCTGATGATCAACACAAAACATCATTTACAACACCTTGGGGGACTTTTTGTTATAAAGTAATGCCATTCGACCTTAAAAATGTAGGAGCTACATACCAACATGCCATGACATATATTTTCCATGATTACATGCATAAGATCATTGAATATTATGTGGATGATTTACTAGCAAAATCTACAACACATCTTGAGCACATCAATGTATTACATAAAGTCTTTGATCGACTTCTTGAACATAAGGTGAGATTGAATCCTAAGAAATGCATCTTTGGAGTTACATTAGGTAAAATTCTAGGGTTCATTATCTCCAAGCATGGCATTGAAGTGGACCCTAACAAGGTCAAGGCCATTACTGAAATATCACCCCCAAGAAACCTTAAAGAGTTGCATAGCTTACAAGGGAAGATTCAAGCGATTCATCGCTTCATCACACAACTCTTTGACAAATGCAGGTCATTTAATCACCTGCTACAAAAGGGGGTAACTTTCTCATGGACAAAGGAGTGTCAAGAGGCTTTCGAGGACATCAAGAAATATTTAGCCTCTCCACTATTTTTAATGCCACCTCACCCTATCATCATGTTTCATCTATACATTTTAGCCATGTATTTTGCATTAGGGACAATGCTTGCACAAAAGAATGAAAGCAATCGAGAGCAAGTGATTTATTATATTAGTCGAACACTTGTGAGCTACGAAATGAGATGCATATATGGAAAATTTATGTCTAGAAATGGTTTTTGCCACTAAGAAACTTAGACATTACATGCTAAGTCACACCACTTATGTCATAGCTCACAAAAACCCTTTATGTTACATGATGACTTGCACATACAATAACACCCATACTACGAAATGGATAATGCTTTTAATGGAATTCAACCTTGAATTCATTAGTCAAAAATCCATTAAAGGTCAGGTGATAGTCGATCAGCTCATGGAAGCTCTGCTTCCTAATGATCAACCTTTATTTATCGAGCTATCGAGATGATGTAGTATTTAATGTCTCTGAACAAGAAGAATACATTACCCCTGAAGATGATGTTGATATCACACTATTCTTTGATGGTTCCAAGTGCGAGAGAGGACAAGGTGTAGGAGTCATGTTTTACACACCACAAGGGATACCTATCCCTTCATCATTCAAACTTGACTTCCCATGCACAAATAATAACGTAGAATATGAAGCCTTAATTCTAGGACTTCAGGTAGCTATCACTATGGGCATCAAGCATATTCAAATATTTGGTGATTTCCAACTTGTGGTCTATCAAGTGAAAGGAACTTACCAATGTAAAGATCTAGTCTTAAAAGTTTATAGAGAAATAGCAATGAAGTTGCTTACAAAGTTTGATTGGTATGAGATTGATAACCTACCTCATTCGACTAATCTATTTGTAGATACAATGGCCTCTCTTGGATCATTAATTCCAAAGAACCCCATTGGAGAGGTCAAACCACTAATCATCACAACATTATCCCAATCTGCAATTTCATGAGCAAATCCTAAAGATGAAAAAGAAGTGCTCTTCATTCAAGCACAACCATATGAACCATGGCTTAATCAAGTTAAATATTTTCTCAAGTTTGGCACTCTCCCTACATATTTGTCATGGGCCACCAAACGCACTTTCAAATAGAAGGCAACTTATTACACTCTTTTGGGAGATGTGCTATATCGACGTGGCTATGATGGGATCCTACTTCATTGTCTAGAGCCCATAGAGGCATAATGGGCCATATCCAAGGCTCATGATGGTACATGTGGTGGTCATTTTAGTGGGATGGCCATCACAAAGTGTATTCTATGCATGGGTTATTATTGGCCCACCATGGAAAGTGACTATTGCAAATATATCAAGAAGTGTCAAAAATGTCAACAACATGCCAATTTAACTCATGTGCCATCACATGCATTGCAACCAATTCAAACTCTTTGGCCCTTTTCACAATGGGGCCTCAATTTGATTGGAAAAATCTCACCTCCTTCATTGGGACAACACACATTCATCATAACTACCACCGAGTATTTCACAAAGTGGATCGAGGCAATTCCTATGACTAGCATGATAGGACCTAAAATTGTGGAGTTTATACTCCAACATATTATCTATCATTTTGGCATCCCCTCAAAAATAATTTTTGATAATGGTAAGTCTTTTAAGAATAAGGATGTTCGAGCACTTTGCAAGAAATATCACATCCAACATAGTTTCTTGACTCCTTACTACCCACAAGAAAATGGACAAGTTGAGGCCACCAATAAGACATTGATAGCCATTCTAAAGAAACTTGTTAAATATAACCACAAATATTGGCATCTTCAAATCCCCTTGGCATTATGGGCTTATTGAACGAGCATTTGTATGCCTACAAGGGTAACTCCTTTCTCTCTTGTCTATGGGGCTGAGGCAATCATACCTCTTGATCTTGAGATCCCCTCACTACGCATTTCTTTACAAGAGTTCATGGATGACAATACTACTCGACAAGCGCACCTTGATCAACTTACGCTCCTCGATGAAAGGTGAATCAATTCCTTGGATCATCTACGGGTATACCAAGACCATATCAAGCATGCTTATAATGCAAAATTTCATCCATGTGAATTCCAAGTAGGAGATCTCATCCTTAAAGAGAATCAACAAAATACCAATGCCTTGCCGCACCTTCATGACAAATTTATGGCTAATTGGCTTGGTCCATTCATTATTAAATAAAATTTGGGACCTGGAACATATAAACTTGTCAATATTGAGGGAATAGAAGAGCCTAAACCATTAAACATCATTCACTTGAGATCCTTCTACACCTGATGCAAAATATGTATATATACATGGAAAAAAAAAAAAATATGCATCCATTCATATAAAATAGTTGCATTCATAATTCATATACATTCCACTTTCATCTCACTTCACATTGCATATACGCATTCCAACCATTTGCATTCATACACTTCATTAGTCGTATCGGTTATCATTCGATTAGTTTGGATAATTTTTAGTCCATTGAGTCTTGTTGCCTTAATCAAGGGCACCTTCATGTTAGTATGGGTCTCATTTTGAAACATAAAAATAAAAAATAAATGTGTGTATAGTACCATCATTATCATTCACATATTTCCACTTTGCATAAAACCTTATTGCTTTGGTAGTCTTTGGTTTGAGGAATCTCTAGGTGCTTTTAGTCACTCAGCCACTCCTAGTGTTTCAAGCAACCTTAATTGAACATCGAACATTCCATAGGTGATATAAGTTGTTTCTAGCTAAATCAGGTTTCCTCTTGGACCATGCACACTATCACACATTAATTACATTGTGATACCTTAGAATGATAAAATTATGAGTAGCTATTGTCATAAAGCAAATGATTTCCCTTGCTCATCCTATCATGCACATGGTCTAACCCTAAGAATTGGCAAAAGGAAAAGCACAAAGCAAAAAGACAAAAATCTTTAAAAAAATAAAATAAAAGCTTGAATCCCTGGAATTCTTAGGTCCTTAGATCATGGGATTAACCTCCATTGGGGCTATAGATGTCTGACTAGCAATGGAGTACATCCTATGTGGTGATATGTCTATCACATTAGCAACCTTATTTTGTACAAACCTATGTACGCTTGTGGATGAGCTAGCTTATTGGCATAAGTTACAAATTGATTAGTCTGACCTTTATCATGATTGGAAATGAACATTCATAGCACACACAGTTGGTCCTTGAGAGACTTGGCTCCACTAAGAACACCCTTAGTATCTTATGGATTTGGGAGATTGGTAGATGAGTTTGTTTGAGGTCACTAGGATGTTTGAGTCTTTGGAAAACACCTCTAGATCCTTTATCCCTAAGATGAAAAAACTAATAAGGGAGCACAAATTTCATACCACCATTGCATTACATCACACATATCTTACATTTCATTTCATTATCCATCATATAGTCAAACTAGTATTATTATGATTGGTGTCCTTGATTAAGCAATAAAGACAAAAGTTTGCTAAGCAATGGTCCATGACTTCTTTGAATGAAAATTAATGTGGAAACACCATTAGTTCATTTGCATACATTATTACCATATAATATGCATCCATTCATAATGTATTCATTTCATCACATGCATATACCATCAATCCATCCACTCATAAAATCAAATCAACACATATAAAGAACAATAAATGGGATATATAAAATTCCACACACACACACATATATGTGTGTGTGTGTGTGTGTGTGTGTGTGTGATGTAACATCACACATATCCTACATTTCATTTAATTATTCATCATATAGTCAAACCAGTATCATTATGATTGGTGACCTTGATTAAGAAATGAAGACAAAAGTTTGCTAAGCAATGATCCATGACTTCTTTGAATGATAATTAATGTGGTAAACACCATTAGTTCATTTGCATACATTATTATGATATCATAAGCATCCATTCATAATAAACTCATTTTATCACATGCATATACCATCCTCCATCCACTCACAATAAAATCAACACATATAAATAATAATAAATGGGATATATAAAATGCCACACACACACACACATATCTATATATATATATATATATATAGTGCAATGTACATAGTTCACCCATAGGTTGTGTACAATACAGCTCTAAGGATTGTAATAAAAAAAAAAACATCAAAATCAAGTACAATGAGTGCTTCTAGACAACATTATTAGGGGCCTCAAGCACTCCAAGAGGATGGCCCAACATAGATCCCTATGATACAAATTGTTTTGATAACTATGGAAATCTCAAATGGGAACTACCATGCCTAGAATTGCTTCACCAACTAGATCCAAATCTCAATGTAGAAAGTCATATAGGTAGTGGGATACCTCGCTAAACAAGTTGATCCTCTAGTGACCGAACATAAGCCAAATCCTGTAGTTATCACCCATCCTTCTCGGCCACCTTCACCCAAAGAGTAGTTATCATAGATGCATCACCACCTCCACCATATATACCCTGTAGCCCCTTCATATCATGTCATAACCTCACCATATCAGCATCTTGAGTCTCCCTAATTTGTAGAAGATGATCCCACTCCTTTGCTATTCAGGCCCACTCGTCTACTATTTTGTCCTACTCCTCTGTGAGTTGATCCTACTCCTCGTCTAGGTTATCCCACTCTACCTAGATTATTTCCCACTCCTCATCCTACCTTGGAGCCCTCTTTGGATTCTCACTTATAGCCCTCATATCCCCACCAATATCCTTCTCTGAATTCACATGCCCAACATCCTCCATAAGCCAATCCTCTACATAAGCCGAGCTGAGATTATCTATTCGATAGATATATATCACAAGGGAATTATGAACCCTCTAGAAAAAATCAAACTATCATATAATGTGAGAGAATTGAATTTTTTCCCTCTCACTATCATTATTTCCTATTATCCATTGATCCCATTTGACTTTCTATAACTACTTCCTATCCTTAGGCCATACATTAGTCCCTCTCCACGGTCACCAAACTACATCATTAGTCATTAGCCCTACCCACATATCCATGTAGTCATATCCACTATGACTAGGATGACTCGGTCACACCTTCACATATTCCTACCACCTCAATGCATAAGGATGCAAGCTATCCTTCTCACAAGGCAACCCCATAGGGCAACCCACATTGAAATACTCACATCCCCAAATTTGAAGCAAGAGGTTGCAGCCCAATCCCTTTTGTTATCACCTCTTCACCTCATATAGCTAAATATAAGTTTGAGCTATCAAGGTAGGTGCCCAAGCATAAACCCAAGGCTCATTGATAATGTCAAATACCAACTGAATCTAGTTCTAAGGAAAGTTGACTTCCATATTATTTGGTAGTAGCATATTAGCCAAAATAAACATGAGATAGTTTAGTATTTCCTCCAACTCTCTCCTTTAATACATATCCAAGTAGTGGATACTACCCTTTATAACATCCACAACCTCCCATACATCACCATATATGCAACTCAACTCATGCTCCTTATCCCATACAACCATAACAAGCACATCCTCAATAAGAACATGAAATACGTGATAGATATCCTCCAAGGTAATTGTCATCTCCCATATGGGGAGCTAAAATTTCCCCTTGTGTGGATCCCACCTTTCCACAAATATTGAAAAGTTCCCCTCATCCATCCTCACCACCTCTTTCCATGCAACCTCCACAAATCCCACTCTATACAACCACCTCTAGTCATCATCAGTCAAGGCCCTCCTCACTCAAGGCAAAACAAGAGAAAAACGATGTCAAGTGACCAGTATCTTCACCTGCATCACAAACATGATAATAACAAATCAATACATCATCCATTTCATTATTTATTTTTTCTCCTTCCACCCCTTCTTCCATTAAACAAAAAATTTGCCCACCCCCTTTTCATTACCAAAATAAAATAAAAAAATGAAAACAAAATCAAACAAAAACTTGAAAAAAATAACCAAAAAAGAACAAATAGAATTGAAAAAAAAACAAACAAAAATAAACAACAAATTTTGAAACATCTAAGGTAAGGAAAGGCTACGAGATGAATACCTCTCCTACTCGACCTACTACTCTAGCTACGACATCTGCTCCATCCATCACAATGCAACTCCTTCACTCTCCTACTCTCTCAAATGTGAAAATAGAACTCTCAAATGCAATAATGAAGTAAAAATGAGCCCTCCAAGCCTATTTTTAGCCACCAAACCTACCCCAAAACACATGTTGTGTTTGTCAAGTTCACCCAAATGCAGATTGTATTTGTCAGGCATGCCCAAACACAAGCTACGTTTGAAAAATGCAACCTATGTTTGACCTCAAAATACCTCCAAACATCCCAGAAGGGTCCAAAAATTTCATAAAATCATCAAATCAATTCATACATGCATGCCACACATCACCCCACTCCACCTCATCCAAAATTAGATCAATTTGGTAACTCAATTTTGGAGTTGCATGAGTCCAAGGAAGTTTGCAAAATATTATCATCAAACCCTTTCTACGAGGTCTCAAAAAAGTAGAACCTTTACAAATCAAATTGGTATGCACCATGCCATTTAAAAAATGGAACAAACATGCACCCTAATTGGCTGCTCCATATACCATATCAAAATTGGTACGCATCATGCCATTGACAAAATGGATCAAACATGCAAACTCATTGGCTAGTCCATCTACCACATCAAAATTGCACATCATTCTTCCAAAATAAAAGTTTCAATGACACATGCTCTCTCCAAATATAGGTAAATTATCTTGATCTTGATTTACAATATTTGCATCCATCAATTCACATTACTCCACCATCCAAATTGGTCAATCAGCTTGTCGGTCTCATTTGTTTCATCTTTTACCCATTCACCATTTGAGGGGTAAGCTAAATAATAAAATTTGCGTTGATCATTCAATCCTCACACTGAGGTAACAAAATCAATTCTTTCATCTAATAAACTAGGTGTCTCTTATTTTTGTGTACCACATTGTGTTTCATGCAATATGGTAAAAAAAAGGTATCTATAGACACCAAATTCTAGTCATTTGATCTAGGTGATGAGAACTAGAAATACTCATTTTATATACACTTTTAAGGGGCATCATTATTGGTTTAATTATCATTTGAGATGTATTTTTATATAAATTATACATATAATTGATATAAAATGCAGTATTATGCTTAACTAGTGTTTTTAGTGGAAAATATGTATAAATGCAGGTTTTTCTACTAATATGGTGTTTTCTAGTCTACATCTCACTTGGACCTGGTATTGTGATGGGGGGGTTCCTTGATCCCATACATTTGGAGGTGCCTTGATGTGTAATAAGGTACCTTGATCCCATACATTTGAAGGTGCCTTGATCCCATACATTTTGAGGTGCCTTGATGTGCAAGAAGGCACCTTTATCCCATACATTGTGAGGCACCCTGATGTGTAGGAAGGTGACTTGATCTAAAAAAGTCAATAGGAAGATGCCTTGATTTGACCAAGTCAATAGGAAGACACCTTGATGCACCTTGATGGCACCTTGATGTGGAAAAACATGCCTTGATGTGGAAGAAGGCACCTTGATGGAACCTTGACGAGGAAGAAGGTGCCTTGATGGTGCCTTGATGTGGAAGAAGGTGCCTTGATGTGGGCAAAGGTGCCCTGATGCGGAATAAGGTGCCTTGATCTGGAAGTAGGTGTCTTGCTCTTGTCTAACTTTTATTGAGAAAATGCTTATGGTTGACTAAGTCAACATTGACCAGTTGACCAATTTGCTAAGAAAGTTGTTGCACTTGAGACAAAGAAGAAATATTCTAATTGTGCATCATGTCTAGAATATTTAGAGGAAGGCACCTTGATCCCAGGTGTCTTGATTCAGAGGAAGGTGCCTTGCTCTTGGCAGCACCTTGATCCAAAGGTAGGCACCTTGCTCCCATACATTGGAGGTGCCTTGCTCCCACCTTGCTCCCATTGAGAAGATGCACCAAGTCAACATTGACCAATTGACCAATGGGCTAAGGAGGTAGTTGCACGTGAAGACAAAGGAGAAATATTCTAATCATGCATTATCATTAAAATAGAATAAAGCATTTTTATTATTGATCGATTGGTCGGTTGACTTTGTAAGGTTTTTAAAAGCATTATTTTTAGGATGACGTACACCTAAGGATTCTTATATTTATCCTTCTAGTGTTCGAACATGATTTCAATAGGAGAATAATACCTATGTATGAACTGACAGTAAAAAATCACATTGTGTGATTAAAAATAGACTAATATGTTATTTTAATGATATCTAGCTACACTTTATATAAGGACGTAGGCCAGATGAATGAAATCAATGATCAAATACACAAAAAATATTTTATTTCATTTTTTGTATAATTTATTAAGAGTGCAAATACTCTTATTTTCTTAAAGAAACTATTATGTGATTAACCAGACAGACATACTATAGGATCCTGGGCCCACTCCTTGCAATAATCCTTCCCTATTTTATTTATGTTATTTTTTTTTTTTTTGTAGATTAGACTTTCTATTTTATTTCGTGATTTCTTTTAATTTAGCTATGTTTTATTTTCCTGCATTTTAATTTCTTGCACTTTTATTTTCAACACTTTAATTTTAGTTTGTAATTTATTTATTTATTTTTCTGCACTTTATTTTATTTGGTTTGGCTGAAATCAAAATGCATAAACATTTCCCACCAAATTAAATAGGTACAAAATTATTCATTCCCCATGATACAAGCATATACTATGCATGAAACTTGTAAGTTTATGAACTTTTTGGATTGATCATTTATGGAAAAGAAATGATTGTTTTCTAAACATAATTTTTTCTCACCATTTTGGCACCATTTTTGAGGAGTGTCAAAACTGTAGTGTTATGATTTACAAATTAGTTAAAAATTCCATTTAAAATTACTTTTAGATCTTCTACATAGGGCTAAAATAGTTGCTAGTACAATCAGAGCCAAATCATATAGGTAACAATTTAAATTTACCAACTTCTCAAGTAAATATGGGAATGAATTCAATGTAGCATATTGGTGGAGAACTAATCTTGCACAAGATAGAAAACCAGAGAAACAAGAGACAAAAATTTCTTATTCAATACTTCGGAAGAATTTTACAAGAATATACAGCCAAACTGCCGTTTGCCAACCCCCTCTCATTACAATCCATGGGTTTTTATCGAGGTCCCGATCCTCTGTGCTTTCAAACTTCCCACGATCTACAATTGCCACTTGGAACAATTCTAGAAAGTTGCATTGATGAGACTCTAGGTGAGGTGCGTGACTGGCTGCCATACCCAACGGAATCTTCTTCTCGATCTACTGCTTGCTGTTAGTTGCTATAAACGCGTCTTCCAGATATCTTGCACGAGTGGCCAACATGCCCGTTGAAATCCTCCTTTGAAACTGCTGCTTCACTGCTGCTAACTTGCCGTGCACGAAGGGACGTCTTTAAGAAAGTTGGAAGTGCGTGTTTTCCTGTTTGGTCGTGATATCGCGACATGTCACGATATCATGACCATTTCCTTTTGCACCTTCTCTCTCCGTTTTGGCCGTGATATCGCGACATGTCGTGATATCGCGTCGTTTTTTCTATCGGCCTCCGTTCTCCCGTTTCGGTCGCGAAATCGTGACATGTCACGATTTCGTGACCTTTGTCTTTCGTGCCTTTGTTCTCTGCTTTGGTCACGATTTCGTGACCTTTGGTCTCCATGCCTTTGTTTCCCCTACGGTGGTCGCGATTTTGTGACCTTTGGTCTCCGCGCCTTTGTTTCCCCTATGGTGGTCACGATTTCGTGACCTTTGGTCTCCGTGCCTTTTTTTCCCCTACGGCGGTCATGATTTCGTGACATGTCGTGAAATTGTGACATGTGATTTCGTGACCTTGTCTTCCGGCCTTGCTTTCCCTGCCTTGGGTCACGATTTCGTGACATGTCAAAATCGTGACATGTCACAAAATCGTGACATTCTGTCTGCTGCTCCCCTATCTTCTATTTTGGTCGCGATATCGTGACACTTTTTGTGTCGCGATATCGCGACACATATTTTTCTTGCAACACTTAGAAAAAAATAACATTGCAACACTTAGAAAAAAATAACAACAAAAAGTTTGGTTGATGCTCGATTGCTTTGCTGCCCTCGGATGCTCCTGCATCAGACACCCGGGGTGGATCGAGAAGTGATCCTCACTTATGATCTTTGGGAGGAAGACCCAGGCGGTCAACCTCTATTTTTGATAACCAAGTTGCATCTTCTACAGGTCTGCCCTTCCACTTGATCAAATACTCAGAATATTGTTTGTTCCTTGTGCTTCTGCCTTCACGAGTATCTAATATTTCCTCGATCTCTTCTTTGGTTGGGTTAGACTTTGGAATGCTCCACAATTCTGTACTTGGTGCCTCTGTATTGTTTCCCTCATGGTATTCCACTAAATCTGATATGTTAAAAATAGGTGAAATGTCAAGCCCACTTGGCAATTCCACTTCATATGCATTGCCTGAATCCCGTTTTTCCAGTATTCTGCATGGCCCAAACTTCTTCATCTTCAACTTGTTATAAGTTTTGGCTGGAAATATTTCTTTTTTGAGATGGACCATGACTTCATCCCCCACTTCGAACTCTTTGAACCGCCGCTTTTGGTCTGCTCTTGCTTTATACTGAGTATTCATTTTTGTAATTTGTTTCTTCACTTCTTCATGCAGGCTTTTCATCTGTTTCGTGAATTCCTCAGCCTCTGCACTGCACTTTTCTCCTTTATCTAATTTTCTCAGCTCAGAAACGTTTCTCGGATTGTTTCCATATATGATTTGGAATGGAGATTTGTTTGTACTCTTATTGACAGAATTGTTGTATGCAAATTCTGCCTGCGGCAAAACTAAATCCCATCCCTTGGGTTTATCTGCTATCAAGCATCTTAATAAATTACCCAGACTTCTATTTACCACCTCTGTCTGTCCATCAGTTTGTGGGTGGTATGCAGAACTGAACTTCAGATCTGTCTTCAGCTTCTTCCACAATGTTCTCCAGAAATACCCAACAAACTTTGTATCTCTGTCAGAAACTATGCTTCTTGGTAGACCGTGAAGTCGTACCACTTCCTTGAAAAATAACCCTGCAATGTGAACTGCATCACTTGTTTTATGGCAGGGAATAAAATGTGCCATCTTGGAGAATCTGTCAACCACCACAAATACAGAGTCATTTCCCCTCTGTGTTCTGGGCAATCCAAGAATAAAATCCATGCTTATGTCCTCCCATGGCCTCTCAGGTATAGGTAACGGCTGGTATAATCCTGTGTTTTGCCTTACGCCTTTTGCCATCGGCATATTCTGCAACTTTGCACAAACTTTTTCACATCTTCTTGAAGTTGCGGCCGGTAGTAATTTTCATTCACCGGGGCAATGGTCTTATCCCGACCAAAATGCCCGGCCAGTCCTCCGTTGTGCTTTTCCTTGATTAAGTTCTCCCGCATGGAACTCCTTGGAATGCATAATTTACTTCCCTTGAACAGCATTCCATCTTGGATTAGGAAATCTAACCATTTTGTCCTGTCCACAATAATAGGTGCCAAGCAAGCCGTCCAGGCTTCTACAAAATCAGGATCTTCAGGATAAAGACCCTTCAGTTCTTCGAATCCTACCACTTCCACTGTCATTTCAATCAGCAGATTCTGCCTTCTACTTAAGGCATCTGCAACTCTGTTTGATTTCTCGCTTATGTGCTTTAACACAAAGGTATAGCTTTGGAGAAACTCAACCCACTTCATGTGCCTCTGATTCAGTTTTGTTTGGTTGTTGATGTACTGCAATGCCTGATGATCCGTAAATAGAACAAACTCTTTTGGCAACAAATAATGCCTCCACTTCTTCAGAGCCTGAACTATAGCATAAAATTCTTGGTCATAAACTGAATACTTTTTCCGAGCATCATTGAGCTTTTCACTAAAATAAGCAACAGGTCTGCCTTCTTGACTCAGTACAGCCCCTATTGCACTGCCACTGGCATCACAGTCTACCTGAAATACTTTGTTAAAGTCTGGGAGTGCCAAAACAGGCTGTTCTGTGACCTTTTTCTTTAATGCATCAAAGCTCCTTTCAGCCCCTAAGGTCCACTTGAATTCTTTCTTATCCCCTCTCATTGTTTCTGTGAGGGGTGCACAAATCCTGCTGAAGTTTCTTATGAACTTTCTGTAAAAGCTGGCTAGACCATGAAATGATCTTACCTCTGTTGTGCTTCTTGGGGTAGGCCATTCGATGATAGCTCTCACCTTCTCTGGGTCCATTTTCAGACCTTCTGCTGAGATTACAAATCCCAGGTATACTAACTCTTTCTTGACAAAATTACACTTTTTTAGATTTATTAATAACTGCTCCTCCCGTAACTTTTCAAAAACCCTCTTGATGTGCATCAGGTGTTCCTCCAGGGTTCTGCTGAATATTAATATATCATCTAAATAAACAATGACAAATTTTCCTAAAAACTCTTTCGGTACCTCATTCATCGGCCGCATGAAGGTACTTGGTGCATTGGACAGCCCAAATGGCATGACCAACCACTCATACAAGCCCTCTCTTGTCTTGAAGGTTGTCTTCCACTCATCTCCTTCCCTGACACGGATCTGGTGGTAACCACTCTTGAGGTCAATTTTGGTGAAGTACTTGGCTCCACTCAAACAGTCCATTATGTCATCCATCCTTGGCAGTGGAAATCTGTATTTTATTGTGATCTTGTTGATGGCTCGAGAGTCTGTGCACATTCTCCACTCTCCATCCTTCTTGGGTGCTAGTACTACAGGTACTGCACATGGGCTAAGACTCTCCCTAATCAATCCCTTCTCCAGCAACTCCTGGACCTACCTGTTTAGTTCTTCAGTTTCTACAGGTGTCATTCTATGTGCAGCTTTATTGGGCAAGCTTGACCCTAGCACCAAATCAATATGGTGACTGATTTTTCTTACTGGGGTAAACCCTCGGGCACATTATCGAGATATGATATCTGGAAATTCCTTCAATAGATCTTGGACTTCTCTTTGGGGCATCTTTGCATTCTGTATCCATGACTCTAGGAATTAATGCATAACACATATGTTCATGCTTTAAATCATCTAAAAATTTTCTTCCGTCAACCAAGCAAATTCTTGCACTGCCACATACCTTTTCTTCCACCTCCTTTAGGGGTTTCAACTTATGACGCATTCCATTCTTGGTCACGGAATAGGTGTTGGCTCGGCCATCATGAACCGCACACCTATCAAACTGCCATGGCCTTCCCAGTAGCAAATGGCACGCATCCATGGGCAGAATGTCGCACAGAACCTCATCACGGTAATTTCCAATACTAAATTTTACCAAGCACTTGTTCATTGACCAAAACCTTATGGTATTTCTGCAACCACGTGATCCGATATGGATGCGGGTGTTTCTTTCTCTCCAGTTGTAGCTTTGTAACCATTCCCTCTGAAACTAGGTTATCTGTGCTACCGTTGTCAATGATAATGTTGCAAATCTTACCCGTGCATTTACACCTTGTGCGGAATAAGCTTTTCCTCTGATCTGCAGCTCCCTCTTCATTCAGCAGGACTCTCCTTGCAATCATTACTTCTCCTCTCTCGGCTTCTTCAGAATGCTCAGATCCAGCATCTTCATCGGCGATTGCTACTCTGGCATTTCCTTTCGGCCTCCGATTATTTCTTTCTCGTTGTTGTGGGCACTCATATTGGTGATGTCCCTCTTCCCCACACTGGAAGCAAGTCCCTCAGAATCTTCCTCTTCCTTGGCCACGTCCAGCTCTGCCTCTTCCCCCTCGGTAACCATTATTATGATTACGGGGGCGGTCTGTATTTTCTCTCCTTTGTTCTTGATTGTTGCTACCTTCTCCATTTTTTTGAGAATCTTCATTTCTTCTTCCACTGTTCCTTCCGTCGGTTCTTCCGCCATGACCTCTTCCTCTTTGCTTGTTTTCAAACCTCCTATTGAGCTTCTCTTCAACCTTTAAGGCAAATTGGTAAGCGTCCTCTATGGTGGTCATCCGGACTAGACTTAATTCTTCCTGAATACTTGCTCGTAACCCATTAATGTAACGGGCTACCTTCTCCTTGTTGGCCTCTGAGTGGCCTGTTCTAATCATTATTTTATGAAATTCTTCTGTGTATTCTTTCACAGACTTGCTTGATTGCCTCAATCCTTGCATTTTCTTTAGCAGGTCTAACTCATAATCACCAGGGATGAACTGCCTCTTTAGCTTTTCTGCCATCCGTTCCCACTTAGTTATTCTCTCTTTCCCTCTTTTATTTCGCTCCAGTTGCACTCCCTTCCACCAAATGCTAGCATGACCTTTCAGTTTGGTCTTTGCGAATCTGACCCTATCAGGATCCTCAACCTCTTCGTACTCAAAGTACTCTTCCAGGTCGTTGATCCAGTCGATCAATTCCTCTGGATCAAGGTTCCCGAAATATGTGGAAACCTCCATCTTCGAGCCTCTTCCCAATCTGGGATATGGCTTTGTATAGTCTGGCCTGAGCCGGATCTATTGCTTCTTCTTCTTCCTCAGGTTGGTCTTCTTCTTCATCATCTTCCTCTTCACTACCTTCGTCTCTTCTTGGCTCCAATCTTCTGTGCATTTCTTCTTGCAGGGCTTGCATTTGCCGCTGCAAAGCTCGAACATCTTCCGTTGCTGCCATGCCTCTCCCACCAACCGGGTTTCTCCTTGGAGGCATTCTGCTCACCCAATTCCAAGCCCTTCCATAGATCCTGGTGTAACTGCCTCTCCTCCGGCAATCTTCTACACACTCAGGAACTACTAGCTCTGATACCACTTGGTGGAGAACAGATCTTACAAAAGACAGAAAACTAGAGAAACAAGAGCCAAAATTTGTTATTCAATACTTCGAAAGAATTTTACAAGAATATACAGCCAAACTACCATTTTCCAACCCCCTCTCATTACAATCCATGGGTTTTTATCGAGGTCCCGATCCTCTATGCTTTCAAACTTCCCACGATCTACAATTGCCACTTGGAACAATTCTAGAAAGTTGCATTGATGAGACTCTAGGTGAGGTGCGTGACTGGCTGCCATACCCAACGGAATCTTCTTCTCGATCTGCTGCTTGTTGTTAGTTGCTATAAATGCGTCTCCAGATATCCTGCGTGAGTGGCCAACATGCCCATTGAAATCCTCCTTTGAAACTGTTGCTTCACTGCTGCTAACTTGCCGCGCACGAAGGGACGTCTTTATGAAAGCTGGGAGTGCGTGTTTTCTGTTTGGTCGTGATATCGTGACATGTCGCGATATCGTGACCATTTCCTTTCTGCACCTTCTCTCTCCATTTTGGCCGCGATATCGTGACATGTCGTGATATCATGCCATTTTTTCTATCGGCCTCCGTTCTCCCGTTTCGGTCATGAAATCGTGACATGTCATGATTTCATGACCTTTTGTCTTCCGCGCCTTTGTTCCCCTGCTTTGGTCGCGATTTTGTGACCTTTGGTCTCCGTGCCTTTGTTTCCCCTATGGTGGTCACGATTTCGTGACCTTTGGTCTCCGCGCCTTTGTTTCCCCTGCGGTGGTCGCGATTTCATGACATGTCACGAAATCGTGACATGTCACGATTTCGTGACCTTTGGTCTCCGTGCCTTTGTTTCCCTTGCGGTGGTCGTGATTTCGTGACCTTTGGTCTTTCGGCCTTGCTTTCCCTGCCTTGGGTCGTGATTTCGTGACATGTCGCGAAATCGTGACATGTTGTGAAATCACGACATTCTGTCCACTGCTCCCCTATCTTCTGTTTTGGTCGCGATATCGTGACACTTTTTGTGTCGCGATATCGCGACACATATTTTCTTGCAACACTTAGAAAAAAATAACATTGCAACACTTAGAAAAAAATAACAACAAAAAGTTTGGTTGATGCTCGATTGCTTTGCTGCCCTCGGATGCTCCTGCATCACATATTAAGTGTAGAAATAAGGAATAATTTGTGTTGTTGAAAAAAATTAGAAAATTAGGCAAGAAGGATTTCCATCGTATTCTGAATGGTTTCAAGAAATCAAAGAAATGGCACAACCCAGGTCTGATATAGTTGAAAATATTTAGGGATGTGTTTTTACATAGAAACCATTTAAGAAATTATGCCTCAAGAAGCCTAGTTTTAATGATAAAAAAATTGTAGGCTTAACAATTCTCAACATATTGGTAAATTTTTAATGATGACATTAGTAGCAGGAAAAATGACAGAGCAAAATTTAAAAAGAACATCTTGTTATGGAGTATGCTCTTCACTTGCGCTTAAGGTGACCTAGTGAATCAGAAACTAGCACATGTTTTTTAAAATACTGCTATGCCATGTTTTCTTCTAGTTGCTAGCCCGTAGATAGTCATTTTCCAGCTTGCACATTTTTCCAATAAGTTGAAAGAGTTTGGTTTTGAGGCCATGGAGGAAAATGCTCTTCTCATGCTACAACATATCCAACTAGTTGATAAAGAAAGAGATGATTTTGAGAGACTAGTTCAATTGTAGGTATGGGGGAGACCCCACCTTCACTATTGCCACCAACAACACAATGAACGCTATCCACAGTGTTCACAAAAAAAAATAGTTAGAATTTTATTTTAATACCTTTAGTTTAGATTTTTCTTTTATGTTTTGTAGGATAACATGAAGTGTGATGTAGACAAATAAGGAGTTGTCTGTGAAGATTTCGTGAAGTGAGATTTATACGTGGAGTTTGTAATAGCACTATACAAACCATCTTGTGCACCTCGATCGTGTAGTATCCAGTCCAAATGAGTGAAAGCAAGCAGAGTTTTTCCTTGGCAACATAGGCACCTGAAGGCAGGATAAGTAACCCTGATCAAGCGAAAGGGTTCCAACCCAAGGTGGTTTTGGAACTTGGGAAAGTTTTGCTACAAAGTGCATGATTGTTATAGCTTGAGTAAATGGTAAACAGAGTCAAAGATGCTACACCAAGAGTGGAGTAGAGTGCCAAGACAATGTTCAAGTAACAATCGATGGGCTCCATTTACAACCACCTCACATTTGCGGGACTAGATCAGACATCGACATGGGGGAGATCCATATCATACCAATAATTTTGATGAATGTTCACACATTCATTGTGAAAAAATGAGGATATAAAAAAATTAAAAAAAGAAGAAGAAGAAGCATGGAGTTTGTCTTGCTTAACATAAAATTTCTTTTTTTCTTTGCAAGAAATCATGAACTGAATGCAACTATAGGCACCTTGGGAAACCAGGCCTATCAGGCATGACTATCATGATTCCTATTTTCCTACTTTCATGTGTTTTTGCTTTTGTAGGTACAGTACTCGCATGCAAGCTGCAGGCATCTTGAGAGCCAGGGCCTAACATGTACGAATTACATTGAACTGCATTTTACTACTTTCTAGTTTTTCTTGTTTGTTTTGTAGGTAAAGTGCCCACATGCAAGTTGTAGGTATCTTGAGAGCCAGGGTCTAACAAACATGGATTGCACTAAACTGCATTTTAGTTTTTCTTATTTGCTTTTGCAGGTGAAATGGCTTGAATGCATGAAATAGGTATCTTGGGAGACAAGGCCTAACTGACATAGCATACATGAACCTGCATGTTCTTTTTAGAGGTAGAAATTTGACTGTTTCCATTCGGAGGAGATAGTCCCCATCTGGGCACGGTCGTGGGTGTTAATTTACTACAAAGGAAAGATACCCACCTCTGTGTTTAGACAAAGCAAATGCTGATGCAACATGAAAAAGAAAAAAATTGGAGGGTCTGATCAACTCTGCAACAACACTATAGACACGTCAATGACTATTGAATTTTCAATAGTAAGAAGGTGCCTTGATGCATAAGAAAGTGCCTTGATCTCATGGGTTTTTGGGTGCCTTGATGCTCAAGAAGGCACCCTGATCTCATGTATTTTTGGGTGCCTTGATGCTCATCGATAGAGATGCTTAACTTCTGTGAGAAGTAAAAAAAAAATAGCCTTGTGGAGAGTCTAACAACTAGGAAAGAGAAGAAGCCTTGTGGAAGTGCTAAAAAGAAGTTGTAGGCCTTCCTTGAGAAGAGAGTTGCAGACCCACTTTATACCCAGAAGTGCTCAAACTTCTTCTCCCTAGGATGGGGGTGCCTGTTGTTCAGTGTGGGACCTGATGTTCAGAGGGCTATAAACCTATTGCATAGAGGGACCTATTACTGGCGATGAGGGCATCACCAACTTAAGTGGGGGAGGATATGGGTGAACTTGAATCTCCTACAAACAAAAATATTCTACTAAAAAGGCTCCAAGTTAAAGTGCAAATAAAAAACAAAGCTTTATTTTTTGCTATTTGTTGGAAGAGAGTATCCTCTTTCCCTAGGACCATCTTGGTCTAGAAGGGAAATGAGAAATATCCAACCGGTAGCCAAATAAAGTAGGGGAGGAGCCTAGAGTAATCAGATGTCAAATATCTGCAAGTAGGCCACATGGTGCCTAAGCATGATCAACCATATGAATGGGGCTCATAGTGGCCAAAAATAGCAACACATAGTCTCAACAATGTGTCTTGTGAAGACATCACACCTGAACACCCAACACATGTCGTAGATGATGATGGATAGATTTGTTTATCCTCACTCCAAGAAATAAACTAGAGGATCACAGTGAAGATGGGATCTAGATTTATTTTTTATTTGTAGAAAAATTCTCATCAAATTTGACCAAGAATCATGTTGATGAAGAAACACATAGACTAATTTTTTTTGGCACAACATATATGGTCTGCAATAGTAAAATGCAATTGGTTTGATTCTTGTTGCTTTAATTCTACCTGTGAAGGAAATAATTCAGAATTGGAGATCATTTTGATTTGGGCACATGTGTATCAAGACTATATAAATTTTGATCAATTGAAGAAGGTGACATGTTCAGGAGCACATAGTGAGAAAATAATGATGCACAAAGGTTAATTCTGTCGATCCCTACAATGCATTCGGAGAGCTCAATGCTCTTGAGATACGACAAAGCAAGATTAAAATATTTCTATATGTGTTGTTGATGATGAGCTTGGTGTTTCAAAGTTTGGAGCTGTTGGATGTCATAAATCCTCTAATAGTGGTATGTGGGACATAATTTTTGCATACCAGGTTGAGCAATTACCTGGTTGGACCCTTCAAAGACATCAACTATGGCCTACACGGCCTCCACTTTTAATGCACAGTACCAATATTACAGTTTTTTTATGGCAGCATTGCATTTCTGTTAGAATATGTGGGAAAATAAATTATCGAGAAGAGACAAAATTTCACTACGGTGGAGGAGAATGCCACCTTTGCAAAGAGATGGTGGGGATCTGAAATCATGGAGAAGTTTGTTGTCATAGTAAAAAGAGTTTATTATTCTCACAAATAGTTTGGTGGAGAAGACGTTCCAGTACACAACACATTCAACCAAATTCCTAGGATGGATCATTGATAATCCTCCAACTTGGCCACCTAATTTCAAAATCACTAACTCAAATTATTGTAGTTGAATTTCTGTTCTCTGATGCAGATGATAAAAAAAATGATGAGCCAAGATCTATTCTGGTCATGCTCCCTTCCATGGCAGAACATATGATGAAAAAAATTATTATTACTCCAAGATGCACCAACAATCTCATTTTTTGGTACACCATGATTACAGGCAGCATGAAGACATTTCACACCATCAACATCATACACATCAGGTTCTATGAAATTCACCCAGGTATGGACTGAGTTTTCCATTAATTATGTGTACAATTATTTTAAAAATCATTTCTATGCTAATACCAGTAGATGCCCCCATAAATTCTCTTTGTCAAAATATCCCATTAGAGTTCAGCCACATGACATGCCTCGAATATGAAAAAATTCATTACCCCAGGAATAATTAAAAAAATAACTATGGCATTTGGCATTGTTTCATTGTTGCATCATGACAATGGCAACCAACTTGTGCAAAGACATGTAGATGATGCTACTTTGTACCACAAAGGAGGTTCTAGAGATGGGTCAAACATGTTTTAGATGTGGGTAAAAGTAGCGGCAGATGACCACACTCATATTAAAATTTGGTCTCACCAAATTTGATCACTATGCAAAATTGGAACATGTGGCCCTTTGATAGCTGCACGAAGGCTCGAATGGGCAAATACATGGCAACATTTATCAGAATCAGTGTAGTGGTGATTTGGTCTTGGTGTTTGAACAACTATTTACCCATAGTATGATGGTCGGTCATGATGTGTTTCTGACTTCTGCTAGTGCAGCAGTGCTCAATGGAAGAAAAATAGAGATGTTGAAGGTAGCTAAAAAAAAATCTCGGGGGGCTGTTGTCATGAGGATGTGACAATATTTAGGTATGGGGGGATGATGAGCACCAAAAATGCTCATTTTATATACACTTTTAAGGGGCATCATTATTGGTTTAATTAGCATTTGAGATGTATTTTTATATAACTTATGCATATAATTGATAGAAAATGCAGTATTATGCTTGACTGGTGTTTTTAGTGGAAAATGTGTATAAATGCAGGTTTTGCTACTAATCTAGTGTTTTCTAGTCTACATCCCACTTGGACCTGGCATTGTGATGGGGGTGCCTTGATCCCATACATTTGGAGGTGCCTTGATGTGCAAGAAGGCACCTTGATCCCATACATTTGAAGGCACCTTGATCCCATACATTTGGAGGTACCTTGATGTGCAAGAAGGCACCTTGATCCCATATATTTTGAGGTGCCTTGATGTGCAGGAAGGTACCTTGATCTAACAAAGTCAACGGGAAGGCGCCTTGATCTAACTAAGATGAGCCTTGATGGTGCCTTGATGTGGAAGAAGGTGCCTTGATTATGCCTTGATGTGGAAGAAGGCACCTTGATGGTGCCTTGATGTGGAATAAGGTGCCTTGATGGCACCTTGATGAGGAAGAAGGCACCTTGATGGCACCTTGATGTGGAAGAAGGTGCCTTGATGTGGGAGAAGGTGCCTTGATGCGGAAGAAGGTGCCTTGATCTGGAAGTAGGCACCTTGCTCTTGCCTAACTTTTGTTGAGAAAATGCTTATGGTTGACCAAGTCAACATTGACCAGTTGACCAATTTGCTAAGAAGGTTGTTGCACGTGAGACAAAGCAGAAATATTCTAATCATGCATCATGTCTAGAATATCCGGAGGAAGGCACCTTGATCCGAAGGAAGGCACCTTGCTCCCGATGGTGCCTTGATCCGGAGGTAGGCACCTTGCTCCCATACATTGGAGGCACCTTCTCCCATTGAGAAGATGCACCAAGTCAACATTGATCGGTTGACCAATGGGCTAAGGAGGTAGTTGCACGTGAAGACAAAGGAGAAATATTCTAATCATGCATTATCATTAAAATAGAATAAAGCACTTTTATTATTGATCGATTGGCTGGTTGACTTTATAAGGTTTTTAAAAGCATTATTTTTAGGATGCATTATTTTAGGATTTGTTTGTTACGTACACCTAAGGATTCTTATATTTATCCTTCTGGTGAATGGACATGCTTTCAATAGGAGAATAATACCTATGTATGAAACAACGGTAACAAATCATGTTATGTGATTAAAAATAGACTGATCTGTTATTGTAATGAGATTTGGTTGTGCTTTATATAAGGATGTAGGCCAGATGAATGAAATCAATGATCAAATACACAAAAGTTATTTTATTTCATTTTTTGTATAATTTCTTAAGAGTGCAAATACTCTTATTTTCTTAAAGCAACTATTACGTGATTAACCGGGTAGACTATCTATGGGAGCCTGGGCCCACTCCTTGCAATAGTCCTCCCCTATTTTATTTTTGTTATTTGTTTTCAGTAGATTAGATTTACTATTTTATTTCTTGCTTTATTTTAATTTAGTTGTGTGTTTCATTTTCCTGCACTTTTATTTTCAGCACTTTAATTTTAGTTTGTAATTTATTTATTTATTTTTTTGCACTTTATTTTATTTGGTTTGGTTGAAATCAAAATGCACAAACATTCCCCACCAAATTAAATAGGTACAAAAGGATTCATTCCCCCACACTACAGGCATATACTGTGCATGACACTCGTAAGTTTACGAACTTGCTGGATTGATAATTTATGGTAAAGAAATGATTATTTTCTGAACATAATTTCTGCTCACCACCAAGGTTATGCATAGTTGTTAAACATATATTTTTTAAAATTTACATGGTGGAATCGATAGCCACCATGAATATGAGTAGGTTATTTTAATTTTATTGCTTGCAAAATATTTGATGTTGTCCACCCCGAAAGTCGTCACACAGTTCTTCGTGCAGTCCACCCCTATAACCACCATGCCACAATCATTTGAAATATTTTATGCCACTGAAAGCACCAGGAAATGTACAAGAATTCAATATGGTGAGTCCTGATATTTGAACCCACTAGATCCATAGTGGCTAATCATCATTAATTAATGAATATTTTGATTTTTAAAATTTGGAATTGGCTAATATTAGGGACCCTTGACTAGGGCCCATTAACCAAAAAAATTGTGTAGATTTTCCTTGGGTATATTCGCTCAAATTTTATTATAATTGGACCATTCTAAGTTTAAATCTTCAATGTTACCCCTAATAATAGGGGAGCTTTTCACCTTGAAATTATAAATAATTTTGGAGCTAAAAACTGATTCACCCCATTTCTATAAATACATTTTAGGGTAAACCCCTTATGCATAACCCCGATTTGCACTAGAATTACCATTCATAATTCACCATTCACCTCCAAGACCCCTTTGGAAACTCAAGACCTCATCCACACCGAGCTCTTGGCCACCATGTAACCATCCATTTCTACTTACCCTTGGTTAGTCTAACCCTAGGTCAACCTCATCCATATTACACTCCACTCACAAATAAAACCAAGATGAGGCATTTAATAATCCATTTCCCATCCTCCACTTGACTTAGAAATTTAATAATTCTCCATGCACATATGTGAGGAAAGGCCCAAACCTCACCCAAAAGGGACATACCCTACTACGAATTTTATATTTCTCCACTATGCATTTAATAAATTTAATACTCTCCCACTAAGAGAAGCCCATACTTTAACCACATGCATGAAAAATATCTCATCCTCCACTTTGTATTTAATATAGCATACACTCCACTTGTGGAATTTAATATTCCCACCTAAGGAATACCATGCTACACTTATGGGGAATCCTATCCCCCTTCCACTTGGCCCTATCCAAAGTCTATAAAAGAAGATATTTCTACCATGTCTAAAATAGGGAGATTTCATACACTATTAGACTACCCAAATATAGACCTATTCCCAAGAACCAAAGAAAGAGAACTAAAATGCACACTATCACACTGCAAAAATCATGCCAAAAATATCACATTCCTCTCATATATCAAACCATAGGATCCGAGGAGCATCGACCCAAGCCTTTCTACCACATAGACCCAAATATAGCCTACATTTAACTAGTCCTAAACATAGCCTGTGTTTACCAGACATAGCCTACGGGTCCCAAACACAACCTAAATGTCTCAAACATAACCTACAGGTGTTCAGGTCCAAATCGACCAATTCCAAACTTATATAAACATCTTAATGACTTAGAAAGGTTTTATTTTCATTGTTTTACATCTTGCATACATTATTGAATCCTATAATCATTTAATTTTAGGGTTTATGTAGCTTTTATTTAGATCAACACAAGTCTTATAAAGTGAAGGCCCTTCATATGCTATTGATCATATTATATTTTGCAAGGATTTGTGTGCAGGTGATAGGTTCTTGGATGACTATTGAATCTATGGTGGCCCACAACTATACTCATGCCCACCCACTCTTTTTCATTCTAGCACAAAGACCTTGGCACCCAGACTCACTAATTAGCAAAAGGGGCTTTTCATCTTTTTTCATATATTGTACTAAAAAAAAGCAAGCAATCATTCTTTGTGTGATCAAACCCTTGCACATTGGTGTACATTATTGTAAAATGGAGACTAAGGCTCCAAAACAATCAATACAAATCACCCTTTTCATTATAGTTTCTCATGTTTTCATTTTGTTTGGTAAGGTGTCATTTTCATGTTTGGGGTTATGTGGCCAAAAGACTCAATTTGATGCTCCTCAGCTCTTGCAGATTTGTCTCTAAGAGGGATGCAATATTTCTAACATGATTTTGGTAGCGTGATAGTTCTCTTTTAATCCTCATTTTTTTCTTGGGAATAGGTCAATATTTGGGTAGTCTAATGATGTAAGAAATTTCTTCCTCTTCTCATGGTAGAAATATCTTCTTTTATAGACTTTGGCTAGGAATAGGTGGAAGGGTTATAGGATTCCTCATAAGTATATAATGGTCTTCCTTATGTGGTAATATTAAATTCCACAAGTGGAGCATGTGCTATATTAAATCCAAAGTGGAGGATGGGATTCCTTTTATGCATGTGGTTGAAGGATGGGTTTTCCTTAGTGAGGGAGTATTAAATTTATTAAATGAATAAGTGGAGGAATATAAAATTCCTAGTGGAGCATGTCCCTTTTGCGTGATGGATGGGCCTTTCCTCCTGTATGTGAATGCAGGATTATTAAATTTATTAAATTCCAAAGTGGAATGGAATATGGGTAATAGATTATTAAATACCTCATCGTTGTTTTATTTTTGAGTGGAATGTAATATGGGTGAGGTCGACCCAGGGTTAGACTAACCTAGGCTAAGTAGAAATGGATGCTCACATGGTGAACAAGATCTTGGTGTGGATGAGGGCTTGAGTTTCCAAGGGGGCTTGGGTGTGAATGGTAAATTATGAATGGTAATTCTAATGCAAATTCCTATAATTTGATTTCTATAGATTTCCCTTTTTATACCGTATTGTGTGAAACACAATGTGGTGGAAAAAAAAAGAGACACTTATTTTATTAGGTGGAGGAATTGACTTTGTTGCCCTAGTGTGAGGATTGAATGATAAACACAAATTTTGGTATTTAGCTTACTCCCTCAAATGGTGAATGGATGAAATGAAACAAATGAGACTCATGAGCTTATTGAAGAATTTGGATGGTGGAGTAATGTGAATTGATGGATGCAAATATCATAAATCAAGATCAAGCTAATTACCCCAGATTTAGAGTGAGCATGTGTCGTTGAGACATTTATTTTGGTAGAATGATGTGCAATTTTGATGTGGTAGATGGACCATCCAATGAGGGTTCATGTTTGACCCATTTTGTAAATGGCATGGTGTATACCAATTTTAAACCACCGTGATTGCTAGATTTTTTAAGCATAAAAATGACACCTTAGCAAATGAAATGACAAGATGAGCAAGTGCAATGAAAAGGGTGATTTGTCTTGATTGTGTTGGAGCCTTAGTCTCATTTTCACAATAATATGCCATGATGTGCAAAGGTCTTATTATACAAAGAATTCTTGTTTGCTTACTTTTGAGTACAATATAGTGAAAAGTAGAAAATTCCCTTTGTGTTACAATAAAAAAGAGTTAGTGGGCTTGATTATCCTTGTAGGCCACCCTAGATTCAATAGTCATCCAAGAACCTATAACCTACACTCAAATCCTTACCAACACAAGGGTCAGTAGCATATGTGGAGCCTTCACTATGTAAGGTTCATATTGATTTGAAAAAAAGTGTACTTGGCAAACGTAACCTACATTTGTAATAGTTCAAACATAGGTTGCATTTGACCCCAAAATGCCTAAAAACATCCCAAAAGGGTCCAAAAAGTTCATAAAATCATCAAATAAATTCATACATGCATGACACACATCACCTTACTCCATCTCATCCAAAATTAGATTAATTTGGTAAATCAATTTTGGAGTCACGTGCGTCCAAGAAATTTTGTAAAAGGCTATCATCAAACACTTTTTGTGGGGTCACAAAAATGCAGAACCTTTACAAATCAAATTGGTATGCACCATGCCATTTACAAAATGGGTCAAATATGTACCCTCATTAGATGTTACATCTACCACATAAAATTTGATATGCACCATGTAATTTACAAAATGGGTCAAAGATGCACCCTCATTGGTTGGTCCATCTACCATGTTAAAATTGCACATCATTCTACCAAAAGCAAAGTTTCGATGACACATGATCAGTCTAAATTTGAGGTAGTTAGATTGATATTTATTTAAAATATTTGCATCCATAAATTCACATTACTCCACCTTCCAAATTGGTCAATCGACTCCTGGGCCTCATCTATTTCATATTTCACACATTCATCATTTGAGGGGAAAAGATAAATACCAAAATTTGCGTTGATAATTCAATCCTCATGCTAGGGTAACAAAATCAATTCTTACACCAAATAAACTAGGTGTCTCTTAATTTTTTGCAGCACATTGCATTTCATGTAATATGATATAAAAAGGATATCTATAGACACCAAATTCTGGTTATTTTCACTAGAATTACCATTCATCATTCACCATTCACACCCAAGACCACTTGGCAAATCAAGCCCTCATCCACTCTAATATCTTGGTCACCATGTGACCATCCATTTCTACTTTCCCTAGGTTATTCTAACCTTAGTTCAACCTCACTTGTCTTACACTCCACTCACAAATTAAACAAATATGAGGTATTTCATAATCCATTTCCCATCCTCCACTCCACTTAGGCATTTAATAAATTTAATAATCCTCCATTCACATACAAGAGGAAAGGCCTATCCCTCACATATAAGGGACATGCCCCAATAGGAATTTTATATTCCTCCACTTATGCATTTAATAAATTTAATACTCCCCCACTAAGGAAAGCCCATCCTTGAACCAAATGCATGAAAAGGATCCCATCATCCACTTTAGATTTGATATAGCACATGCACCACTTGTGCAATTTAATATTCCCACCTAAGGAAGACCATGCTACACTTACAATAAATCCTATCCCCCTTCAACCTGGCCCTATTCAAAGTCTATAAAAGAAGGCACATCTACCATGATCGAAGGAGGAAATTTCATACACCATTAGGATGGCCAAATATAGATCTATTCCTGAGCACCAAATAAAGAGGACTAAAAAGAGCACTATCACACTATTAAAATCATACCATAAATATCACATCCCTCTTTGATATTAAGCCATAGGAGCTGAGGAGCATCGACCCGAGACTTACTGCCACATAGTCCTAAATGTAGCCTACATTTGGCTAGTCCCAAATGCAACCTGTGTTTACCAAATGTAGCTTATGGGTACCAAACATAGCCTATAGGTCCCAAACACATCCTGCAGGTGTTCAAGCCTAGATCAAATGATTCCAAACTCAGATCAACATCATTATGACTCAACAAGATTTTATTTTTATAGTTTTTCATCTTGCATACATTCTTGAATTCTATAATCATTTCATTTTAGGATTTCATAGCTTTTCTTCAGATCAACATAGGCCTTACACAGTGAAGGTCTCTCATATGCTATTGACCCTATTATGTTTTGCAAGGATTTATGTGCAGGTGATAGGTTCTTGGAGGGTTGTTGATGCTAGGGTGGTCGGAAAGGATACTCAATCCCACTTACTCTTTATTATTATAGTATTAAGATGTTGGTACCTAGAATCACTGATTAGAAAAAGGGTATTTTTCCCTCTTTGCAATCTATTGTACTCAAAATCAAGCAAGTAGGTATTCTTTGTGTGATCATATAATTGCACATTAGAGCACATTGTTGTAAAAAGGAGATTAAGACTCCAACATAGTCAATACAAATCATCATTTTTATTGCACTTGCTCATCTTGTCATTTTTATTTCTACGATGTCATTTTCATGTTTGGAGTTGTGTGGCCAAAAATCTTGGGTTGATGCTCCTCGGATATTGTGGCTTGGTTGTTAAGAGGGATACAATATTTTTGGTGTAATTTTGGTAGCGTAAGAGTGCTATTTTAGTCCTCTTTCTTTTGTGCTCATGAATAGGTTTGTATTTGGGTAGCCTAATGGTGTATGCAAGCTTCTCCTCTATGCATGATAGAAATGCCTTCTTTTATAGAATTTGGCTAGGGCCATGTGGAAGGGGGATTGGATTCCCCATAAGTGTAGAATGGTCTTCCTTAGGTGGGAATATTAAATTCCACAAGTGGATCATGTGCTATATTAAATACAAAGTGGAGGATGCGATACTTTTTATGATTGTGGTTGAAGGATGGGTTTCACTTAGTTGGGGGTATTAAATTTATTAAATGCATAAGTGGAGGAATATAAAATTCCTAGTGGGGCATGTCTCTTTTGGATGAGGGATGGGCCTTTCATCCCATATGTGAATGGAGGATTATTAAATTTATTAAATGCCTAAGTGGAGTGGAGGATGGGTAATGGATTATTAAATGCCTCATATTTGTTTTATTTGTGAGTGGAGTGTAATATGGGTGAGGTTGACCCAGGGTTAGACTAACCTAGGGTAAGTAGAAATGGATGGTCACATGGTGACCAAGAGCTCAGTGTGGATGAGGGCTTGAGTTTCAAAGGGACCTTGGGTGTGAAATGTGAATAATGAATTGTAATTATAGTGTGAATGACTATAATTTGGAGTCTATAGATGCCTCTTTTTGTACTGCATTGCATGAAACACAATGTGGTGCACAAAAATAAGAGACACCTAGTTTATTAGATGGAGGAATTGATTTTGTTGCCCCAACATGAGGTTTGAATGATAAACACAAATTTTGGTATTTAGCTTACCCCTCAGATGATGAATAGGTCAAATATGAAATAAATGGGACCCACAAGCTGATTGACCAATTTGGGTGGTGGAGTAATGTGAATTTGTGGATGCAAATATCATAAATCAATATCAAACTAATTGATCCATATTTGGAGTGAGCATGTATCATAAAAACTTTTATTTTGGTAGAATTATGTGCAATTTTGATGTGGTAGATGGACCAAACAATGAGGGTGCATGTTTAGACCATTTTTGTAAATGTCATAGTGCATACCAATTTTATCCCATTATGATTGCTAGATTTGTAAGTATGAAAATGACACCTTAGCAAAAAAAATGACAAGATGAGAAAGTGCAATGAAAATGGTGATTTGTATTTATTGTTTTGGAGCCTTAGTCTCCTTTTTACAACAATGTGCCCTAATGTGCAATGATATGATTACACAAAGAATGGTTTCTTGCTTGCTTTTGAGTACAAAACAATGAAAAGGGGGGAAAGTCCCTTCTGCTAATCAGTGAATCTAGGTGCCAATTTCTTTCTGCTACAGTAAAAAAGAGTGGGTGGGCTTGAGTATCCTTGCAAGATACCCTAGCTTCAACAACCATCCAAGAACATGTGACCTACACAAAAATCCTTGCAAACACAAGAGGGTCAATAGCATATGAGGGGCTTTCACTGTGTAAGGACCGTATTGATTTAAATAAAGGTGCATTTGGCAAACATAACCTACATTTGGTAAATACATCCTACATTTGTAACAGTTCAAATGCAAGCTTTGTTTATCAAATGTAGCCTACGTTTGACCCTAAAATGCCTCAAAGCATCCTAAAAGGGTCCAGAAAGTTCATAAAATAATCAAATCAATTCATACATGCATGCCACACATCACCTCACTCCACCTCATCCAAAATTAGATCAACTTGGTAACTTAATTTTGGAGTCACATGCACCCAATAAATTTTGTAAAAGGCTATCATCAAACCCTTTCTATAGGGTCGCAAAAGGCTTATCTTATTTTTGTGCACCACATTGTATTTCATGCAATGCATGACAAAAATGGGCATATGTAGACATCAAATTCTAGTAATTTGTAATAGAATTACAATTCATCATGCACCATTCACACCCAATCCCTCATCCACTTTGAGCTCTTGGTCACCATGTGACCATTCATTTCTACTTACCCTAGGTTTTTCTAACCCTGGGTCAACCTTACCCGTATTACAATCCACTCACAAATAAAATAAATATGAGGCATTTAGTAATCCATTGCCCATCCTCCATTCACATATGGGATAAAAGGCCCATCCCTCACCCAAAAGGGATATGCCCCACTAAGAATTTTATATTCCTCCACTTATGAATTTAATAAATGTAATACTCCCGGCCATCCTTCAACCACATGCATGAAAAGGATCTCATCCTCCACTTTGAATTTAATATAGCACATTCTCCACTTTTCAAATTTAATATTCCTACCTATGGAAGACCATGTTACACTTACGAGGAATCCTATTCCCCTTCCACCTAGCCCTAGCCAAAGTATAAAAGAAGGCAATTCTACCATGCTCAAAGGAATAGATTTCATACATCGTTAGGCTACCCAAATACAAACCTATTTCTGAGCACCAAAGAAATAGAACTATAATGAGCACTATCATGTTGCTAAAATTATACTAGAAATATCGCATCCCTCTTGGAAATTGAGCCACAAGAGGTGAGGAGCATCAACCTAAGACTTTCTACCACATAGTCCCAAACACAACCTATGTTTGACCAGTTCCAAACACAACTTGCATTTATTGAACAGATCCTGCATTTACCAAATGTATCCTACGGGTCCCAATCGTAGCCTACAGGTCCCAAACGTAGCCTATAGGTCCCAAACACATCCTACAAGTGTTGAGGCCTAGATAAACCAATTCTAGACTCATATTAGCATAAAAACAACTCAACAAGGTTTGATTTTCATTTTTTTACATCTTGCATACATTTTTGAAATTTGAAATCATTTCATTTCATGGTTTTGTAGATTTTCTTCAAATCAATATGGACCTTACATAGTGAAGGCCCCTCATATTCTATTTATCCTCTTGTTTTTGTAAGAATTTGTGTGCAAGTGACAGGTTCTTAGATGGTTTTTGGAGCTAGGGTGGCTCACAAGGATACACAATCCCACCCACTTTTTTTTATTATAGCATGAAGATGTTGGCATCCAGATTCACTGATTAGTAAAAGAATTTTTCCCCTTTTTTACTATATTGTACTCAAAAGCAAACAAGCAAGCATTCTTTGTGTAATTAGGCCCTTTCACATAGAGGCACATTGTTGTAAAAAGGACACTAAGGCTCCAACACAATCGATATAAATCACCCTTTTCATTGCACTTCATATTTTTATTTCATTTTCTAAGGTGTCATTTTCATGTATATAGTTTACTTTTCACTAGCAAAATCTTCCTTGAAGATGACATCTTGGCTATATGCATGGTGGTGTTCTAATGAGATGCATAGCTTGTATCCTTTGATTCCTTCACCAAATCCAATGAAAATGCATTCATTGACTTGTTATCAAGTTTTCTTCTATTCTTCTTGGCAACATGCATGTAGGATTCACATCCAAATACTCTTAGATGTGTTATTGTAGGCTTCTTGCCACTCCAAGATTCCTTTGGTGTCTTTCCACCCAAAATATAGCTAGAAGATAAAATTTTCACATAATTTAATATATGTAAAGCTTCAACCCAATTTTTTTTCTTAAGTGTGTATCCTCTCTCATGCTCCTTGCCTTCTCCACTAAGTTTCCATTTAACCTTTTTGTAACATAATTTTTTTGTGGGAATTAATTCCATGCAATCTACAAAATGCATCAAACTCCTTGAATAAATACTCAAATCCATTGCCATAAAGACTTTGAACATATTGAAAGCACTATTCTTTTGTTTCATGAAGTATACCCATGACTTCCTTGAAAATTCATCAATGAAAGTGATAAAAAATTTGGACCCTCCTATGGAAGCCACTTCCATTGGTCCACATATATAAGAACGTATTAATTCAAAAATTTATTTTCTCTTATATTTACTTGAATTAAATAAACCTTTTTATTGTCCCATCACACATGATTCACAAAAATCAAATGAGCCAAACTCCATACCTTCCAAAATTTGAACAATCTTGTTGCACATCTCACATGGGATCTTCTCTCCAAGATGTGTCATCCTCCTATGCCACAATATCATTTCTGACATATTTGTTGTTGTTTAGGATTTGTCACTCTCTGTTGAGCTTGTATTTGCACTACCAAAATTATCTTGATACTCATATAACTTGTACAAGGTTCCATGTCTTATTCCTCTAGCCAAGACCATGGATCCACGAACTAAGTTACACCTGTTTTTGCCAAAGAGAGTCTCAACACCAAACTATGCCTAAAAATGGTGTCCATGTTGATGTTGGTAGTGCAAAAACAAGATCAATGTAGAGTGGAAAATCCCATACAACAACAAATATGTTAGACATGATATTTTGGCATAGTAGGATGGAACATCTTGGAGAGAAGAGTACGTGAGATGTGTAACAAGCAAACTGTTCAAGGTTTGGAAGGTATTAAGTTTGACTCATTTGATTTTTGTGAAGCATGTGTGATGGGAAAACAAAAAAGAGTTTCATTTAATTCAAGTTAATATAGGAGCAAAGAAATTATTTAATTAATACATTCTAATATATGTGGACCAATGAAAGTGGATTCCATGGTAGGGTCCAAATATTTTATCACTTTCATTGATGACTTCTCAAGAAAGTCATGTATATACTTCATGAAATAGAAGAGTAGTTCTTTGGATATGTTCAAATTATTTGTGATCGAAGTTGAAAGACAAACATGGATGAAAATAAAAGCACTAAGGATTGATAATGGAGGTGGGTATTGCTCCAAGGATTTTGATGCATTTTGTAGGTTCCATGGCATTACTCCCCATAACAAAATTTAAGCATAAAAATACTAAAATGTACTATTTAAAATATGGAATCCCTACCAAAAAATTTCTAGCTCGTATAAACTTCTAAAGCATCCCTCACCTTCATAAAAGCTATAAAATTTTTCTTCAACATCATAAAAGCATCCCTCACGTTCTTCTACGATTCATAGGAAACATCTCTTTTTAAATTAAATAATGGATGGGACTTTTTTTTGAAAAATTCTTAATGAACATCTTGTAATACCCTACATGTCCCAAAAGTAATCTTAATTTACTTTTATTTATGAGGAATGATAAATCTTTGATCTTCACAACTTTTTATGGGTTTATTTCAATACCCTATTTTAACCTTCTCATAGCATGATCATATTGGTTTAAATTCCATAACCTCATTGACTAAGGTATCATCCAAAATAAAGTATCATCAAAATTGGAGATGAGATTTGAATCGTTTGTTGCAACTTGAATACCTTGAATTTTCCTTTCATTTTTTCCTTTGATAAATCTCTCCCTAGTGCCTCAACAATAATAATAAATGGATAAGGAGATAATGGGTAACCCTAGTGGAGTCCATGGGATGACTCAAAATATCAAATGAAAGATACAATACTAAAAAATATAATATTTTAGAGTATTATAACAATATTTAATCCATCATCAAATGACATTATCTCATCAAGTTAAATTCCTTAACTTTCATGAAGGAAACCTAGGTTCAAATCTTACCAAGCAACATATGCATAACTACCAAGCTATTGTCATACCACTATGTGGCCATGATGTAATACATGTGAGGCCTATTTCAATTCCATATAACCAATTTAAAAACAATATCTAAACCATAAAATGATATTAGCTCAATCAATTAATTTCTTGACTTTCAAGGAGGAGTCCCAGGTTTGAATCTTGCCAAGTGATACATTCATAATATCCAATTTGTCATAATACTACTATGCTATCATGATGTAATAATGGTGGGTTTTTTTTTAATCCCATTTAACCAATTGAAAAATAAATTCTAACCCATTCACATCAACATTGGTTAAAACCAATTTTTTTAAAATAATATGTAGTAAACTCTAGGAAACAATATCACTTGCTTTGTTCATATCTAATTTTACAATCAGGACTAGTTTTTTATGGAATTAAAAGTATGTATAGCCTCTTGTGCAGTGATTACACCATTAAGAAACTTTTATCACAAATAAAATCACCTTGTTTCTTGAGATAATACAATCTATAATGCTTTTCAATTTATTTACCATAAAATTTTAAATTATCTTATAAATCATATTATAATGGCTTGCTAGACAAAAATTATCAAAATATTTTGTCTCAACTTTCTTTAAAATCAATGCAATAAATTTGATATTGATATCAACCTTATTTTTCCTAGCCTGACCTATTCAAATTCAAGTAAAATATAACTCTTCAAAAAATATCAAAATGTTTGAAAGAAAATTTTAACAAAACCATTGGATCCAATTGCCTTGTTAGGGTGGAAAGAAAAAAATGACTCTTTAGCTTTTCCATAGAGATCCTCCTTGTAAATATTTCATTTTGTTCCTGCATCATTTAATTGTTGGAATAATTTACAAAGCTTAACTTAAACCTCATTATATTACCCAACATCTAAAAAAATATATTTAAAATACTTTATTGCTTCCTTTCTAACATCTTCTTCTTCCTCAATGTTTTTCCATCTAGAGTTGAAATATTTTTTCATTTGAAGGAAAGACAATTTTGTTCTAGTTGTAGCAAAAAAAAATTGTATTCTTATCCCCTTATTTAATTCATCTTTCAATTTTTTAGGACTAACATGAATCTTCCTTCTTCAATAAATTATGATAATTAGAAAATAATTATCTTTTTTTTCATATAATTATCTTGTTCCATTCCACTAATTTCTAATATATAGTATAAATTGTTAAGCTTGAATTTAATTTCTTATTTTATTCAAATATATTACCAAAATATTTATTATTCAAAATATTAATTTATCCCTTTAGATATTTCATCTTTTGAACAAACCTATACATACAAGATCCTTTAAACATTGCTTCATATTATCATAACATAGCCATTTGGAAGAAATTAGTGTCTTGAAAACATAGAAATTAAGGTGATTATTATTAAGTAAATCATATATCAAGTGAATGTGCTTATGATATGATCCTACTTGTAATAAAATGTCTAAAGATATTGTATATTATGTTTGAACGAACTGAGAGGGAGTGCAACAATGAGTGCAAGTGTGAGCCGAGAGTGAGTGCAGTAGTGAGTTCAAGCATGAGCTAGGAGTAAATGCAACCAAAAGTGAGTGTGAGTGTGAGACAGGAATGAGTATAGCTAGAAGTGAGTACAAGCACAAGGTAAGAGTGAGGGTAAAGTTTGATCAAAGTAGAAGGTAAAGTGTGATCTAGTCAAATAAAATATAGTAAGAGCTAGGAGGAAGTGTGATCTAAGAGGAAGTGCAAGCCAAGATTAAATCATGGTGAAAGAGCAGCAAGTTCATCTGAAGTGCATCAATGGTTCAAAATCTTACCATGAATGCATGAAAAATTATTTCCAAATTTTTTTTGAAGCAAAGGGTGGGTGATATTCTGCATCCCTTCACCCACTCTCTCCTTTGTATATAAAATATGATGTCCTATAAGTGTGGTTAAATTTTGAAGCATTAGTGGTCAGGTAGAAGATGAAGGCAATTAGCACTAATGGATGATAATAAATTATAGATGGAAAAAATATCCAAGGTAGCCAAGTAAGTAGTAGTTTTGAAGGTTTGCCATGAAAACCAAAGATTTTTGAGGATGAGCAGAGAATTAATCAGGTGAAAACCTAAGAACTGGTCTCAAAAAAAAAATTGGGATAGCCAAGAGGGTGGAACTATTTTGAATCTTTGCCTGTCAATAGGGTGAAATGTTGGCAAAGCATCTCAACAAAAATTGACTAATTTTGGATTTAGAAATACAATTAGGTAAGAAAACATTCAAGGCAAATCCCAAATCTATGTCCAATATATGGGTAGAATAATGGGATGATAATAGATCGGTTCTTGCCCTAAATTCCCACCCTAGGTAAAAGTCCAGTTATTCTCCTCAGATGGAACTCGAGTGGATAGAAAATACTCTAACATGATATGTAAAGCATTCCATAGCTAGGGTTGAGGTTTTTAAGAGAAACAAAGATAGGTTTTACCTAAATACCCACCCCATTCAAAATAGCAATATGGGTAGGGTTTTTAGATGGTGGTGGTTTAAAACCAAATCCGATTGCCTACCCTTTCATAATGTCATGATGGGTAGAATATTGGAAATATGATGAGTAAGGGAGCAATTTGGAATGTCTTCTCGATATAATAATCACCACCAGCATCAAAAATATCAAGGGAAAGGTATTAATGACCCTAGCTACCAAAGAATAGACTATCTATGGGTGCGAAAGTGGTGATTTATAATACATGGCTCCCAAGGTAATCAATTCTAATCATTCATCCACCTGAATGAAGGACCATCTACTGGTTGAAGGTGCAAAGTAGATGAGAATTAAAAACCTGGTAGGAATATCAGAATGATCGAGGGCCTATCTTCATGCAAAAGTGCCTAAACCCTTATGGATAACCACGATTCTTCCATGGAGTAAAGTACCAAGTGACCACCTATCCACTTTAGTAATGCCTTCTTGCCTATCATCATCAATACATGAATTTTGAATTTATTGTAAATATTATTATAAATATTGGGATGTTGGTGTAGTCCAAAATTAGCTACATCTCAACTTAGCTCAAGTGTTGAAAAAATTGACTAATTATGGAGAAAGTAAGCATAAATCTGCTAATTTTTCCAAAAGAATGAGAAATGGCCAAAAATGGAGAAAATATGCTACACGTGATTCTCCAACACCTTTTTAATATGCATGCAAAGAAAAAATCTTGAGAAATGGCCAAAAATAGAGAAAAAATGCTACGTGCAATTCTCCAACGCCTTTGTAATACACACACAAACAGAAAAGCGCAAGAAAAAGGAAAAGCATGATAAATGGTCAAAATAAAAATAAAAAATTGAAGAGACATAGTTTCTTTCCTCCTTTATAAACTACATGATTCCTTGCTTCCTTTTTTGGTCATGCACAAATCAAAAAGTGCTCAAAGGTGCCAAAAAACCAAATAGCACCAAAAAATGGGATTTCATGAGAAAAGGTAAAGAAGAGAGAAAATCTTCCAAATGCAAGATTTTTTGATGAATCTGTAATTTGTGCACAAATAGAAAAGTGTTAGAAATGTATTAAAAAAGAGAAATCACTAAAAAATGTATTTTCATAGGGAAAGCTGACCAAGAGCCCTGAGTCGCAAAATACGTGATTTTTTATATCCTTTGTTGTCAATGTGTAAATCAAAAAAGTTCTCAAGTGACATGGCAAATAAGGAGATATGGAACCAAATATTATGGATAATTATTTAAGTGTGCAAGAAATATAATGAGGCCCACCAATTAGAAATTTTTTGAGTCCAACAAACTGAAAGAAAGTGAGCAAAATATTGATTTCGCATGATTTTCTTTTTTTGTGGTCAAGGCTAAGGGAGATTAATCTCAAGCATAGCCATCTATTGGTAGATCAATGATAGTTGTAAAATTTTACTTGTATTTAATTTTTGGGGGGTATATTTATACACGTTTGCTTGTTTCAAAAGGTAAGGGAGAGATGAATCAGGTGCCATGGAAGCCAAATCACTGTTTACAATCTGGAAGCTTATAGAATATTTTGATCAACAAAATATGGTTGCAGGTTAGCAAATGAAAGGTCTAATAATCATCAATGGTAGAAAATGACTCTAATCCAAAGTTGGTTATAACATATCAAGAATATGCAGCTAGCACCATGGATGGCAAGTTGCAAATAAAATCAAGAAATATCAAACTCCTTGTAATGCTTAGAAAGATTATCATTGTAAAACTATAAATAAAGGCAGTGACCTCCTTTTAAAATTCAACTCTGAAGTGTTTTCCTGCACTACTATGTATTTATTCTACAATTAATGAATGAAGCATTACAAGAGATGTTTACATTGAACTTGCATTTATGTTGATTGGCTGGTCATAATCCTGTAAAGTTATTTCTGCTCTTACTGCTATGGTTAGTCTATTCTATTAATTTGGATAGCTAACTTAGAGTAAATTGAAATAATTCATTCTTACACACATGCTTATGGGAATTCTATTTTTTTAGTCAAGGCATTGATCTTATTATGTTAATTTGGATAATTAATGCTTTAGATGTTTGGAATAATTCTTTGAGTGTGTTAAAGGCCATTAATACAAAGAGTTGTAGAGTTCTGAATGTTGGTCATCTTGAATACTATTTCTAATGTTCTAATTTGTTGGAAGCTATATTTTGGATGTCTATGTTGTTAGCTTCACCCATCCACATTTTATTCATACATTTCTAACCCTTTTATCCCTACCCTTAAGCTTTTACTATTTTGAGCTAAAAGAGAGTCAACACCTATTAAGTTGACAAGGTATGCCCATCTTTTTAAAGGTTGAATCAAAGCAATTTGGTTCTTCCAATGTTTATTTTGGGTTGTGATCAGTGGGTTATTGCCTCTAAATATCTTAATATTATGATCACAGTTCTAGCATTGGCTTGTTGAAAATCCAGACTACAATAGTTTTTGGTATACCCTATGGGATAGTTTCCACCATAAATATCTTTTATGTTTTACCTGGAGGAATCAGGATTCAATGAATTGTCTTGACCTCATAAGTAGAGGATGTAAATTCACTTAGGGAATACCTAATATTAATACCCAATGAAATCCTAATACTAATATTTACACTTTCATGTTTACCAAAAGTGCTACTAAGAAAGGTGATTAGCCTACCAATTTTTATGAGATATTCTCAAAATCTAAGCTTTCAAGATATCCATATTCTAATACTTCTATAGAAGAATTTTAAACATCATCCTCTACCTCAAAGTTTTCTAGTACCAACACTCCTCATACTCGAGTAGATATAGATCACTATAAGGATGCAACTTAGCATAATTACCCTGATTGGAATACTGTAACCCCACTATATTTTCAAGTTATGCATGATATCCTTGAATCTACAATCAAATACCTACACACCTATGATGGTACTGGAAGAACAACATACGAGAATTACCAAGATTTGTTATCCATGGTAATTGTCCATAACATTAGACACAAAGATGTTATTGTAAAATTATTGGACCTCTTCTTTAGTGTTAAAATCTTACATTGGTTTAGAACCTTAGAAAATGGTTCCATAAGAAATTGGGTTGACTTAGTTTATACCTTTATAGAAGAGTTCAATGATTTCGTAGACCCATTTTCACTCCTAACTCAATTCATAGTTATCCAAAGGCATCCTCAAGAGTCAGTTTTTGATTCCAACCTCAGGTTTAAAAAAACTTAGAAAAGAATCCCCAATGAATTTAGACCAGCGTCTCCCCTAGCTTATAGATATTATATCAGAGCTATAGGGTCTAAAATTAGTTTACAAACCCAATAATCTAGAATAACCATATTCCCTCATGTTTATCAAATAGTGGTCCATGTCAAAGATATCTTGATTTTAGTAGGAATATTACGTCCCAAACATGTTACTCCACACACTTCTGAAATCACACAACACTCTCTCCAATCATCAATCACATATTTTTCCACAATGAATCCCCCACCAGTGGAAACTCATTTTCCTGTAGAAAATTCATTAAAACCTCCTAAATTACTTGCTGCTACACCTTTTCTGCATTACCATCTCAAACACCTCAAGAGTATCCATTGCTTCTTGATATTTAAAATTCTTTAAAAACTATTCTTGTTGTAGAGAAAATAGAAATGGAGAGATCTCAGTAAATGAGGTTTCCTTACATTAATAGAGATCAAAATCCTAGTTCAAACAATAATATAGGGCCCAATAGTTAAATCTAATCAAGAGGAATATGAGTCCAACCCTGAAACCACTTTGTTCAATGTCTGGTGTCTAGTTTGCAATGACCCTCATGATATTGAATCTTGCTATATGTATCAACACCATATCTAGCAAGCCATAGATAATGTTGAGAGGGCCTAGAAGGGAAGATTTAACATGTTGTGGCATTGTGAGCAAGTGATGAATGAGCCTATATTTGTTGAACCATAATCTATTTTAGTATTAACTAGATTTGGAAAGAAACTGTTACAAGTAGATCCACAAATATTGGGTTCATTCCAAATTCCTTCTTAGAATAAAAAGGACCAACCCTTTCCAAATAAGGACAAGTTACCTATCCTAAAAGCAACTAGAAAAGGATATTTTGCTCCTAAGCATCAAGAGAAAGATAAAAATCTGTCGAAGAAAATTTAGAAGGATAAATATATGGAGCAGTCAGGTTCCAGGTAAGAGGCAAGAGAAAAGTTGTAGTTACCTTATATTACTAAGATATAGAGGATCGAGGTCACATGATAGTATATGAGAAGATTCAGAGATACAAATAAGAAAGAATAGAGAAATCTGTTAGAGAAGCCTGAATTTAATATTGTTGAGGAGCTCAAAAGAACTCCATATAGGGCAAGCCTCTATGATACACTCTTTTTCCCTGGTCAAATTGATTTATTGAAAGATTATCTTATCAAAATTCCCAAGGGAGAGAGACTATCAGTTTACTTAATCAGGATCATGACCAAGAAAATATGTCTCCTGCTGCCTTAAAAAATAATCCTCTCCCACTCTATATTTCTCTTAGGATGAAAGGGTGAATAGCTCACAATTGCGTGATTGATTCACGGGATTCCACCATATTTATGCCTAATGTTTTTTGTGATGATATGGGGATGGAATATGTCTGCTCTTGCCAAGGAGTTTTACAATTATATGGTACCCTGGTAAAGACTGTAGGAGTTGTGAAAGATGTATTGATGCGATTGCATAGAGCTCTTGAGTCACTATTGTGCAAGAAATATGTGTGGTAGACCTTGAGACCTATTTTGGCCTATGTCTTTCTAGATAATTTATTACTAAACTAGGAGGATATATGTATTTAGACTACTCTAACATGATGATCCCTCACAAAGGAAAGAGTATACGGCCAACTCCTAAAAAAACTGTCACTTATCATATTGAGAAGATAGAGGAGGATATGTATAATCAATCCATAATGGAAGAACTAGAATTGGTAGAAATCCTTAAGGATTTAGAGGTTGATGATTAGTTGTCCTTCCAAAATTCCTATGATCTTCTAGAAATAGGAATCAATACATACAACATATCATATGAAATAAAGAAAAATATCCTTGCTATTTCCAACCAATCATTAAGAGAATATGAAATATAGAAAATGCATTTTTATGGAGTAAGATGTAGAAATGGAGCTAGGGTAGGTGTAGTTTTAAAATATCCATCAGAGGGAGTCAATTTTTTTTTTTGAAACTCACTTGATATTGCACAAACAATACCATAGAATATGAAACTTTATGCCTAGGATTGATGCAAGCAGAGAGGATGGGCATCAAAATATTATATATTTATGGTGACTTAGAGCTGGTTGTGAACCAAGTCATAGTAAAGTACAATAGTAAGAATGATTATTTAAATGCTTACAATAATAGAGTTTGGGACTTGATGGAAGCTTTTGATGCACTAAACTTACATGTTATCCCAACGTAGCAAAATAGTTTTACAGATTCTTTGGTTGTCAAAGTCTTGAATTCCTCTCCCTCTATAGACTATGGATCTCCTTAGGACAAAAGATTTAAGCTCATATTTAAACCAAAAATTCTAGATAGACAGATCTATTTGCAAGTGTTTGAGAGCGATGAGCAGATTATTGATTTTTTATTAAGAAAGTTGATTTTACTTTTTCTCAAAGTTATACAACTTAAGAAATTTATCAATGGAGAATTATATAGCTAAAAAAATCACATGCCAAAAGGATTTATCACTTTGAAAAGCTTGTTCAATAATGAGGATGGCAATAGATAAAGCAAATGAAAGTGGATGAAAAGATCTACAGAGAAAGTGAAGTAGAAAATGGTGAAAAACCAAATTTTGGCATCCAATGCACTGCAAATGAGATAGAAGCATTCAAATAAATGTGTCATAGGTATCAAGACGTAATAGCTTGGAATTATGATGACTTGAAGGTTTATGATAAAATAATAATTCAAAACACCATTGAGATAGTACTTGATGCCAAACCATTCAGATAGAAACTGAGACCAATAAATCCTAAAATTGAAGTTATCATGAGATAGGAGCTACTTAAGCTATTGAGAGATAAAATAATATATCCTATCAAACACTCTACCTGGGTTGCCAATTTAGTCCTAGTAAGAAATAAAAATGGTGATATCCACCTCTGTGTAGACTTCTGGAACCTAAACCAAGCATATCTAAAAGATCACTACCCCTTATCGCAAATTGATAAAATTTTACAGATGGTAGTGGGGGTAGGAACATTCTCTTTACTAGATGGCTTCTTTGATTACAATCATATTTGGATCAAATATGAAGATCAACATAAAACTGCATTCACTACAAAGTGGGTCACCTTCGCCTATCAGAGAATGCCATTTGGTCTATCAAATGTTGGTGCCAGTTTTTGAAGGGCAATGAATTATGTTTTTCATAAATTTAATAACAAAATAATATTGATTTATTTGGATCATATGACCATTTTCTCATAAGAAGGAGGATCATATTAATCATTTGGAGCAAGTTTTCCAAAAATTTAGAGAATTTGACATATTTTTGAATCCCAAAAAATCCATATTTGTAGTCCATGAGGGGAGATTATTGGGTCATGTAGTGTTAAAACAAGGGATGTTCATCGATACAGATAGAATAAAATAAATATTGGCTCTTCCCCTCCCAATGAATAATAAGGCTCTTCAATATTTCTTTGGCTAAATTAACTTTGTGAGAAAATTCATTTCATATTTTGCTAATATTGTTAAGACAATCTCAAAATTACTCAAGAAAATCGTTGATTTCAAGTGGAATGGAAAAAGGAAGCAAGCATTTTAATTAATCAAGCAAGTCATTGCTATAGCTCCAGTATAGGTTAACCCAAATTTTTATAGATATTTCATCTTATACACTTATGGGGTTGAAGAGAGTTATGCTACTGTGTTAACTCAAAAGGATTATCAAAACAATGAGTACACCATATTATTTTGGAGTCAAACACTTCATGAATACCAGATAAAGTATAATTTCATAGAAAGATAGGTGTTTGCAATCATGAAATCTTTGTACCTATCTCAAAGTAAAACATTGGTATATGTAGTCCACCTGGATGTCGAAACCTTCATCCTGTAAGGAGAGCTTGGTGAAAAGAGAGTAGGATGGGTAAAAAAGATCTAGAAATTTGACATAGAGATCCATTCAACCAAGTTGGTCATAGGAAGAGCATTATTTCAAGAGCTAGCAGCTAAAGCTAATTCAAGAGAAGAGATAGTATACCAAATTGAGGAGTTAGAACAAAGAAATGATGCTCTCCAAGAGGGATCATATTGGATAGATCAGCTCATGGACTACTTCCATACAGAGGTCTACCTTCCAAATATCAATTATTCACAAAGGAGAAGATATAGGCTGCAATCCTTACACTATACAATGCTACATGGAGAGATCTGTAGGAAAAACCTGTATGGTGTTCTTCTAAGATATGTAAGAGAAGACCAAAAGTAAAAGATCCTAGGGGAATTCCATGATGGATTATCTAGATGTCATTACTTAGGTAGATCTACTACACTCAAAATTATAATGGTAGGTTATTATTTGCCTATCATTTGTGTTGATGCCTTCAAAATTGTCAAGTCATGTGGTAGAAATAGAAACACTGCAATACCTCTACAACCAGTCCAAGTGGAGTAGTGATTTCAGTAGTGGGGGCTAGATTTTGTAGGAGAAATCAATCCTAATTCTTCATTAGGCCACAAATATATTCTAACCACCACTAATTATTTTACAAGATGGGTTGAGGTAGTCCCTACAAAAAATTATGATCAAGATGTAGTCCTTGAGTTCCTTGAAACTTTGATCACCAGGTTTGGCATCCTTGAGGCTTTAGTAAGCGATAATGGTCCAGCTTTCATAGGAGCCAAGTATATTGATTTTGCTAGTATATATGGTATTTATCTAAAAATTTCTTCTAACTACTATTGAAAGGGGAGCAACCTAGCATAATAAAGCAATAAAAACCACCTTAGAATGATTAAAAGATCTCTTGAAGATAATAAATGATCCTAGCATTTTCTAATAAATAAGGTCTTATGGGCGGATAGAATCACTATGAAAAATCCATAGGCACATCCCCTTATGATCTAGTATATGGGAAAGAAGTAGTACTTCGTATTAATTTAGAGATACATGTCTTAAAGTATGCTAGTGATGATAATTTTGATAAAGGAGACCTGGTAAATAAAAGGTTGATTCATTTGCTACATTTAGAAGAATAGAGAGAGGAATCCTATAAAAGGTTCCAAAAGCATCTGTCACATACAAAGATTTGGTTTCATAGAAAATCCACCTTTAGGAAGTTCAAAGTTGGTGGATCAGTTTTGAAGTGGATTGCAGAGAAGGCCAAGCTAGGCAAACATGAAAATTTTGACATATTCTAAGAAGGTACTTTTAAAATTATAGTAGTCAAACAGAAGAATGCCTTCCAACTCCAAGACCAAGATGGAAATTTGCTGCCAATTCCAGTAAATGGGTACCACCTCAAATTGTATCTCAAGTAAAGAATTATTTACTTTGTACTATATGTATCATATTATGTAAATATGTTTATATTTTTGCACTTTGTATTAATGTCAAAAAGAAAAAACATAAAAAAAAATACTTTGGTGGTGAGTCTCCTCATAATAATGATCCCAGATCCATTCGTAAAGTAATCACTATGTCACGTATATCATATTAGCACTATCTTGCTTGTAATTTAGGAAAATGGGTACAACCATGTGAAAATGAAAAAAAAAGTGGTGCTCTACAAGGATTTCAATTGACACAAAGCTCTCCCTTTAAAATGAAGAACAATGCATTATTTAAAATTTAGATAGAAGGGTGTTACACATGTGCCAACCATGAAGTTAAGCCAATTATGAATAGATAAAGACTTCGACATAATTCCATATAGTTTTGCAAGTAGATGAACATTGTACCTACCGCATTAAAGACACATGCACCAAAGAGACTATATATTTGACACCATAGAGAAAATTTCACTCTTACCACATATTTTGAACCTAGAGAGTTGTGTAGTGCAGAGGAAAGTGTAGAGATTCTACGTATCAAAATAAATTATAAGTTTCATGCTAAGTAGGAGTAATTCACTCATAGTTAATAATGGCCACATCATATTCTACCGAGAGGAAAGTCACTGCCATGTAGAGCGAAGTAGAAACTTGATTCCATGACACTACAAGTAGAATTGTAGAAAATATCACCACCCATAAAGAAAATGTATAGATGAGGATAAAGGTGGTGAATAGAGTCTCCATTGGCATATCAGCATCAAGCCTTAATGCAATCATGGTTAGTTCTCTATTATCCTTTTATATGTGTGATTCTATGCATCCATACCCTGATTTAATAAAGGCAATAAAAAAATTACAACCTTGAGCATCATATGTTGTAAAGCATCGATGGGAAGACCCTCATGCATATAAAGCATGAATATTTCAACAATTATTTTGTCCCAAGAGTAAAACCAAGCAGAAAAGTGAAAATATTCTCTATAAAAGACTAAGAAAAATATTATTCTCTAAGAAAACATATTGAAGAGGGAAGAAACATCCTAGGTTGGGTAGTAGGCCAATTAAAAATAAAATTGAGTGGTAGTTCTCTACAATCAACCCCAATTAATATAGATGAGTTCAAGGACCTTGAAATTTACTCAATGTTGGCCATAATAGTTGGTTTACCCTCCAATAGAAATGTATCTAACTAAAAAATAGCTACCATCCACTACATATATAACCCCAAGAAGTACGACCTCGTCTAGATGAGCAACTATCCAATATTCTTTGATTGGCACTGATACTTAGCTAACAGATTCATGAACTTTTGATAAGACTAAAAGTCAATAAAGAAGGGACACATTTTAGATATTGTTCTCATGTTGCATGGCTCTTTCTTTATTTCAATTACTTGAAGTTTTCATTTATACCAGTAAAGACCACAAGCCTTGATGGAGCTAATAGAACTTCCCTTGTCATCTATTCTTGGACGAGCATGTTTAACAAGATAGAATATTACTATAATTTTAATAGGGAATTCCTAGGGCCTGCACTAAATTTTATTAAAGGATAGTTTCCTAGAGTACCTAAATTTGTATAAGATACATTAATAAAAGTAGGGGAGGAATAAGGTGACTAGTACATACTGACGAAAGAGACAGTTATTCGCTTGTATAGTTTTACTGAGAAACCTTTGGTGTTGCCTCATTATATCACTGAGTGAATGTTTGCTCTAGAATATTGCTGCCAAAAATATTATATCAATGTGACCTTTGTAATGGGAAATTATAGGAAGGGCACCTGCAACTACCCTATTAAAATAGAAGACACCATCGTCAATAAGAAAGAATAGTATAAAAGCATTATAAAATATATGTAGGAATTAGGGTTAGTAGAACTCCCTCACAGGTGGAGATATGACCCAAAAAATAAATTTGTAGAAAGGATGAATGGCCCCAAAGCTAAAAATCTGAGATTCAAGAGCACTCTCTGACCTCGCTATGAAAAGTTTAGAAATAATGTTGAAAAGTTTGAATTGGAATGGGATGTCCAACACATGGAAGCATTACCCCCTGAACAGATTTCTGTGATCATGTAGTTGATCATGCTCAAGACAAGAACCAAGTGCGTTTATATGTGGAAGATGATATTAAAGAAATGATTAATAAAAAACAATGGAATCCCACCAAAATATTTGAATTTTAGATAATGTGGGTGGAAATAAATTTAGTAAAATCCAAGTATCCAGGTAAGAATGATAAATGATTTAATGAGAAATATGACCAGTTTTTTACAACTTGGGAAGGTAGTGGGAAATTCTTGGAACTAAGATTTAGTAAGCCTATGGTCCAGGGAGGAGTAAAAAATGATAATAGAATATAGAAACTAAAACCTATCATCATTAGAACCCCTTCGTCCTCCCCTCCTCATACAAAGACCTCAATAGTAGTTGTCCCGATAGGAAAAGGTAAACAAGTAGTTTTTTAGCCCTAAAAAGAGCAGTTGTACACATATGTTCCAAGTGCCCACTTAATACACAGGCAAGTTTATGAAGGAGGAGATCTAAGACCAAATGAGCTAGACCACATAGATATAATTCAAGTTGAACAGAGGTCAAAATGCCTAGTCCTAGGGGTATCCACTGAAGGATATGTAGAGCCGAGATTCAGACCTAAAGAGGTTATGATCGATACCTTTTTAGTGATATTTGCACACCCCAATTCCTTCCAACAACAAATGCAACCAAATAAATCACCAATAGAACCTCAAGAAGGAGCTTATGGAGGTAAGTTAGTGGTTTATTATTTCAATTCATATCCCTTGGTAGCCTCTTTTAGAATTACTAAAGGAACACATGAAGAGGAATAAGAGGAGGAGGAAGTATAACAGGTCTTTCAAAGAGAAAAATCAATCCCAAATCAATATACACACTAGTCTCCACTTAGAGAATTAGGTATGACTTATTTTCCTTCTTCTACTCTTGCTCCTCAAAGTTATCAAGAGACACTCCCCTCCCATTCTGAGAAATAAATTCAAGAAGGTGAATTTCCTCCATTCACATCATCTCAAAAAACCACATCCCTTCCACCTTCACTCATTCAATCCCCATATATTACCATTGAAGCTCAACTTCTACCTTCTCCACTACAAAAACCCTTATGAAATTGGAAAAATTAGCTATAATGGCAGTAGGGCCATACATTTCCACACCACTTCCAACCCCATCATCAACCAAAGCTATAATGTCTACCTCTTTTTCCAATATTCTACTATTTTAGCTTCTCCACATACTCCTCTCCTCTTTGTATCATCTTTGATCACCACAACTACCAAATCCACTGGTCCTACCATGGTCTAGCACCAAAATATCGATGAAATATCCTTCAATATAGTGGCTTGGTGGAATGAGTAGTTGGTGAGACCATCATAAGGTACATATCACAATAGGAAGACTACTATTGTAGATCTTGTTTCTAGAAAGAGAATTAAGCTCACTATCACCCCCAAGGTGAACAAGCCTAGGAAGGAGATGACTATTGATGATTTATGAGGTGACAAATAAGACAATGGACATCATGCAAATTCCTATAGTTGATGATGTTGTAATGGCTAAAGCTCATATAGATATAGTTTTTTTGCAAGGTGATATTCGAAGGGAAAAAATGAGGAGCTGAAAAAGAATATATAAGATTTAGAAGCTTCACACAAAGATCATGAGAACCTTGTAAAAACACTTAGAGATGAGGTAAAGAAGTGGTAAAATAAATACCAGGAAACTATCAACTATAAAGAGTAGAATAAGAGCATTCAAGCTCAAGTAAGGGCTCTAACTAACCAAAATAATCACTTGCAATAGTAATTGCTGATAGAAAAAACTAGGTCCACTGGGTTCTCAAAGGATTGTGTGAGATGAATCAGGAAATAATCTAGTCAGATATTAAGACAAAGAGTTCAAAATATATATTGGTATTTATTTTCTTGGATGAAGTGACTAATGAAGAGGTGAGTACCAATAATACCCTCAAGAATTTGCAAGAATAAATTTAGCACAAGTTAGTCCCAACAGAGAAGATCTACAAATTGGTAAAAGTGAGATTTAGAGCTATGACCAGACTTATCTCAAGAAGGAAATGGTGTACTACTAAGAATATAGCCAAGGAAATCCTAGATAAGAATAAGCTATTAATGAAAGGTTTGTAATTTTTATTCAATATGGAGGACAAAACCAACAAAATCATGAAAAATTTGTCTCATGTTAGATATCTTGGTTTCCCTAATTACCTCAGAGAGGATCATCAATACGTCAAAGAAATAGTTTTAGGAGACTGCTTAGAATCTATTATGGAGGAACACTATGAAATAGAAGGATGGCCCAAGCCAATCCAACAAGATAAAATGATCCAGTTGATGAAGAGCCTGATGGAGATAAAGGATGTTATAGTTGAAGTTGGTAATGGTAGGGCTAAACCATCCTATGAGAGGTTTTCAAGTTTACAATGGATTCATCAAAACATATTAGTAGTACCATGTTTTCCATAGAAAATTTGGGAAGAAGCTTCAAATGCACTGAGCAATGTTGTCCAATTATTCAGAAAGAAAGACATTGGTGAAGCAAATTTCAATGTAGAAGAGATAGAGGAAGATGAATCCGAAGAAGAAGATCAAATTGAGGAAGAAGTGAAAGAGGAAGAAGAAGAGGAAGAAGTTTAGGAGACTGGAATTGAAAATTATGATATAGAAATAATCCATGTTGGTGAAGAATATGTTGAATATGAAGAGTAGGAAGAGAAAAAGGTCTAATGAAAGAGACCATTGGAAAACACAAGTTTTGTGGAGTTTTGCAAATTGATAGGTGTAAAAGAAAAAAAGAAAACATGAACCTGCAAAAGACCTCATGCATATGAAGCTATAATAAGGTGAAGGCTACCTATAAGGGAAGTACTCCTTGGTGTAGTTCAATCATATTTTGCTTCAAAGGTGGTTTATTCAAGGACCATGAGCCTTTGAATATTTTATCTTTAATTAAGAGGATAATAATCATGAAGAAGCAATTTTTGAGTCATAATGCTCCAAAAAATTGAATGATAAAGCCAAGAACTAGAAGAAAAAAAATACCCTTGCAAACACGCTTAGATTTATGCCTCATGAATTGTCTCCTTATGAACAGTTATCCTCAATTTACATGCAAATGATTAAGAGGGTGACGGTCATAAGGAAATAATACTTTGAGACCTTGTTTTGAAGAAAATAGCTGAAGTCTAGTCCTTTCGTATTATTACATTCCAATTTATCACTTCCACCCATTCCATAATTTTATATTTTTCATCCAACCCTTCATTTTTTGTGCCATTTTCAAGTCATTCATCCCATCTCACTATTTCTGACCATTTCCTTCCATTTAATGATATTTCATCATTTCATTTATTTAGACTCCATGAACCCAATGGATAAGGCTCTGATTTCTAAAATCTTGCGAGAAAGATCTCCTAGAAGGCACCAATAATGTAGGCCAAAATTGGCTACATCTCAATTTAGATCAAGTGTTGCAAAAATTAAATAAATATGGAGAAAGTAAGCATAAATCCATTAATTTTTCTAAAAGTGCGAGAAAATGCAAAAATGCGAGAAATGGCTGAAAATGGAGAAAATATGCTACACGCGATTCTCCAATGCCTTTGTAATACACACTCAAATAGAAAAGTGCAATAAAAAGGAAAAGCTCAAGAAATGGATGAAAATGGAGAAAAGATGCTATGTGCGATTCTCCAATACCTTTGTAATACACACATAAATAGAAAAGTGTGAGAAAAAGGAAAAGCATGAGAAATAGCAAAAATAAAAGAAAATTCAAAGACATGTGGTTTCTTTCCTCCTTTATAAATTACGTGATTCCTTGATTCCTTTGTTGGTCGTGCACAAATCAGAAAGCACTCAAAGGTGCCAAAAATTTGAAAAGCGCTTGAAAATAAGATTTGATGAGAAAAGGTAAATAAGAGAGAAAAGCTTCCAAATGCGATATTTCTTGATGCCTTTGTAATCCACATACAAAAAAAAAGTTCTAGAAAATGCTTGCAAAAGGAAAATCACTAAAAAGTGTATTTTCACAAGGAAAGCTGACTAGGAGGCCTAGGTAGTAGAATGCACGATTTTTTGTATCCTTTGTTGTCAAAGCATAAATCAGAAAACCACTCAAGTGACATGGTGTAAAAGGAGGCATGGATCCAAATATTAAAAATAATTATTTAAGCATGCAAGAAAGATAATGGGACCCACCAATCAAAAATTTGTTGAGCCCAACAAGCTAAAAGAAAGTGAGCAAAATCTTGATTTCATGCAATTTTTTATTTTTGTGATCAAGGCTGAAGAATATTAATCTCAAGAATAGTCATTCATTGGCAGATCAATGAAAACTATTAATTTTTACTATTAATTAGATTTTTTTAGGCATGTTTTTGTGCATTTGCTTATTCCAGAAGGTAGAGGAGAGATAAATCAGGCACCATGGAAGTTGAATTATCATTTGCAATCTAGAAATTTCTAGAATCTTTTGATCAACCAGATATAGTTGTAGATCAATGGATGAAATAAGGGTCCAAGAATCATCAATAGAAAAAATGAATCTGATCCAAAGTTGGTTATAACATATCAATAATATGTAGTTGGTTGGAACCATGGATGGTAAGTTGCCAAGAAAATCAAGAAATATCAAACTACTTGTAATGCTTAGAAGGATTATCATTGTAAAACTATAAATAAAGGTAGTGACCTCCTTTCAAAAGGTCATATTTGAAGTGTTTGATTGTGCTACTATGTATATCTTCCATAATTAATGAATGAAGAATTACAAGGGATATTTAACTTAAACTTGTGTTTGTGTTGATTGGTTGATCATAATATTGTAAAGTTATTTCTACTCTTACTACTATGGTTAATCTATTTTATTAATTTGGATAGCTATGGTTATATTAGATCTAACTTACACATAGCTATGGTTATATTAGAGCTAGCTTACACATTTTGAGCTAAAAGAGAGACAACACCTATTAAGTTGAAAAGGTATACCAACCTTTTATGGAGGTTGAATCAAAGCAATTTGGTTCTTCCAATGTTTGGTCTGGGATGTGACCAATGGGTGCTCACATTTAAATATATCAAGATAATGATCACAATTCTAGCGTTGGTTTGATGAAAAACCAAACTATAATAGTTGGGAAGTCCAGAGCGCAGCTCTTTAGCCATTATAATTCATATGTAAAGTTATTCATTGTTTTATAAATATAAGTATCCTACTATTTGATCTCCAATTTGGTCTTTACATTTTTTAGTTTAATTTAAAATTATTATTTCTGCTATGGCTATCTAAGTAATCTCATTTAATTATATTTGGATTTTGTGGGCTTTACTTAGTAGTTCTAGAATTTGCATTCATATTATGTTGGGGTTTATTTTTACTTAGGTTAGTTAGGTGGACATGCTTTAATTCTGCATCCTAGATTTCATGCACCCATTCACTGGTTCTAGAATTCACTTTCAACCCATTGTGCTAAATGATAAGTGAGGATATGATTGGCTGATCTATTAGGTAGAATGCTTATTTTTTTATCATGATGTTAAGGGTGCATGTTTCTTAATGAAACTATACCCATCCTTGTGAGTTCTGGATATGACCTTTCTTTTGTTTTCTTTCCATTTTTCTTTTTTTCTTCCGGGTGTAGGTAGCTAGGACTTGAGAAAAAAACCTTCTCTGAAGATTGACCACGGGTGCTTCTGCTCTAAAGTGGTGATCCCAACCATTATTGGCAATTTTTCTATTTTTGGGCCCATTACTCTTAATGTCAGTCCTTGATGACTATTTGACCTATACAACTCCTATTATGCCTAAACTATTTGATAATTTTGATGATATTTTGATACAACCATGATTGCCTCTTAATTTGGTGATCCCAACTTCCTTTGATTTTTGGAAAATAGTAAATGCTTATGCATTTTATACTATTCCTTTTAGTTTATTTTTATATTTGGAAATATTTTCTTGCTCAAATAGGCTAACTGACAAGTGGCTTGATAGTTTGATTGATCTTACACCCACTTGTCTAGCAAGGTACTTGATCAAAGTTGAGTTTTTTCTAGAATTAAAATTAAAGAGTAGTTAGAACCACACCCTATCCTTCACATGCTTATATTTCTCAATACCCTATCACATTATCACATCCTCTTTAGGCTTAGGTGGAAGGGGTATGCAGAAGAACTAACAATTCAAATTTCTATCATTAAAGAGTGGTTAGAACCACACCCTATCCTTCACATGATTATCTTTCTCAATACCCTATCACATTATCACATCCTCTTTAGTATTAGGGGGAAGGGGCATGCAAAAGAACTAACAATTCAAATTTCTATCATTGCCCAATGATAAAGTCATTATAGAATTATTATATGTTAGAGAGGAAATAAATCCCCAAAAATATCATAAGAGAGGGTTTCTTTAAGATCACCTTAATGTCATGTGTCCTGGCTTATGGGTAATAAAGCCAAATTTTTGATTTCGATCAGAGATCTTCTATCCATGTCAAATGATTGTCGTCTACCTAAAAGAATTCAGGTCAATAATTATGAGCTAAGGGCCAAAATAGATTTTTATTTTGATCTCATCCCTTGAGGGGCTTCAGTGTCATCTAAACACTCTTGTCACTTTTTATGACTCGATACAATTGACAGTGACCATAGGTGCTTCTGATCTACAGTCGTTCAATGTTGGCATAGGCCTGCTAGCATACGATCCATCTTCTCTCGCCTACTTTTGAGATTGGATTTGCTCACCAATAGATTTTTGTGACTCTACTAGGGACCCAAAAGATCTTCATTCTTCAAATAAATCAAAGTTTGGTGATACTCTAGTTTACCCATATATGCTTGAATCACCTGGAGACTCCTCTAAGTGAAAATATCTAGATTATGAGATGAGTTACCTCTTTTATGCTTTGAAATATCCCAATATCCTGGAGGACTCAAGATTTGATGAGTAGTCTTGACTTCACTAGTGGAGAAATTATGCTCATTTGGTGACTCTGAATACAAAGAAAGAACCAATATTTCTGAATACCAGTGCCATAATGGCTTAGCAATGCTATCCACGATGGGATGATCCTGGTCCACTCAATCTCCAATTTTGGCATAAGATTCTTAAAAGTGTCTTGAAGACCCTAAAAAGATATGACAGTATTTAAGGAACTACTTGAGACCACCTTGAAGGTATTGCTACTATTACAACCCTCCATGGCATTACTCATGAAGATGTCATGACTAGACTTCTAGTCTTGTCTCTTGAAGGGAGGATGTTATTGTGGTATTGTTATCTTAAGAAAAAATTATTTGCTCATGGGAAAATTTAGTGGGAGCTCTCATTGATACATTTTATGGCTCCAGGGATCCTTTCTAGCTCTTGATGCATTTCTAATTCATCAAGAGGACCCCTTTTTATTGCATCACAAAATTCAACATTCAATTCAAGAGGATCTAGGAAAGAATTCCCCTTGAGTATCAGTCATACCCTACCCAAGCCTACATGTATTATGTTCGAGCCCTCAATTCAGAATAAGCCTCCTCCTACATCAATCTAGGGAAAATTGATTCTCTCAAATATTTTAGGAAGCTTTATAGACTGAGAAAATCTTGCTTCAAGCAGGAAATATACCTTCAAGAGATGTTGCTCTCCCAATCCCTTCTCCAATTGCTTCTACCCCCCTTTGGACTACATAGTATTCACAATGGCTACTATCTAAAGCTTTGCAAGAGCTAGGGCTATAGTTATGCAGAGTACAAAGAGTGTACCCTCTCTTGGGATTACATAGAGAAAATGTGAGCACATTCCCTACAGTGAAAAACTTCATTGCTTACAGTTTTATCTAGTGACCATAGGACCTCGATCAACAAATGGTCCGAATGGTGGATCCCACTATAAAAAAGGGCATAGATTTACACCCTTTTTGTATTAAGAAGCACACTGAGCAGGAACTAAGCCATGCCCTAGAAAGCTTATCCAATCAAAATGTAGGTTCTAAAGAGATCCCAATAGTAGGGTTGCTACTAGATAATACCTGCTATCATAATTTTACAAGGATATTGGAGTAGCACATGGTAGGGATTCCAAAATAGGTGTATCCCAAAGAATGGTTATATTGGAGTTTATTGCCATATTAACAAGTTCCTAGGAGAAGCTCCCACGTGGTAAGATATTGCCGTATTGATCATTGATTGTATAAGTACTGGTGTGCATGGAGGCTCACCAAGTTGTGGATACACAGCAGCTTGGAAAGTTTTGGGGTATTATCAACCAAAATGCAAAGTAACACCTCTTTTTTAGTATAATTTGGTCCAACCATTACAAATTCACTAGATGATTTCTAGAATGAGTAATTGGTGGTGGCGTACGAATCACATCATAGTTTTGTGTATATAAGAAAATAACTAAATAAAGGTGTAGGAGGCACGTGGCCACACAATAAATAACATCATCTTGTACCAAGGTGACCCAAGATGTAAAAAGCAAGAGGAACTTCCTAAAAGTGCATTATTTTCTAAGCACTCCCCCTTGTAGTCTATGTTTTTCATTTTATTTTGGTTGTTGTGATCTTGTTGCCCAATGGATCAAGGCTCAATATTCAGACATCATTTTGTGTAATCCCTAGAAAAGACATCCACTACATGTTCCAGTAACAAGTGTGACATTGCATGATTACAAAATATATGGGTAAGTTCTGAATCCACCAAAATCACTCGTATCAAAACAAATATTTTGAGAGTAGTATCCATTGCTCAATTAAATGGAAAATATGATATATAAATAGCACCCCAAAAATTGATAGCAGTATGTGTTGTGTAAGATGAAGGTAAGAATGATGTTATGAGTAAATATTCACTGGAGGAGTGGTAATGAACAAATGAAGTTTTTGTTTGATTGCATTAGGAGGTGTTTCATCAAGATTGAAAATTGCTTCTAGTATTCTGACTGTTATTGAATGAGCCTTGATCTTTGGTGGATTATGTTTATGGGGACATGATCTATGGGGGTGTCCCATGAATTGCCTTCCCTTTTATTCTTGTTACTTTTTTTTGTCCTTCCCTTCCTTACCTTTCCTCTATTACTTGTTACCACTAACATATTCGGTTAGTGGTTTTCATATTTCTACCTCTAACATTTCTTGTGTTTAAATCCATTCCATCATTATCTCTTGTTCTCTTTCCTTGGTTTTGCTTGTTGTTTCTACTTTTGGTCCCCCTTCTTTTCTTCCTTTCCACTTTGTTCTGCCTTGTTTTTCATTCATATTTGGCTGCCTTCCTCCTTTGTATTGTAATATTTATTGGTTGTATTTTTTTATGCCTTATCTATCCCTTCCTTCTTCCCCTCCCTATTCATGAGTGATTTTTCCAAGTGATAGCTTAGTGGGTTCTCATTCCCCCAAGTGGGAATCCCCTAAAAGTCACCAAGAATATGGATGAGATTTTGCATCCCTTCACCAACTATTTCCTTTGTATATAAAATATGATGTCCTATAAGTGTGGCTAAATTCTGAAGCATTAGTGTTTGGGTAGAATATAAAGGTAGTTAGCACTGATGGGTAGAAACAAATGATCGATGGGCAAAATATTCAGGGTAGCTGACTAAGTAGTAGTTCCGAAGGTCCACCATGGAAATCAAATATGTTTTGAGGATGGGTAGATAATTAATTGCATAAAAATTTGGGTGAAACTATTTCAAATCCCTGCCCATTACTAGGGCGAAAGGTTGGTAAAGCACCTTGACCAAAATTGACTAAGTTTGGGATCGATCAGACAATTGGGTAAGCAAACATTCAAGGCAAATCCCAAATCTCCACCCAGTAGATGGATAGAAGAATGGGATGATAATACATTGGTTCCTACCCAAAATTACCACCCTAGGTAAAAGTCCAATTATTCTCCTTGAATGGCACTTGGGTGGGTAGAAAAGACTTCGTCATGATATGTAAAGTCTACCCTAGCTAGGGAAAAGGTTCTAATGGACAATAGAGATTGTTTGTTCTTAAATACCTACCCCATTCAGAATAGCAATATGGATGGGATTTTTGGATGGTGGTGATTCAAAACCAAGCCTAATTTCCCATCCCTTTCATAATGTCATAATGGGCAGAATCTTGGAAATATGATGAGTAAATTAGCAAACTGGAATATTTACCCACACAAATCTCAAGGAAAATGTATTAATGACCCTAGCTACTCAAGTATAGACTATCTACAGGCATGAAAGTGGTAATTTTAAATACGAGGCCCCCAAGGTAATCAATTCCAGTCATTCATCCACCTAACTAAAGGATCATCAACTAGTTAAAGGGGTAAAGTATATGAGAATTTAAAAATCTAGCAAGAATATCAGAATGATCGAGAACCCAGATTCATGCAGAAGTGCCTAAATCCTTTCGAACAATCACCATTATTCCAAGGAGTAAAGTACCAGTTAACCACCTATCCACTTTAGTAATTCCTTCTCGCCTATCACCATTAATGCATGAATTTTGAATTCATTGTAAATATTATTATAAATACTAGGATGTTGGACATTCCAAAGTGTGACTCTTTAGCCATTACAATTCATATGTAAATTTGTTCATCATTTTGTAAATATAAGTATCCTACTATTTGGTCTCCAATTTGGTCTTTACATATTTGAGTTGAATTTAAAATGCTTATTTTTGCTATGGCTATCTGAGTAATCTCATTTAATTCTTCTATTGTATTTTGTGGGATTTACTCAATAGTTCTAGAATTCACATTCATATTGGGTTGGGGTTTATTTATGCTTAGGCTAGTCGGGTGGACGTGCTTTAATTTTACATCCTAGATTTCATGCACCCATTCACTAGTTCTAGAATTCACTTTCAACCCATTGTGCTAAATGATAAGTGAGGATATGATTAGTTGATCTATTAGGTAGAATTCTTGTATTTATACTTGCAATGTTAAGGGTGCATGTGTCTTGATGTGGCTATACCCATCCTTGTGAGTTCTAGGTAATACCTTCCTTTTATTTGTTTTTCCTTTCCCTTTCCTCCTTTAGGCATAGGTAGCTAGGACTTGAGGAATCAACATTCTCTAGATATCAACCATGGGTGCTTCTACTCTACAACCATTCAATGTTGGAATAGGTTCCTGGAAATGCAAGCCATTTTCTCCCTCCTACCTGTGAGGTCGAATTTACACACCAACACAAAGGAATACCAAGAAAAAGAAGAGACAAGGGCTATTGTGAACCAACAGGAAGTGCAAGACAAGTGTTGGATATTTTGAGTCATTAAGTCAAGTTGTCATTGATGTCAAGAAATGAAGTCATCATTAATGTCAAGGAAATTGTCAAGAAACAAAGTTGTCAAGAGTTGTTATTGATATCCAAAAATAAGCCACTGATGATGTCAAAGGTCAAGAGGAATATAGCAAAGGTTAAAGGCAAAAGGGCTCCATAATATTTTTAATATTATGTGAAAGCATAATTTAAAAGGTTTTTCATAAAAACCCAAGGAAGACTATTGCAAAGCTAAAGGAAGGTTTAATATTTATTTAATAAAATATTTAAATTCAAAGTGAATTTAAATTTTATTAATTAATATTATTTATACCAAGGTGTACAATGGAAGATGGTCTTAATAAAACCAAAGGGTTTTAAAGAATTAATTTATAAAATTTAAATTCAAAAGAATTTAAATATTTTATAAATTAATAAGCTCCAAAGGAAATTCGAGCGCTGATGAGGATTGATGTTTGATCACTCATATGACCCCTCTAGTAATTTCTAGTTAGTTTTGCATAGTTTATTTCTTGCAAATTAATATTGTAAGTGAGTCTCTTTCTCACATGCACTTGTGGGCACTAGTTATCTTCTAGTTGTCATTTAGGAGTGTTAGTTAGGAAGTGTGAACTCAAAGTAGGAAGTGTGTACTTCAAGATAGCTAAAAAGGATCTTATAGTTAGCATTATTCCTTTCTCCTAGCTTAGAAAGTTACGTGCATTCTCCTTTGCACTTTTGTAGCTTATGGTTAAGCATATTGGATCAAATCCATGATTTGATGGGTTTGGTTATGTATTTTGGGCCATTAGAGCCTATAAATTGAATTGTAAATAATAGAACACTTAGTTGGATTTTCAATCCTTTTCATTGGTATCAGAGCCTAGTTCATGTTTGCACTAGGGCTTGTGAGGTGAGAGGATAGGAGATAATTTTTTTATGAGAAATATTTTCTCATTGAGGACTCGGTTCAAGCTCAAGGGGAGCTTGAAAACCATACGTAGAAGGAAGTTCCTTAGGCGTCAAAATCCTCGTTCCAACTTTCTCCGTATGCTCAAGGAGTATAGGAGAAGTTTACCCCGATTCCTTTCTTACAAAAATCCCTTGGCAGGTTTGGACTACTCCTACGGAGAGATGCGTATTAGGGAGCCATTTGTTCCTGCCATCGAGGAGTCTTGAAGCTGGAGGAGTTCTATACCAGGTCGTGTGTCGACTTGGGTCTAGTTGCCTTTCAAACGCTGGTCGTGTGTCGACCGGATCTTGAAAGGAGAGCTACTGAAGGGATCTTGGTAATATTTGTAACAGTTTAAGTTTTTCAATGCTTTTGAATTAACCCTCCTGGTTGATTTTCAAAAAAATTTCATTGTTTTTATTAGAAAAACTTAAATTTTTAATTAATATATTATTTTTTTTAATATATTAATTTAAAAAATATATATTGTAAATATATATATATATATATATATATATATATATATATATTTTGGAGCCGAAGGGCTGTAGCAAGCTTCGGCTGCATTTGGCAGCATCGGTGCCTCTTCGGTAGCACACGACGTGATTGTTCACCATTGCCTGTCGACAGCCGCTGTCTGGCGTGACAGCGATAACGACGGTGGCCATCACTGTTAGGAGCGACAGCGACTCGGCCATCGCTGTCCATTGACAGCGCCAGGTAGGTGTACCGCCTTGGCGTCATGCTAGCCACCTGATGCTGCTGTTAGATCTAACAATAGTTTCGTCAGGCGTTGTGGCCTGACATTGTTGTCATACTGACAACGATAGCGTCAGTGCCCCACCTGACACTGCTGTCATGTGTGACAGCAGTGACGTCAGGCACTTTGGGCCTGAACCTGCTGTCAGCCGACAGTGCCAAAAGTCAGCACGCATGCTCAAGGGCACACGCCGCTTCGGCGATAGGGTCTGCATCAGGCGTTTCATCCTGACAGCCTTGTAGTCAGGCATTTCAGCCTAACTACATTGTCAGGGCCTGCGTCATCACACAGAGGCTGAGCCAGCATCAGGGCACAGAGTGCCCGACGTATACCTGGAGGTGTTTACAAATTAAAAAAAAATTGCAGGTATTCTAAACTGGCATTTTGAGCGCCTCGAGAACTGTGCAACTGCAACTGGCCAAAAAAAATTTACCTCGAGAAACGTGCAACTGGAGATTGCAAAAATTTCATGCAGGGTAAAGTGCAGTGCAGTTTCAGTTCAGGCAGCAAAATCAAGGGTATTTTATTGTAATTTTTAAATTTTACTATTCTAAGGTTGCATGTAAATTTTATTTTTATTAATTTAATTTTTAATAACTTAATTAAATTAATTAATCTTTGATTAATTAAAATTTAATTTTTAATTAAGTTATTTTTAAATTAATAAATTATAAATTGTAACCTTAGGTTAGTTAAAATTTCAAATTTGAGCCTTAGGAGTATTTTTCAAATTTAGGAGCACAATATTGTAACAAGGAAAATTTCAATTTTTACCTTGATTTAGTGCTTTCTCATTTTTTTACTCCTGGCTTATACCCGGTTGAACATGGCTTCTGACTTGGCTGCCCAAGTGGCAGAACTTGCCCATGTTGTAAATGCTTTAGCAGATAAAGCTAATGATACTACCATGGCAGAAGTCCTTGGTAATCTTGCCATGAAGGTAAATGACATTTCTATGCACAATGCTTCAACTTCTGCTCATGATTCTCGCCTGAGAGTTCGTTGTGAAGTTCCATTTTATGATGGATCCAGGAACCCTGATGTCTTGAATAGTTGGATTCTTGACATGAGTTCTTGGTTTTCTTACTCTCAACTTTCAGATGAAGATGTGGTTCCTTATGCTAAGCTAAAACTTTCTGGTTTAGCTAAAGTCCTTGTAGAAAGAAAAAGAGGTCATGATGAACTCACTACTTGGGATGAACTTGTAGACTGTCTTAAAACCAATTTTTATCCTTCCAATTATTCTAAGGATTTGGTAATTAGGTGGTTTCGGTTTAGGCAAGGAACTAATATGACTGTACAGGAATATATTTTTCAGTTCAACAAGTACAGGATACTTGTGAATGTGGAGGATGATGTTCCAGCTTTGATTCTCAAATTTCAAAGTGGCTTGTTAGAGCACTTGTACAGAGAAATTATGTTTGTTTCTATGGAAACATTGGATTCAATTTTCAACCAAGCGCAACTTGCGGAGGACAAGTTCAAAGCGCACTCGCAGGCATTCCGTGCACTTGCTCCTCAAGTGGTTGCAAACTCATCAAAAGGGAATAATTCTTTCTCACAAAAGAAGAATTTTGCTCAAAAGAAGAATGTTTCTTCTCCATCTCCTTCTTCTCCTTCCCCTTCCGCTTCTACTCCTTCTTCTTCTTCTTCTAAACCTTCTTCTTCTTCTTCTTCTAAAAATTTTTGTAACTATTGTAAGAAGAAAGGTCATGAAAAAGCTGATTGTTTTAAGCTTAAGAAGAAGAGTTTAGTCATTACTACTCAAGAGGAGGATGCTCCCAAAGGTCCCCTTGAGTCAGTAGGAGAGAGTAGAGTATACACGGAATTACGAGGTAAGCTCAATGAGGTTACCTTGGTAAATGTAAGTTCATCAGAGGGCGCTCGTGATGCTTTGTTCATCACTCGAGCTCATTTGCTCCATAATTTTGCAACAGATTGTATAGTGGATAATGGCTCGCAGAAAAATCTAATTGCGAGGTCCATTGTCGAGCGTTTGAAGTTACCTATGGAGCCTCATCCTCAACCTTATTCTTTGGGTTGGAAGGATAGTGGAAGAGGCTCAGAAATCACTCACACTTGCACATTAAAATTTGCACTTGGCCCACATTTCATAGATCAAGTCACTTGTGATGTGACTCCTATGGATTGTTGTGGGATTTTGCTTGGACAACCTTTTCAAGTATGATAGGAGAGCTGTTTATGATGCTTTCAAAAGAACCTACACACTTCAAAAATATGGTAAGGTCTTTCTCATTAAAAGCACCAACACTCCTAACATCATTCTAAGTTCCAAGCAAACAAAAAGAGTAATTAAAAAAGGTGGTGATGTTGCTCTAATTTTCATTCGCTCTCAAAACACTTCTACATCCACATCCATTCCAAAGCAACACTCTTCAATGGATAAAATATTGCAAAGTTATTCACACATATTTCAGGAGCCAAAGTCTCTTCCTCCAATTCGCACAATTAATCACAACATTGAAATCATTCCTGGTTCTTCACTACCTAATGCACCCATGTATAGACAATCTATTTTGCAAAATGAAGAAATAAAAAGGCAAATAGAAGATTTGTTGTCTAAGGGTTTCATTAAGGAAAGTACTGCTTGTGCCTCACCTATTTTGTTGGTTCTTAAAAAATATGGCACTTGGAGATTGTGCATTGATTTTCGTGCTTTGAACAGAATTTTTGTAAAGAATAGATATCCATTACCACGCATTGATGATTTATTAGATCAGCTTCAAGGAGCTAAGTTCTTTTCAAAAATAGATCTCAAAAGTGGATATCATCAAGTGCGTATCCAAGCTGAGGATACATGGAAGACAACTTTTAAGACGAAGATGGGCCTTTTTGAATGGTTGGTCATGCCCTTTGGTCTTACTAATGCTCCTGCAACCTTCATGAGGTTGATGAATGATGTATTTCGTGATGTACTTGACAAATTTGTAATAATATATCTTGATGATATATTGATTTTCTCAAAAACTTGGGAGGAACACCTTAGGCATATCCAGCAAACACTTGATCTTCTTGCGAAGAATCAATTATATGCCAATTCTTCCAAGTGTTCTTTTGGCAATACTTCAGTTTCTTACCTTGGCTATGTGATTAGTGAAAGTGGAATTCAGGTAGATCCCACAAAAGTTGATGTTTTACTTAAGTGGTCCCCTCCTACAACTCTCACTGAGTTAAGGAGTTTCCTAGGACTTGCGAATTTTTATCGCAAGTTCATTCCTCAATATTCCACCCTTGCAACTCCATTGCATTATCTCACTAAGTCTAAAGTTCCATTTCATTGGGAGAAAAGCCAAGAAGTTGCCTTTGAGAAACTCAAAAAGAAACTTTGTACAGCACCTGTGTTAACTTTACCCGACCTCTCTCAACCTTTTGAGATTGAAACGGATGCCTCTAAAGTTGCCTTAGGAGCTGTGCTAAAACAGAATGGTCATCCAGTTGCTTATCATTCAGAAACTTTTTCTATTGCTAAGTTGAACTATTCTACATATGACAAGGAGTTGTATGCATTAGTTCAAGCTATCAAGTACTGGAGACATTATCTTTTGGGAAAATATACAGTAGTACACACTGATCATATGCCTCTCAAGTTTTTACAATCTCAAAGTAAAATTGAAGAATCAAGACATATGAAGTGGGCCTCTTACCTCCAACAATTTCACTTGGTGATCAAGTACAAAAAGGGGAAGAGTAATACTATTGTTGATTGTTTGAGTAGGCCTCCTGCCGCTCTTGCCTTAACAGTTATGTCCACTTCACACTTGGGATTTCAGACTTGGCCTAATCAGTATTCACAGGATCCTAATTTTGGGAAAATATTTGAGCAAGTGAGTAAGCCTTCTTCTTCCAATTTGCGTCCTTTCCAAGATTTCTACATCAAAGAAGGACTTCTTTACAAATTGGACAAGGTTTGTGTTCCTTGTGAGCCTAGAGTGTCACTTCTTAAGGAAGCTCATTCTACACTTTATGGTGGTCACTTTGGGAAGCACAAAACACTTCATCACTTGCAAAGATTTTTCTATTGGCCTAAAATGCAGAGGGATGTGTTGAGATTTCTCAAACAGTGTGCAGTTTGTTGTCGCTCAAAACCAGCTAACGGGAAGTTTGGCTTAGGCATGCCTTTGCCCATTCCTTCCCATCCTTGGGAAAGCATTTCCATGGATTTGGTTAGTGGTTTTCCTATGACAGTGCGACAACATGATTGTGTGTTCATGGTGGTTGACAGATTCGGTAGAAATGGCTAAGTTTATTCCATGCCGCAAGACAAGTTCTACGACGAGACTTAGCCCAATTTTTCTTTGACAGCATTTGGCGTTCCTTTGGTCTACCTACCAAGCATTATATCGGATCGTGATTCACGCTTTGTGGGTCACTTTTGGCATTCTTTGTGGAAAATTTTGGGAGTTTCCCTTAACTTTTCCACCGCCTATCATCCGTAGTCAGATGGGCAGACTGAAGTGGTAAACCGTACCCTTGTGCAAAGTTTACGAATCTATCATCACGCTTCACCAACAAAGTGGGACTTGAGTCTCACTCATATTGAACATGCCTACAATAGGGCCCTACATTCTTCTACAGGTCATTCACCCTTTGAGGTTTGTATGGGATTTCAGCCCTTGGCACCTTATGAGTTACCTTTGTCTTTGCCTTCTCCTGTCACTTCACATCTTCAGAAGGAGCAAGACAAAGCACACTCATTTATTCAGCATTTGCACAATCTGCAATCAAAGGTGGTTGAGATTTTGCAAAAGACACAGCAGCAGCAGAAAAAGGCCATGGATCGACATCGAATTCCTCATCCATTTCAGGTTGGTGACAAAGTTTGGTTGCATCTTGACAAGCGACGTTTTTCTGATAAGACTCATAGTAAAATCAAACCGATTCGCTATGGGCCTTATACTATTCTTCAATAGGTGTCCGAGAATGCTTTTCGCCTTGATCTTCCCGCACACTTGGGAATTCATGACGTCATCAATGTAGATCTTTTGAAGTTGTATTTTGACTCTACATTGGAGACAACACCAGCTATCAATCATCCTGTGGACGTGGTTCCTGATTCTCAGTTACCATTGGATTCTGATCAGATCTATGACACAAAGATTCGACAGACTCGCCAGGGGTCTACCACCTCATATCTTGTGGCTCGACGAGGACAGCTGCCGCATCAGGCTCGTTGGATTTCTTTTCATCAGATGTCCCGTGACTTTCCTACTCTTCTAAAAGCATTGGAGTCCAATGCTTCTATTGTGGGGAGGCATGATGAGGATTGATGTTTGATCACTCATATGACCCCTCTAGTAATTTCTAGTTAGTTTTGCATAGTTTATTTCTTGCAAATTAATATTGTAAGTGAGTCTCTTTCTCACATGCACTTGTGGGCACTAGTTATCTTCTAGTTGTCATTTAGGAGTGTTAGTTAGGAAGTGTGAACTCAAAGTAGGAAGTGTGTACTTCAAGATAGCTAAAAAGGATCTTATAGTTAGCATTATTCCTTTCTCCTAGCTTAGAAAGTTACGTGCATTCTCCTTTGCACTTTTGTAGCTTATGGTTAAGCATATTGGATCAAATCCATGATTTGATGGGTTTGGTTATGTATTTTGGGCCATTAGAGCCTATAAATTGAATTGTAAATAATAGAACACTTAGTTGGATTTTCAATCCTTTTCAAGCATCGACGTCTAAATTCATTGAAGGAAATTCGAGTGCTGATGCCATGCATGAAGGAGGGAAATCGATATATATATACCAATCCCTAAGAGGTATTTTAATTTATCCTTTTGCTCAAAAAAATAAAGCGTGCAATTGTGTTGATACTCATGTGAAAAAGAGAAAGTGATTTTTGTGATTAGCCCCAACGAATAGGGTTTAAAAAGAAGCAGTGAACAAGACCAAGTGCCAACTGGGAAACATGGCCTAATGGCAAGAGGGTGGTGGTTAAAGTGTTGGACGCTAGGAGACCTGCGTTCGAAACTTGGTGACAATATTTTGGTGGTTGCATTGGTAATTGAAAGCGCCAAATGAAGGTGCACATTTTTTTATGCTAGGTAAGTGGGAAGACTTTTGGAGCACGCAGTGCTCGTTAGTCCCCAAGTGAGTGCCTAGCTTGTGTGATGGTTGGAACCACGACTAGGGCACTGGTTGAGGCTACACTGTGAGTTTGAATTCCATACAAGGCAAGGTAATAATTTTTTGTTTAATATTTTGTGAGTTGCCTAAAGTTTGGAGTTAAAAGGGTTGCTTAAAGGATTGTTAGTTGGAAATTAAATTTTGATAAGTTGGAGGAATAAGGTGTTAGTTTATTTTAATAAAGTGGTTCTGTCACATCAAATTATTTTAAGTTTCAAGAGGATAGAGGGAACTTCTAAGCATTGAGTTATTTTTTAAAGAAGAGTGCATTGAATATTATTTTAGTTGGGGAGATCATAAGGTGTAAGTGGTATATTAATTTTTGTAAATATTTATGAATAATTTCTTAAAGGTGGAGTGATAAGGTGTATATTTGTCTTGATATTTACATTGTATTTTGAGGAATATTATTATCTAATAATTTCTTTGAGCTTGGTAAAAGAGTGTTTATGGTTGTGGCAGATTTATGAGATTCCTTCATCATCAAGAAAAAGGTATGAGCACATTCTTCCATAGTTAAATTGATTGGTTGGTTTTATGTAAAATAAGTTTGGAGTGAAAAGGACTTGATTAGGGTTTCCTATTGAATGAGTTGAGTTAATGCTTCAAGGTTTTCTAGAATAAAGAGTTGTTAAAACCTTGTTTTATAAGCATTGTTGTTGAAGCCATTGGTAGTGTGAAGAACTTGAACTAAAGGATTGAGTATCACTGCTATGAGAATATTGTTTTATAAGCATTATTATTGAAGTCATTAATTGTGTGAAGAACTTGAACTAAGGATTGAGTATTATTTCTATGAGAAGATTATTTTATAAGCATTGTTGTTGAAGTGAGTTGTTGAGAAAATAACTTGAACTAGAATTTGAAAAGAACATGAGTATCATTGTTATGTGAGATTTGATGTTGAGCATTGTTGGAAACATTTTGAGTTGAGTGATCATATGCTTGGACTAGGTTTTGTGAGCAAGGGTTGTTTCATTGAGTGTTTGGTTAAGTAAAGTTAGTTGAACCTAGTCAAGTAGGTATGTGAAGTGATTGTTTAAGTTCCATAAAACAAACTATTCTATATTATGAATTGAGTTGAGAAAGTGATTGAGCATTAAGATGAATTTGAAGTATATTGAGTCTTTAACAATTCCCCTTATGTTTCTAAGAGAGTGATTGAAAGAAATTGAGCATTGTGATTAGTATAAAGCATATTGAGTCTCTAAAAATTCTCTTTATGTTTCTATGAGATTGGACAAGTTATGTGTGGACTTTTTGAGTTGATTTAAGGCAAGTATTTGAGAAGACTTGTGGAAACTTAATTTGAGGAAGATGGAAACTTAGTTTGAGGAAGATGGAGATTTATAGAAAGGCAATGAAGATTTTTTTTCAAAATGTAAAGTTGAATATGCTTTAATTAAATTTTTAGAAATGTGACGAGAGCAATTTAATGTTTTATTTTTGTAATTGGAGTGGGCCCTAATAGAAGCCACACATAGCTTATTAAAAAATTAGCAAAATTTGGTTCAATATTTTAGTTATACACATTTTTTGTAATGCATTTATTATCCTATGTACATTAAAATATTGAAGTAATAGCATCCTAAAGTCCATTTGGATTGACAAATAAAGCCAAATCCTCTATTGATATAGGTCATCTAAGAGTAGCACCCTTATTTTGTAAAGGATGTAGAACTATGTTGAAGTCCCCCCAAAGAATCCATAGATCACAATTACAAAGCATCATTCAATATGATATAAATAAACTAAGGTCCTTATAACATCTTTCACAAGGAGTAATTATAGTTGGAACATATATTTTTAACCCCAACTTTGATATTTTCCTTTCTTAAAAAAAACTATCAACCTCATTATTTTTTGCTTCTAGCAATTGTCCATCCAATTTGTGCTTGTCTTATATTATTGTAATACCTCCTTAATCACTAGAGAATCCCCTATCTTCCAAAATATTTTGAGTGCATACTTACATTCCTCACAACTTATTTTTATTTTTTGTATTAAAATAAACTTAGGAATATAACAACCTATTAATTCCCTAATAATTTCTTTTAACGGTTTTATTCATACCCATAATATTCTAAGGTACCATTTTAATCATCACTTTTTTATTTTATTTGTGGGTATAGGCCCACTTCTTGTTAACAATTGTGTTATTTATTTTAGTTTTTCCATGTTGATATCCCTCTAAAATTCATTTTCTCATTGTTCTTGCTTGAAGGATATTCCCCTCCCTTTTTCCTTCCCACCAACACTTTCATCTTCATCAATATCTTTAATTTTTCCAAACTACATTCATGATGAGATATCATCTATAGGCTTAGTTTACCCTAGATAATTTGAACTATAAGGAATAATCTCAACACTTTCTTCATGTTGCCCCATAAACCCTAAAGTGTAAAGACCATCATCTATAATATTTATTTTATAAAATTGCACTAAACTTATTGTTTTTTTATGGATATTCTTCTTGTTCGTTTCGTTATTATGTTACTTTTGAAACTCTAGAGTTCAAGGGATAAACTCTACACTATTTTCATTTTTATTACAAAGAGAAGATTTTATACTACTCAAGGAAAATGAAGTGAATTTACCTGGATTACACTTGACCTCTTTCGCCTTCTTATTTTAAAAATTTATCTCAATATCTTTCTTTGCACTTTTAACTCCTGCATTTGAACTTGCATAGTATACTTTCTTATCCCTTGCATCCTTATTTTTTTCTTCTAATAGTTTATTCAAGTTAAATATGATAGGCTTCACCATCTAATTATTTAAGAGGCTTTATTTGCAACTTTCAAGGAGTAGAAAATCCTTGATCTAATCTAACTTCTACTATAATATGATCTTCTTGTTTCATATCGAAGATTGTCTTTTGACCATAATTTTTCATATTTCTCCATTATTTTCACCTTGTAATATCTTTTCATTTGTCCAATCTCGTAACATTACAACACTAAAATACAATATTTTCATAACAAGAGAATGGGATCCACAAGTAGATTATGAAAATATCACATTTTTTTGCCATAATTGTTATTATATTGGGTACATGGCAAGAGTTTGCAAAGTTAAAACTATGAATAAAGAGATAAAAAATTCTAGCTATGAGATAAATTTTAAGATGAAGTAATAAAATCATACAGTAATAGAATCTAGATCAGATCAAGGATATTCCACTTTGAAATAAGAGGTAAACAAGTCCTACTACAGTATCATTTGGCAATTTTATAAGTAATTAAAGGTGTAAAAGAAGATGTGCAAAGAAATCCTAAAACAATGATAGCAAAAGAGGTCAAGTTTAATCCAGGTAAATTATCTTTATTTTACTCAAGTAGTGTAGAATCCTCTCCAAGTAATAGGAGTGAAAGTGATGAAGATGTTATCCCTTGCACTTCAAGGTTTCAAGAATATAATAATATAGAAATAAGGATGGAGGAAACCCATAACAATTTAGGTTTTTTAGAGTAGAATAATAAGGTAATTGCTAAAGAAAATCATCCTTTAACTTTAGGGTTTCTAGAGAAATAGAAAGAAGATTGTACTTTTGAGGTTATTCCTTGCACTTTAGATCCTTTAGAACAAGGTAAACCTAAATATTGTAAGTCTTATTATGAGCAATGTGTGAAGATTGAAGAGATTGATGAAAATGAAAGTATTTTTGGAAATGAAAAAATATAGGAAGACCTAAGATGCAAAAGCAAAGAAAAATAGAAACCCATCAGGATATTGACATGGGAAAACAAAAGTAAATATCACATGTGCTAACAAGAAGTGGGGCTAAACCCACAAATAATAAAAACAACAATGAAAATATTATATTGGAATATTATGGGGGTGAATAAAAATACTAAAAAAAGGTATTAAGAAATTTTAAGGTTGTTATAGACAATATATTTATAGATATAAAATATGGAAAAAAAATATTTTAGCCATTAGTGGTGTTGAATTTCATCTTGGCAGAATTTAAATTTTAGGAGGCATATGATATAAAAGGATTTCATTGTGGAAAATTAGTTTGAGGAAGATGGAGATTGATAGGAAGGCAATGAAGAATTTTGATCAAAAGGTAAAGTTGAATATGCTTTAATTAAATTTTTAGAAATGTAATGAGAGCAATGTAATGTTTTATTTTTGTAATTGGAGTGGCCCCTAATAGAAGCCACACATAGCTTATTATAAAAATAGCAAAATTTGGTTTAATATTTTAGTTATACACATTTTTATAGTGCATTTATTATCCAATGTACATTAAAATCTTGAAGTAATAGCATCCTAAAGCCCATTTGGATTGACAAATTAAGCCAAATCCTCCATTGATATAGGTCATCTAAGAGTAGCTCCCTTATTTTGTAAAGGATATATAACTATGTTGAAGTCCCCCCCAAAGAATCCATATATCACAATTACAAATCATCATTCAATATGATATAAATAAACTAAGGTCCTTATAACATATTTCACAAGGAGTAATTATAGTTGGAACACATATTTTAAACCTCAACTTTGATATTTTCCTTTCTTAAAAAAAACTGTCAACCTCATTATTTTTTTCTTCTAGCAATTGTCCATCCATATTGTGCTTGTCTTATATTATTGTAATATCTCCTTAATCACTAGACAATCCCCCATATTCCAAAATGTTTTGAGTGCATCCTTACATTCCTCACAACTTATTTTTATTTTTTGTATTAAAATAAACTTAGGAATATAAAAACCTATTAATTCCCTAATAATTTTTTTTAACTATTTAATTCATAACCATAATATTCTAAGGTGCCATTTCAATCATCATTTTTTTTATTTGTGGGCATAGCCCCACTTATTTTTAACAATTATGTTATTTATTTTAGTTTATCCATATTGATATCCCTCTAAAATTCCTTTTATCTTTGTTCTTGCTTGAAGGATCTTCTTCTACCTTTTCCCTTCCCACCAACACTTTCATCTTAATCAATATATTTAATTTTTCTAAACTAAATTAATGATGAGACATCATCTATAGGCTTAGTTTAACCTAGAGAATTTGAAATATAAGAAATAATATCAACTCTTTCTTCATGTTCCCCCATAAACCCTAAAGCGTAAGGACCATCATCTATTATACTTGTTTTATAAAATTGTACTAAACTTCTTGAATTTTCATGGATATTATTCTTATTTGTTTCGTTATTATGTTTCTTCTGAAAATCTAGAGTTCAAGGGATAAACTCTACACTATTTTCATTTTTATTGGAAGGAGAAGATTTTATATTACTAAAGGAAAATGAAGTTAATTTACCTAGATTACACTTGACCTCTTTCACCTTCTTTCTTTATCTATTTATCTCAATATCTATTTTTGCACCTTTAACTACTTCTACATTTGAAATTGCAGTGTACTTTCTTATCCCTTGCATCATTATTTATTTATTCTAATAATTGATTCAAGTGAAATATGATAGAATTCACCATCTAATGATTTAACAGGCTTTATTTACCACTTTCAAGGAGTAGAAAATCCTTGATATAATCTAAATTCTACTATAATATGATCTCCTTGCTTCATATTGAATATTATCTCTTGACCATAATTTTCCATCTTTCTTCATAATTTTCACCTTGTAATCTCTTTCAATGTGTCCAATATCATAATATTACAACACCAAAATACAATATTCTCATAACCCACTTATTGATTTCATTTATTCATTCGTATTTAATCTTAATAGATTGTAGAAAATATTTTAAATACCCGTGATAACACATATATTGGTATAAAAAACATGATTTTTCTCCTTAGTAGTTAGTCCCTTCTAGATGAACTCTTCTATAGTATATCCAATATTAATTAGAACATTCTTATTGATAAGCTTATATGGAAGTCTAAAAAGCCTAACCTACACTAGAAGTCTTCTAATATTTTTTGTCTCCACAATTAATTTTCACCCCATGCTTATATAGATAAGGCACCTCTCCCTAAAGCATGGACCGCCACTTATTATTTTATCTATAATTTCCTAATAAGAGAATATGATGAGGAAAAATCATTTCAAAATAAGAGCTATGGAGTAATTTCCACTTCCACTTGATCAAGTTTTTGTAACAACCCTCCTAGCTTAACCATTTATTATAGATGAATTAATGAATTATATATACATTCTAATGCTAGAATGTGGTACTACTCATGGCTATTGTGCTTGCAGGACCAAGTATACTCCTTCAACAGATTAATAAAGGTTAACCAAAAAAGGTAAAGTGGGATATGATGGTGGTGTGAAATAAAACCATGACCCATGCGTACATAAAGGCTCATGTAATTGCATATCATATAGGAGTATATGGAATGTTTTACTTGCATTGTGTGAATGTCTTGTATTACATGATATATATATTCTTTACCTTTATATAGTGAATATCTAAACTTTTGATGGTAATAAAAGTGCCAAGGGCATGGGAGCCATTTTGGTGATTTGGAAATTATTTAATATTTATAATGGGATTTATAAAATAATATAAGAATTTAAAAAATGATAATTAATAAAATTTAAAAATATATATATATATATCTATATATATATAATAACCATTTCTACCTTATTATGTTGTGGGTATAATGGATTGTGGCATGCAGTTTGGATAATGGTATGTAATTATCATGATTGTTTTTTTAACCTCTTACATGTTCTCCTGAGCGAAAGAGGAGGAAGTTGGTTGAAGGGATGGAGCATTATTCATCTTGCATATAGCAACTACAAAATATTATCCCACATCTGATATCTGGATCTGGAATTTTCAGCATCTTGTATTCTATCCTTTTACTTTACATATTCCCAAGAGGAACCGATTGAAAGGAAGGAAACAAACTGATAATTTCTCTTCAAAGTCATGCAGGTTGTTTACTCTTTTTTATGTTGGTGATAGAGTGATTGTATATGCATGAAATATATGGGTTATTACCTTTTATGAATTGCATGATATTTGCTTCAACATTAATTTTTTATTTTATCAATAGTGCCTTGGTTTATATCCGTTTGAAAAAATATAAATATATATATATAGAGAGAGAGTTTTCCTAAATATATATATTTGAATATGCCAAATTATAATGTTATACTAAAAATTATTCATTTGGCTCTATTGATCCAGTGCTTTGTTGTGTATATATTAAATGTTGGTATCTAAAACTTTTGGCATATTAGAATTGCATGAACTTTGCATGGCTGAACTATTGCATGAAGAAAAAATATTGCATTTGGCTGCATGCATTTCATTGTTTGTTTTGACCGTTCTGATCTTGTCATCAACCCCAACCAACCCTTTGAGCATTGGATAAGTATCAACAATGATCAGATCATGAAAATAATACTTTTGTGAAGGAGTTGTGTTTCTCGGTTAAAGGATAATATTTATCGTGAATATGCTGAATTGGAGGAGGAGCAAAACTTTATTGCTTCAATCACTTGTTATTTCTATGTAGCATAACCAAAATACTTCTCATTCAATAGGATCTATTTCTTTTAAACTATGTGATTTAAATTGTCCGTAGTGTATTAGATTCAAGAATAAATAATTATTCTTATTTTATAGTACAAGAGATCAACTATGTTATGAGTCTTATTTCAGATCTCTTCAGAAATAATATTAAGATGGTTGATATAAAGGAGCGTTATTTTATTTTAAATTATTTTATTTATGGTTTTTGGACCTTGTTTTCATTTTTGTCTAAAAAAAATCTATGGTAATGCTTAATTTTGCTCTTCGAAAGCCGAAAGTAATTGTTAATTTGTTATGACCAATGTATTTTTTACTGTGCATTTAATTTCTTCAAACCCACTAATACAGAAAGGATATTAAACCTATTGTAGTGTCATATTAGATTAAATTGTACACAAAATTTATTCATATATATAGTTTAACATTTCTTGTAGAGCACAACGCTTCACATGTTGAAATAACCTAATGTTTTATCTGCTAGTCTGAATACAAGTTTATAATACGTTTATAGTAGCATCATACAAAATAAGGGATGAAAATATTTCTTAAACTCTTTATTTTAATGAAACTATGATTGCAACATATTTTAATCTCTAAAACCCTTACTGTCACCCAATAAAAATGAGAACATTTCCTTTCAATTAGGTTGTAAGTAAAGTAGGAATTGTAGCATCGAACTATGGATTTGTTTGTGTGATACCTTTGGATTATTATCCCTTAATAAAATAAGGATATTGGTTTTAAATATTATTCCTTGAACGAATTATAGTGTGTGGTTAATTTAGTTTATGGGATTATAGAGTATTTCGAAGGATGAACTTAAAGTCATATATAACTTATATTAATAGATATTTAGTAAAAATTATTCTCTAAGTTTTCCTTTTTGATTGAGAAGCTTTATGAAGATGCCCTCCTAAAACTTTATTTCAACATTTTTGGTTTAAAAAAAAATTGAAGTTGATATATTATAAATAAAATGTAAACTAGAAATTACTATATTACATGTCATTAATTTAAGTTAAGGGAATGATTCCTCAACTATTTAACGAATCGAGAATGGATAGTTACATCCTAAAAAGGGTAAGAGTGATACTTAGAAACTCGGAAGATAAAACATAGAATCTTGCACATTATAAAAAAATTCATTGGTTTTAGAAAAGGTTAGGAATAATGGGATTCAATAATACCCTAGAGAGAAACGAAAAACCAGTAGACACTTGAAATGAAATGATTTAACACATTCGAAAGGATAAGAAGATATACACTTGGTGATAAAGATGATTGGTAGTCACTTTATATTTTTTTGAAGGATAACCAACTACTTTTATATTACTTATTTTACCTTTTCTTAAAATAATGTGTGTTTAAAATAGTAACGAGGTTCATACAATATAAATGTTACCCCATATTCATGTTGCATGGGCTTTTGAAAGGGTTTAGCCTAAAAGCGCAAGTTTCGATTAAATATTTGAGTAGAAAGTGTTGGACTCTAGAGCATACTTTAGAGTATCTTTCCTAAAGTATATAGGTTCTAAATATTTAAAATTCATTTAAATATAGTTGCACCAACTTTACTATTTGAGAGGAAATCAGTTTTGTTGTGAGAGCATATAGGGAATTGTTTAGAGTGTTTCTAAACATAGTAGGAGCAAGTAAGATCTCCATAATAGTAGAGATTTCAAACCGATTGGAGTGCTATAAAAGCATTGTAATTTCTTATGATTATGAATCTAATGAGCATATTTTTCTCATTTTGGTATTAGAGCAGGTTTTCTCAGATGGATCAAAACCTGTGGAGAGTGGTGTGAAGAGATCTGAAGCACGCACTTTGTCAGAGAAACTCAAGTGGCCAGCACTCAGCAGAGTTGCAAGGAAGAGCTCAAGTAAATCATTAATATCTCATGCATCCTGAGGTATTTTCTTATGAAATTTTGAGGGTTTTTAGATAATTGTATAAAGAGGATTCAATCAAAATTTCAGGTGATTTGGAGCTAATTTGGTGATTTTATTAGCATTTTTAGTTTTTCAATAAAATGGTTGTATAAGGTGGAAGACAGGGTATTTGCTTCTCAAATTTTGGGAGAAATATTATTTAGATAAAATCATAATTCAGAAAAAATTTCAGGTCATTTGGATCTGTATTGATTGATTTGTGTGAATATTGATTTTTCCTTCAAAAATCCTAGATCCGGAATTGTGATAAAAAGGGAAAAAGTAAATGATCACATATTTTTCACCTTTGTGAATTTTCTTCTAAAATTTAGAGGGTTTTCATATTATTGTCTCAAGAATACAAAGTTTAATTTTTAGAAATTTTGGAGCTGTATGGATTGATTTATGTGAAAAACATTGAGGTTGTCTCAAAAACACTCTAAGATCTAGAAAGGGCAAAAGTAAATTGATCACATATTTCTCATTTGTGTGAATTTGCTTCTGAAATTTAGTGGATTTTCAGATACATATATCAGAAGTCTATAGGAAAAATTTCAGTTTGTTTCAATCAGTATTGGCCGATTTATGATAAATTTGGTGCTTGAGACTTTGGTAAATAAAAAGAAGCATGTATTTTTGCAATTAGAGGTTAATTTTGAGAGATTGACTTAACAAGTTGAGTCAATTGAGTAAAAGAAGATATGCTACTGTTATTTATTGCAAAAAAATTGTATTAGAAGCTATCTACATTATTCCAAAGTTTTTTTTGATTAGCATCAATGGCTGCCAATAACAATCTTCCCATTCCTGAATTTAATGGGTTAGATTATGAGTATTGGTCCATCAAGATGAGGACCTTACTCATAGGCAAGGGGTTATGGGATATTGTAGAAGAAGGCTACAATGAACCTAAATATTGGACCACCTTGAGTGCAACTGATAGAACCAATAAAAAGGATGCCCAAAAGAAAAACTCATTTGCTCTCTACCATCTCCAAGCAACTTTGGAGAAAAGCATCTTTCCAAGGATTGCTTCTTGTTCAACAACCCTAGAAGCATGGACAACCTTGAGAGATAGCTATCAAGGGAGAAATCAAGTGAAGCAAGTGAGGCTTCAAACCTTGAAGAGAGATTTTGAGAATCTCAAGATGCAAGATGATGAAAGAGTGGGAGATTATTGTGTGAGAGTGAAAGCCATTGTAAACAAAATGCAAACCCTTGGAGAAGACATCAAAACTGAAGTAGTGGTGAAGAAAGTGTTGAGAACACTTCTTCATAAATGGAACCATATTGCTATCATTATTGAAGAGTCTAAAGATTTGTCTACTCTAACTTTTGATGCTCTAATTGGTTCTTTGATGTCTCATGAAGAAATATTGCAGGGTGCTACATCTACAAGCTATGGAGGTGATGAGAAAGCATTCTCATCCAAAGAAGGTGATAATGCACAAGGAAGAGGACAAGGACAAGGACAAGGAAGAGGCCAAAGGAGAGGTAAAGGAAGAGGACGAGGTAGATCAAGAGGTGGCAATAAAGGAAGAGGAGGTGACAAATCAAAGAAATCTTGTTACAATTGTGGCAAGGTTGGTCACTTTGCTAGAGATTGTTGGTCCAAGACTTCTCAAGATGGGAGAGGTCAATATGGAAACTATGGAGAAGAGGAAGGAGCTTCTTCAAATATGTTCCTCACCTATGGAAAATCAGATCAAAATCTTAATGAAACTTGGATTTTGGATACTCGGTTGTTCCAATCACATGAGTGGCAAAGAGGAGCTCTTTGCTACAATGGATTCCTCCTACAAATCAAAGATCAAATTGGGAGATGACAAGGCACTACAAGTTGAAGGTATTGGAGCCATGGAGGTTCCAACAAAAGAAGGCACCAAGAAGGTAAATGACATCTATTACACCCCCAAACTCCAACATAATTTGCTTAGTGTTGGAAAAATGATGGAGAAGAACTATAGGCTTGTTTTTGATGAAGGAAAATGTGTCATTTTTGATAAAAACAATTGTAATAGAGTTATTACACAAGTACCTATGACAAAGAATAGGTTGTTTCCTCTTAATTTTTGGGAACAAGGAGGTGCTCAACTTGCTAGTGTAGCTATTGCTAATCCAAGTGTGCTTTGGCACTTGAGATTTGGTCATCTTAATTTTGTAAGCTTGAAGTTGTTGACTTCTCAAGCTATGGTGAGTGGACTTCCAAGAGTTGAAGAACACAAGGAGGTGTGTGAAGGATGTGCTTTGGGAAAGCACTCAAGATCAAAGTTTCCAAAGGGACAAGCATGGAGAGCAAGCCATCCACTACAATTGGTGCATTCAGACATTTGTGGTCCAATGCAAACCAAAAGCATTGGTAACAACTCTTACTTTCTCACTTTCATTGATGATTTCTCTAGGATGTGTTGGATTTATTTTTTGAAAACTAAAGATGAAGCTTTTGATTGTTTCATAGATTTCAAAAATAATGTAGAGAATCAAAGTGATTTTGTTGTAAAAAGTCTCAGGACTGATAGAGGAGGAGAGTATTCTTCAAATGCATTTCTAAAATATTGTAAATATTGTGGAATAAAAAGGCAATTCACAACTGCCTACACCCCACAACAAAATGGTGTGGCTGAAAGAAAGAACCACACTATAGTAGAAATGGCTAGATCAATGCTGCAAACTAAGCATCTAAGTAACATGTATTGGGCTGATGCTATTAGAACTAGTGTTTACATTTTGAATAGGAGTCCTACTTCTAGTTTAGATGGTATTACTCCTTATGAAGGATGGTATGACAAAAATCCAAATGTAAAACACTTTAAGGTTTTTGGTTGTCTTGCATATGCCCACATTCCTGATGAGCAAAGAAAGAAACTTGACCCCAAAAGTCAAGCATGTATTTTTGTTGGATATTGTGAGTCTTCCAAAGCATATAGGCTCTACAATCCCAAAACACATAAAATTGTACTCTCCAGGGATGTAATTTTTGATGAAGGGGGAGAATGGGGTCATCAAAAACTTTTTGTTGATGATGGATCTCATGATGCAAGTTCCTCTCAAGTGCAGCAAGTGCAGCCCAAAAATAGCAAAGGAAGTCCTCCAAGCCCAAGTATGAGTACTACTTCAAGTACAACAGATGCTACTCCAAGTCCTTCTCCACAAAGATCAGTAAGTTCTTCACCTATGGATATTGATTCTCCATATAGAGGTAAAAGAACACTTCAGCACCATCCATATTTTCAAATGTTGGATAAGAATTTCTAGAAAAGATACACTAGAAGTCAAGCTAGTGAAATGAATGCAATTTTGAAAAGACTTGAAAATCTACATATGTATGGTGATGATGACTCCCAAGAGCCTAAGGGAGATGTAGTCAATTATGCTTTAATTACTAGTGTAGAGCTAGATCCATATAGCTATGAAAAAGCAAGTGCTCATGATGTATGACAACAAGCCATGAAAGAGGAAATGACCTCTATAAAAAGGAATGATACTTGGGAGCTAGTGGAGCTTCCTAAGGGCAAGAAATGTGTTGGATGCAAATGGGTCTACAAGACCAAATTCAATGCTAATGGAAGTATTGAAAGACACAAGGCAAGACTTGTAGCAAAAGGGTTCACTAAGAAGTATGGGATTGACTATGAGGAGACCTTTGCTCCTATTGCTAGACATGAGAAAATTATATCAATACTTTCTTTCGCTGCCCACAAAGGGTGGAAAATTCAGCACATGGATGTAAATAGTGCTTTTATAAATGGGTACTTGAATGAAGAGGTTTTTGTGCAACAACCTCAAGGATTTGAATAACAAGGTAAGGAGCACCTTGTCTAAAAACTAAAGAAAGCATTGTATGGCCTCAAGCAAGAACCAAGAGCATGGTACTCACGCATTGATGGCTACTTTTAAAAAGTATGGATTCACTCAGAGCAAAATTGAACCTACTCTCTACTACATAAAACAAGGTAAAGAAATTCTCATTATATTTTTATATGTGTATGATCTAATATTCATGGGTAGTGTAGACACCAAAACAGCACCAATCCGATTATGTGACGACAAGCACTGATCGAATTGACATACATAGCCCCTAGGGCAGCCCCCAGAGGTTAAACAGTGGTCCTAACCACTCCCACAATAGTTTTGGAAGGTCAGAGGTCAATTTGGCACCTTTTTAGCACTTTGCTCCCTACTCGTCCCACCCTGGGATGATTACAAACTGGTATTCATCCCACCCTGGGACGATTAGCAGTATTCGCTCCAGGGTGGGGCGAATAGCAGGTTTGATTGGAAAAAGTCAAACCTCGATAGGTCCGCCACTTAACTACACCTTCAGGACATGCAATTGCGAGGAACGACTTCAAATCAGAGAGAGAGACTTCAGTCATGCATGCCTTGATTTTGGAGGCCTCATGCAAGGAGACTCTAAATCAGGGAAGAATATTTTCTCCCAAAATAGGACAAGCAACTCAAGTGGCGCCCTCGCATGCGCATTCAAAGAGAGAGACCCTAGGTCTATAAATTGGTGAGTCTTCTCACCCCAAAAAGAGGAACAAGGAGGAGCATTTGGAGCAACGAAGTGCTGCCAAATTACATCCTCACCCATCATTTGTGCTTTTACATCCTTGATCTCTCTTTTGGAAGGGAGGTTATTGGGTGATTATTGGAAGCGCAATCCGGACCCAAACCCAAACATTTGGCCACAATACCCCACCAAATTTTTTGACACAACCCCATAAGAGGTTTTGGACCCATCCCAAGTGGATTGGTGCCGAAACTGAGTCCCAAACGGTGGGCGTCCTGCCCCCGGGCGCCCCCCGCACTGTCGTAGTTCTAATCGCCCCACCCCGGAGTGATTAGAAATCTGTGGTATATTTCCCTAATTTTTCTTTTGCATTTGATTCTAGGTTACTTACATATGCTGTCATTTAAATTTCATGTGATTCTGACAAGTTTTGATCATGCTTTTGTTATTTCTCGCTTTCACTAACATGCAGGGAGCATCATCAGATTATGGGTGATAGAGGCCGAATTGGCAAAATCCGACCATCTGGGTCATCCCAAAATACCCCGTTTTACCTAACCCCAACTTTGTAGGTGATTTGGAGGCCTCTGGACTAGACATTTAGGAGGTGGCTTTCGGATAGGTTATGACAGTCCTAATCGTCCCACCCCGGAGCGATTAGAAATATGTGCAAGATTTCTGGACTGTTCCTTTTGCAGTGGCTTCCTGGTAATTTTTTATTGCTTCTATCAAATTTTTAGCTCATTCTGATATGTTTCAGTTATCATTTTAATCATTTTATGCATGCACTGACCGTAGGCCTTGGGGATCGCATGTTTCTCTCCATCCGTAGGTGCTACTAATCCTTTTCTGTTTCTCTGAACGTAGGATCTCGACACCAGAGGGGCAGCAAGGAACCATAGACATATTCACGCAAGCGGCGGTGACATTTGGTCCACCCATTTTACATGTGGGCACACGGAAGAAAGCGTATCAATCCGTGGTGTAATAGAGCCCTACTTAACGCTCCTAGTCCCCAAAAGGGAGGAGACGTATTGTAACCCGATTTTAAAGAAAATTAATAAAAAGGGTTGTACTCGACATTTTCTTTCTATCTTGTTTCAATTCGTTGATGTTTCTCTCCTTTCATGCATTTCAGTTCGTAGGACTTAGCGTTACGTTTTGCTTTTGCATACATCGCACTTGGCATTTCCGTTTTGTTTCCGTATCCTCGTGCTTTCAGTGGCGATCATGGTGGGACCTCTGTCCCTTGATTTTGAGATCAAATTTTTGATCAAAAGTTGTGTGTTTTTGCTTGCAGGTATCAATCTTTCAAGCACTGGACTACTGCTCGTTCCATCCTGTAACGAATACAGAGCTGGAATTCGTGCCACCCTGGGACGAATAGGAATTCGTCTCACCCTATGATGAATACAGATCTGTTATTCATCTCACCCCGGGATGAATAGCTCTCTATGCAGTTTTAGAGTAGAAACTCAGAGGCATCCGGTTTGGGCAGAGAAGAGGTAGGGGTTCTGAGCATCCTCTGTCATTTTTTATTTTTTGTCTCTGTCATTTCTTGTTTCTTTGCTTGCATAGGAGAGTTTTACTGCATGTTTTTCTTTCTTTTCGCAAGTAAAAATAACCCCACACACCACGAGATAATCTGAACATCAAGGCGTTGGTCGTAAAACCCCAACCCTTGATCAAGACCAACGGTGGATTTCATCACCACCTTGGCTTGAAATATTGCATACATAACCCCGATCGTGACTGTTGCTAGACGTAAATCCTGATGAAAGCTGACCAAGTGTAGCTGGGGTGATTCCCAATGCATGAGGATAAGTCTTCTATGGTAGGTGTCAAAATAGAGTGATTCCCCTTTCGTACCGCCTATGTTCCACGTACTGTTCTGCTCTCACGTACCAATAGTCTCCCTCACGTAAGGGCGGGTATATAGAGAGGTTCGGTATAATGGCCTGGCAGTGGTATATTGAAGGGGCGACCATTTTGGGAGATATAAGAGCCCTCATATTGCATATACAACAAAAATTTCTTTACAAGGTTTTCAAAACAAACATCAAAACACACTGAACCAGATTTAGGGCACACTTTTAATCCATAAACAAGATAATCATTGCTTTGATTGTGTGTTTCCATTTTGTTTAGTGTAGCATAAAAAATTATAAAGAAGATAAAAATGTACACATCTTTAGAAAAACATCACCATGGTGTACACCCGTAGCCGAGCCCAATCATGGGCAGAAGCTACGAAAAGTGTACAAAGGGGGACAAGTCACCTCCGATATAGTCCCGAGGACTTGGTCATACCACCTTGGTGGCCTGACCCACAAGATAGTCCACATCATGCCATTACAGAATGGGACTATAGAGGCACCCCTTTGAGGGGCACTCCCACTCAGCATAGACCCTTTCAGGAGGAGGCCATACACGTGGCACTCAACATAGATGGGAGGGCTCCCTTAGACGCTCGTTATGAGTGGCCACCACGTGATGAAGTGCTAGAGCAACATAGGGTCCATAAGGAGGGGCCACATGATTACGTCATCCCTCCTTTACCCCTTATTACTATCAAAAACAATAGGCCAAATCCAGAGCACAAGGCTCTTCAGACAGGGCAAGCCAATTCTACCCGCCCCTTTCACACATACGAAAGGGAGTACGAGGAAGACCACTACATTCCTCAAGAGCAATACACAGCATGGGAGCAATGCACCTCCATGCCTGCTATGTATCAAGATCACCCACTGAGGCCAGAACCTCGGGTGAATGCCGCTAACCTCGATAGAGGAAAGCAACCCATAGGGATCTCGGATCACCACGACCGAGATAGACATGTAGGAGAGGCATCTAGGCTTCCTAAACACAAGACGATGGAACAAATTGACTTGGCATTTGCCAAACATGCCACCCGCCAAGCGCAAATCATGTAGCTCAGGCAAGACCAACAATAGTTAGAGCACCTGTATCGCCTTAGCAAAGAGCGCATTCGGCGTCAGACAGATGAATTGCTCCAGAACACTATGCCTGAGAGGGTCCCAACCCCTCATGCACATAAGATAGAATTGTATGAGAGGCACAACCCCTTGGTGCGAGACAGGTCTCCGTGACCTTATCAAATATTACCTCCAAGACCTCCTAGACCTGAGCGGGAGGCCACTCCCAGAAACAATGATGGGCACCCTCCGCGGGCACCCACCCATGTTTATAGGTCTCACCCAGGAACTCCTCAAGAAGCCTATGAGGAGTATGAGCAAGAAGAAGAGTGGGCTGAAATGCCCTACCAAGGCAGGGGGGATGTTGTCCGGCTACCCCTCCATAGGCCTCAAGTTCCCCGCAACCCACAATGGGAACAAACCAAGGAGGAAGAGATCAAATCCTTCGATGCATATAAAGCGCTGCTAGAGTGCTTAGAGTCTATGGAGACCAAGACTTATGGGCCCCAAAAGCCCACTTTATGCTAGCTCTGTAGTCACCCTGTGCATCCATCAGTGCCGACACCCCCATACCCTGAACACTTTAAACTACCCTAGTTGGCACTCTTTAGAGGGGAGGAGGATGCCCAAGAGCACGTGACTAGATTCCTGAGCCAATGCTTTGGCATTCAGGACAATGATGCTTTGCTGCTAAGAACATTTATAACCACGTTCGTAGGCCCTACCTCGGATTGGTTCACTCAGTTGCCAAAACATAGCATCAGTAACTTGGATCAGCTAGTGGATGCGTTCCTCGAATGCTTCACCTTCAACACCAAGAAGAAGGCATCACTAAGTGACCTAGCTAGCCTCAAGCAATATGAGGAAGAAACCATGGTGGCCTATGGAAATCGATGGAGGACGTTGCTTTCAAAGCTGCCCTACCTCCCTCCCATGGCCGACCTGACCCAAATGTTCTCAAAGAGCTGTTTGAGATCGATCTCCATGCTATTGCAGCTGCAACAATATGCCACTCTTGAGGAAGCCCTGGCGCAAGCCAGAATCATTGAGGAGATCAAGATACAGGATGGCGAGATTGCCAAGCCAAAGAAGAAAGAGTGGCCTAAAAATGCCAAAATAGGGACCATGCAACCGAAACCCGCTGTGGTCAATCAGGTTGCTATAAACATGCCGAAGCCTACACAAGCAACACAACCCTCATAGGCTAACTATCAGGCAGTTCCTCTTGATAGCTATGAGAAGGAAAATCATCGGCAAGAGCAAACTCAGCAGCGTCGCCCTAGGCGATAGTTCACACCCTTCATAGAGTCCAAAGACTCCTTGTTTGACCATTTGTCCATGGTAAACTTGATACACCTACCAGAAAGTCGACCCATAGACCCCAATGCGCCAAAACCTAAGGGCTATAGGGAAGACTTGTACTATAGATTTCATAGGCAGAAAGGACATGACCTTTACGCATGTTGGAAGTTCAAGAGCTTCGTGCAAGACCTAATAGACAACAAGACGCTGGTGGTGGACAACCCCGTAGCGCCAAACAACCAATAGATGGGAGTCTTCAAAGACCCCCTACCTGCCCATGATATGCAGGCAAAGACCCTTCAAGTCAATGAGGTGACACAGAACTGCCCCATGCAGGGGTATGTAGGGATGATAAGCATAGTGACTAGGAACAAGAGGTACCCAGGAGCTGCCCCCGCGGTGGCCACAGGAGAGGTTCCATCAACGTCACAACCTCAACAACACCCTACGCAACCTCCCCCACCTAGACCAGTGGCCATGATTTGGACTAGACTTACCCAAAGTTTAAGGACCACGTCGGCTAGGCTCTCCATTTACGAGCTCATTCAACAATCATCGCCCCATCGGGAGGCTCTAATGGAGATATTAAAAGCCATCGAGCTGCAGCCCCATGAAGCAAACTCTTTCAACAACTTTGTGGGACATGTAAAACAATGTACGGAACCAGTCATCACCTTTAGAGAAGATGAACTAAAATCGGTGATCGATGATATGGCGGATCCACCCCTGCACGTCATTGCGTGGGTCAACGGGATTCCGTATAAGAGGGTGTTGGTGGACACTGGCTCATCCAGTAATATAATTACAACAGCGGCATTGAAACACCTCAAGTTGCTAGCATCTCACATCGTGGCCTCCACCTATACTCTTCGAGCATTCAATGATGCGATATGCTCGATGGTTGGCACAATTGTCCTACCCATCCAAGTGGGACAAAAGACTATTCCTACGTTGTGCCACATCTTGGAAGGTGAGATGGCCTATAATATCTTGTTGGGCGGCCTTGGATCGGGGACATGAAGTGTGTCCCTTCAATAGCTCATCAGTGCTTAAAGTACACATTTGAAGGGCAGGTGCATGTAGTCCCGATAGACTTAGAGCCCTTCAAGTATTGCAATACGGTGCAACTGATGCCGCAATCGACCCTTCCATCAACACATTTGGATTTTTAGTTGAATCCATCTAAACAGGGTCCGATTCCGCATGCATCCCCATTGTTAAGTCCATCAAATCACCTAGTCGGGTCCATCTTCATCATCTGGTCCTTCACCAACAATGCCACCTACGGTGGCCACACCGAAGGACAAGGGGAAGAAACCCCTAGAAGAGGCACCGCCATCTAGTCTCAACCATCTCTACCGAAGAGATGCCTAGCCGAATGGAAGTCGAGATGCCTAGTTCACCCTACATGGAGTGGACCCAGGAAGAACTCCCATTCCCTCCCCCTCCACCACCAACGATCACCATTGAGATGGCCAATACGGGCCTGGGGGAGTATCTAGTGCGGAACATTGTAGCAACACCCGCACTTGAGTCCATGCAGGACATGGGGAGACCTCGCCTCCCCATCGGCACTGTGGTTCCTCTAGGCTACCCACCCAATCAGACAAACTTTGTTTATGGGGGCCTCGATAATGGCATTGAACCTTACATGCAAGAAGAAGAAGATGAAGAGCCCTTTGCTGAGGACGTCAACTATTTGTCCAACCCAGACTTCGCTTTGAGATATCTTGGCCAATGTAATTGGCATGGATATGGGTTGGGCAGGTATGAGCAAGGAGTGCGCGTTCTTTGCCAACCAAGATATCAAATGCCATACGACAAGTCAGGAGTAGGGTTCAACCACCCCCTACCCCTCGACATCTTGGTAGAGAACATGCAAGGCCTAGGGATAGGCAACAAGGATGGGTTGGCATTAGATCCATATGCCAATCCTAACACAACATATACATTGGGGGATTACCTCCCATTGCTAACAACCAACCTTGTTGACCTTAACAACCCTTTCCCTTCGATCGAGAAAGGAGAAAGTTTGAGGACTCACCTACAAGAGGGATATAGACAAGGCCAAGAAGGGTCTTCAGAAGATGAGTCAGAGTATGAGGTAGCGCCTTGGGACCCTTTCGAATCTGATAGCAATCATTCACAAGTGACCCCCATAGATGATTATCAGGAGAGCTTCATGACAATGTTCCCTTTGGATGCTCCAATCGAGCAAGTGCCACCTCAAGAGAATCAGGTCCCCCGTAGAGAGCGGAACAACCTCGATGGGACCAGATCAATTTGCTCGAGCAAGATGAGCCTCACATGTCGCAAACAGCTATCAGAGCCAACGAAGGCCTTTGGATCTCTGATAGCGATTATGAAGATGAGACTGAGATGGCATATCTCAATCATATGCGACAACAACAATACCCCATGGACATAGATGACATGTTTGAACAGCTACACATAGGGCCAAGGCATAGGTGGCACCTAAACCAGGCATAGTTGGACCAACTACTGCACCCGCCACTTTAGGTATACAGAGAGCACCTTCCACCCGGAGACCCTATAGAGCCATCAGTGCCAAGGGCGGACCCTGTCCTTTTATCCGCACATAGGGCCGATCCATTTGTGCCAGTACCCACAGAGCCAGATCCGGAGCACAAAGATCACCTAGGATGTCCGAGTAACCACACCCATGGTAATGGAGACCAAAATCATTTCATCAACATGATCTCCATTGACTTAACCGCCCCCATCCATAACCCAACCGACCCAACATGGTCATTGCATCTAGACCTAGATGCTATAGACTGGGATCGCGCTGACACACCACCATCCCCATCAGAGTACTGGCCTTGTGGTGGGATGTTCCATTTCACCCCAGGACAGACTCAGGATGTCTTCCATGCTGAAGAGGAACCCGACGTTCCGAACGTATATCTAAATTCAGCAAATGATATCCACCTGATCCCAACTCCACACCAGTTGGAGGACGGGTCCCACATGTCAGTTGAAGAGATGACTGACGTAGACATCGGCTCTGATCCAATGAATTCACAAATCATCAAGCTGGGGGTAAGTCTATCCCCCGAAGAGCAAGCCGACTACATTGCCCTTCTCAAAGAGAAGAAGGAGGTTTTTGCATGGTCCTACAAAGACATGTCGGGGCTAGACCCATAGCTAGTCATGCATAATCTAACGCTTGATCCGACAGTCAAGCCAGTTAAGAAAAAACTACGTAAGATGCACCCAAAAGTAGCCTTAATGGTCAAATATGAGCTACAAAAGTTGTTGGATGCACAGTTTGTCATCTGCATGGATTACCCACCATGGTTGTCCAACATGGTGCCCATCAAAAAGCCCGACGGGAGGATTCGCATATGCATCGATTTTTGAGATCTAAACAAAGCGAGTCCTAAGGATGATTTCCCCTTGCCTAGCATCGATGCATTGGTAGACGCTACAGTGGGCCACGAAATGCTTTCCCTCATGGATGGTTTCTCGGGATACAATCAGATTCGTATCAATCTCGAGGACCAACTAAAAATGGCGTTCACAACGCCTTGGGGGACATTTTGTTATAAGGTCATGCCCTTTGGCCTTAAAAATTCTGGCGCCACCTACCAACGTGCCATGACATACATCTTCCATGATCACATGCATAAAACTTTGGAAGATTACATGGATGATTTGTTGGCCAAATCTCTTTTGCGCCCAGATCATCTCGATGACTTAAGCAAGATCCTCGATCGCCTCATTGAACATAAAGTCAGACTAAACCCCAAGAAGTGCGTATTTGGCGTCACATCTGGAAAGCTCTTGGGTTTCATAGTCTCCAAACGAGGAATCGAGGTAGATCCAAACAAAGTCAAGGCAATCCTTGAAATGCTTCCCCCAACTACCATCAAGCAGCTCAGAAGCCTGCAGGGAAAGGTCGCGTCAATCAAGCGCTTCATAGCGCAGCTATCTGACAAGTGCCGACCCATGAATAAATTATTGCACAAGGGGGTAGCATTTCACTGGGATGACGAGTGCCAGTCAACCTTTGACGACATCAAACAATACTTGGCTTTGCCGCCAGTATTGGCACCACCTAGACCAGGAGTGTCATTCTACTTATACATCTCAGCTACTGAGGTGGCACTGGGCGCCATGCTAGCCCAAAAAAATGAACTACACAAAGAATAGGCTAATTACTATCTTAGCCGCACCCTGGTCAGTTATGAACTTAACTATGCATACGTCGAGAAGCTATGCTTGGCAGTGGTGTTTGCTACCAAAAAGCTATGCCACTACATGCTGAGCAATACGACGTATGTTGTGTCTAAGGAGAATCCATTGCGGTACATGATGAGTCGTACTTATCATAGTAGCCGCACGACGAAATGGATCATGTTGTTGATGGAGTTTGACATCGAATTCATTGGACAGAAGTCCATCAAAGGTCAAGTCATCGCCGATCAACTAGCAGAGGCTCCTCTTGAAGATGATCAACCTCTGACCATAGAGCTGCCAGATGATGGGGTCTTCCATGTCTCAGAATCGCCAGATTCTGATGAGCCTGAGTCACAGGCCGACATAACCCTATTCTTCGATGGTTCTAAATGTGAGCAAGGGGGTGGCATGGGAATTGTATTCTTCACACCGCAAGGGGCTCCAATGCCTCTATCATTTAAATTAGATTTCCCGTGCACCAACAACAATGCCGAATATGAAGCCTTGCTCATAGGTCTTCAGACAACAATCACCATGAACATCAAATGCTTGAACATCTTTGGTGATTCGTTGTTAATTGTCAACCAAGTAAAAGGGGTATTCCAATGTAAATGCCCAGTTCTGTAGGCCTACAAAGCCCTTGTGGACAAATTCTTGGCAAAGCTTGAATGGTACGACATCGAGGCACTCCCTCGATCATCGAATCATTTTGTGGATACTATGGCCTCCTTGGGGTCACTAATCCCGCAAGACCCTTCTGGTGAAATGACAACCATTCAAGTTAAAACATTATCGCAATCCATGATGGAGCGTGCAAGCTCCGACCTAACGCCAGGAATCCACCTGATCCAGATTGAACCATCTCAGGATAAGTTCTCTCGAATCCATGATTGTCTGAATCATGCCGACTGGGGGTCCTTGTTCTCCCTGACCCCTCTTAATAGCAACACAATGCTATTCTTACAAGTTCTTTCCCGCTCAGCTTTTGCTAGGGATGAACTTCAAGAGGGATTGGTCATTCATACCATCGAGGTTTCTGATCAGCAGGATTGGTACACACCCATAAGAGATTACCTCAAGTTAGGTAACCTCCCACTTGGATTGACACACGCCGCGAAAAGATCATTTAAACAGAAAGCGGCAAAACATGTCTTGTTAGGAGACATTTTGTATCGTCGGAGCTATGAAGGAATCCTCCTTCGTTTCTTGGACCAGTAGGAGTCCGCTTGGGCGATCACCCAAGCGCACGATGGTACATGCGGTGGCCACTTCAGCGGTATGGCCATCGCAAAGCGCATTCTTCGCATGGGCTATTATTGGCCATCTTTAGAGCGAGATTGTTGCGCATATGTAAATAAGTGCGTGAAGTGTCAACACCATGCCAATTTGACACACGTACCTTCTCAGGCCTTGCAACCGATCCAATCGGCTTGGCCATTTTCATAGTGGGGCTTAGATCTAATCGAAAATATCTCCCCTGTGTCGTCGGGTCGTCACACATTCATCATAACGGCCATAGAGTACTTCACCAAGTGGGTGGAAGCAATTCCGCTAACCTCTACGACTAGACCTGTTGAGTGGTATTTTCACCCAATTGTGAAAGTACACTCTCCCTTAGGATTTGGGTTCCAAATCCCCTCTTGCAAAGAAGTTAAACAAACAACTTCTCCAAGGTCTCCGCTATATTTAGCATTTGCATATGTGTATTAGTAATCTCAAATAAAGATATTCAATTTAAATGCTTGGAACACCTTAGTGATTGCAAGTAACTGTAAACAAGGGGCAATGTTGGTTTATTTTACCATGAAACTTTAGTGATTGTTCATTGAACCAAAATAAAGCAAATGTGAGTTGGCCCTCATATGACCACGATGTGGTGCTCAAGAAATGGAAATTTGTGAAAATGCCATAAAACATAACTCCTTCAATGAAATTGGAATTTTCATGAAGGGAATGTCATCATAGGCTCATGAGTGCAAAACAGAAATGAAACTGAAAAAATGAAATTTGACCTTAAAATGGAAATTTTCTATTTTCGGATTTTTTAAAATCTGCAATAAAACAACAACTTCGATGAATTTTTAAAAATATTAAACAACTCCGAAAATGAAATTTCAAATTGCGTATTAGAAGTATGAAGTATAACCTACGCAATGGTGAAATTATTTTTGGATTTTGAAATTTTTTAAATGTTTATTTTAATGCCTGAAAATTAAAAAAAAGTTAAAATTTCTGGAAAAATAAAATGCAGAAAATGAAAATGAAATGCAGAAAATGGAAAATAAAATGCATTCAGTATGATGCTATCCTATTTCGACAAAACCGAAGATGTGAGGTTTTCATGCATGCAACCTAACCTATTGGACTTGCAAAACAAGCACAATCCGGATAAGCTAAGTGTTGGCTCCTAGGGTTTTAAATGAGGTTTTCGGATTTAGACATTCGCATGAAGCAACCAAGAAAACTTGCATAAACTCCATTTACAAGCCTAAAATCTGAAAAGGGAAAAATAGACATTTAATCTTGCATGCAGAAAATGACTCCTCCTTTCTTGTCCATAAGATGCAACTTTCTGAAATTTTCTGTATTAAAAATTTGTCATTTTACAATAACAGAAATTTCTGGTTTTCCCAAACCAGTCAATGGAAGAAAAACAGCCCAAATAGGTCCAGAATGGCCCTCTTGCCTTCAAATCTGCAACTCTGCTTGCAGTAGTTTCCAACCCCTCCTAGCCTCTTTGAATGGCGTATTTAAAATTTTTAGGAAGCTTTTCATTTCATCTTCCAATGGTTGTTCGTTTCACCTTCCCTTGTGCATGCATTTTTTTTCCTTTTTTCATTTTCCCTTCTTTCATTTATTATTTCTTTCGTTTCTATTCATTATTTTCCTTATGCCACAATCTTTTTTCCGAAAATGTAACATGTCGCGATATCGCGACACTTTTCTAAATGCAACATGTCGCGATATCGCGACACTTTTCTTAAATGCAACATGTCACGATATCGCGACACTTTTTCTTCTTTGCCGCAAAATGCAACATGTCGCGATATCGCGACACTTTTCCTTCTTTGCCGCGAAAATGCAACATGTCACGATATCGCGACACTTTTCTTTCGAAAATGCAACATGTCGCGATATCGCGACACTTTTTCTCTTTTGGTCGCGAAATGCAACATGTCACGATATCGCGACACTTTTTCTCTTTTGGCCGTGAAATGCAACATGTCGCGATATCGCGACACTTTTTCTCTTTTGGCCGTGAAATGCAACATGTCACGATATCGCGACACTTTTTCTTTTGGCCGTGACAATGCAACATGTCGCGATATCGCGACACTTTTTCTCTTTTGGCCGCGACAATGCAACATGTCGCGATATCGCGACACTTTTTCTCTTTTGGCCATGACAATGCAACATGTCGCGATATCGCGACACTTTTTCTCTTTTGGCCATGACAATGCAACATGTCACGATATCGCGACACTTTTTCTCTTTTGGCCGTGACAATGCAACATGTCGCGATATCGTGACACTTTTTCTCTTTCTTTGAACCGCGAAAATGCAACATGTCGCGATATCGTGACACTTTTTCTCCTTGCGGTGTTTTGCTTTTTCTTTGATCTTTAGCATATGGGCCACTTCGGTCTTCTTGGAAAACATGCAAAAAGGTGGGTCCCCAATTTTGGGGTACGTTGTGGAGCAGCCACAACAAATGGCGACTCTATTGGGAAATGCTCCTGAGCATTTCGGTGAGAACTCAACCTGAACACACAGACTCAAATACAAGCATCAGAAAATATCCAAAGAATGAAACTAGATGAGAAATACATGAAGCATTAGAATTATTAAGCATCAGCTCGGTGTGTGCAATGTGCTTCATTCCCTATCGTTTGAAACTCGTTCAACTTTCCATTGTCAGTTTCACTTATGATTCCTATGCAAGGCTATGAATGATTCCTGTAGGATTTAATGCATGGTGAATATGCTAGAGATATAACAAGCTTTGCAAAAGCTCAAACTTTCTAGTATCATGAACAAACATATTAAAACTGTCAAACCCTCTTAGGATCAAATATATGTATACTGAATTAATTTACTAGATCCCAAAGTTGGTTATGTGTCACTACCATCTTGAACCCATGTGCAAGTGTAAGTGAAATCAGAGCTTTGGGGAATCGGATTCCCAACCTAAGCGAGATGGGAATTTAACCCTATCCTTACTACTCTGATCTGGAGTTCATTACCTCATCTTGAACAAAATGATTTAACCTGTTATGGATGAAATTGTCAGGCTAGCCTGTCCGTTTGAGCGATCAGTGGTCTTGCTTTTAGACAAGACATGTTGCCACGCATGAGCATACTCCACTGCCAGTCAAGCGTCTATAGCCCCGATGGAGATCAACCCCATAATCCAGGATTTGGATTTACTTTTGATTTCTTGAACCTTGGGGATGACTACCCATCCTTGCAAGGGACATGTAGTACGATCCTTCCAATCCAATATCAATGATGCAATAAAAGTAGAAAGGAAAAATATTTGCTTTGGAATTTCAAGTTCTTGAGTGGGCAAAATAGAAGCTTTGGGGAATCAGATTCTCAACCTAAGCGAGATGAGAATTAGACCCTATCCTTACTACTCCATGAAGGTCAAATCAGAGCTTTGGGGAATTGGATCCTCAACCTAAGTTCGATGAGGATTTAACCCTATCCTTACTACTCTGATTTTAGACTTTAAGCACTATGGGAGTGGTAAAAACCACTATTTTAAGGATTATGTTGCATGATAGGACAGACACGAAATACTCCTTTCGCCTCACCTTTTCTTCCAAGTATGGTTTTGACCATTTTACTCAAGATTCTCTTTAATATGTGTAGAACGTGCTTGGTTCAAGATAGTTCGGGCATCATTTCCCAACCTTAGGATCCTTTTAATATATGTTATGTAATAACCCTAAGAGGATTCGACACCTTTTCAATGATTGTATTTGAAATGTAGATGCAACTGAGATGAAATGTATATGCAATGTGGAATGTAACATGAGATATGGATGAATGCATTGCTCTTTTTGAAATGCGGATGGAGTATATCACCTACTTTGCCATAATTTGTAAAACTGACAACTTCATGCATCACAAGTTCCAAACGATATTCTTTAATGTGTTTGCGATACTCGTGGAGCTTTCTGCAATACAATTCCGATGTTTCATATTCTCCTAGTCTTAGTCAACATTCATAAGGACATAAGTTGACATCTCGCTTTTTTTTTTTTTCAAGACAAACCAAAAGTGTCCAAAGGACCAACACACAAAACTTAAAACCAAACCAAAGAGCAATCCCAAAAAGGAAACTTGAAAACACAAACCAAAACCAAAAACCAAAAATTATATACAAATGTACAATATAATACAAGATGGTGCAAAGCTTGGATTATCATTTTCCCGGATCCCAAACATGATTTGAGCATTCCAAAAGATATATAATGTGATACACATTCCAAATGTGGTAGGAATCAAACAAAAACAAGATCAGACCAAACAATGCAACCAACTTCAACTTTCCTCTCTCACCCCACCAATTAGATTTAGTTCCATTAGTACTCTCATAGGTGAGATTCAAATTACCAAATTGATTAGACAATGGTTGATTTTCAATTCTTTCTTGTCTATTCTTTAAGGTGTAAATTTCATAATTCCATTCATGATTTAGAACTAGGCTTTCTTTATTCAAAATGAAATTTTGTAAGCAAGAGCCTATTTCTAAAAATTTCAAAGCTAATTCATTTTCCATGTTCTTAGGCCAATCAAAATTGTGCAACAATTTACAAGCCTCTAGGATATTTACTAAATTGGGATCATTAGGAGTTTTTATCCTAGGTTCAAGAATTAATTGTTGATGAATTTGATTTAGCAATTTAAATGCATCAAGCTCCTTTTCATTCATTAAAGTAATGTTATCAAAGGTGTGGTTAGAAATTAATCCTTGTTCTTCATTCACCTTCAATGGCATTTCATCATATAGCACTTGTTCTTTCTCCATGATTCGTTTATCAAAGGCACCAAACTTAGGTACCCAATTGAACACACGTCCATCCTTTTCAAACCTCAAATATTGTCGGTCTAAGGGTGGGTCAAGTAACTCATCTTCATGATCAATCACTTGGAAGGAAAGAAAAAAGGGCCACTTGTGTCTCCTCCCATTCATCTTCACCTTCCTTAGATGGTTTAGTTATTTCCAAAAGTGGGTTATCTCTTGAATTCAAATTGGTAAAGCTATCATAATCCAAATTTGTAACCCATGATTCAATTTTATCACAATTTGGAAGGTGTGGATCCTCTTGGTCATCACTTTCGAGAACATCATCCAAAGTGTCTTTCGAGAACAAGTGGTGAAATTCGATTATGTCTTCAACTTCATTTGTTGATTTTCCTTCCAATTCATTTTCAACCACTTGTGATGGCTTAGGAGCTTCTATAATGGGATCGATTTTTGAATTCCGTGTCATATAGTTGCTCCAATCCTTTGTAAGTACATCTGACCAAATCATGTCCACATAAGTTTGTTCATCCAAATCCTCCTTTTTGGGTAATGATTCTGGATATTTCTTTTCCAAAACAAGATGGTGATCATTTGATTCCAACTTCTTGTTACCCATCCATAGAATTTCTTCTCCAAAATCTTCATGCTCTTCAAGACTTTTCGAATAGGTATTTACTTCAACATGAGTCACCTCAAAATCTCTTGTATCGCTTGAAGAAGCATAACATGAAACACCATTAAGATCGGCATTATGAATTTTCTTCCTAGGATGATTTGGATGCATACATTGATGTGCTCGTTTTTGTGGTGGAACATGCCTACATACCTTCTTAACCACTTTCTTTTGCTCTTTTACTTCCGATACGAACTCTTTGGGTTGAGTGGTAGAAGTAGTAGGATTAGTTGGATTGATATCCACGGACAAAGCTTGAACATTTGTTGCAATGGTTCCATGAGTGACCACATGATTCTCTAATTGAGGCATAGTTGGATGGATGGAAGTACTTGTATAAGCACAAGTGGGAGCATAAGTTGGTATGGTAGGATAAAGTTGATTGTAGGGAAAAATATTTGATATCAAATTTTGTTGTGCCCACGCTTGATTTACCATCGAGGTTTGATTGCAAGCCCCTAGTTGTCCTACCATAGTTGATTGCTCCATTCCATAACCTTGTGGCCTCAATTGTTGATCTACAATCATAGCTTCTGTGTAGGCCGATGCAAGATCAGTAACCAAGGGATTCATCCTAACAAATATGGCAAATAATGGATCCAATGCTCGAAAGTATATTTGAAGAGCACCACTTTCCTCAATAGTATAGGGAGAAATTAATCTCGCATAAAGCTTTCGAAACCTCAAGTTGAAACTTCTCACTGGCTCATTAGGTTCTCTTTTGCAAGAAGCAAATTGTTGATATATCGTGAGAGGATCAATGAACAACCTAAATTGATTGATAAACTCATCTTTCAATTGCGTCCAAGATGTAATAGAACCAGTGGGTAAATTGATGTACCAATCATATGCCACCTCATCTAGGGTTCCAGGAAACATTCTACATGCCACATCCTCATGTTCGACATTCCATCTAACTAGGATATCCACATAGGCTTGAATATGTTCCTCGGCTAATGTTGGGCCATTGTGCTTGAATTTGGGCAAACGTTTTTCTACGTTCTTGGGTAAATCATGAGAATCTCCACTAATGTTCAAAGGACTAACATGTATCCCATACCACGTTCCTGCAATTGTAGCCATTAATGAAACTCAAAGAATAACTTCAAAACCAATTTGTTAGTCATGAATAAAAGAAGGAACCATGACAAAGCAATATTCTAAAAATGTAAATTAGTTTCCGATTCACCAGATCGCATATGCGCAAGTGAAGAGCATACTCCTAGTGTTGTAGGCTTTCCGATTCACAAGATCGCATTACACGCAAGTGAAGAGCATAATACTGACAACAAATACATTTTTAGACAAAATAATTCCTTACAAATAAGCATGAAATGACTAGCAAATATCAAACATGTAACGTATTAATAATCATGTTAGCATCACCCAAGAAATATATCCATTAAAATCAAATGAAAGTAATTGCATGGAGACAACCTCGTTAGTCAAGACCAAAATTTTTCAAAATCAAATCAAAACACATTATTCCTGTATGAACAATCAAAAGCGTTAGAACAATGCATAGCAATTCATGTCCTCCTTTTAACACTACAAGGTTGTATTGTTAAAAGAGGGCTAAAGATAATAATCAATAGGGCATGAAATATTCAAAATTTAAATCCCTATAGCATTTAAATCACACTGAAATAAACCAATTCAGGCCCTCCTTCTAGCGCCAAAATGTTGAGTGGTATTTTCACCCAATTGTGAAAGTACACTCTTCCTTTAGGATTTGGGTTCCAAATCCCCTCTTGCAAAGAAGTTAAACAAACAACTTCTCCAAGGTCTCCGCTATATTAGCATTTGCATATGTGTATTAGTAATCTCAAATAAAGATATTCAATTTAAATGCTTGGAACACCTTAGTGATTGCAAGTAATTGTAAACAAGGGGCAATGTTGGTTTATTTTACCATGAAACTTTAGTGATTGTTCATTGAACCAAAATAAAGCAAATGTGAGTTGGCCCTCATATGACCTCGATGTGGTGCTCAAGAAATGGAAATTTGTGAAAATGCCATAAAACATAACTCCTTCAATGAAATTGGAATTTTCATGAAGGGAATGTCATCATAGGCTCATGAGTGCAAAACAGAAACTGAAAAAATGAAATTTGACCTTAAAATGGAAATTTTCTATTTTCAGATTTTTTAAAATCTGTAGTAAAACAACAACTTCGATGAATTTTTAAAAATATTAAACAACTCCGAAAATGAAATTTCAAATTGCGTATTAGAAGTATGAAGTATAACCTACGCAATGGTTAAATTATTTTTGGATTTTGAAATTTTTTAAATGTTTATTTTAATGCCTGAAAATTAAAAAAAAGTTAAAATTTTTGGAAAAATAAAATGCAGAAAATGAAAATGAAATGCAGAAAATGGAAAATAAGATGCATTCAAGTATGATGCTATCCTATTTCGACAAAACCGAAGATGTGAGGTTTTCATGCATGCAACCTAACCTATTGGACTTGCAAAACAAGCACAATCCGGATAAGCTAAGTGCTGGCTCCTAGGGTTTTAAATGAGGTTTTCAGATTTAGACATTCGCATGAAGCAACCAAGAAACTTGTATAAACTCCATTTACAAGCCTAAAATCTGAAAAGGGGAAAAATAGACATTTAATCTTGCATGCAGAAAATGACTCCTCCTTTCTTGTCCATAAGATGCAACTTTCTAAAAATTTCTGTATTAAAAATTTGTCATTTTACAATAACAAAAATTTCTGGTTTTCCCAAACCAGTCAATGGAAGAAAAACAACCCAAACAGGTCCAGAATGGCCCTCTTGCCTTCAAATCTGCAACTCTGCTTGCAGTAGTTTCCAACCCCTTCTGGCCTCTTTGAATGGCGTATTTAAAATTTTCAGGAAGCTCTTCGTTTCATTTTCCAATGGCTGTTCGTTTCACCTTCCCTCTGCATGCATGTGTTTTGGTTTCCATAAGGCTTTTCGTTTCTATTTTGTGGCCCTTCATTTCATTTTTCCATTTACTTTCCTTCTTAATTTTTGTCTTATTCATTGATTTTGTCCTTATGCCACGACTATTTCACTTCTTTGAGTCGCGAAAATGCAACATGTCGCGATATCGCGACACTTTTTTTCTCTTTTTCGGCGACAATGCAACATGTCGCGATATCGCGACACTTTTTTCCCCTCTTTTGGCCATGAAAATGCAACATGTCGCGATATCGCGACACTTTTTTCTCTTTTGGCCGCGAAAATGCAACATGTCGCGATATCGCGACACTTTTTCTCTTTTGGCCATGAAAATGCAACATGTCGCGATATCGCGACACTTTTTCTCTTTTGGCCACGAAAATGCAACATGTCGCGATATCGCGACACTTTTTCTTTTTTTGGCCGTGAAAATGCAACATGTCGCGATATCGCGACACTTTTTCTCTTTTGGCCGTGAAAATGCAACATGTCGCGATATCGCGACACTTTTTCTCTTTTGGCCGCGATAATGCAACATGTCGCGATATCGCGACACTTTTTCTCTTTTGGCCGCGAAAATGCAACATGTCGCGATATCGCGACACTTTTTCTCTTTTGGCCGTGACAATGCAACATGTCGCGATATCGCGACACTTTTTCTCTTTTGGCCGCGACAATGCAACATGTCGCGATATCGCGACACTTTTTCTCTTTTTGGCCGCGAAAATGCAACATGTCGCGATATCGCGACACTTTTTCTCCTTGCGGTGTTTTGCTTTTTCTTTGATCTTTAGCATATGGGCCACTTCGGTCTTCTTGGAAAACATGCAAAAAAGGTGGGTCCCCAATTTTGGGGTACGTTGTGGAGCAGCCACAACAGGACCCCGAATTGTAGAGTTTATTTTGCATAACATCATGTCATTTTGGTATTCCATCCAAGATCATCTCGGATAATGGGACATCATTCAAGAACAAATATGTGCGTGCTTTGACAACAAAGTACAAAATTCAGCATAGTTTTTCAACACCTTATTATCCGCAGGCAAATGGGCAAGCAAAGGCGTCAAAAAAAATGCTAGTCGCTATCCTCAAAAATATGGTCACAGATAGTCATAAGGATTGGCACATTCAAATCTCGCTTGCCCTGTGGGATTATCACACTAGCATTCGGACGCCCACTAGGGCAACTCCATTTTCACTGGTGTATGGCTCCGAGGCAGTCATGCCTCTCAAGTTGGAAATACCTTCCTATGCATATCAATGCAAGATTTCATCGATGATGACACTGTGCGATAGGCCCGGTTAGACCAACTTACGTTGCTCGACGAATGATGCATCAATGCTCTCGAGCATTTACGTATATATCAAGAGTGACTTAAGAAAGCCTACAACATGAAAGTTCACCTGAGGTACTTTCAGGTTGGTGACTTGGTCTTAAAAGAGAACCAACAAAATTCTAACTTGTCGCCCCATCTAAGGGACAATTTCGTAGAAAATTGGTTAGGTCCCTATGTAATTGACAGTAAAATAGGACCTGGAACATACCGGCTCGCCTCTCTTGAAGGAATCAAGGAACTAGAACCCTTGAAAATCAGTCATTTGAGGCCATTCCACATTTAGAGAGAGCCATAGCCCACCCCAAAAGCTCCAAGGATTCTCACAATCGCTTGGTCAAACCCAAAAGCTCCAAGGATTCCCACAATCGCTTGGTCAAACCCAAAAAGCTCCAAGGATTCCCACAATCACTTGGTCAAACCCAAAAGCTCCAAGGATTCTCACAATCTTGGTCAAACCCAAAAGCTCCAAGGATTCTCACAATCTCTTGGTCAAACCCAAAAGCTCCAAGGATTCTCACAATCGCTTGGTCAAACCCAAAAAGCTCCAAGGATTCCAATAATCCCTTTGGTCAAACCAAAACGCTCCAAGGATTCCCACAATCGCTTGGTCAACCTAAAACGCCCCAAAGGTATCCATAAACCCTTTGGTCAAACCAAAAGCTCCAAGGGTTCCCACAATCGCTTGGTCAAAAACAAATATTCAAAAAACAAACAAAAACAATAAAATCATCAAAAATAACAAAAAAAAATTGCATCTCAATTCCATGCATACTCATAAAAATCAAAATACAAAAATATAATAAACTGCATTAGGCATCGCATCCATACATTGCATATTTGTTGGTCATACATGTCACAAGCACCATAGACTGTAATTGCTAGGCAATTCCATCATTTTCCACATTTAATCCATTTTATAAACACATCCATCCAGAATAACACCATCCACATTTTTAGCATAGTCAGTTGTCTCCTAATGTATTTAGGGTTTTTGTCATTCAGTTGTCTTTAGATTTCTAGCCAAAAATTGTACAAAGTCAGACAGATTTTACAAAGGTAGAGTTTTACTTGGATCACGCCTCGTTACGTAACATCCCTACACAAGTTAAAACACATAAAATAATTCCCAAGTTGTGTGAATGCAAGAGAAACCTACAAAGCAGTCTAGGGTACCATAGGTGAAAGGTTAGCATGTTCATCCCCCTATGCGAATGGTTCGAGAATGCTAAGAATTGACAAAAGGACAAGCTCTTCCACATCCATTCCCCATAATAAAAAGTGGTTTTTACCACTATCCATCATATCCCCAATCACCTTTGGTCCCCAAAGTCATAAGGATTCGTACTACACGCCCCTGACAAGGATGGGTAGTCATCCCCAAGGCCTAAAAGGATCAATGCCATTCAAAAGAAAAATCCCAAAAATCCATCATCACAAACATCCCCAAAACACCTTTGGTCCCCAAAGTCATAAGGATTCATAGGAATAAACCAAAACGAAGGATTAGTACTACACGCCCTTGACAAGGATGGGTAGTCATCCCCAAGGCCTAAAAGATCAATGCCCTTACATAATAACATCCCCAATCACCTTTGATTCCCAAAGTCGTAAGGATTCGTACTACACATCCCTGAACAGGATGGGTAGTCATCCCCAAGGCCAAAAGGATCAATGCCATTCATAAGCCAAAAACCTATGAAGCTCAACTTTGCAACCTAAAATGCAAAATCAAATAACAGTGGTTATCACCACTATTCAAATCCCTTGCTCAAAAAGAAAAACAAAAGAAAAAAATAAACAGTGATTTTCATCACTATGTATACGAGCAAGTATCCCAACAAGTTGAGCAACCAAAAGATGCTTGAGCTTGAATCCCTAGAATTCTCAGCATTCAAAAAACCATCTAGGTGATCCTCATTACGGGTTTGGTGGACAGCCTACCTGACAATGGCGGTATCCTAAATGCATGATGATATGTCTATCACATTAGCTTTGCGTGTGAGCAGACCAATGTTTGCATGTGGATGAGCTAGCTTATGGTACCTTAGATTGTCCCATGGATTAATCTTACTAAATACAACAACGGAGTTAGTGGAGCTAATTAGGTGATCCTCGAGTACAGGTTTGGTTGACAGACCTATCCTGCACTGGCGGTATCCTGACAAATACCACATAAAAATGAACTCAATTGCACACACAGGGATGTGAAATAACTTGGTCAAACTCAAGTCTGATTCATACCTTGTTCAAAAGTCTTGTGAGATAAATGTACAGTCTTGGCTAGTTAGTTAAAACATCTGAATCTCAGAAAACCTTAACTACATTTTAAAAACAACTGGTACATTTCATTACTTACATCACCATCAAAAAATACGAAAAATACCAAAACAAAATTATCACATGCAAAGTCATTCCACAAAGCCATCACATAAGTACAGAAAGCCAGTAAATCTTGTACAGTCTATGGTGCCATCGACAAGTTACCAACAACTCATTTCATTCATTCCATATGCATACATCATATCATTAGAAACATCGCATTCATAATAACACATGCATACATCATCATAAATAAATGTGCATAAAAAGAAAAAAATAAATCATGACAAGTGTATAAACACAAAGAAAAGTCATGTATATATATATCATCAAAATGCCCACAGGCTACAATAAGTCGGTCCTCTGACCTCGCAAAATAAAGCAAAAACTCAAAAACCCCCAAGCCTAGGGCGTCGACCACCATGATCATGCAGGATCGGTGCGACGGGAACTACCCCCCATGGTGTGGGTCCTATGCGACCTCTCAGGGCGGCTGCTGCTAGCCCCCGCATCACGCCCACTAGCGCCCCCCTCATCCAGCCACCTACGATGAGATGATGTTGACTGCTCAGTATCACTGTCTCTCATCCGACGTGAAGACCCACCTCCAGGGAGCTCAGGTAACCGCCCATCGAGGTGGATAATATCTGCCTCCAAATCCATCCGATGTTGAAACCAATCTACCTCCCATCGATGGTACGTAGCCACTACATCATCACGCTGTGCCAACTGAGTTCACAGGAGATCCCTCTCCTACGCAGCATCTGTGTCCCCATCCCATCGATGGTACATAGCAAATGCATTCTCCCGCTCCACCAACTGAGTCCGTAGGAGATCCCTCTCCTACAAAGCCTCCCCAAGCTCCTCATCCCATCTCCGAAGTAGATCCTCCAATCACGCTATCTCAGCATGATCCCTCACCTCCACACCCTCCGAGATAGCCTGGTGCATAGGCATATCCGAGACTACGGGCTGCTCCGGCTCCCACTGCTCTGGGACATCCTACGTATCCAACTGCTTCAAAACCCCAAAATCATCCCCCCAAAGCTATCAACCTCCACCATGTTCGCATCCTCGAGCAGAGCCCCCAACACTCTCCCGATGCCTCTACACCCTCACCACCTACTACTGCCACCTCTAGACCCCCTAGAGGCCCCTCGCCTCGCCACCACTGCAATGTCCACCACTGGTCGTACTCAGTGGTCGCCCCAACATTGTCCACATCAAGGACATCGATCATAGGATCTGACTCCTCACCAAGCGGCTCGATGATCGACCAGGCAAGAGTCCTCTCGTCGCCTCGACGTCGATAGATCAAGGGCTCACTAGGAAACCCCTAGCGCACCCCAAACTGTCGTGTCACTCGAACGTACGGGAAGTACTCCTGCTCGGTCCTATGTCGCCCAATCAGCCATCTCCCCCTGTGCACCCGCTAGAGCCACTCTCCAGCCTCAGGCCAGGCTGGACAGTCCCGATATGGGTGCCAAAACACCTCCCCTAGAGCAAGCCGAGCGAAGGCATCGGCATAGTGCCCTACGACACCTGCCCACCGTCGACTCTGCCCTTGCTCCTCAGACCGCCACCACAGAGCCGCATATCCTATCTCTCTGTCAACCATCTCTGCCCGAGTATTCCATGGCAAACCCTATGGCCGCTCCACAGCTATGTGCTGCCACCCCCAACACTGCAACAAGTAGCTGCACCCAATCCCATTCTACCTCCGGTAGCGGACCTCGTACAGCTCATCATAAAGCTATGCCAGAAGCGTCTATCCCCACCTCATAATCAAAGGTGCCTCCGTCGGGCACTCGACCAATCTGAACACTACCTCCAGTAGGTTCCATGGGAACCTCACTCTCGAGGAGTCGAGCAGCAACATGTTGGAGATGAGGGTCATCAGTAATGCATGCCTCACCCCCAACACGCCCCTCTCTAGCCACCACCGCACCAAGATACCGCCAATCAGGCAATCCCCCTCTGCCCGCTCCATCAGACTATCCACCCCCATCTCCACCCCATGCCCAAAGCACCGTGTCAGCACAATCGTCCGTTGATCACGTGACGTAGTCCGAATCGGAAGCCCATCTATCAAAATCCGTAGAATCCGATAGACATCCTCAAGAGTCACTATCATCTCCCCTATTGGGAGATGAAAGGTATTAGTCTGGGGATCCCACAAGTTGATCAGGGCCATCAGATAGGCTCGATCCCCCACCATAGGCTCTAGTCGAGTCACCTGCTTGAGCCCAAGGGCATCAAGCCACTCCCAGTCAGCCACAGTCAGCGCCTCCCGTGCTTCAGAAAACACCGTAGGCACATAGTACCGACTCTTCACAACCTGCAAAAGAAAACAAATCAAAAACATTAAAACATGACAAAACAAAAAGAAAAAATTGTACAATACTAACAACAAATATACAGCATGTATAAATACAAAAATATTTAATCAATACAAAGTACAAAAACAAAAAAAACAAAACATTCAAAAACAAATTTGTTAGTACCTAGGGTTTTTAACTCTAGTTCAAACTATAAAAAAAAAACACAAAATCAAAAACACATTTAACCTAGGGTTTTATTTTTAACTCTAGTGCAAACAAAAAACAACAAGCACAAATTCCAAAACAACTTTGTCAGTTCCTAGGGTTTTTAACTCTAAGTTCAAACTGATAAAAAAAAAAAAAATTCAAATAACAATTTGTCAGTTCCTAGGGTTTTAACTCTAAGTTCAAACTGATAATAAAAAAAAAAAAAATTCAAATAACAATTGTCAGTTCCTAGGGTTTTTAACTCTAACATCAAACTAAAAAAAAAAAAAAAATAGTTAACCTAGGGTTTTCATCCTAGTCTAAAAAAAAAAAAAAAAATATTAACCTAGGGTTTTCATCCTAGTCTAAACAAAAACAAAAAACAATAAAATTAACCTAGGGTTTTCATCCTAGTCTACAACAAAAACAAAATAAAAAAGTTAACCTAGGGTTTTCATCCTAGTCTAAACTAACAAAAACAAAAACAAACAGTTAACCTAGGGTTTTCATCCTAGTCTAAAAAAAAACAAAAAACAAAATTAAACAGTTAACCTAGGGTTTGACCTTAGTCTAAACTGATGAACAACAACAAACAAAATAAAAACAAAACTAGGGTTTTTTTACCTTAGTTTACTCAAAATCAAAATCTAACCTAGGGTTTTTAACTCTAGTTTAAAACAAAAACATCATTACAAACAACTCTAAGGTTTTTTACCTTAGTTTACAAAAATCAAATTTTAACCTAGGGTTTAAACTACAAAAAAATAAAACAAAATAACAACTAGGGTTTCTAACTCTAGTTAAACAAAAATAACACTTTAACCTAGGGTTTTCATTTTACTGTAAAACTAAAAAATACAACACACAATAAAAAGTTTTCAGTTCCTAGGGTTTAACCTTAATCTAATAAAAAACAACAGAAAACAACATCAAAACATTTTTTTAAGTTAAGTTTTCAATCTTAGTTTAAACTAGGGTTTTCTTTTTTTAGCTTACAACAAAACACAAATTCACACAAACAACACACATTTAACTAGGGTTTTCATTTTTAAATTGAAAAACAAAATACAAAAGAAAAAAAGAATTGCGGTTTTAAACTGTAACACAAACCAAACAAAATACAGAGGAGGATCACTTACCGGTCTCGCTTCGGCTCCGCCACTTGATGATCCGGTCCATGAACTCATGGTGTCCGAGAAATTTGACAGCGCTCCGCTACGCGAACTTGACCTCCTCCTCCTCACAGCTCCCAAACGCCAGGAAAAACAAATGCAAATGAGCCCAAAACCTAGTTTTGGCCCTTAAATAGGCTTTTAGGCCTATAATCATTCCCCCTGGGATGAGCGCTCTAGTTAGCACTCGTCCCACCCTGGGACGATTACTAAACTGGTATTCATCCCACCCAGGGATGATTACAGAGCAAGAAATTCAAAAACAGCAAAAACTGCACCAAAATGCACAAAAAAATAGCAATAAACTTGCCGATCAAAGGGGCCTTTGCGCTTGCGATTCTTGGCATGCAAAACTAGATGTTGGGGTCACAAATCCTCACTATCCTACTCCCTAAGAAGGCTACCATAGCCGGAACGCTCCATGGGAGGATGGATTTTCGAGAATTTCATCCCCAAACGACATCACAAAAAGGGTCAAAACCAAAAAAAAAAAAAAAAAAAACCCAAACAAAAGCCACCGCAAAAAATTGGGGTCACAAAGTCCTAACTATTACTCCTAAGAAGGCTACCATAGCTGGACCACTCCACGGGAGGACGGATTTTCGAGAATTTCATCCCCAAACGACGTCACAAAAAGGGTCCAAACCCAACCAAAAATAGCAATAAAATTGCCGAACGAAGGCGCCTTTGCGCCTGACATTATTGGCATCCAAAATAGACATTGGGGTCACAAATTATCACTATCCTACTCCCTAAGAAGGCTACCATAGCCGGACCGCTCCACGGGAGGACATATTTTTGACAATTTCAGCTCCAAAATGCGTCACAAAAAGGGTTCAAACCCACCAAAAATAGGTCAAAATGTTCAAAAACTGCATAAGCATTCAATGAAAAACAACTGAAGGCACCCTTACCTAAGTCATCTTGGGTCAAGCGACTCATCACTTTTCTCATGTCGGTCATTCCCTCATCGATTCGTCGCTTGAGGGGGTAGTCACACTTAGTCACCAATCAACAAAAACACACCCAATCAAGGAAATGGCACGCATTCAAAGGATCATTGACAAAGACAATCATGCCCCTGCTTGGGGCAGCAAACAAGCAATAATCACAAGCTGATCAAACACTTGGCATTCTAGAATCATGAACTCAAGGTTCCCATAGACAAAAGGTTGCGCCCTTTGCCTATTCATGACTGAACAATGTCCAAGATCAAGTAACACCTCACTAAAAAAGGTTAACACTTGAATTAAGCTCCTTAGCTCGTCAGAAGCAAGGATTCAAGAATGCGTGCCCTTTCCATACTTGGGGCATCAAAAGTTGGTTAGGTTACTGAGAAACCCTAATCATTAGTGCTTTGGTTATCTATTTTTTCTCAGCACTACGCCATGCACAATGCATCCCAAAAAGGGGCATCTGTAGACACCAAAATAGCACCAATCCGATTATGTGACGACAAACACTGATCGAATTGACATACATAGCCCCTAGGGCATCCCCCAGAGGTTAAACAATGGTCCTAACCACTCCCACAATAGTTTTGGAAGGTCAGAGGTCAATTTGGCACCTTTTTAGCACTTTGCTCCCTACTCGTCCCACCCTGGGACGATTACAAACTGGTATTCGTCCCACCTTGGGATGATTATCAGTATTCATCCCAGGGTGGGGCGAATAGCAGGTTTGACTGGAAAAAGTCAAACCTCGACAGGTCCACCACTTAACTGCACCTTCAGGACATGCAATTGCGAGGAATGACTTCAAATCAGAGAGAGAGACTTCAGTCATGCATGCCTTGATTTTGGAGGCCTCATGCAAGGAGACTCTAAATCAGGGAAGAATATTTTCTCCCAAAATAGGACAAGCAACTCAAGTGGCACCCTCGCATGCGCATTCAAAGAGAGAGACCCTAGGTCTATAAATTGGTGAGTCTTCTCACCCCAAAAAAAGGAACAAGGAGGAGCATTTGGAGCAATGAAGTGCTGCCAAATTACATCCTCACCCATCGTTTGTGCTTTTACATCCTTGATCTCTCTTTTGGAAGGGAGGTTATTGGGTGATTATTGGAAGCACAATTTGGACCCAAACCCAAACATTTGGCCACAATACCCCACCAAATTTGCCGACACAACCCCATAAGAGGTTTTGGACCCATCCCAAGTGGATTGGTGCCGAAACCGAGTCCCAAACGGTGGGCGTCCTGCCCCCGGGCGCCCCCCGCACTATTGCAGTTCTAATCGCCCCACCCCGGAGTGATTAGAAATCTGTGGTATATTTCCATGATTTTTCTTTTGCATTTGATTCTAGGTCACTTACATATGTTGTCATTTAAATTTCATGTGATTCTGACAAGTTTTGATCATGATTTTATCATTTCTCGCTTTCACTAACATGCAGGGAGCATCATAACATTCTGGTGATAGAGGCCGAATTGGCAAAATCCGACCATCTGGGTCATCCCAAAATACCCCGTTTTACCTAACCCCAACTTTGTAGGTGATTTTGAGGCCTCTGGACTGGACATTTAGGAGGTGTGATATGGAAATAATTAAAGCTAACTATTATTTGAAAACATAGGACTTAAATAAGTCCAAAATGTAAACCGTAATCCTGGAAATCATCAACTGCTCCAAGGATTTACGTACAAAAATCAAGGAAAGGCTAAAATATAAGCCCTACAAGAACGAAAAGTAAAACACCTAGACTTGGACTATTCAACGGAGCTTATCAACTCACGTTGATTATTCTTATGACTAAGCCTAATTAAAATATCCTAGGTCTAAAAAGAAATTAGCCCCTAGGTCTAAATTTCCTCATCATTCGTCCCAACAAAAGAAGCATTGGACTCCAATGCTTTTAACAAAGAGGGAAAATCTCGAGACAGAATGTGAGCAGAAATCCAACGAGCCTGATGTGGAAATTGGCCTCGTCGGGCCACAAGATATGAAGTAGAAGCACCTTGGCATGTTTGTCGGGTCTTCGTATCAAAGACTGTATCGGCATCAAGCGAAAGCTGAGCATCAGGAACCACATCAACTAGATGAATGATGGGTGGAACTGTTTCTAGTGTGAAATCATGGGTGGAACTGTTTCTAGCTGTCCATCTGTTGTTTCTGCTTTTGCTAAGTCTTCTAAAGAATTTGAGCCACTTTGGCTTGAAGACTCTGCAAATGCTGTACAAAAGAGTTGGCCTTGTCTTGTTCCTTCTGAATGTGTATTGTGGCTAAAGAAGGCAAAGACAAAGGTAACTCAGAAGGAGCAAGTGGTTGAAAACCAAAACACACTTCAAATGGAGAGTTCCCGGTAGAACTATGGACGGCCCTGTTGTAGGCGTGCTCAATATGAGTGAGGCTTAAGTCCCACTTGGATGGAGTGGAATGATGGTAAATCCTCAAACTCTGTATGAGAGTACGATTAACTACCTCTGTCTGCCCATCGGATTGAGGATGATAAGCAGTAAAGAAGTTAAGAGATACTCCCAAAATCTTCCAAAGTGATCGCCAAAAGTGACCCACAAAGCGTGAGTCACAATCAGAGACAATGCTGGTAGGAAGACCAAAAGAATGCCATACCACCTCAAAGAAGAGTTGGGCAAAATCCTGTGCAGTGCTTGTCTTGTGACAAGGAATGAATTTTGCCATTTTGCTAAATTTTTCCACCACAACAAAGACATAATCATGCTTGCATACTTTCATTGGGAAACCGCTTAAGAGATCCATGGAAATGCTTTCCCATGGATGAGAAGGAATGGGCAAAGGCATGCTCAATCCCAATGTCCTATTGGAGGATTTGGAGAGATTACAGACTACACATTGTCGCAAGAATCGAAGAACATCTCTTTGCATGTGTGGCCAAAAGAAAAACCGATGAAGATGATGAAGAGTTTTTTGCCTACCAAAAGTTCCCCCATAGAGTGTGGAATGAGCCTCCTTCAGAAGAGACTCCCTGTTCTCATGAGGAACACAATGTTTGTCCAATTTGTACAACATTCCATCCTGGATATGAAAGTCCTGAAGAGCTCTCAAATTAGAAGAAGGATTGGAAAGTTGGTGGAAAACTTTGCCAAAATCTGGATCCATAGGATACTGTGTAGGCCAAGTTTGGAAGCCAAGATGAGAAGTAGTGACAACTATCAAAACAAGAGTAGAAGGAGGATGACTCAAACAATCAACCACTACATTGTTTCGTCCTTTCTTGTACTTGATTACCAAATGGAATTGTTGCAAGTATGATGCCCATTTCATGTGCCTAGCTTCCTCAATTTTTGTTTGAGATTGAAGAAACTTAAGGGGCATGTGATTTGTATGAACAATTGTTTCTTTTCCCAAGAGATAATGCCTCCAATACTTGATTTCTTGAACCAAAGCATAGAACTCCTTATCATATGTAGAATAATTCTTCTTGGCCTCTGAAAATGTTTCTGAATGGTAAGCCGTTGGATGGCCATTCTGCATGAGCACAGCTCCAAGTGCAACTTGTGAAGCATCAGTTTCTATCTCAAATGGTTGAGACAAATTAGGAAGAACAAGAACTGGTGCAGTACTCATTTTGTGTTTCAATGTGTCAAAGGCTTTTTGTTGATCCTTTGTCCACTAAAACTGAACTTTGATCTTCGTCAAATAGTGTAAAGGTGCAACAATAGAAGAATATCCTCCAATGAACTTGTGATAGAAATTAGCAAGTCCAAGAAAACTCCTTAACTTCGTGAACTGAATTAGGAGTTGGCCAAGAGAAGATAACTTCAACTTTGGAAGGATCTACTTGCACACCTTTTTCACTAATTACAAATCCAAGATAGGCAATGAATGTTTTCCCAAATGAACACTTAGGAAAATTTGCATACAATTGGTTCTTACGAAGAGTTTGAAGAACCGTTTCCAAGTGTTCCAAATTATTCTCCCAAGTAGAAGAATATATAAGAATGTCATCCAAATAGATGATTACAAATTGATCCAAACAATCTCTGAATACTTCATTCATCAGCCGCATGAATGTAGCTGAAGCATTTGTAAGGCCAAAGGGCATGACAAGCCATTCAAAGAGCCCCATTTTGGTCTTAAATGTTGTTTTACAAGTGTCTTCTGCTTGAATTCTCACTTGATGATACCCACTTTTGAGATCAATCTTGGAGAAGAATTTTGCACCTTGCAATTGGTCCAAGAGGTCATCAATACGAGGAAGTGGATAACGATTCTTGATTGTAATCCTATTGAGTGCCCTGAAATCAATGCATAATATCCATGTGCCATCCTTCTTCAACACAAGCAAGATAGGAGAAGCACAAGGGTAAGTACTGGGTTTGATGAACCCTTTAGTCAACAATGCTTGAATTTGCTTTTTAATTTCTTCCATTTGCACTATTGATTGTCTATACATTGAAGAATTAGGAAGAGAAGATGCAGGAACAATCTCAATACTATGATTAATCTATATTTTAGGAGGAAGACTTGTGGGTTCTTGAAAAACATCAAAAAATGATTGAATTATTGAATGGACTGAAGAACTCCTGTTATTAGTGTGCTTATGTGCTTGCTTTTCTTATTGAATTGGTCTAATGAAGATGAGTGCTAATTCCTTTGCTTGGTTTACAGCTTTGCGTGCTCTTGTCTACAACTCAACATCAAATTATGTGGAGTTTGTTGTGTACTTCTGATTATGAAATTTTTATTGTATTTGTGCAAAGTGTATGTATTTTTGTACCCATCATGTATAGACCTCCTATCGTATTTATAGGGTCTTCCAAGCAACAAGCCACAACAATCCATTGGAGTTACATCGCACACAACCGAGTCCACAAAAGGACTGAAAGCAAAATTCACAGTGCATGTGTGTGTGATGTTGGATGTAATCCCATTGTCTTTCCATCCCAAAGGATAATGATGAGGGTGGGGATTCATCGGTAACTTCAGTTTGTCAACAACGGACCTCGCAATTAGATTTTTTTGTGAGCCGCTATCGATTATACAATCAACCATAAAGGTGTCACTGAGATGGACCGTAGTCACAAACAAATTCTCACGATCACCTTGTGAAGTATTCATAAGGGTCAATTTGTTTAACCCTACCAATTCCTTATAAGGCTTACGTTCCCTTGTAGCCTCAATGGGACTTTCTTGTGAGTCCTCATTGGAAGGCTTTACAACTAGGGATTGTTTCTTCACATTTTGCAACTTAAAACACCTATTTTGAGTATGTCCTGGATTTTTACAATAATTACAAATCAAAGATGATTTAGAAGAAGAATATTTTTGTGAAGAAGAAGAAGGGGAAGATGAAGAAGAGGGAGAAGGAGAATAAGAAGATTTAGCTCCCTTGGAAGGTTGAGGAGAAGCCTTCTGATTTCCTCCTAATGTAGAAGAGCGAGTCCCACGCGATTGCTCCCTCATTTCCTCCTTAGCAAGAAGGGCTTGATTGAAATCCATGTCAATGTTAACAATCAACTTGTATTTCATCTTCTTGTAAATGGGTTCCTGCAAGCTACTTTTGAATTTTTTATCAAGTTGTGCCACGTTATCCTGAACAGAATTCAAAATCCGCAATTTGTTAAATTGAAAAATATAGTCATGAACACTCATATTGGAGGTTTGTCGAAGACGAAGCCACTTGATGTCAAGCTCAGTGGCATAGTTTGAAGGATAAAAATTATTCTTCAAAACTCTTTGCAATTCATCCCACGTATCAATGGGATTTTGGGTCCATAGGCGATCAGTGACAAGGACCTTGGCAATGCCGAAAAGCTTCAACTTAGCAAAGTTAACTTGTTGATCCTTTGCTATCTTGGTATACTCAAACCAACTATCCATGTCCAAAATCCAACTGTTGAGGACCTCTGGATCTCGCGAACCAATGTAAAGGGGAACCTCACACTGTTGTTGCACTTCAGTAGAAGTAACCTTATCAGCCAAAATGCTGACAAGTTGGGTTACTTGAGCCAATTTTTTGGCTAATTCAGAAGCCATTTGACCCCAAGTGATCGCCAGCAAAAATTGTCACAAAAAGACAAAGTGACAAATGTGCAAAATAAAAAGTGCCCAATCTAATTTGCAAAAATTGCAAATTTACAAATGGAAGGGCAAATACATATTTGCACAATGGTGCAAAAGTCAAAATTGGACTTGTGGGTAAAGACAAAATAATTCCTTTTTGAACACAGAAAATTCAGTAAAGAACCAATTAATGAACACGAAAAATTCTTCAGCATATATCAAAAATCATTCGACAAAGTCAAGAACCAAACAAGATACACGTGGAGAGCATGAGAAGGTTTGTCAAGATTAAATATGCGAAGTGCCTATTATAAAGAGCAAGTTGGCTGGCCTGCGATAAATGTGGGATTAAACCCATAGAGGACCAAGCAAATAGGCCTCCATGATAGCCAACTGTTGATCGACGAACACATCGCTAGTATCTTCACCCTGCATAGAGTAGAAATGGTCACCCTCAAACTCGAAACCTAGAACGAAATGTGGATCTAGCAGCTTTGAACTCACCCAGCACACAGAAATAGGCGTCACTGAAAATGAGGTGCAGGAAACAGTGTTGCAGTCACGCGAGCTGAGGAAAAATAAAACAACGTCATCGCCATCAAACTTGGAACCCTGCACGGCCTTGCTGGTGTTTACTAAAATCAAAGTGCATGGGGTAGCATTTCATTTTTAGCAGCAACTGAAATGGCAGCATTTCGTTTACAACAGCAACCGAAATGGCAGACTGAAGATAGGTAAATTTGTGGCAAGTTTGGCGACAAACAAAACATCCTAGCCACACGCTAACCCACACACAAATGCTGTCAATTCGCCTTTATCTGTGCAATATCAAGATCGACAAGTACTGTTACCACTTCGCATGCACTGAAGACAAATCTGGTAGGTTCCAGGGTACTCGCGACCTCAAAAAAAAATAAAAACAAATCGCAGCAACAAATCACTGCCAAATTTTTTTTTTTTTAATACTATTAAATCATAGTCTAGGAACTGATATGGATCCGCATGGCCGCTAATTTATTAGAGGGAAACTGGCGAGGCCAAAACAGGAGGTCGAGGACTTCCATGTTTGGAATGAACGTTCGAAGGCTTCGAGAAGTGCAGAAAAATTGACGTAGACCCTCAATGAGAAGAAGTGAATGGTGTAGAGGGTGCTCCGAGAAGAGCACCAATTGCTGCACTAAAGTTTATGGTACCCATGAGGCGACGAACCCCACCAATTGAAAACAAATACTATGCAAAAATGAATCGCCACGCGTAATAAAACAACAAAAATTGTTGCTGTAAAATTTTGTCGACAAAATTTGTCGACGACAATTTTCTGCACCAAAATTGTCAGCAATTTCTGATAGCAAATGAAATTGACAACAATTGTCTGCAAAATATGGCAGCAAAATTGCAGCAATTTCTCCTGAGCTTCAAACAGGAACGAAGGTGGTGACAAGCTATCCAAACCACCCTATGGAGATCGAAAATAACCCAAAATCTCCAAAAATCCTTCGCTCTGATACCAATGATATGGAAATAATTGAAGCTAACTATTATTTGAAAACATAGGACTTAAATAAGTCCAAAATGTAAACCGTAATCCTGGAAATCATCAACTGCTCCAAGGATTTACGTACAAAAATCAAGGAAAGGCTAAAACATAAGCCCTACAAGAACGAAAAGTAAAACACCTAGAATTAGACTATTCAACGGAGCTTATCAACAACTCATGTTGATTATTATTATGACTAAGCCTAATTAAAATATCCTAGGTCTAAAAAGAAATTAGCCCCTAGGTCTAAATTTCCTCATCAAGGTGGCTTTCGGACAAGTTATGACAGTCCTAATCATCCCACCCCGGAGCGATTAGAAATTTGTGCAAGATTTCTAGACTGTTCCTTTTGCAGTGGCTTCTTGGTAATGTTTTATTGCTTCTATCAAATTTTCATCTCATTCTGATATGTTTCAGTTATCATTTTAATCATTTTATGCATGCACTAACCGCAGGCCTTGGGGATCGCATGTTTCTATCCATCCATAGGTGCTACTAATCCTTTTTTGTTTCTCTAAACACAGGATCTCGACACCAGAGGGGCAGAAAGGAACCATATACATATTAACACAAGCGGTGGTGACATTTGGTCCGCCCATTTTACATGTGGTCACGCGAAAGAAAGTGTATCAATTCGTGGTGTAATAGAGCCCTACTTAACGCTCCTAGTCCCCAAAATGGAGGAGACGTATTGTAACCTGATTTTAAAGAAAATTAATAAAAAGGGTTGTACTCAAAATTTGCTTTCTATCTTGTTTCAATTCATTGATGTGTCTCTCCTTTCATGCATTTCAGTTCGTAGGACTTAGCGTTACGTTTTGCTTTTGCATACATCACACTTGGCATTTCCATTTTGTTTATGTATCCTTGTGCTTTCAGGTAGTAGTGCTAAGATGAATAAGGAGTTCAAAAACTCCATGATGAAAGAATTTGAAATGAAATATCTAGGCTTGATGCATTATTTCCTAGGCATGGAAGTACATCAAACAGGTAAAGGGATCTTCATATGTCAACACAAATATGCTCAAGATATGATCAAGAAGTTTTATATGGAGTAATGCAAGTCAGTTGCAACTCCAACGTGTCATGGGATCCAATTGAGCAAAGATTATGGAGCACCAAAAGTTGACATGACCACTTACGGGAACATGGTTGGGAGTCTAATGTTCCTCACCAAAACAAGGCTCGATATTCAATATGTTGTTTCTCTTGTTTCAAGGTATATGGCTTATCCATCTGAACTTCATCTACAAGCAACTAAAATAATTTTGAGATATGTAAAGGGTACATTGGATTTTGGGATCCATTACCACAAATGTAATTTTGTAAAATTAGTTGGCTTTAGTGATAGTGATTGGGGCAGCAATATAGATGATAGAAAATCTACTTCAGAGAATTGTTTTAGTCTTGGGTCAGGACTAATTATTTGGAGTTTCAAAAAGTAGATTGTTGTAGCATTATCATCTACTGAAGCTGAGTACATAGCAATCACAAATACGAGTACCCAAGATTTAAGGTTGAGAAAAGTTCTTGAAGAAATCAGATAGAAACAAAGTGGTCCTACAAGATTGTATTGTGACAATATGAGTGCCATCCAATTGGCACATAATCCTATCCACCATAGCAGGTCAAAGCACTTTGATATGAAGTATCACTTCATTCAATACATGGTGGAAAAATAGGTGGTTGAGTTATGACATTGCAACACTTTGGACAACATAGTGGACATCTTCACCAAAGGAGTTGTGAAAGCTCAGTATATAAAGCTAAGAGATTGTCTAGTCGATCCTCTCAAATTTAAGGGGGAGAATGTTGGACTCTAGAGCATACTTTAGAGTATCTTCCCTAAAGTATATAGGTTCTAAAATAATTAAAATTCATATAAATATAGTTGCACCAAATTTACTATTTGATATGAAATCATTTTTGTTGTGAAAGCATATAGGGAATTGTTTAGAGTGTTTCTAAACATAGTAGGAGCAAGTAAGATCTCCATAATAGTAGAGATTTCAAATTGATTGGAGTGCTATAAAAGCATTGTAATTTCTTATGATTATGAATCTAATGAGCATATTTTCTTAGAAATTATAAAACCTATATCTATATATATGTGGGTAATATAAATAAAAATGTTATACCTTAATGATTGCTTTAATTAAATATTAGAATACATAACTATACCTTAGAAATTGTTTGCAATGAACGTTTATATATTTACTAGAATAAGAAGTTGTGCTAATATTGCTGGAATTGATATAATTAGGCTTTAAAATGTACATTCCTAAATTTCATAAGCAGTTCTTATAAGCCCTAAATAGAATAATGTAGGAAATCTATTTGGATTAGATTATTAAATGTTTTATTATTTTTTTAGAAAGCTTTCAGACTTTAACAAATCTATTATAACCTATTAGGAATTGATTAGACTACGTTAAATATCATTCTCATGGGAAGAACCTAGTGATTTTCCAGACTCATCCAACTCTTTACTAATTTATCAAGAAGGATGAATGATCGTAAACACCCAATATTGTGGTTACAATTTGGCAACCCCTATGACTCGAGAATGACCACTTCTTGATGAGATAGTTAAGACAATAATGTGAAGAGGGGTGGTATGAAATTTTTCATCTAGGTCATTGCCCAAGAAGTATAATAATAGGTCCTTGCAGTATTTATAACTAGAAATGGATTAGTATGACTAAGAAACTAGTGTAATCCATGATAACTGATATGGGACAATATATCGTGAGTCATAAATGTTCAAGTAGTACCAATTCTAGAGTCACAGGGTAATGACATGGCCCTAGCTGACTCCAGGTGAGTGGACAATCAACTAAGTACTAGGTATATATATGCTAACCCCCTTGCATGTGAAGTCTAGAACAAGTCGGCTAGTTAGGTCGAGGTTCATCATGCTAAGGGATGGGGAGAGTATACATCCACCCTCTAGGTGTTATGGTCCCTAGAAGATAACCCCAAACATGGATCTACACTCATGTCAAAATAAGAGGATGATGAATGAGAAGATAGATCCACAAAATGGTACCTTCTATGGGATTTGGCCAATCTCATCCACTTGAGAATCATCTGCAGCAATTTAAAAAACTAAATATGGCTTAATATACCTTCTACTAAATAAAATATTAGGTGAACATAAAACAAGTTAACTCAAACTTTTTGCTTAGGATGAGCTATGATGGTAAACTAGACAAAATGATATACCTTGTGAACTAATGGGTTAAACTGAGTGGTACAACCAAGTGAGTAGACTTGGATTGTTACATGTGGTATCAAAGCATATAAGATCCTTATATTCTAGGACTTTATATGTTGTATTTTATAAATTTAAGCCAAATAATTAACATAGTTCCTTTTTCAATAGGTCTAATGGTGCAATTCTTATGAGGTGGATCTTCTAGAAATCCCATGATAGTTGGGTAGGAATAGTCCATTATTAGACCTCAAAAATGACCATGCATAGGGAGTAGAAAAGGACCCTAAAAAGATATGCTAATGAAACAACTTAATGAACCTCCAACAAATGAATCTACTAGGGAGGATGGAAGTATGTCTAAGGTAGTTCAATTGCTTCAAACACATATGGAACAACAAAAAGAAGAAATAGAACAAAAAAAAGCACATATGGACCAACAACATGAGTTAATTATCCAACAACAAAAAATAATAGAAGACTTAACTAAGAGTAGGGAACCTAAAGGCAGATAGGAGGAAGCACCTAACGAGTCTACAGGAACTAGTAGGGCCCGAGTGGGAGTTGAATTGGCCAAGGACATGAAAAATGTGAAGATTTCAAAATTTGATGGTAGGGAGGATGGTGATGCTATGGAAAACTGGTTGAATGAAGTTGAAACATACTTTTCCATGAAACTCCTATCATCTAAATCTAGAACTGCGTGGGTTGTCCTTCATTTAGTAGGAATAACTTTGGATTGGTGGAAGACCTATAAAAAATGAAATAACATCAAAGTTGTGGATATCAAGTGAGAGGACTTTAGTGATGAGTTCAAAAAGATATTCTTAACTAAGTAGTTTCTATATTAAAAAAATTACTAATTTCTCCACCCTTCAACAGGAAATAATGTCTGTTTGAGAATATCACTAGAGATTCATACAACTTCTGAAATATGTACCAGAATATGAGAATAAGGAAGATATGAAGGTACAAAATTTATTTTGGGACTTCACCCAAATATTAGAATTGTGATTAACTTGCTCAACCTTGAAGATATCCCTAAAGCCTATGATTTGGCCTATAAGGAAGAGGTGAATCAGGAAACCAAGAAAATATACTTTAACTACCAAAAATTGTTTGAGAAAGAAAAGGATGAACTTATAAAATGAAAGAGTGCAATATTTATGAAATGGGAAAAATATCAAAATAAAAGTTTTAAGGGGGGGGGATCAAGACAAGTTTGAGAATAGAAATAGAAATAGGTTTCAAAATAATAGGGATAGAAGATGGAAAGTGGTATCCAAGGAGAAATGAACTAAGACTAGCATTTCATAATAAATCTAAGGAACCAACACCATAGAATAGAAATAAAGATAGTAACAAGGATATTATAGCTCTCGCAACTAGTTGTTATGTTTGTGGTGGTCCCCACTTTGCAAAAAAGTACCCTTAGAGAGTAGATCATAAGAAGGCAACAGAGGAATCTATACATCAAGTCTTTATAGTAATAGATAGTCCTATACTGAATGTGCAATTTACTCATTTTATCTTGAATGGTAAAATATATGATAGTAATATGTGCATTTTAATTGATAGTGGAGCTACTGATAGTTTCATTTCTACTAGTGTAGTGAGGGGCATAACAAAAAAGCTTGTATTTTTGGCAAACGAATGGAAGGTAGAGTATGGGTTAGGGTAGACTTATTTAGTTGACCAATGCTTATTTGACCCTCAAATTACCTTACCTCAAGGTAAAACTAGTTGGTATTTATATGTAGCTCCCTTGCATGCCTTTGATATCATTCTTGGTGTAGATTGGCTTAGAGCCCACAAAGCCCTCCTTAATTTTGAAGATAGGTGGATAGAGTTCATAGATGAATCTAATTAGCAAATTAGGTTTTGTTGTGATCATGATTCCTTCAGACCACATTTATTGTTAGTTATGCAAGTTAAAAAGAAATAAGTAAGAGAGGAATGATTTATGTGGTCAAGATGATTAAAAAGGAAGAAATCTAAGTTGATTCAGATCTCTTTAAAAAGTATCCCATCTTAAGTGATTTTAAGGGTGTCTTCTCTGAAGATCTACTAGGTCCACCTCCCCAACAAGAATTTTATTTCTCAATAGAATTATTTCCTAGAGCTTCATCAATTGCCAAGTCACCTTATAGGATGACCTCTATTGAGTTACAGGAGCGTAAGACACAACCTCAATACTTGTTAGAGAAGGAGCTTATTAAGCTTAGTGTATCACCATGGGGTGCTCCTATTTTATTTGTTAATAAAAATGATGGATCCTTAAGGTTGTGCATAGACTATCAGATGCTCAATTAGGTTACCATAAAAAATGAGTATTCATTTCCTAAAATAGATGATCTTTTTGATCAGTTGACATAAGCTACTATCTTTTCAAAATTTGATCTCAGGTCAAAATATCATGAACTAAGAATATGTGAGGAAGACACTTGTAAGACCACATTCAAAATAAGGTATGGAAACTATAAGTTCATTGTCCTTCCTTTTGGTTTGACTAATGCCCTAGCTACTTTTATGAATATCATGAACATTTTTTGAGAGTAGCTAGATTTTTTTGTGCTTGTATTCCTTATGATATACTAACTTATTCCCAAAATAAGGAAGAGCATGACCAACATATGAGAATTGTAATTGAGACCCTCAGGAATAATTAATTGTACAAAAATCTATAAAATTGTGACTTATATACTCCTCAAGTATAATATTGGCGACATATAGTCTCTGCTAATGAAATTGTTATTGATCCCAAGAAAATTAAAGTTATTATTAACTGGTTTGCATCCACTAATATCACTAAATTAAGAAGTTTTGTGGGAATTATAGGTTATTATAGATATTTTTTATGAGAATTTTTAAGAATTGATCAACCCATAACAAATATCCAAATAAAAGGGAAGGATTTCAAGTAGACTAGTCAGTGTGAAGAAGTTTTTTTAACTCTGAAGGAGAGATTAATGATCACACCAATTCTTAAGTTATCTAATACTTATAAGAAATTTATAGTGTGCATTGATGCATCTATTGAGGGATTGGGATAAGACTTTACCCAGGATGATGTGGTCATTGCATATAAATTATGAAAACTTAAGAGGCATAAAGTAAATTATGCCACTCATGACCTAGAGTTAGCAGTTTTTGTGTATGCTCTCAATATTTGGAGGTATTATTTACTTGAGAAACCTTTTGAACTGAAAATATATCATCAAAGTTTAAATAATATCTTTACTCAACCCTTTTTAAATGTCAAACAACATTACTGGATGGAGTTTCTGGTAAAGTATAACTTTGGCATTGAATGCATCAAGGATAAGGAAAATAAAATAGCAGATTCCTTGAGCAGGAGAGGGCATATCATCACAATGACACATTGTAATTATGATTTGGTGGATTAGGTTAAAGAATTACAACAAAGGGATGATTTATGTAAGAAAATTAAAGCTCATATTGACCAAGAACCTGGAAATAACATGGTTTTTGTACTTAAATATTATTTGCTATACTTCAAAAATAGATTGGTCATTCCAGAATTGGGTGGATTACAAGACACTATCCTAAAGGAGGCACATTATACTCCTTACTCCACACATTTAGGTGGGGTGAAAATGCAGGAGAATCTAAGGAAGACCTTTTATTGGTCGAGAATGAAGAAGGATATTAACAACTTTGTGGCTAGGTGTTTGGAGTGTCAAAAGGTCAAAGTAGAACATTTGCATCTAGTAGGTCAATTGTACCCAAATGACATTCCCACATAGAAATGGTAGGTTGTATCATTCAACTTTGTGGTTGGTTTACCCTAGACTAGATTTTGACATGATGCAATACTAGTTGTAGTGGAAAAATTAACCAAGGTTGCATATTTCATACCTAGAAATGTGTAGGATGATGCATCTACCATCGTAAATAAAATTGATCATTATAGAATTGGGTATATTACAAAACACTGTCCTAAAGGAGGCACATTACAATCCTTACTCAACACATCCAGATGGGATGAAAATGTGGGAGAATCTAAGGAAGAACTTTTATTGGTCGAGAATGAAGAAGGATATTAACAACTTTGTGTCTAGGTGTTTGGAGTGTCAAAAGGTCAAACAAGAACATTTACATTTAGTAGGTCGATTGTACCCACATGAAATTCCCACACATAAATGGTAGGTTGTCTCGATCAACTTTGTGGTTGGTTTACCCAATAATAGATTTCGACATGATGCTATACTAGTTGTAGTATATAAATTAAGTCATGTTTCATACCTAGAAATGTGTAGGATGATGCACTTGCCATTGTAAATAAATTTTCTAGAGATATTGTTCGACTACATGGATTTCTAGAAGTTATAATTTTAGATAGGAATTATTATTTTACATCATAATTATAGCAAGCTTTAGATCAATCTTTGGGAACTAAGCTTACTATCAATTCTACTTATCATACTAAAATAGATGGATAAACCAATAGGGTGAATCAGGTCCTTGAAAATATGTTGTGAATGTATTATATGGACCAACACACCAAATAATAGCTATCCTACTTCACTTGGTATGGTTCCATTTGAAGCCTTGTATAGGAGAAGGTGCAGGAATCCTCTATCTTGGGATAATCCAAAGGATTAGGTAGTGATCGGGATAGATACTGTAAAGGAAATGGAGGAACAACTATAAGGAATTCACCAAAAGCTTAAGAATGACATAGATCATGAAAAGAGCTATGCAAATATGAAGAGAACATTGAGGGAATTCTCAATGAGAGACAGAGTCTTATTAAGGTTAAAACCTACAAAGATTTCCATTAAGTATTCTAAGCTTGTCCCTAGATTTGTGGGGCCATTTGAAATTATAGGTAAAATAAGTCTTGTTGCCTATAGACTTGCTCTACCACCTAGTTTATCAAAAATCCATGATATCTTCCATGTGTCCCTCATTAGGAGATATATTGTTGCTCCTCACATTTGGAATATTTATAACTTATAGATGTTAAACCCCCTGCACATTGAGGTCTATCAAATCAAGATACTTGGATTTAGGACCAATATTTTGAAGAAGAAAAATATTGATCAATGCAGTGTCCAGTGGGACTAGTACTCAGACAGAAATACCACATGGGAGAATGTGGTTGACATTAAAGAACAGTTTTCTTTCCTGAATAAATGAATATTAATGTTTTACAATTATTATGTGGACTTATGGATGTATATGTCATTATGTGTGAATGTATATATATGTAATATTGTGTAAAGTTTTTTTTGGGAACATATTTTTATTTTTGTATAGATCTATGGATGAATGTAAATATGGAACACTGTGTGGAATTGCTTACTTTTATTTGGAAGTGTTTGTTTATTGTATGATATATGAATGGACATCATTTATATATATATATATATATATATATATATATATATATATATATATATATATATATATATATATATATATATATATATATATTAGCTTGTATAAACATACATTAAAACATAGGGACTATATTTATTTCTAGTGGGGGATGATGTAACAACCCTCCTAGGTTAACCATTGATTATAGATGAATTGATGAATTATACTTGCTTTCTATTGCTAGAATGTGGTACTATTGATGGCTATTGTGCTTGCAAGACCAGGTATACTCCTTCGATGGGTGGATAAAGGTCAACTAAAAGAGGTAAAGTGGGATATGATGGTGGTGTGAAATAACACCATGGCTCATGAGTACATGGAAGCTCACGTAATTGCATCTCATATAGGAGCATATAGAATGTTTGACTTGCATTGTGTGAATGTCTTGGATTGCATGATATATATATATATATATATTCTTTACCTCTAAATAGTGAATATCTAAACTTCCAATGGCAATGAAAGTGCCAAGGGCATGAGAGCCATTTTGGTGATTTAGAAATTGTTTAATGTTTGTAATGGAATTTATAAAATAATATAATTATTTTTTTTTTAAATAAGTATTAAAATAAATATATATAATAACCATTTCTACCTTATTAGGTAGTGGGTATAATGGATTGTGGTGGGAGATTTGGATAATGGCATGTAATTATCATGATTGTTTTTTCAACCTCTTACATGTTCTCTTGAGTGAAAGAGGAGGAATTCGGTTGAAATAAGGGAGCATTGTTCATCTTGCATCTTGCAACTAGAAAATATTATCTTGCATCTGATATCTAGATCTTGAATTTTTGGCATCTTGTATTCTATGCTTTTACTTTACATACACTTGGGAGGAGTGGGTTGAAAGGAAGGAAAGAGACTAATAATTTCTCTCCAAAGTCTTGCAAGTTGGTTACTCTTTCTCTATGTTGGTGATAGAGTGATTGTATGTGCATGAAATTTATGGGTTATTACCTTCTATGAATTGCATGATATTTGCTTCAACATTAATTCTTTATTTTATCCTTTATAGCTCCCGTCAGTAGTACTCTGGTTTATATCTGTCTGAAAAAAGAATATATATACATATATATTTATATATATAGAGAGAGAGATTTTTTACTATATATATATATATATATATATATATATATATATATATCTAAATGTGCCAAATTATAATTTCATACTGAAAATTATTTGTTTGCATCTATCGAGAGGGTGCTCTATTGTGTATATATTAAATGTTGGTCTCTAAAACTTTTGACATATTAGAATTGCTTAAATTTGAGAAATTTTTGAAAAATCCTTACCCTTTGCATGGCTAGACTATTGCATGAAAAAAAAACACTGCATTTAGCTGCATGCATGTCATTGTTTGTGTTGGTTATTTTGATCCCATTGTCAACCCTAAGAAACCCTTTGAGCATTGGAGAAGCACCGAGAAGGGGCAAATTATGAAAATAGTACTTTTGGAAAGAAGCTACATTGCTCGGTTAAAGGAAAATGTTTATCTTGAATATGCTGAATTAGAGGAGGAGAAAAAATTTATTGCTTTGATCACTTATGTTATTTCTATGTAGTATAACAAGAATACTGCTCATTCAATAGGATCTAGTCCTTTTAAACTATGTGATTTAAATTATCCATAGTGTATAACATGCAAGAATAAACCATTATTCTTATTGTATAGTACAAGAGACCAACTATGTTACGATTCTTATATCATCTTTCTTTAGAAATAATATTAATATGGTTGATATAAAGGAGCGTTATTTTATTTTAAATTATTTTATTTATGGTTCTTGGACCTTGTTTTCATTTTCGTTAAAAAAACTTTTGTGGTAATGCTTAATAAAATGGTAATTGCTCTTCAAAATTTAAAAGTAATTGTTAATATATTATGACAAATGTATTCTTTATTATGCATTTACTTTCTTTAAACCCATTAGTACAGAAAGGATATTACATCTATTGTAGCACCATATTAGATTAATTTGTGCATATAAAAAAAAAAAAAAAAAAAAAAAATATATATATATATATATATATAGTTTTATCATTCCTTGTAGAGCGCAACACTCCATGTGTTGAAATAACCAAATGTTTTATCTGCCAGTCTAAATACAAATTTGTAATGCATTTACAGTAGCATCCTCCAAAAGAAGGGATGAAAACATTTATTGAATTCTTTTTTTAATGAAACAGTGAATGCAACATCTATTCAAATTTAAAACCCTTGTTGTCACCCACTAAAAGGGATAATATTTCCCTCCAAGTAGGTTGTAAGAGAAGTAGAAATTGTAGCACTGAACTCTAGATTTGTTTGTGTGATACCTTTGGGTAATTATTTCTTAATAAAAGAAGGATATTAGTTTTAAATATTATTCCTTGAATGAATTCTAGTGTGTGGTTAATTTAGTTTATGAGATTATATAGCATTTCAAAGGATGAACTTGTTGATATTTTTACCACACTATAGTCAGAAGTCAAAAAAGACAAATATCGGGAAGCGGCCATTTTTAGGAAATCAGCCTAAATAGACACCTATGGACTTGAAAATTTACCCAAATGAGGGTAATTGAAAAATTAGACTTATGGTGAAATAATCACCCCAATATCCCAAATGGTTTGAGAGATATTAAAGTTTTCATCTCGAGAAATTTCTCCAGAAAAACTTAAAAATGCAATATGAAGACCTTAGAGGCCCCGAAGAAGAAAAAAATCTCATCATCTTGAAATTCCATATTCTTATAATATTTACCATAAGTCTCGTTATTTATATTGTTTTATGTTTTTATTCGAGTAGTGTGAGAAATCCCTATGACCAATGCGTAGGGCAAAGTAATCTCGTCCTAGCCATGATCCCTTGTAATACCAAGAGTTACACTTATCAATAGGGAACTAACACACAACCAAACATACCATAATATGAACCTTGGACATCCCAAAGAAGAACCAAACCCCCTTGTAAGACCAAGAGCTACGCATATATTATTTTTTTGTGGTTACATAGGAGAGTTGGTCACCACCACACTAATTTTTAGTAACTAACAAGTGCAAGATTCAAACCAAATGGGTTGCTCCCACCCAACCTATTACACCTTGTTATTGTTTACCTTGCATGAAGGGGACCACCTATTGCTTAGGATTCATACCATCATCATCGATATAGCATGCACTTAGACTACTTAGAGGATTCATATCACACTACTATATTTACAAACAGGCGACCCCCAAGATTTGAACCTCAGTGTCTTCTTTTGTTTATTATTTTAATAGATATATACTGTTTGACTACTTTACAATAAGGTTAGACAATATTATATAAGGTGGTGGGTGAGTGTGTGAGGGGTTGGGTGTGTGGTGTGTGTGTGTTAAATTCCCTATTGATAAGCATAGTTCTCAGCTTTACAAGGGGTCATGTGTGGGAGGAGGCTGCTCAGCCTTCTGCATCAGTTGTAGGGGTTTCTCACACTAACCAAATAAAAATAAATAAAAAAGGTTAGACAATTTTTATTTTATTTGAAGAGATATTTAAATATAACTTTTTTATGGTTAAATTTTTTTATTTAATTACTAATTTTTAAATAATATTATAAATGCAAATAATATTTGAAACCACAAGAAATATTATGTGGGGACATGATAATGTATGTATAATTTTTTTTTTATATATATACTTAAGGTCATATTTATATGAGATGATCTTTATGGAGGATGTTTTTACTTAATATATATAGTTATCTAACCATGTCAATGTGACTTTGTTTCAATGGTCAAGATATATGAGTGATGTAACCCATACCAAAGTTCAAATATTAGTGACACCAAAAGGGTTGTATAGCTTGATTAGTAACATCCAATGTGAAGATATTGTAATTAGTTTGAGGACCTAGTAAAAACCTTAATTAAAAAAAATTACCATAAAGAATATATATATATATATATATATTATTGATAGGAGAGTTGGTTACAACCACACTACTTGTTGTAGCTTGTAATTAGAGGGTTCAAACCATAGGGGTTGCATCCACCAAACATATTTTACCTCGTTGTTTTATATACAAACGTGAAATGAACCATCGGATGCTTGAGATTCATACCATCATTTTCAGTCTGGTGTGCACTCAGAGGATTTAGATTAGACTAATACCTTTGCAACAAGCTTCTCCCAAGGTTTGAACCTAGGTCTCTTCTTGGTAAGTGCCCAAATAGACTAGCAATTACCAATCCACCTAGCCCTTGGGGGTATAAAGAATATTATGTGAGTATATATATATATATATATATATATAGTTTTTTTAACATCCTTAAGGGCATAGGTTATATAAGATGATATTTATGGAGGATGTTCTTTATCTTATATATAGTTATCCAATCATATTATGGTTATTGAAGCATGGTGTACAACCCTACAATCGCAAGGCCATGAGTTATATGAAATAACTCCTATATTTAAACCTTGAACCTCTATTTAGAGTTCCAAAGTCCTTGACATTAGACTACTAAAGCCTCTCTCTAGATTTTAATATTAATATGCACAACACATGGAGACTTGAACCCTTGTCTCTTTACAATGAGGCCCACTCCACCAAGATGTGATGGTCATATATACATCTTATTAAATGCATTTATATTTTTAATTGATTTATTTAATGCATTATTGAAATATCTATATCTATATATATATATATATATATATATATATATATATATATATATATATATATATATATATATATATATATAGGTTACATAGGAGAGTTGGTCAAATCACATGGGTTGCTCTCGCCAAACCTATTCTGCCTCATTATTATTGACCCGAAGTGAAAGGAACCATGGATTGCATGGGTTTCATACCATCATCATTAGTTTGGTGTGCACTTAGAGGATTCATATCAAACTACTATGGAGGATGTATATAACTTGAGTGGTTTATTAGTAAAAGTTTAAATCTTCCAATAAGAGGTTTAAGGTTTAAATATAATGGATAAAACTACACACCATATTTTGTAAGATGTGATGGTCATCTATACATCTTATTAAAATGCATCTATTTTTTAATTGATGTATTTAATGCATCATTAAAATATGATGTATATAACTTGAGTGGTTTAATATTAGGACTTTAAAAATTCCAATAAAATCTAATGGATAGAGTTATGTAGCATATTTTGATAGCCCGAGTATGGTTGAATAAAGATATATTGATATTAATTTTTTTCTTTTACACATTCACACACCTTACCATGGTTTAAACTTAGGTATTCTATTGAGAGTTCAAGGCTATACCAATGCGATGTACCACAAGTACTTTACCTATTTTCCTTTGATAGGAACTCAAAGTTATAAGTAGAACTATACACCATATTTTGATAGCCAAATTTTGGTTGAATAAGGATATATTAACATTAAAAACTTCTTTATCTTTCTATCTGTCATATGAAATTAAAGTTACAAGCAAACATAGCATATCCATGCAACCCTAAACAAGTAAAAACTTCTTAATTAAAAAAAAAAATTAAACACACTCAGACACCTACCCTAATGTGGTTTGAACTTGGTTATCTTTTCATATTTGATATGAATGCATGTAAAACCTTATTTATTTTTATTTTTTTAAAACACGCCCACACACCCGAGAGTGGTTTGAATATGATTACATTTCCTTTTCATATTTGATGTGAACTTAACACATATTCACACAACACTAAAATGGGAAGGTCTCCATGGAACACCTTAGTGGTTAGGGTTTAGGGTTTTCCTTCAAGATACCCAATTTCAAACTATGATGGAGAATGGTGTGTGAGCTTGTGAATTAAAAAAAACTAAAAGGTGTGTGAGCTTGTCCAAAAAAACACTAAAAATGTAAAAACTTATTTAATTTTTTTTACCTTTATTATGAACTCAAATTAATAAGTAGAACTATACACCATACTTTGATAGTCATAGTTGAATAAATATATATTGACATTAAAAAGTATTTGATATGAAATCAAAATTATAAACATATATATCCACACAATGCTAGAAAGGCAAAAAATTCTTTACCTTTTTACCTTTAATATGAACTCAAGGTTATAAGCACCTATCCATGTAGGGACACCCCAATGATATATTGTTGGCATTTCATCTTGGTAATCTTGGTTCGAATCATGCAAAGGGAGGCTCTTTGTTTTTTTGGGAGGAGGGGGGTTTTTGTTATCATGAGAAACCCCTACAATCGATGCTCAAGGCTAGGCATCCCCATCCCCATCCCTCCATGACCTATCATAATGGGGAGAGTTGAACTTATCAAAAAGGGATTTAACACACAACGTCACACATAGGCATACGCAAATGGAGGACCCTTGTTACAATACCATGGGGAGTGTGACCCCAATTATACCATCAGTTGTGCTTTATATTGATTCAAAAAAAAGCATGAAAAATCCATACGAATGATGCTCAGGGTTAGATATCCCCATCCCATCATGATCTCTCATGAGCCAATTTTATCAATAAAGGATTTAACACACAACCTATAACAACCCAAGTCTACTCACTTGGTTGTCCATATCAATCGAACAAGATAATCAAGAAGGTTAAATTATTTTATTTTATTTTCAACCTACAATTTTCTAAGGTTTTACCATCAAAGTACCAAGTAAGATTTGTTTTATCCAATATTTAATTATGATAAACTTTAAGTAGTACGACATATTAAACCAACCTTTGGATCTTAAGACTGCTACAGATAGTTGAATCACATCCCGTAATTGTGCCATATTGTGGAATTAACAATCTCATTTACATCCTCATTTTCTAGCATGAGGGTTGAACCATGATTGGGGTTATTCTATAGGGCCCATAACACTTTTAGGATTGATGCTTGCTTCCCCATCCTTAAAAATTTTTAACCTTCTACTTTTATCGATTCATGTTTGTCATATTAAATGTAAGGGTTCTAGCATAAATATGCCATGTGTCTATGTGATTATCCCTATTTCTCATATTCAGATAGAGCTTTGCCAATTCACTGGCCTAGGTCTTGATCATACAAACTCGATGTAACTCACGATCGTTTATCTCATACCAAACATTGAGGATAATTTTTAGCTAAGTTACCCGTGTATGGGACTTATCATAGTAATATTGAGCATCAATCTTGAAATGGTGTCCCATACCACCTTCTCTTTAAAGGATTTGACCTAGTCTTATTTTTTGACCAATTCTATAAATCCAACAATTGCCCTCGAACTTGTTGTGTGCATACATGCACCTCAACATATTGGGTTTTAATTTTTCTCCTAAAATCATCCTTATCACTCGATGCTTTAGCTCATAGGTAAGGTAGAGTAGTCTTAAATTCAAACTTATGGTCTTGGAATACCTCTATGAATTTCACTCAACCTAGGCTTTTAAAGGTAAAATCTGGGTAAATTTAACCCTTGTAAAAGGTTGAAACTCATCCCTTTACACAACAGAAAATATCATTGCTATTTAATTCTTTTCCAAAATATACAAAATACAAATCATGTTATTTTATTTTCTTTCTCAACCTTCAAGTTTTCAAGCACAACCTACGAATTCACTTTCACTAATTTTCTTTTAAAGAAACAAGGTGATCGCTTCCAAGCAAATTATAAGAACTCTTAGTGAACTTGCAATTCATTCTTCAATAAATACAAGAAAATCATTCACAAGAAGATAATCTCTTTGACTAATCAATAATGATTTATAAAAGTAATCCACTCATTACTTAAGCTACGGTTACTAATCACAAGCAAAGGAATTAGCTTTCTACAGGATTAATCTCTTAATAAGATTCTAATATGTATTTTCAGCTAGCAATGCAGGTTCACTTTCCCACATGGCTATCTATGTTTTTCTAAAAGAAATTATCACCATCTACAAAGAATGCTAACATTTCTTAATAAAACATACTTGCATATTCCACATAACCAAAGATGTAAAAGCATCTTTTTAAAACATTGAAAACCGCTTACAAAGGGTCTCATATTTCACTACCTTCAGGTATTTAGGCTAAAGTAAAGAAAACATAATAAGAAGGAGCATCTAACTCATTTACCAGTTACATAATCCAAATAGAATTCCAAAAAAATAATAAATTTGCATTTACGAGAAGCTTTCAAAGACATGCTATATTTTAAGCTATGCAATATATATATATATATATATATATATCATTCAACCAAGATGAGCATTGAATATAGACAACGCTGCTCATACCAAACACATATATTTTTCACATGCCATCATGCAATAAAAGAATTATACTTCAACAATTTTTAGAGCCTTACAATCAATAAAATTATAGATCAGTTTTCTTGGAGTTGTACCAGGATGAACTTTCCCATAACTTTTTTGAGACCTACCAACATATTGATAAACATGACTTAAAGATATGTCTCATACAGGGTTAAGCATATTTTCTTGGAAAAGTTTACATAATAAGGTTGCTATTACACTGAGGCAACACATCTATAGCTTAATGAAATGATTTTTATTTCAACAAGAACTGGGTTTGAGCATAGGTGATGTAGGATCATCTTCAGCTTTAGCACAACTTACTGCTTCCTTAGACACCGTCCAAAACCTATTACATCCAGTTCGGAAGAAATTATATTTGCAGGTATGATGGGATCAAATTTTGGCTCATATTTTGGATGTATGCATTCCTAAATGTATCTATCATTCAAAATAATAAACATACATACCCAAATTTTATTCTGCAACCCAATCAATGTGTTTATGCTAATTTAAGAGGACGACTACTTAGTCTAGGCAATGCTCATCAAGCACACATAAGTTTTTTCAATATATATATATATATATATATATATTAAATAAAACATAAGCATTATTAACTAGTTTGACCAACAAACATTTTACCTGTGCAGTTCTAGAAATTCAATGTTCTTTTCCCATTCAAGCACAGTGAGCATGGAAGAATCCACATATTTTTTTAAAATAAAACACAAGCATTACGTGCAGTCTATACTCTACACTTTGCATTCAAAAACCATTCCTGTGTAGTTCCATAAATTCAATGTTCTTTTCCCATTCAAGCATAGTGATCATGGAAGAATCCGCATATATATATATATATATATATATATATATATATTAAATAAAACGTAAGCATTATTGACTAGTTTGACCAACAAACATTTTACCTGTGCAGTTCTAGAAATTCAATGTTCTTTTCCCATTCAAGCACAATGAGCATGGAATAATCCACATATTTTTTTAAAATAAAACACAAGCATTACGTGCAATCTATCCTCTACACTTTGCATTCAGCAACCAAGGATGCATTCCACATAGTCCATTTTTCAAGAAGCAAGCTTAAATAACAAAAGCCTACACACTTAAAGAAACCACCTGGGTTTATTACTCATTGAAGACTTTCCTTGCCATTCTTTTACTTTCCATTCCTGCAACACTCTTCCAGAAAGCTTCCGTAGTTACCTTCCTTCCTCTCTCCCTGGTCAAGTTCATCTTCTTTTCCCCCTTCCATCCATTTTTACTTCCTACATTTTTCCAAAACTTTTTTGAACGTTGGGTAAGGAGGAGGGTCAAAATCATTATGGTGCTACTTCGTTTGGCTATGCATGATATTTTCGACATCTTACCACACCAAAATTATCAACAATCCTCAATCTTGTATTAAAAGCATAAACATAGTTTTTATCTAGTTTTAATAGACCGAGCAGCCAAGCATATAAAGGTCAATCAAATCAATATTTTAAAGTAACACGTAAAACACATTTTCATAATACATTCTAATGTTTATGCGTTAAATGGTTCCATTGCATATATATATATATATATATATATATATATCTTACACTTTTTATCAAAGATTATACACAAGTCTAAAAGAAAATAAAAGGTGGCTCCCAAGATCATCGTCACACACAACACAAACACACTTTAAAAATAATCATTTTTCCAAACAAGCACACACACTATAAAATCAAAATTCTACATGAAATGCAAGTGTGCGAGCATCCATGTACTCACAAGTTGAATCATAATTTCCCTTTCTTACCCTTTTTATTTTTATTTTCTTCTACCTGACATCTTCTCCTTGTCATCCTATGACTATCTTGCATCCACAAGGATCATCAACAGTACCAGGTTTCACAAGAAAAAGGTAAGATTATTATTTTTTATTATATTCCTTCATCGTGAGAGGAGGGTCATTACATCCTCCCCAAATAGATGTCATGACCCGTCCCTATGGATCCTTTTCAAGAGACTATTAGCTAATTAGTAGGTTGAGTTATGACCAACAAAAGAGGTATAGACCCTAAAGAATACTACAAAATTTTAATTAGGGAGTTTTGTAAAATTATAGAGAAGGATTTATTATCTTTCATAGAAGATAATTTAAAATAATTTAATTATAAAATAAATAATTTTTTGGTGAAAGATAAAATAGAAAATAACCCTTTATCAAAATTTACTACAAAATAGTAAATTGGGTGCAAATGACCTATTTTTGTAACAATTAGGTACTCACCAAGTTTATCCAATTCTAATTAGATTAAAAAGAATTTAAAAATTTTCTAACAATATATGAATTTATCTGTTTTTGGAAAAACTATCCTTATCTTCTACATGGCCTAATATCATTAATGGATATTAGGTGGAGATTCTCCTCTTTGTCTCTATTAGTCTTAATTCTGCACCTAACCTATAGGTTAGTTGGAAATTATCTCTAGAAAACAAGACCACCTACTTTTGGTGGACTCCTTTTTCTACTCTTTGAATTTTCCTCCACATAAGACATAATGGCTTATCTAAAAGGCATATTTTAACATTAAAATAATAGGGCCACTTTTTTGGATCATGAGTGGAGAATTTTCCCTATAAATAGAGGACATCTTGTGAAGAAAGGGAAGGATGAAGTCTTGGAAGCCTAGGGAGTATGCTCTCCACCTTGGTGGATCAGAAACCAGAAGGCTTGAGAGATGTCTTAGTTGAAGAAAAAGACAATCTTGGAAGATTAGAAGGAGCCAAGCAAGAATAATCTTGAGGGAGATCAACTTTACAGGAGGTTAGGTTGGTGATTTTTTGTCTCTCTTGTTGGAAGATTCTTCTTTGGGATTAATTCACTATGCTAGTTTAAAGCTTTGTTTTGCAGCTTCATTTGTTATTAAAATGAGAGGTTATAGTTTCCCATTAAAAGATTGTTCAAGTCTATTGGGTAAAATTTATTGTTATCAATCTTATAAATGTGTCTTGTCATCTCATTTATTTCTATGAGGAGTTATAGTTCCTCATTAAAACTTGTTTAAAATTTATTGGATAAGCTTTATTTTCTAGTGACTTACATATTTGAATGCCACGATCATTTATTAACTAAGGGGTTATATTTTTCCCTTAAAAGGTTGTTAAATCTTAATGGTAAGCTTTATTTACCATTGAATTATATATTCAGAGGCCATGATTCAGATTCAAATCACAAATGAAAACATGCTCATATTAAAGTAAACGAGATAACCCTTTTTGCTATGCAGTAAAATCTCCTCAATCATAGGGTAATAGTTACTGCTTGTTGGACATTTTGATTCCTTAAATTTAAAGTTGTCATTGATGTCAAGAAATGAAGTCATCATTAAATATCAAGGAATTTGTCAAGAAACAAGTTATCAAAGTTGTGATTGATATTCTGGAAGAAGCTTCTAATAAAGTCAAGATCAAAAGAAACAATGCAAAAGTTAAAGGCAAAGGGTTCCATAATATTTTTTAAATATTATGTGGAAGCAAAAAATAAATGTTTTTTATTTAAAACCAATGATGGCAAAAATAAAAGGTTTTTTTTTAAAACCAATGGTGGCAAAAATAAAATGTTTTTCTTTAAAACCAATTGTGAGATAAATTAAAAGGTTTTTATTTAAAACCAATGGTGGCAAAAAATAAAAGGTTTTTCTTTAAAACCATAGGGTTTAAAGAATTAATTTATAAAATTTAAATTCAAAAGAATTTAAATATTTTATAAATTAATAAAGTTTCAAAGGAAAATCGAGCGCCGACATCATGCATGGAGTAAGAGATTTAGTATAAAAGGTAATGCCTTGGAGGTATTTCAATTTAAACTTTTCTCGATGATAAAGACGTGCAATTGTGTTTTAATTTTATAAGGAAGAAAGAGCAGTGAAAATATTGTTTATGCACCAATGAACTTAGCCAAGGTGTGGTGAGAGATAGTAATCATAGCCAAGGAGTGGCACAAGGTAGCGAACATAGCCAAGGTGTGGCTAGAGATAACAAATGTAGCCAAGGAGTGGTGCAAGGCAGCGAACATAGCTAAGGTGTGTCTAGAGATAATAGACGTAGCTAAGGTGTGGCTAGAGACATCAGACATAGCCAAGGAGTGGTGCAAGGCAACGAGCATAGCCAAGGTGTGGCTCAAGGCAGAAAATGTAGCCAAGGTGTGGCTTGAGGTAGCGAACGTAGCAAGGCATGGCCTGAAGTAGGTGAAGGTGTAAGGTGTGGAGGCTCCAAGGGAGAACGTAGCTCCACAGTGGTGACAGCAAAGAGGAAGACGCTTGGAAGAAGAAGCACTTCAGGCGTTAATAAAACTGGTAATATTTTTATGATATTTAAATTTTAATTTAGGCTAAGGTTGAATAAAGGAGAAATAATGTTGTAATTAATTTGATGAATGCCTAAATTAAAAGGGAGTAGTTATTATAAAGTATTGAGGTGAAAATATTTACTTGTGGGTAAAATAATTTTACCTTAGAAAAGGGAAATACAAATTACATTATCTTATTAAAAGAATTATCTTTAATGCAATAGTAAGTTTAGGGAGTTATAAGTAGAAATAGCTTTGGGTTTTGAAAAACAAAGTAGTAAAGTGACTTATGCTTGAGAGGTGAATATTCAAAATAGTTTGGTGTTGGATATTATTTTGAGATTGGAGCAATAAGGTATACTCATGAATTAATATATGCATTGTATTATCATCTAATCCTTTTGATATTGGAAAAGGAATATTGTGTTATTGTGGTATATTCTTGAAGGTCATATTTATCAATAAAAAGGTATGGGCATATTTTTCAAAGTTTAAGTTGATTGGTTGTTTTCTGGAAAATAAGTTTGGAATGAAAAGGACTTTATTAGGATTTCCTTTTAAGTGTGTTTGAGTGATTGATACATGGTTTTATGGAATAAATAAGTGTGATTTAAACCCTGTTTTATAAGCATTGTTGTTGAAGCCATTGGTTGTGTGAAGAACTTAAACTAGGGTTTGAATATCATTGCTATGTGAAGATTGTTTTATGAGAATTGTTGTTAAAGTGAGTTATTGAGCAAAGAACTTGAACTAGGGTTTGAAAAGAACATGAGTATCATTGTTATGTGAGTATTTTTGTTGAGAATTATTGGAAATATTTTGAGTTTACATTTACATACTTGGACTAGGGTTTGTGAGAAAGGGTTGTTTCTTTGAGTGATTGGTTGAGTAGAGTTGGTTGAGCCTAGTCAAGTGAGTGTGTGAAGTGATTGTTCAAGTTCCATAAAATAAACTATTCTATATTATGATTTGAATTAAGTGATTGAGCATTGAGTAAAGAACATATTGGGTCTCTAACAATTCTCTTTATGTTTCTATAAGATTGGACAAGTTCTAGTGTGGACTTGTTGAGAAGATTTGAGGTAAGTCTTTGAGAGGACTTGTGGACATATTTGAGTAAACTTTTATGGAATCTTACCATACATATTGAGAGCATATTTAGATAAGTTCTTGAGAGGACTTATTGAGTAGATTGGACAAGTTTTGAGGGACTTGTTGAGCAGATTGAGCAAGTTCTAAGTGGACTTTTTGAGTAGATTTGAGCAAGTTATGAGTGGACTTGTTGAGCAGATTGAGCAAGTTATGAGTGGACTTGTTAAGTAGATTTGAGAAAGTTCTGAGTGGACTTGTTGAGCATATTTGAGCAATATCTGAGTGGACTTGTTGAGCATATTGAGCAATTTTTGAGTGGACTTGTTGAGCAGATTTTAGCAATTTTTGAGTGGACTTGTTGAGCAAATTTGAGAAAGTTCTGAGTGGACTTGTTGAGCAGATTGAAAAAGTTCTAAGTGGACTTTTTGAGTATATTTGAGCAATTTTTGAGTGGACTTCTGGAGTAGAGGTTAGTGTAGATTTTAGGAGAGTGTTGTGCCAAACCAGAGACAGAGATTGAGCAGATTTGTGCTAGACCGAAGGACTATGTTTTGTACAGATTTGAGATAGAGCTTTGGAGGTGACAAATCAGATATGGGAGTGGTCTCTAGTGGATAGAGATACATCATCTAGGGTAGTGAGTATAGGTATTTTAAGTGGGTATAAGAGTCTTTAGTGGAGAGATATCCACACGCCAGTGCAGTGGAGACAATAGTCTTCTAGAGGATCACCAACCAGAGTAGAGGAGAAGGAGTTCTCTTGTGGATGGAGATCCATGAACTTGATTTAGGGGATCAATATCTCATTTGGACAAAGGTACATAAACATTGTAATAGGGAAAGGATTCCTAAGATATTTATTGAGAAAAATTTAGTGAAATATTTTCTCCGTGGAGTAGCCCACATTGGGTGAACCACGTAAATTATGGTGTCTCTATTGTGTATGGTGTTTTATGCATTGCTTTGATTACTATTGTTGATATTGATCTATACATTGCATAATATTTATTGGGAAATAAAAGTAAAAATTTATTTTATACTATTCACCCCCACCTCTCAGTATAAGCTTATGTTCTTCAATTGGTATCAGAGCAGTTTCCTTCATATGAGTTTAATAGTTTGAAGGAAAAGCTAACAAGAGCATAATGGATCCTAAGAAGGTGTCCTGAAATAATTTAGCACAAATATTTTATGGAAGTGACTATATATATTGGAGTATTATGATGAAGATCTACCAAATAACACTTGGCAATGAAGTCTGTGAAGTAGTGGAATTAGGATATGATCCCTTAGTCAACCCTCCTATAGATAAGGAAGGTAAGATTCTATAGTAATATAATTAATGCACTTGTGATAGGTTTGCGTAGAACATAATCTATGAAGTTTATGCATTGTAAAACTACAAAATAAATGTGGGATAAATTGAAAGGTATATATGAAGGAGATAAAAATGTCAAGAAAGCAAAGATATGAAATCTCAAAGGAAAATTTGAAATGTTAAGAATGAATGATGAGGAAAATATCAGTGCTTATATAATTTGAATTGATGAGGTTGTTAATGATATAGAAGTTTAGGAAATAAAAGTATTAATTTTTGTGATAAATTCTTAAGAACTCTTCCAAAAAGATTCAGTGAATAGGTTTCTGCTATAGAAGTTTCAATGGATGGTGATTATTTTACAAGAGATAAGTTTCTTGGTATGCTTACATATTTTGAAATAATAACAAAAGATCATATTCCCTAGAAGGAAGTAGCCTTAAAAGTAATCAATAAAACAAAGGGTAAGAATTCAGAATCAAGCAGTGAGTCATCCAGTGATAAAGAAGCTAATTATAGTAGAAGAGATAAATATTCCAGAATATCCAAATATCTAAGATCTATTAAGTGTTTCAATTGTGGAAAGTTTGAATATTTTGCAATAGATTGTCAAGAACCAAAGAACAACAATGGTGAAGAAAAATAGGATCACGAGAATAAGGAATCATAAATATATAGGCACCAGAAGAAAAAAAAGGATGGACAAAGCAGACAAGGAAAGAATTTCTTTCAAAGAAAAAATAGAAGCTACTATGCGGATAAGGCAAGTAATTACTCAAGTGATAATGATGCTAGTTTTTCAGACAATTATAGAGATGAAGTCCTATTTATAATTGAAGAAAAAGAACCAATTAAGAAAAGGACTCCAGTAATTCTCAAGTGTTTTAGATGTGGTAACTTTGGACATCTTGAAGATGATTGTACAAGGGATGGTTATAGTTTCAGTGATAATGAGTATGAAGATGCATTTGAAATACCAGATGAAAAGCTTCTAATGGATTTAAAAGAAGAAGAAAGTGATCCTATAGAATATAAGCCAAAAGAAAATAAAGATGTGGACAAAGGTAAATAAATAGAGGAATATTCAGAAGAGAATGGTTATGATCTCAAGGGAGAACTTATTTATGCCCTTGACATAGTAAAGAAAAGAAAGCAACACTCTACACCTGAAATTCAGTTTCAAGAATGTGATGAAGCGAGAATATTGCTTATGGAGGATTTATAAAAATCAAAGGCTAAGGCAAAAAGGTTCAAGGAGAAGTTAGAAGCAAATATCTTGGAATGTGAGAAGTTAGCACAAGAAGTGGCACTACTAAAATAATATTTAGAGGACTCCAAGATCAGGATGAAAGGGTTTAAAAATATCTCAAAGAACTTGGATAAGTTCATCAAGACACAAGAGACTACATCAAGCAAGACAGATCTTGAATTTAAACATAATCAAAAGAAATAGGAAGGACAGTCAACTTCAATTTTTGGAGAAGAAGAAAATTTGGATGAAGATACTTAAAAAAAAGATAGTGTAAAATAAATTGAGACATCTAAGGATGAGTTGGACAATAGATATTTCAACAAAAATAGGAACAATGCACAAAGAAGATACAAATGGAACAACAATCAGAATAGGTCTAGGATACCAATGGGGTCTAGGCAAGGTTTCTTCAATGGACAATGCTTCTCATATCATAGGTTTGGGCACATGGCTTCACAGTGCAGGACACATGAAAGACATGAATATGGGAACATATAACTTTTCCATGGGTATTACTACTCATGTAATTAGTTTGATAACAAGGCAATAAATTGCAAGGTTCATGACAGAAGAGGATATGGCTTCACTAGGCTGCTTTGCTGGAATTTTTTTGAGACCTATCTGGTGGGCTCTGGGGATGGCAACAGTTTCTGGAGGAGGTATGAACAACTGGAGGAATGTAGTGATGGCATCAAGTCCGTCATAGAGTGTGCATGCTAGGGATGGTATTTCTTTTAAAAATGATTGGAAGGAATAGGATTTCCCATTGCATGCCAGGAATCGTTTGTTAAATAACAATGGATGTTTGGAACGATGTGAAGCCAGGCCGATTCTAGTGGTTCAACCAGACTCGGTGGTAGAATATGTGGAGTATTTAACCAAAAATGCGCTTATTAGTAAATTTATGGGCATACAAATTTCTCTTCCATTTGTGGAGGCTTGGGTTAGGAAGACTTGGAACCCTAAAGGTGATGTGGAGGTGATGCTGAGTGCAAACAACTATTTTATGGTGGTTTTTTCTTGTCTTGCGGATCGTAACAAAGCATTTGAAGGAGGTCCCTATTTCTATAACCAAGCAGACTCTTTCTTAAACCCTGGCATGTGGGTTTCAACCCATCAGACGAGCGGTCGTCACAGGTTTCGATGTGGGTTCGGCTTTCGTGACTCCCCTTGGAATTTTGGAGAAATGACATCTTGCATATGATTGCCCTTCTACTTGGGAAGCCGGTTGGGCCGTCAGGACAGAGATGCTGGATAAAAAGGTAATCTCTGTTGCCCGTATCTGTGTTGAAATTGATTTAAACAATCCTATTCCGGATTCTATTGAAATACAGTTCGGATCAACCACATGGGTTCAAAAACTTGACTATGAAGCTCTTCCATTTTGTTTTCGGATTTGCCATGAATATGGCCAATTACAAAGAAAATGCCCTAAGTTTGTCCTACCTGTGGCTTCAAATCTTGGGCCCTCTCAAGCTGTACAAAATATGGATAAAGGAAAAGCCCCGATAAAGGAGGGGGATCATGATAAGGAAGGCTTTGTTACGGTAAAACCTCATAACAAAGGAAGAAATGCAAAAAGAGACATTAAGGATACCAGCCAGATGCTCAGCTCAATCATTTTGAAATTCTAGAGAATCTTGATCAGTGCGTGGAGATACCTGAAACATCGCTACCTATTATAGATATAACAGGACCAAATCAGTTGTCTCTTCATGAGGTGGAACCAAGGGAACCAGATACAGGGGGTTTAAATGAAGAACAAAGGGCTTTGGTTTCGAGTATAGGTGATATGGTTGGCCCTAGCCCTGGAAGTGAAGTTATCTTAGAAAATGGCATAGATTTAGATGTGCCCTCTCCTACCCAGGCACTGATGCAGTCATCCATGGACTGTAAAACTCCTACGGTGTTGGGATTGTAGCATAAAATAATTTAAAAAAATGCTTCAGATAAGAATATGAAGGTGGGTCAGAATAAATACCAGGATAAAATTAAGTTAATGGGGGAGACTTTGGTAGAGTCAAGTTTGGTGAGAACATTGGACTCCCATTTTTATAACCCCCAAAAATGATTATACTTTCATGGAATGTAAGGGGGTTGAACAGCATCCCCAGACAAAAATTTGTTCATGATTTGATTCGTGTTCATTATCCGGATGTGGTTTTTATTCAAGACAGAGTATTGATAACTGAAAGAGTCTCCCATCTGGGGATTCTCAACACCTACGGGAGTTGATCCATAAGGATGTTCAGACTTAATGTGGTTTGTTTTTTTTTTTTGGTTTTCTTTGGGAGTTGACCTTGTCTGGTGATTTAGCCTATCTTGTTGTTTATTTGAGTCCTGGGTGGGGGCTCAACTGTACTTTGTAATCCAGACTTTTTATCAATAAATTTTTACCCCTTTATTTAAAAAAAAGGATATGGCTTCACTAGAATAAATCCTATGATATTTGCACCTCCAAGAAATAATAACATTAAGTACTACAAGTGCAAAAATTATGGTCACACAACAAATTTGTGTAGAGAAAACATTTCAGAAACATGTGTGAACAGGAACAGGAATAGGAACATGAACAAGAATAGGAACTTGAATATGAACGAGAATAGGAATATGAATATGAATAGAAAAAAGAACAGGAATATGAATATGAATGGGAATAAGAACAAGAACATAGATATAAACAGAAATAGGAACAAGAATCTAGACATGGATAGGAACATGGACACTGAAAGAAATAGTGAGATGAATTAGAAGAATCATATAAGAAGGAAAGAGGATAAAGGTAAAGAACAATACCTTCTGGGAGTATAAATTCTTCCACCATAAAATTAACCACCTCAAGAGGAGATGGGGGAGGGGCTAAGCTAAGAGGCTCATTCTTAGCCCCAAGCCCCAAATGTGACCCTTTGTCATTGATGTCAAAGGGGGAGATATTTGAGTAAGGGTGAGAGACTTGGTATTTGAAGAGAGCATTGAGCCAGGGGAAGTAGTGTCCCAGGGGGAGCATCACAAAAGAAGAAGTCAAGTTTTTGGTAAAAACATTTTGGGTTGCCATCAATGATAAAGGGGGATATTGTTGGAAATTTTAAGTCCTAAAATTTAAAGTTGTCATTGATTTCAAGAAATGAAGTCATCATTAAATATCAATAAATTTGTTGAGAAACAAGTTATCAAAGTTGTCATTGATATTTTGGAAGAAGCTTCTAATAAAGTCAAGACCAAAAGAAACAATGCAAAATTTAAAGGCAAAGAGCTCCATAATATTTTTTAAATATTATGTGGAAGCAAAAAATAAAAGGTTTTTCTTTATAACCAATGATGGCAAAAATAAAAGGTTTTTCTTTAAAACCAATGGTGGCAAAAATAAAAGGTTTTTATTTAAAACCAATGGTGAGATAAATTAAAAGGTTTTTCTTTAAAACCAATGGTGGCAAAAACTAAAAAGCTTTTCTTTAAAACCATAGGGTTTAAAGAATTATTTTATAAAATTTAAATTCAAAAGAATTTAAATAATTTATAAATTAATAAAGTTTCAAAGGAAAATCGAGTGTCGATGTCATGCATGGACGAAGAGATTTAGTATAAAAGCTAATGCCTTGGAGGTATTTCAATTTATCCTTTTGATCGATGATAAAAATGTTCAATTGTGTTTAAAGTATGTAAGGAAGAAAGAGCAACAAAAATATTGTTTATGCACCAGTGAACGTAGCCAAGGTGTGGTGAGAGACAGTAATTGTAGCCAAGGAGTGGAGCAAGATAGTGAATGTAGCCAAGGTGTGGCTAGAGATAGCAAATGTATCCAAGGAGTGGTGTAAGGCAGCAAACGTAGCTAAGGTGTGGCTAGAGATAGAAGACCTAGCCAAGGTGTGGCTAGAGATAACAAACATAGCCAAGGAGTGGCACAAGGCAGCGAGTGTAGCCAAGGTGTGGCTCAAGGTAGCAAATGTATCCAAGGTGTGGATTGAGACAATGAACGTAGCAAGGTGTGGCCTAAAGTAGGTGAAAGCATAAGGTGTGGAGGCTCCAAGAGAGAACACAGCTCCACAGTGGTGATAGCCAAGAGGAAGGCGCTTGGAAGAAGAAGCGCTTCAGGCATTAATAAAACTGGTAACATTTTTGTGATCTTTAAATTTTAATTTAGGCTAAGGTTGAATAAAGGAGAAATAAGGTTGTAATTAATTTTATGAATGCCTAAATTAAAATGGAGTAGTTATTATAAAGTATTGAGGTGAAAATATTTACTTGTGGGTAAAATACTTTTACCTTAGAAAATGGAAAGATAAATTGCATATTATTATTAAAAGAATTATCTTTAATGCAATAATAAGTTTAGGGAGTTATAAGTAGAAATAGCTTTAGGTTTTGAAAAACAAAGTAGTAAAGTGACTTATGCTTGAGAGGTGAATATTCAAAATAGATTGGTGTTGGATATTATTTTGAGATTGGAGCAATAAGGTATACTCATGAATTAATATATGCATTGTATTATCATCTAATCCTTTTGATATTAGCAAAGAAATATTGTGTTATTGTGGCAGATTCTTGAAGGTCATATTTATCAAGAAAAAGGTATGGGTATATTTTTCAAAGTTTAAGTTGATTGTTTGTTTTCTGGAAAATAATTTTGGAGTGAAAAGGACTTGATTAGGGTTTCCTTGTAAGTGTGTTTGAGTGATTGCTAAAAGCTTTTCTGGAATAAAGAAGTGTGGTTAAAACCCTATTTTATAAGCATTTTTGTTGAAGCCATTGGTTGTGTGAAGAACTTAAACTAGGGTTTGAATATCATTGCTATGTGAAGATTTTTTTATGAGCATTGTTGTTTAAGTGAGTTGTTGAGCAAAGAACTTGGACTAGGGTTTGAAAGAAGATGAGTGTCATTGTTATGTGAGGATTTTTGTTGAGCATTGTTGAAACATTTTGAGTTTATGTTTGCATGCTTGGACTAGGGTTTGTGAGCAAGATTTTTTTCTTTGAGTGATTGGTTGAGTAGAGTTGGTTGAGCCTAGTCAAGTGAGTGTGTGAAGTGATTGTTCAAGTTCCATAAAAAAAATTGTTCTATATTATGATTTGAATTGATAAAATGATTGAGCATTGAGTATAGAACATATTGGGTCTCTAACAATTCTCTTTATGTTTATATGAGATTGGACAAGTTCTAGTGTGGACTTGTTAAGAAGATTTGAGGCAAGTCTTTGAGAGGACTTGTGGACATATTTGAGTAAGATTTTATGGAAGCTTACAATATAGATTGAGAGTAGATTTGGATAATTTATTGAGAGGACTTATTGAGTAGATTGGACAAGTTCTGAGTGGACTTGTTGAGCAGATTGAGCAAGTTCTAAGTAGACTTGTTAAGCATATTTGAGCAAGTTATGAGTGGACATGTTGAGCGGATTGAGAAAGTTATGAGTGGACTTGTTAAGTAGATTTGAGCAAGTTCTGAGTGGACTTGTTGTGCAAATTTTGAGTGGACTTGTTGAGAAAATTTTGAGTGGACTTGTTGAGCAGATTGAGCAAGTTCTGAATGGACTTGTTGAGCAGATTTAAGTAAGTTCTGAGTGGACTTGTTGAGCATATTTGAGAAAGTTCTGAGAGGACTTGTTGAGAAGATTGAGAAAGTTCTGAGTGAACTTGTTGAGTCTATTTGAGCAAGTTCTGAGTGGACTTTTGGAGCAAATTTTGGTGCAGATTTGAGGACAAGTTTGTGCTAGACCAGAGATAGATATTGAGCAGATTTGTGTTAGATCGAAGGACTATGTTTAGTGTAGATTTGAGACATAGATTTGGAGGTAATAGAGCATAGAGGACAGTGGTCTCCAGTGGATAGATATCCATAAACTAGGGTAGTAAGGATAGGTCTTCTGAGTGGGGACAAGAGTCTTCAATGGAGAGAGATCCAAAAGCCAGTGTAGTGGAGGTAGTAGTATTCTAGAGGATCACCAGCCATAGTAGAGGATAAGGAGTTCTCCTATGGATAGAGATCCACAAATTTGATTTAGGGGATCAGCATCTCCTTTGTACAGAGGTCCATAAACATTGTAATAGGGAAAGGATTCCCAAGAGATTGATTGATAAAATTTTAGTGAAATATTTTCTCCGTGGAGCAGCCCACATTGGGTGAACCACATAAATTATGGTGTCTCTATTGTGTATGGTGTTTTGTAAATTGATTTTATTACTATTGTTGATATTGATCTATACATTGCATAATATTGATTGGGAAAGAAAAGTAAAAATTTATCTTATACTATTCACCCCCGCCTCTCAGTATAAGATTGTGTTCTTCACTGCTATCATGCTCAACGATGATAATATATCAAGAATACATCCTACATGCAATATATGTGGTATGTATTCCTATATTACTTTAAGTTACCCTATCTAGATCTAATAAAACCATACGGTGAAATTTTGAAAATAAAGGGAGGCCACCATCTGTACAATCATCACCTCATTTAACTATTTTTGCTCGAAAACTATGGAATATTCAAAGCCAAATCCATGTTGTGTGATATTGCATCAACTTATGCCATAGTATAAAATGCATATGTATCTATACTGAATCTCGTACAGGGTTTGCAAAGACATTGTAAAATGTAGCAGAGATATATCTAAGGTCTTCCTCTCCCACGCATGAGGAGAAGAAAGGGGGGCAATAATGCTTAAGATGATACATAAAGGCAAGTGATGAGTCTTTATGGAGGTATTTAAGGGGTTTTTTGGCTTAGAGAATTTGTGTATTCAATGACCCTTGCCTTTGAAACCTGAAGTTGTGTATCCCCTATTTCACCCAGTTGTAGTCTACTACCCCTACGATGGGAGCGATAGAACAAACCTTATAAAATTTCCTTTAGATTTGCTAGAAAATTTATTGATGTTGGAAAGGAGCTTTGCAACTATCTGACTAATGTAGATATGATGTCACATTCTCTACCAATCTCCTATGTGTAATAGACATGTTCGATAACACTCAGTAGGAGGATATAGTCAAAAAATCACATATATAAACCTTAGCCAAACTTTGATTTACCCTCCATTGACATGTGGTATAGAAGATGGGTGGGAGAAGTTTCAATATAGGTTAATCATGGGTAAATATCCCACATGACCAGGGTGTAGGATTTGTAATGCTTTTAATAGTCCTCTCACGAGTAGGATTCTATCCAAGCATTTGGCCTAGGTTGATGAATCTTTCCCATTGATCGTACTTGACCATCTTCTCTCTATAGGTTGTTGACGTGTGGTTTACTCCATACTACTTTATTAGAATTCGATTATGTGCCAAGTGTTCTAGGGGTAAAGTACTCCAAACATCTTAAATAACAATAGGATTTATCCCACATGCCTTCTGTGGTAGCACATGTGGGAATTATAAAGGGAAAGGCTTCCCTAATTATATGACCACATGATGGTGGTCATGCTAGGGTCTTGCCGAGATGTTTACACAGATAATAGATGTTATTCAAATGACTGTTTGGTTTGATAGTTGACTTACTTGTTGATTGGTTGCTTACTAGAAGATTCACTGTAGGTTGGTGGAATAGTTGAAACCCCTTTTAAGACCTGATGGTCAAAGGGTGACTAACTATTGGGGTAAATAACCATTGACATGACCATTGGAGGGTTTGGTTAGTAACCATTGAGGCTTGAATAATAACCGATATAGGTTAGAGAAAAATACCTATGATGTAACCATTGAAATAAAGATTTAGGCATGGGTTGAAACAAATAAAACATAATATCCTAGTGTACTTCAAAGAAGTATTTAGTTATATGAAAGAAATGAATGATTTTATAAATCAGGGGTATGGGACCTTAATTAATGCAATGAAGGATTGATTGTGTATCAATCATGGAGAATGAATTTGGAATTCATTCTCGAGGGAATTTATGGGATTCCATTTGATATCGATAAGACTTCTCCAAAATATGATTCCAATGATTATCATAAACATATGTAAGATTTTATAAAATTCTTAAGATGGATTAGAGAAAGGAATTAGTAGATTCCTTAATTGCATCATGAATTTTAAAGGAAAAGATGGATTCCTTAATTGTATGACATTAATGTTAAAATGATGACTTAGAGAAAGGAATTGGAAAATTCCTTAATTGCATCATGATATTTAAAAGGAACAGTTGGGTTCCTTTAATTGTATAATTGATTGAAAGGGATCCATAGATGCCCTTCTATACTTGTAATATTTGACATCTTAAGTTTATGAATGAGAGGAAAGTACATATTTTGGAGGTTGGGTTTATTCCCCATGAGGGTTCCCAGGATAAACAATGTGTCACTTATTTGTGGTTTGATTTGTTAATTCTTGTGAATGTTGCATTTATTTTCAAAATGAGAATGTTATAAGTTGATGAGATGTTAATTGCTTTGATGAAATGAACATGCAATATTTAACCAATATGACAATGTTTACATTTGTGAACTACTATTTAATTTGTAGTCAAATTATGATGCAAAGAATGTATGCTTAACTTTAATATGTTGTTGATTTAATGGATTATGAATATGTCATTTACTTTCTAAAATGTTATTGGTTAAATGAATTATGAATGATGTAATATTTACCTTTCAACAAATAGCACTTGTTATATTCAATTGTTGAATAGATTCAGAAAGTATAATGTATTGAAATATATATCTTGCTCAATTGGTTATCTCATGAGTTGTTACAATCTCAAGGATTATAATGTAATGGATTCTATACCTTAAATATTAATTGGATTATGTTGAACTATTTAATTCATAAACATTCATGGATGGTTTAACTGGAAATACTACAAAAATGATAACAAATTATGGAATAATCCGAGTTGGAGCTCGGAGTGGGTTGGAACCCACAAATGGCAATTTGGACTTGAGTTGTAAACCAAGTCAGACCTTACATTCTGAATTGATATTTGAATGTACATGAGGAGTAGGTACTCCCATGATGGTGAATAATACCCTTTTGGTAATGAACTTAATTGATTCATTTATATAACAAAAGGGATGCCTAAATAAAAAGGTGAACAAATAAGCCTTAAGAGGAATAAGGAAGTATAATCATGCTTAAGATGACCAATCCAAGGATTATGTAAGTTTGATCACGTGTAGTGATTTTGTTATCTTAGTGGCCCCATCGAGGAGATGTGGGTAGGAACTAAGATTGATGATAACCATTGGTGTGGTTACTTCATCTATGATGGATTTCCATTGGTGTGGTTCTCCATATTCAAGGCATTCACCTATATACTAGTCTTGGTGGACAGTATGGTGAAGGGTGATTTCCCTTTGGTGAGGGATGAAAACCTAACGCTTTGGTGAGTGTTCTCATACTCTAGTGGTATGAGGGTTTTGTAGAAGCTGATCACTTCTACTCAAGAGTGACTCTGATCAAGTCTTAATATCTCTTGATGATATTTGCCTTGATAACTTACAATCCAGTTGGAATGATTCTATCTTAGATCATGATTATGTCCCTTACTCTTGAAAGATAAATAATGATATATATAAAAAAATTATGAGTGGATGAGTAGTAACAATTGGGGTTGTTACAGTTGGTATCAGTAGAGCTATAGATTCTAGTTAGATCTAGGTTAGAAAAATATTTGGGCATGAAATAAAGCATGAGAGAACTCAAAACATAAATTCCACAACTCTAAACAATGCACACTTGGTAAGGATAAGGTCAGTACTTGAGATTATCGATGTCTGAGTTCCTTTCTCCCATGAATAGATCCATAGTCGTTCGAAAGTGGAAGAGCTAAGTGAACCCTCCTTCCATGGGTTTTAAGTGGTGTACCTTAGACTCTTTTGAAAAATTACTTGACATCTATGTCTTTTGACTTACTTACTCCTTATTTTCAAGTGTGTATGAACAAGAAGAACCATAAGTTGGTTTAGATCCACTGAAGGATCACTTGAACTATGATTGTCAAACTATTATGGACAACTTAAATGGCTATAGCCATGTATATGAAACCTTATGGGATACAAGTGTTAAGTAAACCTTGTAAGTTAGTTTACAATTAAAAACTAACTAGTGGAAATTTAAGATCAAGAGATAAACAAAACAATGTTTTCTTTATTTTTATTTTTTATCAATGTTACAATACACTTTGGATTTTTCCAATCAGTGGTTATGGTGTAATGGTGGAAGAAGTCATCCGACAACACCAAAACCTGAAAACTCGATATGTTGGAGGAGAACAAGGATGGTGAAACCTCACATCTAAGCATGGAAATATCCCAAATCTCACCAGACTCATCTTTGACATGAGAATTAGGGAACTCCACCAAGTAAGCTCTAGAATCCCAAGTATCACCACCACATGTAGCTTCGCCAACCTCCCTAAGTATCCCGACTCCTCAGAAAAGTATGCACCCGACCACCCGGGTGGTGGTTGAATGTAATAAGGTGTGCTAAGCTATTTAAAATGGGAACTGACCACTATGTCATGCATGTGGTATTAATTTCATAAGAAAACTAAGGGATAGACTTGCAATAGTTTTTTGAAAAGCAGAAAACTACATAGATGAAACCGATAGTAAACCGAACATCGAAGATATAAGCAAGTTAGTCCAAGATGATACAAGATTAACTATAAATACTTAAGTACTCTACCATATGACAATAAAGTCAATATGGGTACACTTTATGGTAATGACACCATGCGATAGGTGCACATTGTCAACAAAATAATAAAGTATCAAGGAAAGGATACTTGCATAAGTATGTACGAAATCGTCCATTGGAGTCATCGAAGGGTCGATGATGGGACGTTATGCAAATTAGAAACCATAATGGAAGGACACGTGTGTCATGATAATGTATTCTATGGCACATCAAAAGAGGTTACTTCCTTGGGAACTGGAGAAGAATCAAATAACTCAAAATGATTGATTTATGAATCTACGGAAATGAATAGACCTCAAAACACTATCAAGCAAATGAAATCGAGGTAATAACTCCAACATCACAGAATGGATAAAATGGTGTAAAGTTGTAACTGAAAATTTTTATCTTAGTTTTGGTTAAAGAATTAACCTATCCATTGATCATGGCAGTAAATACCATACTGCTCGTATTAGGGTTCACCCTAATAATACTGATGATCTCGGGAATGAACACCATAGTGTGTCTCATAATTCTCTTATTTTTAGGAGTCGATCTATTGGTACACACTCTTTGAGTGATGGCTTCTGATAATGCTAGAACCAAAAGTGGTGATCCTGTAGAGATAGAATAAATCTAACCATTAAAGATCATTAGGGCATGACATCCACTGAGAATGATCTTTCAGAATTCTAGGGATAAACTGGATGTAAACGACTGGCAATGGCTGAAAGAAGTTGGATTGGAAGGAACTGCTCGATGGGAGCCAATACGTGTGGATAGGTGTTATCTATCAACACTAGTAGAAAGGTGGGATCCCAGTAGAGGGACATTCTAGTTACCCACTGGAGAAATGACTATTACATTAGAAGATGTGTATCGGATATACCAGATACCGGTAGAAGGTCACACAGTGACCATTGCTAATGAAGCAAAAATGGGATATATTTTGGAAAGAGTGTTTAGAGTAGAATGGAGAAGCATGAACATCGATAAGGGTGGTATAGCATATGAACTACACTATGTGCAGGGTAGATTGACACATAGGCATGCTATAATAATGGAGCTCTTATCGAGTGTCATTCTTCTTGAATCAAGAGGTGCACGATTTCCCTAGAATTTATTGGGGATAGTGTAGGATTTAGTTGAGGACTCAGTTGTATATGCATGGGCACCAACATTGTTGGCTCAAACCTATAGAGAGTTGTTCGAATTACGAACAACGATGAAAACCAGATTGAGTTGTAGTACCCTACTACAAATCTGGGCATGGGAACACATAGCGGTAGCAAGACCCCAAGGGCTACCTTATGATGCACACAAATTTATGGGGCCAGAGATGCCCTATGCATTAAGGTGGCAATGAGGAAAGGAGTGGTCTAGCCACAGGCCACTTGAAGGTAATAGAGAGTGATTTCGCTCTATTTGGGAGAATTTGCACTCCCAAGATGTTATTTGGAGACCTTGGAGAGAGGGCCCTAGTTTGGGTAGAAGATGGATTACAACTCGCTCATGTAAGACGAGCAAGGTGGTTGATCAAATGTACAAGTATGCAATACGAGTATTTTTAGTATACTCGGGTATTGTGATAGTTTGATATTATGCAATGGATACTAGACCCATCCATGGTTTATACAAGGAAGGGGTGAACAATAGTGATACCTCCACCAATGGAACCATTAGCCTTAGAACCCGATGAGGCTATATGGACACCAGAGGAGGATGATGTGGGCACAACCCCTGACTTTGATATTTGGTGGGTTGCACAATGATGATGCCAAGAGGAAGATTCTAGTGAGGAAGAAAATAGTAGAGAAATAACCAAGGTTGTTGAGGAGGAGCATTCATCTAGAAAGGGAGACGAGGAAGAATATCCCAAGAGATGTGTATGCCAATGGGTGGATACAGAAGTAGGACCATCCAACATAGGAGGAGATGAACCCATGAGAAAAGTGCAACACAAAGTGGAAGCGCTGAAGGAATGAATTTGATTGTTAGAGACCCAACAGTTGAAGCTAGTAGACAAATGGGCACAACAAAGGTTTAAGTTGGATATTAAGAGAGAAGCTACCATTTCAGAGAAGGAGAGGCTTCAGCTAGAGTTAGCACAAATGCACTACTGGAGGGATACAATAGTAGTAACCTTGCAAGCAGAGAATGCACAGTTACACCAAGCAAGGGATGACTACAGAGCTGCATTCTTGACTTCTTATTTTGATGCACTCATAAGCCATGGTTTACTTCTCCCATCTCAACCAGTTGTTGGTGTACAACATGAAAGTGGGAGTACAACTCGAGCAACTCAGGCAATAGCCCAGAATAGAACTCGAGCCACTTCTCAAGAAATTTCTCCAGCAGTTTCTCAAACTAGTAATGTAGGTGTAGCTCAGACTGGTGAAAGATCCGAGGGATAACAACCTTGAGATCTGAAGCCACTACTTTGTGGACTATATGGATGTGTAGTATGTATGCCAAGGGATTTGGCAAAATGTAATTAGAGAACATTTGAATTACATACTTCTATTTGTAGAAAATGAAATACTTTGTGTTCATGGTAGAAATAGAAAATGAATATTGTGTGAACTTAATTAGTTTAAAGTTCATATTGTGAAACTCATAGTAGCTTATTAATATAACCAATAAATGTATGTGACTTATAGATTTTTGTTTTCATAATCATGAAAAGTGAACTTATTTAATTAAAAGAAAACTAAATGAATTTGAAGAATGGATTGGTGTCCATTCTTGGAGAAGGTATGGGACTTCTCCATGATTTTATGATGATGAAAACCAGGATACATCTAGGTGGATGCTCTGGTGATGGCAAAAAGGTTTCCAAAATGCATCTTAGGATATATGTGAATATCCTAAATTGAGATTCTAAAATTATGATGTGTCTTTGTTGACACTTAATTTTATCAGGTTAACTCATGGTAAGGGTTAACAAATTATACTATGATACTCCTTGGTGGGAGTTTTGATTAAATTAATGAGACTTTTTATGTCTAATATAGTACAGAAGCATAATTTCATGATATCTCTATAACACCATTTTGCAAATTCTATTATTATAGTGCTTTAGATTTAGTAATTGTGCAGTAATAGATGGTTTAAAATTGTAATGAAGAACACAAGCTTATACTGAGAGGGGGGTGAACAGTATAAGACCACTTTTTACTTTTCTTTTCAATTCAATATTATGCAGTGTATAGATAGCAGTATCAATAGAAGTAATCAAAGCAATGCACAAAACACCATCCACAAAAGTGACACAACAATTTACGTGGTTCACCCAATGCGGGCTACTCCACGGAGAAAATATTTTGCTAAAACTTTCTCAATCAATCTCTTGGGAATCCTTCCCAATTACAATGTTTATGGACCTCTATCCAAAGGAGATGTTGATCCCCTAAATCTCAAGTTCGTGGATCTCTTCCATAGGAGAACTCTTTCCCCTTCTGCTCTGGCTAGTGATCTTCTAGAAGACTTTGTCTCTCTACTGCATTGACTGGTGGATCTCTCTCCACTTGAAGACTCCTCACTCAGATCTATCTTCAATTGTCCTAGCTGTTGGATCTCTATCCACTGAGACTCTATCCTCTGTACTCTATCACCTCCAAAGCTCTATCAATAGGTTCACTTAGAACCTCCTCAAATCTACTCAATAGGCTCACTCAAAACCTACTCAAATCTACTCAATAGGCTCACTCAAAACCTGCTCAAATATGCTCAATAGGCTCACTCAAAACCTACTCAAATATGCTCAATAGGCTCACTCAAACCTGCTCAAATCTGCTCAACAAGCTCACACAGAACTTGTCCCAATCTGCTCAATAAGTCCTCTCTAGGACTTGCTCAAATATGCATAGCAAGCTTTCACAAAAGCTTACACAAAAATAGTCCACAAGCCTTCTCAAAGACTTGCCTCAAATCAGCTCAACAAAATCTCAACTCAATCTCATAGAAGCATAAAGAGAATTGTTAGAGACTCAATATGTTCTATACTCAAATCCCAATCTCAATTCAAAGCAATCTCAACTCAGCTCAATATTATAGAAGCATAAAGAGAATTTTTAGAGACTCAATATGTTCTATACTCAAATCCCAATCTCAACTCAAAGCAATCTCAACTCAACTCAATATTAACTCAATCTCATAGAAGCATAAAGAGAATTGTTAGAGACTCAATATGTTCTATTCTCAAGGCTCAATCTCAACTCAATCAGAATATAGAATAGTTTGTTTCATGGAACTTGAACAACCACTTCATGCAACCACTTGACTAGGCTCAATCAACTCTACTCAACCAATCACTTCAAGAAACAACTCTTTCTCACAAACCCTAGTCCAAGCATGAATCAACTAACTCAAAATATTTCCAACAATGCTCAACAACAAATCTTACATAACAATGATACTCATGTTCTTTTCTAACTCAAGTTCAAGTTCTTTGCATCACCCATTGGCTTCAACAACAATGCTAATAAGACAAGGTTTTAATCACAACTCTCAATTCAGAAAACCTTGAAGCATAAACTCAAAGTACTTCACTCAACCAATGGTCTAAACAACAATGCTTATCAAACAAGGTTTAATCACAACTCACAATCCATAAAACCTTGAAGCATTAACTCAACCACTTTCGAAAAGGAAACCACAATCAATCCTTTTCACTCCAATGATATTTCAAAAATCAACCACCCAAATAAAATCAATGGAGAGTATTACTCATACCTTTTTGATGCCTTATGAGTTGTCCACTAAATCTGTCACACTCAACACACTTTCTTTTTCAACTCTTAACAAGGGTTAGAGATCTTGAGTAATAACACAACAATAATATCCAAATAACACCTTATTACTCCTACTTTATTTTAACATCCACCAAAGTTATTTTTAAAAGAAAACCCTTACTCAAAATAACTTTCACTAAAAAGAACTTTATCAAAAACCCTTATTACTCCTAACAATTTCAAAAATCACAATTAAAAATAATTCACAACTCAAACAACCACCATGACCTTATTCCCTAAGGTTACTCAACAAATCAACTAACGAAGCACCTTTACCCCTTATCACTCCACCTTAGGCAATCCAAACAAAATATTAATAAAAACCTTAATACCTGCCTCGAGGGGAATCGAACCCTCATCTTGCCCCAACGTGAATGCCCTAGCCACGACCAAGTTACCGCACGAGCTATGGGCTCATTGGTGAAAAAGAAGTGCCACCCGCTTCTTATCCTTCACCCTCTTCCGCCAAGCGAAAAGTATGCGCCTTGGGTGCCTCAACAGAACAAAGCCAAAAATGATGCTTGCGGGAATCGAACGCACAACCTCCTTGTCACCAACACCTTTGCACAATCCAAGCTGCCACTAGGCCATGCTGCCCAATGCATTTTGGGAAGTGGTCATTGTCTCCCTTTAATGTTCATTGCATCACTTAAACGAAAAACACGAGCTCTTTTTCTTCGCAAATACCAAGCGCAAATATCAATGAGCAAGGATGAATGAATTAAAAAATTCAATGGCATATTTATATGCCTTCCCTTTGCTTTGGAAACGTCAGCCTTTTTGAAACTTCCTTCATGACGTCGATGGATAAACTTTTAATTTTAATTTTAAAATTTAAATTTAAATTTTAAATAAATTAAAATTTAAACTAAATCTTTAAAATTAAATATCTCCATCATCGAGGCACCTTTTTCGATGAAACAAAAAGCCAACTTGGGTTTTAAGAAAAACCCATTTCAAATCTGCCATCCATGGTTTTAAATAAAAACCTTTTGCAAAGCTTCCCTTGAAGCTCCTTTTGGAACCAAATGCCATGCATCCCTTCTTGAACCTTTGATCAAAAACCTTTGCTTCTCATGAAGCTCTTTGTGAAACACAAACATAGTGCTTACTTACATAGATCCTTTTGACATCAATGACAACTCTTAGCTTAGGGACTCAAAATGTCCAACAATCTCCCCCTTTGTCATTGATGGCAACCCATATCCTTTTACTAAAATCTGACCTTCTTTTTGCTCCCCCGGGACTTTGCTCCCCTGGCTCAAAGCTTTCTCAAATATCAAATCTCTCCCCATATCAAAAACTCTCCTCAATATACACAAATCTCTCCCCCTTTGTCATCAATGGCAAAGGGTCACCTTTGGGGCTCGGGGCTAAGAATGAGCCTCTTAGCTTAGCCCCTCCCCCACCTCCACATGAGGTGGTTAATTCTAGGGTGGGAGTATTTCTACTCCTCGAAAGCACTGCTCTTTACCTTTACCTTTCTCTCTTCCTTTTGAGTTTTTTGAATCCTCTCACTATTTCTTACCAAGTCATCATCCTTTTTCCTATTCTTGTTCTCATCCATGTTCCTATTTTTTCTATTCCTATTCTTGTTCTCATCCATGTTCCTATTCCTGTTCATGCCTACTTTTGGAATATTTGCTCTACACCATCTTGTTGTGTGACCATCATTATTGCACTTATAACACTTAATGTTATTATTCCTTGGAAGTGCAAATGTCTTAGGATATCTCCTAGTGAAGCCATATCCTCTTCTACCATGAACCCTACAATTCATTGCCTTGTGACCAAACTCATTGCATGAGTAGCAATACCCATGGAAAAGTTATCCTTTCCCATATTCCTATATTTTGTATGACCTGCACTATGAAGCCATGTGCCCAAACCTGTGACATGAGAAGCATCTCCCATTGAAGCTTCCTTGCCTAGACCTCATTGGTCTCCTATTTTGATTGTTGTTCCATCTGTATCTTCTTTGTGCATTGTTTCTATATTTGACCTCTTTGTTGTCCAACTCATCCTCTGATGTCTCATTCCAACTTACACTATTATTTTTTGAAGTATCTTCTTCTAAAATTCCTTCTTCTTCTAGACTTGAAGTAGACTTTTCTTCCCATTTCTTTTGAGCCTGTTTGGAACCAAGACCTATCTTGTTTGTTGCTCCTCTTTGTATCTTGATTATTTTGTCTACACTCTTTGCACTGTTCACATATTTGTACAACTTTTTCTTGGAATCCTCTAAATCTTCCTTTAGTAGTGCCACTTCTTGTGTTAACTTTTCACACTCCAAAATATTTGCTTCTAACTTATCCTTGAACTTACTTGCCTTAGCCTTTGAATTTTCTAAGTCCTCTATGAGCAATAATATTTCTTCATCACATTCTTGAAACTGACTTTCAAGCTTAGAGTGTTGCTTTCTTACCTTCTTTACTGTGTCAAGAGCATAGATAAGTTCTCCCTTGAGATCATATCCATTCTCCACTGAATAATCCTCTATTTGTTTACCTTTGTCCCTATCATTACTTCCTTTTGGCTTGTCTTCTATAGGATCACTTACTTCATCTTCTAATGCCATTAGAAGATTCTCATCTGGTCTTTCAAGTGCATCTTCAAAACCATCATCACTGAAACTATAGCCATCCCTAGTGCAATTATCTTCAAGATGTCCAAATTTACCACATCTAAAACACTTGAGAATAACTAGAGTCCTTTTCTCTCTAACCATAAATAGGACTTCATCTCTATCATTGTCTGAAAAACTAGCATCACTATCATTTGAGTACTTACTTGCATTATCCGCATAGTAGCTTTTCTTTTGCCTTTGAAAGAACTTCTTTCCTTGTCTGTTTTGTCCATCCTTGCCTTTCTTCTTGTACCTGTGTCTTTCTAATTCTTTGTACTTGTGATCCTATTTTTCTTCATCACTATTGTACTTTGGCTCTTTGCACTCTATCGCATAGTGTCCATACTTTCCACAATTGAAGCACTTAATAGATCTTACATCTATGAATATTTTGGAACCTTTATCTCTTCTACCATAGTTAGCTTCTTCATCACTAGATGACTCACTGCTTGATTCTATCTTTTTACCCTTTTTCTTTTTGTCCACTTTGAATGCAACTTCTTTCGGAGGAATAGGATCTTTTGTTCTTATCTCAAAAGTAGTAAGCATGCCAAGAAAAGAATTCCTTGTCAAAGAATCACTATCAATTGATGTTTCTATAGCAGAAACCTTTTCACTATACCTTTTTGGAAGAGTTCTCAAGATCTTATCACAAGCATCAGATTCATCAACCTTCATTCCAAGACCTCTCATCTCATGTACAAGTTCATCAATCTTACTGAGATAATCATGAATATTTTCATCATCTCTCATTCTTAAGTTCTCAAATTCTCCTTTGAGATTTTTGATCTTAGCTTTCCTGACACCTTTATCACCCTCATATATGTCATGCAGTAGATCCCACATATCTTTTGTTGTTTTACAATCCATAACCTTCATAGATTCTGATCTACCCAATCCTTTTATAATTGCATTCATAGCTCTTGAATTTGCATGCATTAGAAGCTTACCTTCCTTATCTGTAGGAGGATTGACTATAGAATCATATCCAAGTTCCACTGCATCCCAAACTTCATTTCCAAGTGCCATCAGGTGAAATCTCATCAAGCATACACCAATACAAGAAGTCACTTCCATCAAATACTAGTACTACATTATTGAAGGACCCATCCTTTTGATCCTTGTGATCCATTGTGTTCTTAGACCACTTTTCCTTCAAGCTATCAAACTCTTTAGAAGGAACCCACTCTGATACCAATTGAAGAACACAAGCTTATACTGAGAGGGGGGTGAACAGTATAAGACCACTTTTTACTTTTCTTTTCAATTCAATATTATGTAGTGTATAGATAGCAGTATCAATAGCAGTAATCAAAGCAATGCACAAAACACCATCCACAAAAGTGACACAACAATTTACGTGGTTCACCCAATGCGGGCTACTCCACGGAGAAAATATTTTGCTAAAACTTTCTCAATCAATCTCTTGGGAATCCTTCCCAATTACAATGTTTATGGACCTCTATCCAAAGGAGATGTTGATCCCCTAAATCTCAAGTTCATGGATCTCTTCCATAGGAGAACTCTTTCCCCTTCTGCTCTGGCTAGTGATCTTCTAGAAGACTTTGTCTCTCTACTGCACTGACTGGTGGATCTCTCTCCACTTGAAGACTCCTCACTCAGATCTATCTTCAATTGTCCTGGCTGTTGGATCTCTATCCACTGAGACTCTATCCTCTATACTCTATCACCTCCAAAGCTCTATCAATAGGTTCACTCAGAACCTCCTCAAATATTCTCAATAGGCTCACTCAGAACCTGCTCAAATTTTCTCAATAGGCTCACTCAAAACCTACTCAAATATGCTCAATAGGCTCACTCAAAACCTGCTCAAATCTGCTCAATAGGCTCACTCAGAACCTACTCAAATATGCTCAACAAGCTCACACAAAACTTGTCCCAATATGCTCAATAAGTCCTCTCTAGGACTTGCTCAAATCTGCATAGCAAGCTTTCACAAAATCTTACACAAAAATAGTCCACAAGCCTTCTCAAAGACTTACCTCAAATCAGCTCAACAAAATCTCAACTCAATCTCATAGAAGCATAAAGAGAATTGTTAGAGACTCAATATGTTCTATACTCAAATCCCAATCTCAATTCAAAGCAATCTCAACTCAGCTCAATATTATAGAAGCATAAAGAGAATTGTTAGAGACTCAATATGTTCTATACTCAAATCCCAATCTCAACTCAGCTCAATATTAACTCAATCTCATAGAAGCATAAAGAGAATTGTTAGAGACTCAATATGTTCTATTCTCAAGGCTCAATCTCAACTCAATCAGAATATAGAATAGTTTGTTTCATGGAACTTGAACAACCACTTCATGCAACCACTTGACTAGGCTCAATCAACTCTACTCAACCAATCACTTCAAGAAACAACTCTTTCTCACAAACCCTAGTCCAAGCATGAATCAACTAACTCAAAATATTTCCAACAATGCTCAACAACAAATCTTACATAACAATGATACTCATGTTCTTTTCTAACTCAAGTTCAAGTTCTTTGCATCACCCATTGGCTTCAACAACAATGCTAATAAGACAAGGTTTTAATCACAACTCTCAAATCAGAAAACCTTGAAGCATAAACTCAAAGTACTTCACTCAACCAATGGTCTAAACAACAATGCTTATCAAACAAGGTTTAATCACAACTCACAATCCATAAAACCTTGAAGCATTAACTCAACCACTTTCGAAAAGGAAACCACAATCAATCCTTTTCACTCCAATGATATTTCAAAAATCAACCACCCAAATAAAATCAATGGAGAGTATTACTCATACCTTTTTGATGCCTTATGAGTTGTCCACTAAATCTGTCACACTCAACACACTTTCTTTTTCAACTCTTAACAAGGGTTAGAGATCTTGAGTAATAACACAACAATAATATCCAAATAACACCTTATTACTCCTACTTTATTTTAACATCCACCAAAGTTATTTTTAAAAGAAAACCCTTACTCAAAATAACTTTCACTAAAAAGAACTTTATCAAAAACCCTTATTACTCCTAACAATTTCAAAAATCACAATTAAAAATAATTCACAACTCAAACAACCACCATGACCTTATTCCCTAAGGTTACTCAACAAATCAACTAACGAAGCACCTTTACCCCTTATCACTCCACCTTAGGCAATCCAAACAAAAGATTAATAAAAACCTTAATACCTGCCTCGAGGGGAATCGAACCCTCGTCTTGCCCCAACGCGAACGCCCTAGCCACGGCCAAGCTGCCGCACGAGCTGCGGGCTCGTTGGTGAAAAAGAAGCGCCACCCGCTTCTTATCCTTCACCCTCTTCCACCAAGCGAAAAGTATGCGCCTTGGGCGCCTCAACAGAACAAAGCCAAAAATGATGCTTGCGGGAATCGAACGCACAACCTCCTTGTCACCAACACCTTTGCACAATCCAAGCTGCCACTAGGCCACGCTGCCCAATGCATTTTGGGAAGTGGTCGTTGTCTCCCTTTAATGTTCGCTGCGTCACTTAAACGAAAAACACGAGCTCTTTTTCTTCGCAAATACCAAGCGCAAATATCAACGAGCAAGGATGAATGAATTAAAAAATTCAATGGCATATTTATATGCCTTCCCTTTGCTTTGGAAACGTCGGCCTTTTTGAAACTTCCTTCATGACGTCGACGGATAAACTTTTAATTTTAATTTTAAAATTTAAATTTAAATTTTAAATAAATTAAAATTTAAACTAAATCTTTAAAATTAAATATCTCCATCACCGGGGCACCTTTTTCGATGAAACGAAAAGCCAACTTGGGTTTTAAGAAAAACCCATTTCAAATCTGCCATCCATGGTTTTAAATAAAAACCTTTTGCAAAGCTTCCCTTGAAGCTCCTTTTGGAACCAAATGCCATGCATCCCTTCTTGAACCTTTGATCAAAAACCTTTGCTTCTCATGAAGCTCTTTGTGAAACACAAACATAGTGCTTACTTACATAGATCCTTTTGACATCAATGACAACTCTTAGCTTAGGGACTCAAAATGTCCAACAATATCCCCCTTTGTCATTGATGGCAACCCATATCCTTTTACTGAAATCTGACCTTCTTTTTCCCCTAGACTTTGCTCCCCTTGGCTCAAAGCTTTCTCAAATATCAAATCTCTCCCCATATCAAAAACTCTCCTCAATATACACAAATATCTCCCCCTTTGTCATCAATGGCAAAGGGTCACCTTTGGGACTCGGGGCTAAGAATGAGCCCCTTAGCTTAGCCCCTCCCCCACCTCCACATGAGGTGGTTAATTCTGGGGTGGGAGTATTTCTACTCCCCGAAAGCACTGCTCTTTACCTTTACCTTTCTCTCTTCCTTTCAAAGTTTTTTGAATCCTCTCATTGTTTCTTACCAAGTCATCATCACTTCTATTCCTATTCTTGTTCTTGTTCTCATCCATGTTCCTATTTCTGTTCTTTTTTCTCATCCATGTTCATGTTCCTATTCATGCCTACTTCTAGAATATTTTCTCTACACCATCTTGTTGTGTGACCATCATTATTGCACTTATAACACTTAATGTTATTATTCCTTGGAAGTGCAAATGTCTTAGGATATCTCCTAGTGAAGCCATATCCTCTTCTATCATAAACCCTGCAATTCATTGCCTTGTGACCAAACTCATTGCATGAGTAGCAATACCCATGGAAAAGTTATCCTTTCCCATATTCCTATCTTTTGTATGACCTGCACTATGAAGCCATGTGCCCAAACCTGTGACATGAGAAGCATATCCCATTGAAGCTTCCTTTCCTAGACCTCATTGGTCTCCTATTTTGATTGTTGTTCCATTTGTATCTTCTTTGTGCATTATTTCTATTTTTGACCTCTTTGTTGTCCAGCTCATCCTCTGATGTCTCATTCCAACTTACACTGTTATTTTCTAAAGTATCTTCTTCTAAAATTCCTTCTTCTTCTAGACTTGAAGTAGACTTTTATTCCCATTTATTTTGAGCTTGTTTGGAACCAAGACCTATCTTGTTTGTTGCTCCTCTTTGTATCTTGATTATTTTGTCTACACTCTTTGCACTATTCACATATTTGTACAATTTTTTCTTGGAATCCTCTAAATCTTCCTTTAGTAGTGCCACTTCTTGTGTTAACTTTTCACACTCCAAAATATTTGCTTCTAACTTATCCTTGAACTTACTTGCCTTAGCCTTTGACTTTTCTAAGTCCTCTATGAGCAATAATATTTCTTCATCACATTCTTGAAACTGACTTTCAAGCTTAGAGTGTTGCTTTCTTACCTTATTTACTGTGTCAAGAGCATAGATAAGTTCTCCCTTGAGATCATAACCATTCTCCACTAAATAATCCTCTATTTGTTTGCCTTTGTCCCTATCATTACTTCCTTTTGGCTTATCTTCTATAGGATCACTTACTTCATCTTCTAATGCCATTAGAATATTCTCATCTGGTCTTTCAAGTGCATCTTCAAAACCATCATCACTGAAACTATAGCCATCCCTAGTGCAATTATCTTCAAGATGTCCAAATTTACCACATCTAAAACACTTGAGAATAACTGAGTCCTTTTCTCTCTAACCATAAATAGGACTTCATCTCTATCATTGTCTGAAAAACTAGCATCACTATCATTTGAGTACTTACTTGCATTATCCACATAGTAGATTTTCTTTTACCTTTGAAAGAACTTCTTTCCTTGTCTGTTTTGTTCATCCTTGCCTTTCTTCTTGTACTTGTATCTTTTTGATTCTCTGTACTTGTGATCCTATTTTTCTTCGTCATTGTTGTACTTTGGCTCTTTGCACTCTATCGCATAGTGTCCATACTTTCCAAAATTGAAGCACTTAATAGATCTTACATCTATAAATATTTTGGAACCTTTATCTCTTCTACCATAGTTAGCTTCTTCATCACTAGATGAATCACTGCTTGATTTTATCTTTTTACCCTTTTTCTTTTCTTCCACTTTGAATGCAGCTTCTTTTGAAGGAATACGATATTTTATTCTTATCTCAAAAGTAGTAAGCATGCCAAGAAAAGAATTCCTTGTCAAAGAATCACTATCAATTGATGTTTCTATAGCAGAAACATTTTCACTATACCTTTTGGAAGAGTTCTCAAGATCTTATCACAAGCATCAAATTCATCAACCTTCATTCCAAGACCTCTCATCTCATGTACAAATTTCATCAATATTACTAAGATAATCATGAATATTTTCATCATCTCTCATTCTTAAGTTCTCAAATTCTCCTTTGAGATTTTTGATCTTAGCTTTTCTGACACCTTTATCACCTTCATATATGTCATGCAGTACATCCCACATATCTTTTGTTGTTTTACAATCCATAAGCTTCATATATTCTAATCTACCCAATCCTTTTATAATTGCATTCATATCTCTTGAATTTGTATGCATTAGAAGCTTACCTTACTTATATATAGGAGGATTGACTATAGAATCATATCCATGTTCCATTGCATCCCAAACTTTATTTCCATGTGCCATTAGGTAAAATCTCATCAGCATACACCAATACAAGAAGTCACTTCCATAAAATACTGGTACTGTATTATTGAATGACCCATCCTTTTGATCCTTGTGATCCATTGTGTTCTTAGACCAATTTTCCTTTAAGCTGTCAAACTCTTCAGAAGGAACCCGCTCTAATACCAATTGAAGAACACAAGCTTATATCGAGAGGAGGGAGTGAGCAGTATAAGACCACTTTTTACTTTTCTTTTCAATTAAATATTATGTAGTGTATAGATAGCAGTATCAATAGTAAAGTATTGCACAAAAAACCATCCATAAAAGTGATATAACAATTTATGTGGTTCACCCAATGTGGGCTACTCCATGGAGAGAATATTTTGCTAAAACTTTATCAATCAATCTCTTGGGAATCCTTCCTAATTACAATATTTATGGACCTTTGTCCAAAGGAGATGTTGATCCCCTAAATCTCAAGTTCATGGATCTCTTACACAAGAGAACTCTTTCCCCTTATGCTCTAGCTAGTGATATTCTAGAAGACTCTATCTCTCTGCTACATTGACTGGTGGATATCTCCCCACTTGGAGACTCCTCAATTAGATTTGTCTTCAATTGTACTAGTTGCTGGATATCTATCCACTGAGACTTTATCCTCTGTACTTTGTCACCTCAAAATCTCTATCAATAGGTTCACTTAGAACCTCCCCAAATATGTTCAGTAGGCTCACTCAGAACCTGCTCAAATATGCTCAATAGGCTCACTCAAAACCTGCTCAAATATGCTCAATAGGCTCACTCAAAACCTGCTCAAATCTTCTCAATAGGCTCACTCATAACCTACTCAAATATGCTCAACAAGCTCACACAGAACTTGTCCCAATATGCTCAATAAGTCCTCTCTAGGACTTGCTCAAATCTGCATAGCAAGCTTTCACAAAAGCTTACACAAAAACAATCCACAAGCCTTCTCAAATACTTACCTCAAATCAGCTCAACAAAATCTCAACTCAATCTCATAGAAACATAAAGAGATTTATTAGAAACTCAATATGTTATTGTTGACAATTTTGTCACATTGCACAATGGGGTAGAAAAATTGAATTTTTGTAAAGTATTTCTTTTAATTTCATGAATTTGTTCCCTTGCTTTTTTTTAGAAACAACATTTTCAAGCATTGCAGCAATTTTGGCTTTCCCTGCCACCCCCTTGTACATAAAATGAAGAAGAAAGAGCTTCGCTGCCAAACAAGCTAAGGAAGATAGCTTCATCGAAAGAAATCGTTAAGGATAAAAACTACTTCGGGCCCGAAGTCCCTCAAACAACTACTTTGGGTGAAAACCTTGCGAAGCAGCATTGCCGAAGAAGAAATTCTAGCAAGGCATAAAAAAGAGCTTCGCACCCGAAGTATTTCCAGCAGCTACTTCGGGCAAAAGTTTTGCGAAGCGGAATTCAAGCGGCATTTCAAAAGAACAACTTCACCGAAGGAAAATCGTGGTCCGAATTGGCTAAGGCAAGAAAGAACTACTTCGGGCCCGAAGTCCCTCAAACAGTTACTTCGAGCAAAAATTTTGCGAAGCGGTGTTGCCAAAGCAAAATGCAAAGGAAGAAGAATGAAAAATACTTCGGGCCCGAAGCACTTCAAAAGACTACTTCGGGCAAAAGTTTTGCGAAGCGGGATTTGAAGGAGCGCAACATTGAAAATACTTCATCGAAAAGCCGTCGAAGCACCCACTTCGGGCCCCCATGCCAGCGAACCATTTCTACTTCACCGAAAGTCATTGCGAAGCATCTGCTTCGGCCATATTTCATGCGAAGTACTTTCACCCGAAGCGGTAGCGGCCATAAAGAATGCAACATCTTTCGAAGGCAGGAATGCGCTTCGGCCGAAATACCCCCGAACCGTAGTTTTGAAGAAGGTTCACGGTGAAGCATTTTTAAGCTCACCAGTGAAGTATCTACTTCGGGCGAAGGGCCTCGCCGAAGCAGTTTTGACACATCTCTCCAGCGAAGCAGTGAGAAGTGAAGAGCCCATCTTGCAAAGGAAATCTACTTCGGCGCTCGCCACCCCGAAGTTGTTTTGCGAAGCTCCTCCATGCGAAGTGCAAATCAAGGAGGATCTACTTCGGCTCGAATCCATTGCGAAGTGAAGTGCGAATGAAAATTTAGTGAAGCACTTCAAAAGGCACATGCTCCAAGCCGGGTATTTTCTCGAGGTGATCAAGTGCCTCATAAATGCATTTTTTCATGCCCGGTAAGCCCGCTGCTCATTTTTAGCAATTGGAAATGAAGTATCAGTCCATGATGAAGAGCCCGACGAGCATGGCGGCCACTCGAGTATTGCACCCAGAAGCCAAGGACGCTCAGACGGCTCATTAATGCAAGTTTCCATGGTTGACCCGGTCACAGTTGCCAGTTTTGGTAACAGATTTGAGAGCTCAGTCACGAGGGCCGCGAGGAGCCGACTTCTCAGGTTTCGAGGGTGTACTCCTCCATTTTGTGCAATTATGGCTCAGAGGGTCGGGTCCTCTATAAAAACCTAGGCATTGTAATGTAAAAAGGGGGGGAACTTTTTGCTAGAAAGTTGCTGTAACTTGTATTCCTATGATTAATACTAAAGAGCTTTGGACTCTATTTCTCTCTTGTATGTTGCCTTCTATGTTTATTTCTTTCATCTTTCTTCATTTGCATACTGTAATTCTGAACTCTGGATTTAGGTGTGTGATTGGGGACTGAACCCTAAAATTTTCTCGAAGGATACATAGGAGAGGAAGACGTCGTGTTGGCCTTCTTTTATGCTGCCTATGAATAGTGTTTTTGCTATATTCACTTTTCTTAATCGTCGTTACTCTGAACCCTAAATTTTGGTGAAAGGGAAAGGAGAATCCTGGAACTCGTCCAGAGGATACATAGGAGGGCTAATACTGTGTTCATTTCATTTATTCTTGGTTTTCTTTGCTGTTGTTCCAAGTTATTGGCTAGTAATCATGCTTCTGGTTCTTTCCCACCACTAAACTACTGAAATTTCTTCCCTTACTCTTTTATTTCTTTTCTGCACCCTTACTCTATTTATCTCTTTCCTGCACCCTTATCTTAAACATCGAAGTAGTGTAGTATAGGAGCCGGCCTTCTCCGGAGATTGGCACGAGGAGCATCTCTTCTCTTCGGCCTTTCAATGTTGGTCCAGGTCTAGGGCGCATTCATTTACCCAAATCCTTTCCTGGGCAGATTTGATGACCAATAGTTTTTGGCATGCCCGGTGGGACCCGGTCAGTCTCACCTTATAAGTGGTAGTGAGAACCGATGCTCTCATTACCGAAAGACTCTTAGCATCTGGCGACTCTGTTTACCCGAGAATATTTAAGTCGTAAAGACCGGTACTGAAGTCTGTGCCTTCATGCAAACAAGATGGAGAGTTAGGAATAGAGGAGAGGAAACCGAGTTCTTTGAGCTAGATATTGAAGCCTTTGGGGAGCGATCTAGGTTAGTCACCCCTGAGTCTTTGTTACGTGGAACATCCTCGCAAGAGGCCGCTGTTGACGAACAAGGCCTAACTTCTGATAGCACAACGGCTAGCTTTCCTCCTAATCCTCCCAACTCACCGAAGCATCCTAGTGCCTCCATTCCTACCAGACATCCTGTTAGCAACCAAGGAGGAGCTTCGAGGATTCCTGTCTCTCAAAGTCCAGTCATAAATATGGCACAACAACAACAACAACAAACAGCAAATGCAGCAACAACCGCCGCCCAGATTATTCCCAGCATGGAATTCTTTGAGACCGCTAAATCTAGCGGGACAAGGGCAAGTGTCGCCTGCTGCTATAAAGAAGATCCCAACGTTCGATGGAACTGGGAAGACTGCCCTGGAGCACATCCAGGATATAGTTTCTCTAGCGGTGATCCATGACATCATAGAAGAGCGGGTTATGGTAAAGCTTCTGGTTCTATCTCTTAGAGGAAAACTCCTCTACTGGTATAGATCTTTACCACCCGGTACCATTACGGGATGGGACCAGTTAGCCGGACAGTTGATGCGAAGCTTCAATGAGTCCGCCGATCCGACCTCTCTCCTACAGTAGTTCACAATGATCCAGAGACATCCACAAGAGGAGATTGCAGACTTCAATGTTAGGTTCGCTCGAACCTGGCAAAGAATACCAGTTGGACTTCGACCAACCGACGAAGCCGTAGCATACTATTTCCTTTGGGCTTTCAATCCTGATATCAGTGTGATGGTAAGGTATTCGAATATCAATACCTTCCCAGAGTTATATGAGTTAGCCCAAAAGGCAAAAATGGATCTAATAGCTATGGGTAAGCTTCCCCAAAGGATGTCGATGCCCATACTTCCCGATTTCTATCAATCCCAGTATGCAAGCGTAGCCGCTTCGCAGATCTCTGCAACCCCTGCACTCCCGATCTCATCTTGGAACCCGAATCCCATCGTATCTCAAATCACTGCTCCACAAATTCATTTTCCCACTTTTTTGACTTCGTAGCCCATGGTCACTTCGGCATTCCCTCTACTGCCAGCACCACTTCAACACCCTGCCCTACCTCTAATACCAACAATGGCTCCATTGCCACCTATTCCCAAAGCCGATGACATGCAAGCCAAAATACTGCAAGAAGTTCAGTCCCTGAACTCCACAGTGCAGACCCTGTCTAACGACATGACCATTATGAAGAAGAAGCAAGCGCAACAAGAGTTTCTACCAAGAAGATCTTATCCTACACCTGCGCTTACTAAAGATCAAGCGGCCCAACAAGGAAGAGCTTCGGCAAGAAATGTTGCAATAGATGAAGCCCCGAGCACTTTCGATTATATACATTGGTGCTCTACGTGTAATGATCCTCACGAAGAGAATACCTGCATGCTGCACCAACACTATGTACAAACGCTGGCGAGCAGTAGTCATGGCGGTCAAGTCAATGTCATCAGACAAATGAATCACAACCTGGTAATTGGTGAAGAAGAGCCAGTTGCAGTCCTTACCAGAGGAGGAAAGAAGTCGATAGAAGTGGATGCTACTCAAATGGCTCCCTTAAAGGTGCATGCTCACCATGAGAAGGGACAACAACCTCCTCCGACCCCGAACGAAGCTCGACAGCCTGCACCAGTCAAAGAGAAGGTCCAACAGGCCCCTGCAAATCCATCGCAGGTGGAAACAAAGGAGCAAGCTAGAGAGAAGCTCAAGCTTCCTTCGCTGACTAAGCGACAAAGGGTCGAAGCTACGAAATAGTATCGCACCAGATATGAGCCGAGAAAGGAACCCGAGGTGCCCAGTTCCCTGGCATACAACATTGTAGATGAGTTGAAGAGGATTCCAGCCAAAATCAGTCTGTACGACGCACTGCAACTACCCGGACAAGTGGACCTGTTGCAAGAATCATTGAAGATAACCAAAGCAAGAAAGGCAGCACCGCTTGCCCTAGTGCAGACCCTGTCCACATCCATTACGGGGAAGAATCGGCCACCACCATTCTACATGTCTCTACAGATGGAAGGGTATGTTGTACATAACTGTATGATTGACTCTGGGGCCGCGACGACAGTCATGCCAAAGGCGATGTGCGAAGAGATAGGGATGGAATATACGCGAAGCAGTCATGGTGTACTCCAGTTGGATGGTACCCCCATGAAGACTGTAGGAGTGATCAAGGACATTCCTATTCGGCTACACAAGATGCCTCAAATCATAGTTATACAAGAGGTGGTAGTCGTTGACCTTGAGCCCTACTTCAGTATGTGCTTGTCGAGAGAATTTACGATGAAGCTGGGAGGATATCTATCTATGGATTACTCGCACTTGGAGATTCCATTCAAAGGGAAGAAGATTAAAATTTACAACGAGAAGCCTTCTACCTTCCTCGTAGAAAAGATGTCCGAAGGAGAAAGCAACGATCCTGTGCATGCGATAGTGGAAGGAATAGAGCAGGTGGACCTGGTCGAGGAGTCTCTCGCACAGTTAAGTTGTGAAGATGAGTTTTCATTGGCAGACTTTAATGCCATGATAGAAACCGAGATGGGATGTTATGCCATCGCCAAGCCTGAGAAAAACATCAAGTCAGAAGATAAGGTCTTCGTCGAAGGACTGTGGAAATTGTTCTTCGATGGCGCCCGATGCAAAAATGGCGCCGGGGCGGGGATTCTTCTAGTATCACCTTCTGGAGAGCAGAAGGAATATTGTTACCGGTTGGTGTGGAGTTGCACCAACAATGCAATAGAATATGAAGCATTATGCCTAGGACTCAAAAAAGCAAAAAAGTTGGGCATAAAGCATCTCCAAATCTTTGGAGATTCCGAATTGGTATGCAATCAAGTCACAAACAAGTGCACTTCAAAGAAGCATTATCTCAAGTCATACCAAAATAGGGTATGGGACTTGCTCGACCAGTTCGAATCTCTCAATCTGTAGTCTATTCCAAGAGAAAAGAACCGACATGCCGATGTTCTAGCATCCATCGCAGCCAAGTATTCTCTAGCAGAAGACATGGTGCATAAGCCCAAAGCTGTGAGGATGATTTACAGGCCCTCTGTCCCAGACAGAGATCTGCATTGGCAGGTTTTTGATAGTGATGAGCAGATTGTGAATTTCATGATTCAAGAAGTAGCCACAGTTGAGAGCAGAAGCCCTGATGAAGAAGAATATGAAGGGCTAGTTCAATTGAAGAATAACCACGTTCCCAAAGGGTTAATTACTCTTGAAAGCCTCTTTGATCAGAATGATCGAGCAGTTTCTCACAGGATCAAAGTTAATGCAAAGCAATATCAAGATTTAGAGCTTGAGCCTGGAAAAGCAATAAAAGTTGGAACAGATTGCACTTCGAAAGAGCTAGAGCAGATCCGATCTCTGTGCAGAAAATATCCCGACACAGTGGCTTGGTCTTATCAAGACTTAAGGGGATACGATCGACAACTGATCCAGCATACAATTGAGTTGCAGGAAGGGATCAAACCTTTTCGACAGAAGCAAAGGCCCGTCAATCCAAAGATCGAAGTCTTGATGAAGGCCGAACTCCTAAAAATGCTCGAGGCGAAGATAATTTATCCCATCAAACATTCTTCTTGGGTAGCGAATCTAGTCCCAGTCAGAAAGAAGAATGGAGATATACGATTGTGCATGGACTTTCGCAACCTGAACCAAGCTTCTCTCAGAGACCACTACCCTCTCCCGTAGATCGATCAGATCTTGCATTCGATGGTTGGGGCTCAACGCTTCTCCCTACTCGATGGTTTCTCCGGATACAATCAAATCTGGGTCAGGGACGAAGACCAACATAAGACCGCATTCACTACCAAGTGGGGCACATTTGCTTACCAGCGAATGCCCTTCGGCCTTTCGAATGCGGGAGCCACTTTTCAGAGGGCAATGGATTTAGCTTTTGGTGAGCTCTTGAATAAGGTTATCGTTATCTATCTAGATGACATGACCATCTTCTCCCGAAGAAGGGAGGATCACCCCTTACACTTACAACAGATTTTCAAAAAATGTCGAGAATTTGGCATTTCAATCAATCCGAAGAAGTCCATATTCGCAGTCAACGAAGGGAAGTTGTTGGGACATGCGATATCAGAGAAGGGTCTCGCTGTAGATCCTGACAGAGCTGAGGCTCTAATGAAGCTCCCACTCCCAGTAGACAAGAAAGGACTTCAATCCTTCTTCGGCCAGATTAACTTCGTGAGGAAGTTTGTCCCAGATTTTGCCTAGGTCATCAAGCCGATGTCCAAACTTTTGAAGAAGGGTGCAGAATTCATCTAGACGAAGGAAAGAAAAGAAGCATTCGAAGAAATAAAAGCCCGAATTGCTCAAGCACCGGTCCTGACCAACCCTGACTACAATCGGGATTTCATCCTATATGCTATAGGAGAACCTGAGAGCTATGTTGCGGTCCTGACACAAAAGGGGGAAGATGGCGAAGAGCGCCCCATCGCGTTTCTAAGCCAAGTGATAAATCCTCATGAAGAAAAATATAATTTCATAGAAAGGCAGGTGCATGCAGTAATGAAGTCTCTTAGGAAGTTCAAGCAATTCATCTCCCAAAGTCGGGTTACAGTCTTCGTCATCCACCTCGATGTGCGCAATTTCATCATCCAAGGAGAATTGGGTAGTAAAAGAGCCGGTTGGGTCAGCAAGATACAAGAATTCGACATTGAGATCAAACCTACAAAACTGGTTCACGGTCGCGCATTGTGTCAAGAACTGGCGAAGAGCGTAGCGGCCGAAGCTACAGAACCTCAATGGGATGACTCGCCAACAGAAGAATGCTTCGCAAACAAGGAAGAGGACGAGAAAGATTGGGTTAGTGAAATAGTCGAATACTTCAACACTGGCAGATGTCCTTCACATCTAAATGCTTCACAGTGAAGGCATTTCAGGATGCGGTCCTCCCGATATACCTTACGCCCCGAAGGCCTATTTTTTAGAAACATTGATGGCGTCCTTCTCAGGTGCATAAAAGATGATGATAAAAGGAGAGTCCTGGGAGAATTTCATTCAGGATTATCTGGAGGCCACTTCGTAGGGAGAACAATGGTGCTGAAGATCATCAAGGCGGGTTACTATTGGCCCACACTCTTCGTTGATGCCTTCGTGGTTTGTCGCAAATGCGAGCAGTGTCAGAAGTTCACCGGTCGAAGCAGAAATGCTTCGATGCCTCTCCAACCGATACAAGTAGAAATGCCCTTTCAACAATGGGGGTTGGATTTCATAGGGGTCATATCGCCGAACTCCTCCGCTGGGCATAAGTTCATCCTGACCATGACTGATTACTTTACCAGATGGGCCGAAGCAGTTCCCACGAAGCATGCTGATCAGGAGACTGTCATAGCCTTCCTTGAAGGATTGATCACCCGGTTCGGCATTCCCAAAGCAGTCATAACAGACAATGGTCCTGGCTTCGCAGGCGCCAAAATCAATGAATTCCTCTACAGATATGGGATATATCATAAAGTATCCTCCAATTACTATCCACAGGGCAACGGCTTGGCGGAATCAACCAACAAGACCTTGTTGAGGGTGCTAAGAAAGCTCATAGAGATGAACAAAAGGACTTGGCATCTCCTTCTAGATCGTGCCTTGTGGGCCGATCGAATTTCTGTCAAGAAGTCAATCAAGACTTCACCTTATGCCCTGGTCTACGGCAAGGAGGCCATCTTACCTACCCATATAGAGATCCCTGCATTGCAGTTGTTAGAAGAAGGAGTCAACCCTTTGGAAAGCAGACTGGCTCAGCTGCTACAGCTGGAGGAAGATCGCGAGAAGGCTTACCAGAGCTTCGCTAAACATGCTCAGGTCACCCGAGATTGGTTCAAGAAAAAATCATCCGATCGCACATTCAAGGTGGGAGATCTAGTATGGAAGTGGGACTCCTGGAAGGCCAAGCCTGGAAATCACGACAAGTTGGATGCTTTCTGGGACGGACCATTCGAAATCATGAAGGTGAACTCGGCCAACTCTTTCATCCTCAAAGATGCAGATGGCCAGGTATTACCAATTTTTGTTAATGGTCTTCATCTGAAGACTTTTCATCGCTGAGGCGAAACTCAAAAAAAATAATAATAATAATAATAAATATGTACTTTTGTATATAATTTTCATTTGTGTATATACATCCTGTTTCGAGATTGCAAAAGCCAAGTATTACACTCCAAAATCCCCTTCGGGGACTTTTGATGCGAAGTAGCAGTTGCAAGGAGGTTCGCAGCGAAGCACTTTACCCTCAAAAGGGCCGAACCAAAATTCAAACAAAGGCACGAAAAGAGCTTCGCACCCGAAGCATTTTAAGAGGTGACTTCGGGCAGAAGTTTTGCGAAGTAGATTTTAAAAGAGCCCTTGCAAAGCAGTTTTCAAAGCAAAATTTGGCGAAGCAGTTTCCAAGAAGGCAAGCTTTGGTAGGCGGTCTTCGCGAAGCAAAGCGGCAGCGTAGCGAAGGAGAAGTACTTTAGGGCCGAAGCATCAAAAAATAGCCCGCACCAAAGGTTCATCGTGAAGCATTTTCAATGATGATTTCAACTTCGCCGAAGTGGAAGCATTTAAAATGTGTCTCGGAGAACGTGTAGATAGCAACCGTGAAAAGAGTTTAAAGTGGATGAATTTAAGGCAAAGGTGGTGGAGCAAATCCCGAGGTGATTCGGTTAAGAGAAAAGCTCACACCCAGGTACGAGGTGGTAGCGGGTTGCGTCTCCAATGCAAGGCATAATCATCAAAACATGTGGCCCCGTGTACTACGCCGCTGCAGAGCCAATCAAAGAGCATGACAATCTCCTCCGTCCGAAGCGTAAGTTTAATTATGGTAGGTGCCATAAATTCAGGTAGTTGCCTTTTAAGGCTATAAAACGTGAGGCCCTAGCAGGGAGAAGGTTATTCATCCATCAGTTCATACAAGATTAAGAGCCTTCGGTTATTCTGCAATCCTCCCACCCTGTGCATCGAAGCCCTTTACGTCAAAGCCCTCCGTATCAAGGACTCAGCCGCCGCTCATTTTCACAATGGGAAAGAAAAGCTCTAAGGAAAAGGGGAAGGAGCCCGAAGTAGCAGGCCCCAAAAAAACAAAGAAGGGCAAGGAAGAGAAAAAGCATACACCAAAGAAGATCAATCTCACCCCTCGCCCTGAAAAGCAGTCGATAGAAGAAGGAGAAGACTCTGAGGAAGAACAGCTTGAAGAACCACCAATTGATGGGTGGGAGAAAATTAGAGACACAGAGCTCTCTAAGGGTGTGTCCGACCTCCGACGCACCATAGAGTTTATGACGAGCAGACTCACCCCAGAGAATAAGAGAGCTACTGCATATTACTCTCAAATTTACTGGTATTTGACCCCGCCTGCTCACCACTGTCCCGAATTGATCTATGCTATCATGCAAAATTACCAGCCTGCCTCTAGGCAAGTGTTGGATGCTGCAGGCCATAAGTTGTTTTCAATTTTGAAGGAAGATGTGCAAGCAGCCTTCGCGCCACAACAAGGTCCGCCCAAGGGCTATTCCGTTCGCAACGTCATTCTGAGCGAACAGATGGAGAGGTTCACCTCCAACAATTACATATTGAAATTCCTACGCGAGAACCTCAAAAGTGGGCTCCCTTCAAGCAAGCTGCCCCAGATGCCCTTACCCTTGGCGGCCTTCAAGAACACCGATATTTTCTCCATCATTGCATGGGTGGCGGGCCTGTCGACAGATGCTTCGGTGCAACCCTGGCAGGTGTCTTTGGCCGAATGTATTTCGAGAGGGGAATTCTATGCCCCTGATGCTTCAAGACCAAACACCAACCCAGTTTTCTTTGATTGGGCAGAATGGGTGGCCCGAACCTTGCATACGCGGCTCACCAGTATGAAGAATTCGGCGATGGGCCAGTACTTCGCACCCTGTTCTTTCCTTGTCTGGTTGTTTTTCTACCAAGTACATAAGCAATTCCCCCATATCGCCATTTCTCCAAGCGGCGAGGATGGAAATCCTCTGCCGGTGTACCAGTGGACTCCCCTCCTATTGAGGACAGAGTCCTATTATTCTTTTAATCAACAGTTTTTGGGACCCGCTATGCATTTGTTGAGGGGTTCTTGCCCTCGGGTGCCCCTCAGTTTGAGAGACAGAGTGGTGCAGGAGAAGAGGGGAGACGTGTTTCAACTGACGTAGGGGCTCGTAATTCGTATGTTCGGCTTCATTGGGAAGCCCTTCCTGCTACCAGTCTACCCCTTCGAGTATCAGTTCGCGTTGGAGGTCGCTCGGTAGAGCGACGCTACAAACTCCGTCTACGGCCACGGTCAAAAATGGGCACATACCTGTGACTTCCCCTTCAGGATGGGGGTAATTGAAGTATTTGCCTTAAAATAGAACGTTTTCCTGGAGGAAAAGCTTGCCAATTTTGGCCTACTCCAGATTCCTCAGCAATGGCTCTATGATCCCTTGGGAGTGATGAGGGATCACTTAAAATTCAAGAATTTCCACATCTGCCCCCACCCTGAAATTGTGGAACAAAGAAATAATCCCAATGGGAAGGATCTGGAGTGGCATTTGGAGAGGATGAGAACATTGCCTCCCTGGCATGAATTTTACCCCATGGAGGTCGAGTTTGACCCTGACCAGCACCCCCTCCCAACTCCAAGCTCCACATTTTGGAGAAAGGCAAAGGATGATTTAAAGGAAGAATTGAAGAATTGGAGCGAGGAAAAATTAAGGGAGTGGTGGATAATGAGAGTCCATCGCCAAAAGATGAATTCTTATGGACTCTTGACATCGGATAAAGACTTCGCGATTGTCTATGAAGCCAATGTTCAAACTTGGAAGTCCATATCCTTCGCTCGACTTTGTTCCTCCAGCTACCCCAGGATCGGGCGAAAGCCCAAGAGGAGCTGACGATGCTTCGGACCAAGAAGAAGAGGAAGAAGCCGAAGCTACACCAGAGGCACTACCACAGGGACCATCAAAAATCCATGACACAAGTGTCGAAGAGTCGGAGCAACCATTGGAGAGAAAGAAAAGAAAGAGGCAGCAAATTCAAGTGCCTCCGAGCCACCCAAAGCGACCCCGCACAAAGCTCCCAAGTGCTCCTGCTGGACAACCTGCATCAGGCCCGACCGAAGCAAATGTTGAAGATGCGGGGCCACCAAGTGCCGAGACGGTCCCAGACATAGACGTCATTGATGTGGAGGAACTCCTCCAACAAGAGGGAGACCCCAAAGTAGAAGTTGTGGAAGTCGGGAGTACCGAAGTCCAAAAAGAGCAGGAGCCTATTACACAAGAAGTCACCATGGCCGCTCTGCCAGAAGGGCACGTAGGTACGCATTCTCCACCCTTTGCCTTGGTCTCTCACATGTCTACCGTGGTCTCGGCCGAGTCTCCCCATTAGTCTCTCCCTCCCTCACAAAGTCAATCACCTCCTCACGCGTTGCCTCTTGCCACCGATCCCGTTAGCCCCACTCCACTCGAGTCATCAGGTCGGGACAAGTCTGTTGCTACCACTTCGCCTTCCCATGCCACCAATCCTTTGGACCTTAGCTAGGGCGAAGGTAGTGCCCCAACGTCGGACCCTGTTCTTCATTCCCCTGCCTCACATGGCATTGTTGCACTCGCTGGGACTCCTAGTACACCTATCGTCGAACCTTCTGGTGAGGCATCCCCCATTCATTCTTTATATTTGTTTACCCCTTCGGTTGGAGATCCAACCTTATTTGAATCCGAATTGTCCATGATGAAGGAACGCCCTCTAGCTGAGAAGCTACTCCTAGCTCGAAAAAATACAAAAAAATGTTGAAGGAGGCGAGGAAGAAGAGAGGGCGCCTCTGGCCCATGTTGAAAAATGCGCTGTCTTCGATTTGAAGGTTGGGAAGTTGCATAAAGTAAAAAAGATCCCCAAGGTCCAGAAGCCCCTGGATGAAATGACTCCAGCGGACTATGACTACCAAGACAAATCCAAGGACCTGGAGCATTTGAATGTTGACAATGAATCTGAATCCATGCACGTCAGGATCAAAACCTTTCGAGCGCATGCCAACATCGCTAATCAACGTAGATTTGAAGCAAAAAATGCCAACATCAAGTTGGAGGAAGAGCTGGCTAGAATCCGCTCCAAGCTAGAGGATTCAGAGAAGCAGTGTAAGCTGATGAAAAAGGAAACACACACCCTAAAACAGAAAATACTACAACTGTAGTGTACAGCTCAGAACCAAGCACAGAGATAGGCCGAGAATGATCTGAAGGCCAAGGAAGTTGAAAGCAAGATCTTGCAGTTGCAGCAGCAGTTGCACGAAAAAGAAAGCTTGGAGCTGTTTGACAGAGGCAGGATCAAAGAAATCCGCTCACACTTGCTTAAAAATTTTAGATCCCGGGCCTCCAGTGCCCTATCAATTTTGACCTATATTACTGAAGCACAGCGTGCCGCTGTCGAAGGAGGGCCAATCATAGATGAGGTCACTCAGAAAGCTAGAGGCCGACTCAAACTAGCCTTTGATGTCCAAAGCACGAAATATCAGGACTTGCAAGTTGTTGCAATGAGTCGGACGGCTAGAGATTGGTCCACGGCCCAAGCCACAGTTCGTGCCTTCTTTTCAAAGGTGAGGAAGGCACAAAAGGCGAAGGACCTCCTGGACATGTTTGAGAATGAGCAGCGCACATCGCTAGGTTATTTCTAGGATCTCTCTTCCTTAGGTTTCCCGAGCTTCACGGATGATGATGGGAACCTTTTGACCAAGGAAGAGCTTAAGCCGACATGGCTTCAGTTTGAAGGCGACGTCTCGGAGATAGACGAATGGGCAGAGCCGATAACGGAAAGGCAGATCACAGATTTCATTATGAGATACTGCAAGATTGTAGCCTGCTTGAATGACTTGTACACCAGGGCCAAACATGCTGATATCGGGCAGATTGATCGCTTCCATGTTTTGGTTAAGGCATTGCAAGATCAAGAGCCTTTCTCGAAGGGTGCCTGGGCTCATGTCCACCGAACCATGAAAAAGATCCGCGATCGCCTTGCCCCATCACCGCAACAGAAGCCGCGCCAGAGGAAGAAGAAGAAGAAGAAGAAGAAGAAGAAGAACAAGCCGAGGGAAGCACCCTAGGAAGAAGAAAAGGGAGAAGGGTCTGGAGGTAACTCTAGCCCAACGGATCAAGGCTAAGGGTTCTCCCACCGAGACGAGCTCGTTGCCCCATGAGCCACCAAGAATGTTGACAATTTTGTCACATTGCACAATGGGGTAGAAAAATTGAATTTTTTGTAAAGTATTTCTTTTAATTTCATGAATTTGTTCCCTTGTTTTTTTTAGAAACAACATTTTCAAGCATTGCAGCAATTTTGGCTTTCCCTGCCACCCCCTTGTACATAAAATGAAGAAGAAAGAGCTTCGTGTTGAACACAAGCTTATACTAAGAGGGGGGGGTGAACAGTATAAGACCTCTTTTTACTTTTCCTTTATACTTCAAAACAGTAAAGCAATATATCCAAAGCAAAATCAAAACGATGCACAAGATCATCCACAAAGAGACACCAATTTTAACGTGGTTCACCCAGAAATCCTGGGCTACGTCCACAAAAATTTTCTCTAAAAGTTATCTCAATGTTCTTTGGGAAACCTTCCCATTTACAATTTTTATGGGCACCAACCCACAGGAGACACCAATCCCCTAATATCAAGTTCATGGGCACCGACCCACAGGAGACACCAATCCCCTAGCTCAAGTTCGTGGGCACCGACCCATAGGAGACACCAATCCCCTAGCTCAAGTTCGTGGGCATCGATCCATAGGAGACACCAATCTCCTAGCTCTGCTCTGGCTGGTGATCCTCTAGAAGACCTCTGCCTCTGCTGCCCTTAGCAAATGAAACTTTATCCATAGATGACACCTGTCTTCCCTGCTCTGTCTGGAGACCTCTATCCTCAAATCTATCACCTCAAAGCTAGTCCTTGAATTTGCATTAAACACAATCCTTTGGTCTAGCACAAATGTCCTCGGGTTCTACTTATAGAACCAATGCACCTCTGTCCTCAAGTTATTTGATAGAACCATTAACCTCAGCTTCACAAATCCTCTGCTAAGACCTGTCCAAACCTGCTCACATGTCCCCAATGGAACCTATCCAAAAACCTTCTCACAAGATTATCAAGAACACTTGATTGGCATGAACCCACAAAGAGAATGGTTAGAGACCCAATGTGATTCATCCACCTCATAGAAGCATAAAGAGAATTGTTAGAGACTCAATATGTTCTATACTTAACTCCCAATCTCAATCTCAACTCAATCTCAAATCTCAAAAGAATAAGATAGATGTAGTATGCTTTTCTCAAGAACATGAAATACAACCCAACAATTGCCAACCATGCAATATCTCATATAACAATGATACTCATGTTCTTTCCAACAATCAATATCTTTTCTCAACCAATTAGGGCTTCAACAACAATGCTTAAAGACAAGGTTTAACCAACATCATTCAACTCAACATTAACCTTGAAGCATTCAACCAATCATCACAAGAAAAGGAAACAAGTAGAAATCCTTTTCCCTCCAAAGATATTTGAACAAAACAGCCACCAACACAATATCACCAAATGCATAGAATAACTTGTTCAAATCAACTCAATGGAGTAAGCCCCATATCATGTATTAAGTAAAGCATTAACTTGATCAACACAACCATTATGGAAGCACTCATCCATCAATATCAAAACAGCCAACTAAGGGTTTCACCATCTCAATGCAAGTAACAAGACTTACAAACATGAACTCTAGTGCACAAAGCTTCCACTACCCCAAACCAGAATTATGCATTCATCAAAACTCTCATCAATGATAACAATGCATAAGTAGTCTTCAACAAACCAGAAAATAGGATTTACACTCAACCAAAGGAAACCTTGTTGAAAACCTTTTCATAATCATCACCAAATCCTTTAATTGCACAACTCCCTTATCTCTCCTAAAACCACTTGTACCATAAAATAACATAAATCATTACATAACCTTATAACTCCCAAAACCACTTATACCATAAAATAAAATAAATCAATCATTGCATAATCTTATAACTCCCAAAATCTAATAATTCAAACAACAAAGTATCATTATCATTAAATAAAAATGGGGCATACCTTAGTAGCACTTTAAGCCTTCGTCACTACTTGAACTTATGACCTTAGGTCTCCACAAGCCTTCGTCTCCCAAAACCTTAAGAATACCGAAATGGCTTAAAAGAATTAGTGCGCACCTCAACAAACATACACCGCAGCTCTTCGAACACCTGACCTCACACCGCCTTCAAATCAACTAACAACCATCTGTTCCATGTCGACGGATAGAATTAAAATGGATGCAAATATTATTTTCTCCGAAGGATACTGTTGAAATCGTTTTCTTTTTAGCGGATCGCTGCATCGCATGCCCACTGTTCTCAAACTTCACGGTCGGATTGATATCTCTGTCACTCATAAATATTAACAAAAGAAACTTCAACTGAATGTGACAAAATTCGAACTTGCACTCTTGCGCTCTGTCCTGTGCTATAAGCTGCACAACGATCCAACTACCACTCCGGCCAGCTTGTCGGATGATGACTAAATTCCAGGGAATAAAATTTTACCTCTTCAAAATGTGCGTTGTCAAATTTTCATGACTCTCGAACCAGTTCCCTTGGCTATCTATCAAAAATGGTATTTGGCGTTGATTTCGGAGTAACCTGATCGCGTCACAAATTTATCAAACCCTTCGTCGAATATCTAACTTTTTACATCACAACCACACCTGTGACCACAGGCGTCCGCTGCGCACAACACGAACTGTTTCCTTCTTTGAAATATCACCTGTGTCGCCTCGTTCGATCGTTTCACTAAAAGCATAAACTCCTCTCGCTGGCATCGGAGCTTTGAAAACGAAATCAAGAAATGCTCGCCGATCAATGTCGAATTGATCTCTCGCTTATTAATGAGATCCATTGCTTCCTTTTATAAGCACTACGATGCAATACTAAACACGTCGGCAATACCAAACACGTCGAAAAAAAAACTTTAATTTAATTTTAAAATATTAATTTAAATTTTAAATAAAATTTAAACTAAATATTTAAAATTAAATATCTTCATCATCGGGGCACCTTTTTCAACGAAACGAAGAGCCAACTTGGGTTTTAAGAAAAACCCATTTCAAATCTGTTGTCCATGGTTTTAAATAAAACCTTTTATTTTGACTGCCTTGGTTTGCACAAAAACCCTTCCGCTTCTTGACATCAATGACAACATCAAACACTTGAGCAAGGTACCTAAAATTGCCAACACTTCGTTGCCAAACAAGCTAAGGAATACAGCTTCACCAAAATAAATCATTAAGGATAAAAACTACTTCGGGCTCGAAGTCCCTCAAACAACTACTTCGAGCGAAAACCTTGCGAAGCAGCGTTGCCGAAGAAGAAATTCTAGCAAGGCGTAAAAAAGAGCTTCGCACCCGAAGTCCCTCAAACAACTACTTGAGGCGAAAACCTTGAGAAGTAGCGTTGCCAAAGAAGAAATTCTAGCAAGGCGTAAAAAAAGAGCTTCGCACCCGAAGTATTTCTAGCAGCTACTTTGGGCCAAAGTTTTGCGAAGCGAAATTCAAGTGACATTTCAAGAGAACAGCTTCACCGAAGGAAAATCGCGGTCCGAATTGGCTAAGGCAAGAAAGAACTACTTCGGGCCCGAATTCCCTCAAACAGTTACTTCGGGCGAAAGTTTTGCAAAGCGATGTTGCCGAAGCAAAATGCAAAGGAAGAAGAATGAAAATAACTTCGGGCCTGAAGCACTTCAAAAGACTACTTCGGGCAGAAGTTTTGCAAAGCGGGATTTGAAGGAGCGCAAAATTGAAAATACTTCACTGAAAAGCAGTCGAAGCACCCACTTCGGGCCCCTGCACTAGCGAACCATTTCTACTTCGCCAAAAGTCATTGCGAAGCATCTGCTTCAACCATATTTCATGTGAAGTACTTTCACCCAAAGCAGTAGTGGCCATAAATAATGCAACATCTTTCGAAGGCAGGAATGCGCTTTGGTCAAAATACCCCCGAACCGTAGTTTTGAAGGTTCACGACGAAGCATTTTTAAGCTCACCAATGAAGTATCTACTTCGGGCGAAGGGCCTCATCGAAGCAGTTTTGACACATCTCTCTAGTGAAGAAACGAGAAGTGAAGAGCCCATCTTGCAAAGGAAATATCCTTCAGCGCTCGCCACCCTCGAAGTTGTTTTGCGAAGCTCCTCCATGCAAAGTGCAAATCAAGGAGGATCTGCTTTAGCTCGAATCCATTGCGAAGTGAAGTGCGAATGAAAATTTAGTGAAGCACTTCAAAAGGCGCGCGCTCCAAGCCAGGTATTTTCTCAAGGTGATCAAGTGCCTCAAAAATGTATTTTTTCATGCCCAATAAGTCCGTTGCGCATTTTTGGCAATTGGAAATGAAGTATCAGTCTCTGAAGAAGAGCCCAGTAAGCATGGTGGCCACTCGAGTATTGCACCCAGAAGCCAAGGATGCTCAGACAGCTCATTAATGCAAATTTCCATGGCTAACCCGATCACAGATTCCAATTTTGGCAACAGATTTGAGAGCTCAGTCATGAGGGCCGCAAGGAGCCGACTTCTCAGGTTTTGAGGGTGTACTCCTCCATTTTGTGCAATTATGGCTCAGAGGGTCGGGTCCTCTATAAAAACCCAAGTATTATAATGTAAAAAGAGGGGGGAAATTTTTGCTAGAAAGTTGTTGTAACTTGTATTATTGCGATTAATACTAAAGAGCTTTGGACTCTATTTCTCTCTTGTATGCTACCTTCTGCATTTATTTCTTTCATATTTCTTCATTTGCATACTATAATTTTGAACTCTAGATTTAGGTGTGTGATTGGGGACTGAACCCTGAAATTTTCCTGAAGGATACATAGGAGAGGAAGACGCCGTGTTGGCCTTCTTTTATGCTGCCTGTGAATAGTGTTTCTACTATATTCACTTTTCTTAATCACCGTTACTCTGAACCCTGAATTTCTACGAAAGAGAAAGGAGAATCCTGGAACTCGTCCAAAGGATACATAGGAGAGCTAATACTGTGTTCATTTAATTTATTCTTGGTTTTCTTTGTTGTTGTTCCAAGTTATTGGCTAGTAATCATGCTTCTGGTTCTTTCCCACCACTAAACTACTAAAAACTCTTCCCTTACTCTTTTATTTCTTTTTTGCACCCTTACTTTGTTTATCTCTTTCCTGCACCCTTATCTTAAACATCAAAGTAGTGTAGTATAGGAGCCAGCCTTCTCTAGAGATTGGCACGAGGAGCATCTCTTCTCTTCGGCCTTTCAATTTTGGTCCAGGTCTAGGGCGCATTCACTTACCCAAATCCTTTCTTGGGTAGATTTGATGACCAACAGTTCTATACTCAAATCTCAATCTCAATTCAAAGTAATATCAACTCAGCTCAATCTTATAGAAACATAAAGAGAATTGTTAGAGACTCAATATGTTCTATACTCAAATCCCAATCTCAAATCAAAGCAATCTCAACTTAGCTCAATCTTAACTCAATCTCATAGAAGCATAAAGAGAATTTGTAGAGACTCGATATGTTCTATACTCAAGGCTCAATCTCAACTCAATCATAATATAGAATAGTTTGTTTCGTGGAACTTGAACAACCACTTCATGCAACCACTTGACTAGGCTCAATCAACTCTACTCAACCAATCACTTCAAGAAACAACTCTTTCTCACAAACCCTAGTCCAAGCATGAATCAAATAACTTAAAATGTTTCTAAAAATTCTCAACAACAAATCTTACATAACAATGATACTCATGTTCTTTTCTAACTCAAGTTCAAGTTCTTTGCATCACCCATTGGTTTCAACAACAATGCTAATAATACACGATTTTAATCACAACTCTCAATTCAGAATACCTTGAAGCATAAATTCAAAGTACTTCACGCAACCAATGGTCTAAACAACAATGCTTATCAAACAAGGTTTAATCACAACTCACAATCCAGAAAACCTTGAAGCATTAACTCAACCACTTTCAAAAAGGAAACCACAATCAATCCTTTTCACTCCAATGATATTTCAAAAATCAACCACCCAAATAAAATCAATGGAGAGTATTACTCATACCTTTTTGATGTCTTATGATTTGTCCACTAAATCTGTCACACTCAACACACTTTCTTTTTCAAATCTTAACAAGGGTTAGAGATCTTGAGTAATAACACAACAATAATATCCAAATAACACCTTTTTACTCCTACTTTATTTTAACATCCACCAAAGTTATTTTTAAAATAAAACCCTTAAAAAGAATCATATAAAAAACCCTTATTACTCCTAACAATTTCAAAAAATCATAATTAAAAATAATTGACAACTCAAACAACCACCATGACCTTAATCCCTAAGGTTACTCAACAAATCAACTAATGAAGCACCTCTACCCCTTATCACTCCACCTTAAGCAATCCAAACAAAATATTAATAAAAACCTTAATACATTCCTCGATGGGAATCAAACCCTCATCTTGCCCCAACATGAATGACCTAGCCACAACCAATCTATCACACGATTTGTGGGCTCATTGTTAAAAAAGAAGCACCACCTGCTTCTTATCCTTCACCCTCTTTTGCCAAGCAAAAAGTATGCGCCTTGGGTGCCTCAACAGAACAAAGTAAAAAATGATGCTTGCGGGAATTGAACGCACAACCTCCTTGTCACCAACACCTTTGCACAATCCAAGTTGCCACTAGGCCATGCTTCCCAATGCATTTTGGAAAGTGGTCGCTTTCTCCCTTTAATGTTTGCTGCATCACTTAAACTAAAAACACGAGCTCTTTTTCTTCGCAATTACCAAGCACAATATCAACGAGCAAGGATGAATGAATTAAAAAATTCAATGGCATATTTATATGCCTTCCCTTTGATTTGGAAATGTCGGCCTTTTTGAAACTTCCTTCACGATGTCGACGGATAAACTTTTAATTTTAATTTTAGAATTAAAATTTAAATTTTAAATAAATTTAAATTTAAACTAAATCTTTAAAATTAAATATCTCCATCACCGGGTTACATTTTTTAATGAAATGAAAAGCCAACTTGGGTTTTAATAAAAACCCATTTTAAATCTGCCATCCATGATTTTTAAATAAAATCCTTTTGCAAATCTTCCCTTGAAGCTCATTTTGGAACCAAATGCCATGCATCCCTTCTTGAACCTTTGATCAAAAACCTTTGCTTCTCATGAAGCTCTTTGTGAAACACAAACATAGTGCTTACTTACATAGATCCTTTTGACATCAATGACAACTCTTAGCTTAGGGAATCAAAATGTCCAACACGTAATTTTTGTAATGAGATTGTATAATGATGATGTTTTCAATACTTGTTGTGATGCAAAATGGATGCTTTTGTTGCTTAAAGAACACGGTACTGCTGATATATTGCATTTTTTCAGGTCCAAGTACTCATTGATGGAAGATGTAGATTACCATCAAGGAAGAGATGTTGGACGTAAAAGGAAAATTTGATGACTCAGGTTGTGAAATAGAGGGATTAATATTAGGTTTACATGGTCTATGTACTCACTAAGGTAATTGATCAAAACACAGAGGACTGTTTTTAATCCAAGGGGGGTGTATGTCACGACCCATCCCTATGGATCCTTTTCAAGAGACTATTAGCTAATTATTAGGTTGAGTTATGACCAAAAAAAAAGGTATAGACCCTAAATAATACTACAAAATTTTGATTAGGGAATTTTGTAAAATTATAGAGAAGGATTTATTATCTTTCATAGAAGATAATTTAAAATAATTTAATTAGAAAATAAATAAATTTTTGGTGAAAGATAAATTAGAAAATAACCCTTTATAAAAATTTACTACAAAATAGTAAATTGGGTGCAAATGACCTAATTTTGTAACAATTAGGTATTCACCAAGTTTATCTAGTTCTAATTAGATTAAAAGGAATTTTGGAATTTTCTAACAATATACGAATTTATATGTTGTTGGAAAAACTATCCTTATCTTCTACATGGCCTAATATCATTAATGGATATTAGGTGGAGATCTTCCTCTTTGTCTCTATTAGTATTAATTTTGCACCTAACCTATAGGTTAGTTGGAAATTATCTCTAGAAAACAAGACCACCTACTTTTGGTGGACTCATTTTTCTACTCTTTGAATTTTCCTCCACATAAGATAAAATGGCTTATCTAAAAGGTATATTTTAACATTAAAATAATATGGCCACTATTTGGCTCATGAGTGGAGAATTTTCCCTATAAATAGAGGATATCTTGTTAAGAAAAGGAGGGAGGAAGTCTTGGAAGCCTAGGGAGTATGCTCTCCACCTTGGTGGATCAAAAACCAGAAGGCTTGAGAGATTTCTTAGTTGAAGAAAAAGGTAATCTTGGAAGATTAGAAGGATCCAAGCAAGGAGCTTGAGGGAGATCAACCTTACATGAGGTTAGGTTGGTGATTTCTTGTCTCTTGTTGGAATATGCTTCTTTGGGATTAAGTCACTATGCTAGTTTAAAGCTTCATTTTTTAGCTTCATTTGTTATTGAAATGAGAGGTTATAGTTTCCCATTAAAATCTTGTTGAAGTCTATTGGGTAAACTTTATTGTCATCAATCTTATATCTGTATCTTGTAGTCTCATTTAATTCAATGAAGAGCTATAGTTCCTCATTAAAGCTTGTTTAAATTTATTGGATAAGCTTTATTTTCTACTGACTTACATATCATTTATTTCAATGAGGAGTTATAGTTCCTCATTAAAGCTTGTTTAAGATTTATTGGATAAGTTTTATTTTCTACTGACTTACATATTTGAAGGCCATGATCATTATTAACTAAGGGGTTATAGTTTCCCCATTAAAAGGTCTTTAAAGATTAATGGTAACCTTTATTTACCACTGAATTATATATTCGGAGGCCATGATTTAGATTCAAATCGCAGATGAAAACCTGCTCATATTAAAGTAAACGAGATAAATATTTTTGCTACACAATAAAACCTCCTCAATAATTGGGTAATGGTTACTGATATCATGCTTGATTATGATATTATATCAATAATAAATCCTCCATGCAATGTATGTGAGATGTATTCCCATATTACCTGAAGTTACCCTGTCTAGATCCAAAATCATAGGGTAAAATTATGAAAACAAAGGGAGGCCACTGTTTGTACAATCATCACCTCGTTCAACTATCATTGCTAAAAAATTATGGAATATTTAAAACCAAATCCATATTGTGTGATCTTGTGTTAGCTTATACCATAGTATAAAATGCATCTATAACTACGCTTAATCATGTACAGGGTTTGCACAAATATTGTAAAATGTAGCAGAGATCTATCTAAGGTCTTCCTCTACCATGCATGAGGAGAAGAAAGGGGGGGCAATAATACTTAATATGATACCTAAAATCAAGTGATGAGTCTGTGTGGAGGGATTGAAGGGGTTGTTTGGCGTAGATCACTTGCACATTCAACGATCCTCACCTTTCAAAACCTGAAGCTGCGTATCCCCTATTCCACTCGGTTGTAGTCTGCTACCCTTGTGATTGAAGTGATAGAACAAACCTTATAAACTTTCCTTTAGATTTGCTAGAAAATTTATTGATGTTGGAAATGAGCTTTACAACTATCTAACTAATGTAGATATGACGTCTCATTCTCTACCAATCCCCTATGTGTAATAGACATGTTCAATAACACTCGATAGGATGATATAGTCAAAAAAATCACATATCTAAACCTTAGCCAGACTTTGATTTACCCTCCATTGATATGTGGTATAGCAGATTGACAGGAGAAATTTCAATATAGGTTATCATGGGTAAATATCCCACATGATCGGGATGTAGGATTTGTAACACTTTTAATAGTCCTCAAACGAGTAGGCTGCTAGCCAAGCATTTGGCCTAGGTTGATGAATTTGTCCCATTGATCGTACTTGACCATATTATTGCTCTATAGGTTGTTGACGTGTGGTTTACTCCATACTGCTTTATTGGAGTCTGATTTTGTGCCAAGTGTTCTAGGGGTAAAGTACTCCAAAAATTTTAAATAACAATCAGATTTATCCCACATGGCTTTTGTGATAGCGCATGTGGGAATTATAAAGGGAAAGGTTTCCCTATTTACATGACCACGTGATGGTGGTCATGCTAGGGTCTAGCCAATATGTTTGCGCAGATAATAAACGTCATTCAAATGATTATTTGGTTCAACAGTTGACTTACTTGTTGATTGGTTGCTCACTAGAAGATTCACCGTCGATTGGTGGAAATAGTTGAAACCCCATTTAAAGACCCAATGGTCAAAGGGCGACTGAACATTGGGGTAAATAACCACTGACATGACCATTGGAGGCTTTGATTAATTATCATTGAGGTTTGAATAATAACCACTACAAGTTAGAGAAAAATTCCTATGATGTAACCATGGAGGTTTGGGTACATAACCATTGAAATAAAGATTTAGGCGTGGGTTGAAACAAATAAAATATAATAGGTATAAATATTTAGGCGTGGGTTGAAACAAATAAAATATAATATCCTAGTGTACTTCAAATAAGTATTTACTTATACGAAAGAAATGATTTCATAAATTAGGGGTATGGGACCTTAATTTATCCAATGAAGGATTGATTGTGTACCAAGTATTTACTTATACGAAAGAAATGATTTCATAAATTAGGGGTATGGGACCTTAATTTATCCAATGAAGGATTGATTGTGTACCAATCATGGAGAATGAATTTGGAATTCATTCTTGAGGGAATCTATGAGGTTCCCTTTGATATCAATAAGACTTCTCCAAAATATGATTCTGATGAACATCATAAACACATGTAAGATTTTATAAAAATTTTAAGATGGCTTAGAGAAAGGAATTAGTATATTTCTTAATTGCATCATGAGCTTTAAAGGAATAAATGGTTTCCTTGGTTGTATACATTAAAGTTATAATGATGACTTAGAGAAAGGAATTGAGAAATTCCTTAATTGCATGATGATATTTAAAAGGAACAATTGGATTCTTTTGGTTGTATACTCGATTGAAAGGGATCCATAGATGCATTTCTATACATGTATTATTTTACACAGTAAGTTTATGAATGAGAGGTATATTAATACTTTAGAGGCTAGGTTTATTCCCCATGAGGGTTCCCATGACAAACAGTGTGTCACTTATTTGTGGTTTGATTTGTTAATTCTTGTGAATGTTGCATTTATTTTCAAAATGAGAATGTTATAATTTGATTAGATGTTAAATGCTTTTATGAAATAGATGTGCAATCTTTTAGATTATGATAATTTTTACATTTGTTAATTACTATTTAATTTGTGGTTGAAATATGATGTGAAGAATGTATGCCTATATTTAATTTTTTGTTGATTTAATGGATTATGAATATGTCATTTACTTTCTAAAATGTTATTGGTTAAATAAATTATGAATGATATAATCATCTGGATTTACCTTTCAACAAATAGCACTTGTTATATTCAATTGTTGAATAGATTCGGATAGTATAATATATTTAATTTTATATCTTGCTCAATTGGTTATCTCATGAGTTTTTACAATCTTAAGTATTATAATGTAATGGGTTATATACCTTAAAGATTAATTGAATTATGTTGAACTATTTAATTCATAAACATTCATGGATGGTTTAACCGAAAACACTACAAAAGTGATAATAAATTATGGAATAATCCGATATGGGGCTCGAAGTGGATTGGAACCCACAAATGGCTATTTGGACTTGAGTTGTAAACCAAGTCAGACCTTACATTCTAAATTGATATTTTAATGTACATGAGGAGTAGGTGCTCCCATGATGGTGGGAAAAGAAATACCCTTTTTGGAAATAAACTTAATTGATTTGTTAATATAACCAAAGGGATGCCTAATGTAAAAAGGTGATCAAATAAGCCTTAAAAGAAATAAGAAAATATAATCATGCTTAAGATGATCAATCCAAGGATTGTGTAAGTTTGATCACATGTAGTGATTTTGTTATCTTAGTGGTCCCATCGAGGAGATGTGGGTAGGAACTAAGATTGATGATAACCATTGGTGTGGTTCCTTCATCTATGATGGATCTCCATTGGTGTCGTTCTCCATCTTCAAGGCGTTCACCTTTATACTGGGCTTGGTGGACAATATGGTGAAGGGCAATTTCCCTTTGCTGAGGAATTAAATCTAACACTTTGGTGAGCAGTCTCATACTCTGGTGGTATGAGATTTTTGTAGAATTTGATCACTCCTACTCAAGAGTGACTCTGATCAAGTCTTAATATCTCTCGATGATATTTGCCTTGATAACTTACAATCTAGTTGGAATGATTCTATTTTAGATCATGATTATGTCCCTTACTCTTGGAAGATAAATAAATGATATATATAAAAAAATGTGAGTGGATGAGTAGTAACAATTGGAATTGTTACACTAGAGACAAACACAATCCCTATGTTTTAAACTAGTTAGAGCAAGGGAAACAAAGATTGAATTACAATCACATCTTTCATGAATCAAAGTATTCAAGCAAATTGTTTCCACTTAATCCTCAATATTTTCAACATGATATCATCATAAAATCACATCACATTTTCATTTAGCATATAATCCCACCATAGATTATGTCAACATAGGAAACAATCATTCATACTTCATCATATGTTCCAAAACATTTCACGAAGCAAAGCAAAATATTTACAAACTAACCTATATAGGAATTCCACAAACATATCTTACTCTACTCAGTATCCAGTTCCATTCATATATATACATATATCATGTAACTTATATAAAAGTTCTAAAATAAAGTATTTTATCTACTCAAAAAAATAAGGAAATTGTTGATGCATATCGGCCACATCTTCCCACGTAGCATTTTTGTCTGAGTAGTGGTCCCATTGGACTCGATATTATTCTATGCTTCTCTTTCTTAGATTCTTGGTTCTAAAACCAAGTAGACGAACAAGTCGAACCTCAATATTTAATGGATCAATCATCTACAATTTGGAAACATCCAATACATGAGTGGGGTCAAAAATATATTTTCTAAAGAGGGATACATGAAAGACATTATGGATTTTGGATAAGTTGGGTGGTAGAGCTAGTCTGTAAGCTACAGGGCTTATCTTAGCTACTATCTCAAATGGTCCCACATATCTAGAGTCAAGCTTGGAGGATTTGATAGAACTCTTAGTGGGTTTCACCCTTAAGAATACTCTGTCTCCCACAAAATACTCCCTTGATGATCTTTTGAGGTCCGCATAGCTCTTCTAGTGATCTATGACCTCTTTCAGCCTCAGCTAAATTTTCTTTAATTGCTCCTCCATTTCTTTCACCATTTTTGGTTTGATCACTACCCGATCCTCCAGATTATCCCAAGATAAGGGAATTCTACATCATCACCCATATAGAGCTTCAAATGGTGTCATACCTAGCGATGCATGATAACTATTGTTGTATGTAAATTCCACTAGGAATAAATAGTCTTCCCACTTTGCATGTTGATCCATGTAGTACATTCTTAGCATATCCTCAAGCACTTGATTCACCCTCTCAGTCTATCCATATGTTTCTGGGTGATAAGTAGTATTGATATTCAATTTGGTTCCCAACACCTGATGCAATACTTGCCAAAATTCAAAAGTGAAATGAGAATCTCTATCAGAGATTATAACTTCTAGAAAACCGTGTAGTCTTACCACTTCCTTGGTAAACTTACTTGCTATGATGATCGCATCATCTTGCATATTTCCTGGTATAAAATGTGTGACCTTAGTTAATTTATCCATAATTACTAAAATTGCATCATGCCTGAATCTTGTTTTAGGCAAACCCACTATAAAATCCATTGATACTACTTACCACTTTTGTGTGGGTATCTCATGTGGGTATAATTTTCCAGCTAGATGCAGATGTTTTACTTTCACTCTTTAGCATTCCAAACACTTTACCACATAATTAGTAATATCTTTCTTCATTCCTATCCAGTAGTAATCTTTTTTCAAATTTTCATGCATATTTTCCCCTCCTAGGTGTATGGAATAAGGAGTATTATGAGCTTCCTTAAGGATTGTTTCTCTCAATCCTCCCAAATTAGGGACTACCAACCTATTCCTAAAAAATAGTAGATCATATTTGAGAACATAATCTGTATCCTTGCCAAGTTTTTGCTCAACTTGGTCTACACAAGATTGACAAAACTCATCCTTTCCTTACCATATTTTAATTTGATCCAATAGATCATATTGACATTTTGCCATTGTGGTAATACGTCCTCTCCTACTTAGAGCATCGATGACCTTATTCTCTTTTCCCTTAATGTATTCAATGTCGAAGTCATATTCCACTAAGAATTCCATCCGGTATTGTCTGGCATTCAATAATGGTTGAGTAAATATATACCTCAGACTCTGGTGGTCTATTTTCAACTCAAAAGGTTTTCCCAACAAATAATGTTACCAAATTTTTAGGGCATGTACCACCGCTACCAACTCTAGATCATGAGTGGCGTAATTAACCTCATGCCTCTTAAGTTTTCTGGACTCATAGGCAATAATTGCATCATCTTGAGTCAAGACCCCTCCTAACCCTTCAATTGATGCGTCAGTACAAACTGTAAACTATTTGCTAGGATCAAGAAATTGTAGGATTGGTGTCATCATCAATATTTCTTTCAAAATCTGAAAAGCCTCCTCACACTGCTCTATCCACTTGAAGCTTTTCCCTTTTCTTTGAAGGTTTGTAATGGGTTGAGCAATTTTTGAAAACCCTTTAATGAATCACCTATAATATCCTGCAATTCCCATAAAGCTTCACACTTCTGAAATATTAGTAGGTGTTGGCCAATCAATAATTGCTTCAATCTTCTTTGGATCCACTACAATCCCTGTAGCAGAAACAATATGCCCAAGATATTGTACTTGTGGAGTATAAAACTCACATTTGGTTAACTTTCCATACAATTGATTCCTTCTAAGAATCTCAAGCACTATTCTCATGTGTTGATCATGCTCCTCTTTACTCTTGGAGTAGATCAATATATCATCCAAAAATACAAGTACAAATCGATCCAACTGCTCTCTAAAAATGCTATTCATGAGATTCATGAATGCGATTGGGGCATTGGTTAGCCCAAAAGGTAAGATAGTAAATTCAAAATATCCATACCTTGTTCTAAATGTTGTTTTAGAAGTGTCTTCCTCCCGAATCCTTAATTGATGATAACCAGATCTCAAGTCTATTTTAGAAAATATGGTTGCTCCTTTCAACTGATCAAACAAATCATCAATTCTTGGCAGAGAATATCTATTCTTGATAGTAACTTTATTCAACATTTAGTAATCTATGCACATCCTTAAAGTACCATATTTCTTTTTAACAAACAAAATAGGGGCTCCCCAAGGTGACACACTAGGCTTGATTAGACCTTTTTCTAGCAAATCCTAAAGTTGCATTTTAAGCTCCTACAACTCTATGGGTGTCATTCTATATGGTGATCTTGCAATTGGTGCAGCACCAGGTAACAACTCTATTGAGAAATCAAATTCCCTTTGAGGTGGTAATCCTGGTAGATCCTCAGGAAACACATCCTTGAATGCTTCCAATACTGGATATTTTTGAAAAAGATTAGATTCTTTTTCTATTTTCTCTTTTTCATTCAACTTAACTATGAAAATCATACCTTTCCTCTTAATAACCTTTTTAATCTGCATTGTAATCAATAGATGTGGTTTAACTTCTTTTTTACCATAATTAACTCTAATCCTTTGATTAGATTCATCCAAAAATTCCACCCATCTCTCTTCAAAATTTAGAAGAGCCTTATGCACTTTCAACCAATCCACTCCTAAGATGATATCAAATGCATGCAAAGGTGCCACATACAGATTCCAGTTGGTTTTTCCTTGTGGCAAGGAGATGTGGGGGTCAAATAGGCATTGGTCAACATGGTAGGTTTACCCTGAGCCATACTCTACCTTCCAAATTTTAGCCAAAAATCTGGGTCTAACAGGAAAATCCCTCACTATTCTAGATGAGATAAAGCTATTTGTTGACCCACTATCAATCAAAATTTTCACATTTCTATCAAATATTTTGCCATTTAGTAAGAAAGGAGTAATTTGACCATCGAGTTCAGAACTACCTGTGGTAGCATAGATCCTATGGTTAGCTTCCTCTGGAACCTTTGGTGGTAGATCAGCTCTATGGGGACATTTACTGGTGTAGTGAGCTCCTTTACACACATAACATCATGTTGGTGGAGCTCTATTTCCCTTATTATCATTCTCATTTATATTCACAAAAGTAGTTTCCCTAGCCCTTTCTTGACTTGCTGACTTCTGGTCCTGTCTTCTTGGAAACTCCTTTGCATCTTTCCTATATTTACCACTTTGGTAATTAAATTTATTTTTGCCACTTTGCTTGTTCTGATCTCCTCCTTTGGGTTTCTTATTTTGTTCCTTCTCCCATTTCATAAAGCTAATGCTTTTTCACTTTTGAAGTTCATCTTTTTCTTTTTCAGATAACTTTTGGTAATTAAAATATGCTTTTCTTATTTCCTGATTGGCTTCCTCTTTTCTTGCCAAATCAAAAGTAGTAGGTAGATTGATAGGATTGTGCATATTTACTACAGTCATGATTCTAGGATGTAATCCCAGAATGAATTTTTGAGTCTTCATCTCCTCATTACTCTCATATTGAGATGCATATTTTAATAGTTGTATAAACCTTTGGTGGTATTCACATACTGAAATGCTTTCCTGATCATAAATTTGAGAATTCACCAAAATTTTCTACATAATACTATCTTGTCAAGAATCTATCTCTAAATTCCTTGATAAATTCCTCCCATTTGAGGTCAGCAGCTTCTACTTCATGCCCTTTCTTATAATATTTCCACCAATCTAGGGCTACTTCAATCATATTCATAACTACCAAAGTAGTCTTAGATTCAGAGGATAGGACCACTAAAGAGAAATAGGACTCCAATTCACTTAACCAATTCTTAGTTGATTCACCATCACCCTTTCCATTAAACTTGGAGATCACAACCTTTTTCAGGTTCCTGTCCAACTCTTTACTTACCCTAGCCCTTCTAGCACTGGATCTCTCAGGTTCCTTGGGTACATCCCCTACCCTATCTAACCCAGTTCCTCTTTCTCCTATTAGGTTTTCTATTACCCATTGTTGTTGGGCAATGAATTCTTATTGTTGGGCCATATGAATTTTTGTTGGGCCATCTCTTCCCTTTGTTGCTCCATTTGGGTTTGCAACAATTTCACAACCTTTGCAAGGCTTTCTCCTCCTCTTTTTGGTTCATTTGGAGGTGGTTCATTCAAACCTTTCATCCTTCTTTCACGTTGAGGACCTTCTTTTCTCAAATTCATTCTTGGTCCCCTTACAGGTCTTTTAGTGGTTTCCTCCTCTCTACCTCTCATAGGGTTTCTCGAGGTCCCACCATGTAGCATTGGTGCCATATTAACCTGTAAGTGAAAGAGGTATTACATTAGTTTGTAACAACTAATCATTTTCACATTCAGAGTCTACAACTTAGGATCAAGTTTGCTTTGATACCATATGTAACAACCCAAGTCTACTCACTTGGTTGTCCCTACTCAATCAAACAAGATAAGCAAGAAGGTTAATTTTTTTTTTTTTCAACCTATAGTTTGCTAAGGTTTTACCATCAAGGTACCAAGTAAGATTTGTTTTACCCAATATATCATTATGACAAACTTTAAATAGTACGACATATTGAACCAACTTTTGGATCTCAAGACTACTGCAGACAGTCATCCAAGTGGATGAGATAGGCCACATCCCATAATTGTGCCATTTAGTGGAGTCGAAAATCTCATTTATCGTCCTCATTTTCTAGCATGAGGGTCGATCCATGGTAGGGGTTGTTCTTTAGGGCCCATAACACCTAAAGGATTGATGCTTGCTTCCCCATCCCTTAACATTTTAAACCTTCAACTTTTGTCGATCATGTTCGTCATATTGAATGTAAGGGTTCTAGCATAAATATACCATGTGTCTATCTGATTATCCCTATTTCTTAGAGTCAGATAGAGCCTTGCCAATTCACTGGCCTAGGTCTTGATCACACATACTCGATGCAACTCATGATCGTTTATCCCATACCAAACATCGAGGCTAATTTTTAGCTAAGTTACCCGAGTATGGGACTTATCATAGTACTATCGAGTAACAATCTTGAGATGGCATCCCATACCACCTTCTCTTTAAAGGATTTGACCTAGTCTCATTTTTTGACCAATTCTATCAATCCAACAATTGCTCTCGATCTAGTTGTGTGCATACACGCACCTCAACATATTGGGTTTTATTTTTCTTCTAAAGGCATCCTTATCACTCGATGCTTTAGCTCATAGGCAAGGTAGAGTAGTCTTAACTTCAAACTTATGGTTTTGGAATACCTCTATGAAGTTCACTCAACCTAGGCTTCTAAAGGTAATAGCTGGGTAAATTTAACCCTTGTAAAAGGTTCAATGTCATCCCTTTACACAACAAAAAATATCATTGAGCTATTTAATTATTTTCCAAAACATACAATACACAAATCATGTTATTTCATTTGCTTTCTCAACCTTCAAGTTTTCAAGCACATAACCTATGAATTCACTTTCACTAATTTTCTTTTAAAGAAACAAGGTGGTTACTTCCAAGCAAATTATAAGAACTCTTAGTCAGCTTACAATTCGTTCTTCAACAAAGACAAGGAAAGCATTCATAAAGAAGATAATCTCTTTGACTAGTCAATAATGATTTATAAAAGTAATCCACTCATTGCTTAAGCTATGGTTTGAATAACACAAGCTTATACTGAGGGGGGGTGAATAGTATAAGGCCACTTTTTACTTTTCTTTCTCAAACAATAATATCCAATATTATCAATGGCAATATCAAAAATAGTAACCAAAGCAATGCATAAATAATCACACACAATAGAGACACCAATTTAACATTGGTCATCCAATGTGGGCTACTCCACGAAGAAAATATTTCACTAAAGTTTTCCCAACAAATCTCTTGGGAAACCTTTCCCTATTACAATGTTTATGGACCTTTGTACAAAAGAGACACCAATCCCCTAATAAAGTTTGTGTATCTCTATCCACAAAAAACACCAATCACCTTAGCTAGCTTATGGATATCTATCCACATGAGAAATCCTTCTCCTCTACTCTGGTTGGTGATCCTCTAGAAGACTACTACCTCCACTGCACTGGCTTATGGATCTCTCTCTACTGAAGATTCTTATTTTCACTCAAAATACCTCTATCCTCTCTACCATGGATAATGGATATCTATCCACTAGAGACTATTGTCCTTTGCTCTATTACCTCCAAAGCTTGCTCTCAGATCTATCTCAAATTTGCACTAAACACAACCCTCTGATCTAGCATAAATCTGCTTAATATCTGTCTCAAATATACACTAAACACAGTCCTTCGATCTAGCACAAATATTCTCAATCTCTATCACAAATCTACACTAAACACAGTCCTTCAGTATAGCACAAATCTGCTCAATATCTATCTCAAATCTGCACTAAACATAGTCTTTCGGTCTAGCACAAATATGCTCAATATCTGTCTCAAATCTACAGTAAACATAGTCCTTTGATATAGCATAAATTTGCTTAATATTTGTCTTTGATCTGGCACAAACCTGTCCTCAAATCTACACCAAAATCTGTCCTCAAATCTATCCTCAAGCCTTAACACAAATCTTGACTCAATCACAAATCAAATTTGCTAGATCTGCTCCAAACCTTAACTCAAGGTTTGAACAAATTAATCAATCAACTCTGCTTACAAGTCTTCTCAAAGACTTGCCTCAAATATGCTCTAAAAATCCTCACTAGAACTTGTCTAATCTATTCAACAAGTCTTCACCAAGACATATCTCAAATCTGCTCAATAAGTCCACACTAGAACTTGTCCAATATGCTCAAAAAGTCTTCACCAAGACTTGTCTCAAATTTGCATTGTAAGCTTTCACAAAATGTTACTCAAATCAACTCACTTTATTATAGAAAACCTCTTCAATCACACAAACAAGCTTCACATAGAATCTTGTTTTAATCTCATAGAAACATATAGAGAATGGTTAGAGACTCAATATGCTTTTCAATCACAACAATACTTAATCACTTTCAATCTCTTTTTTATTCCATAGAAACATATATAGAATGGTTAGAGACTCAATATGTTTCTCACACAACACTCAATTACTTCCAAACTCTCTTCAAATCAATTAAGAATGAAGAACAATTTATTTCACAGAACTTGAACTATTACTCCAACACTTCCAATCAACTAAGCCCAATAAACTCAACTCAAGAAATTACTCAATGAAAGCTTAGTCAAGAATACTTATCAAATAAACCTCACCTAACAATGATATTCATGATTTTTCACAAACCCTAGTTCAATATAGTTCTCAACTTCACATAACAATGATACTCATGATCTTTCACAAACCCTAGTTCAATATAGTTCTCAACTTCACATAACAATGATACTCATGATCTTTCACAAACCCTAGTTCAAGATAGTTCTCAACTTCACATAACAATGATACTCAATATTTCCAACAATGCTTATCAAACAAGGTTTTAGTATCAAATTTTATTCCAGAAAACCCACATCAATCAACATTGAATTTATCAAAACCAAAATAAAAAATGCTTATCAAACAATCATTTTCACTCCAACTTAGCATTCATAACATCCAACAATATTTCACTCACAAGGAAGATATGCCTCTACCTTTGTTTTGAAGAAGATTTGATTCTCAAAACCTGTCTCAATCACATTCACTCTTTTTGCCAATCTCAAAGGTTAGATAGAAAAAATTTGTCCTTAATATTTTCTTTCTAAAATATTTCACCAAGTCAAACTATCAAAAATCAACTATACCTTATTTCTCTTTTTCAAATCAATTTTATAATGTAACTTTTATTTCAACAAAACATCTAACACCCTTGGCACACCTTATTACTCCTTTTATCTACTTAAAAATCAAACACCCAAATTAAAACTTTGCATACCCTTTTATCTTCCTTTATAACTCATAAACCCTTTTAACTATGCAAATTTTAATAATAAAACCTTTAGGAAATTAAAAATTTAATTTCCATATTTATGCATTTCACGTGCAATATCAAACATTAGCAAATGAGCGCATACTTTTTACTTGCAATAAAAAGAGACTCAACGGATTTCGACCTCACGATCCCCTTATCCCAAGCGCCTCCGCACAACACATGCCTACCAAGTGGGCTACGTTCCCACATGCAATGAACGAGGCTCATGCCTCCCTCTTAAGCTTCCTTCGATGGTGCGAACAAAAATAAAACCAACTCTGCCTTACCCAAATTACTGTCGTGCATATTCGATCCTGTGACTTGTCATCTATGAACAACTTACCACTACCCTCGTTGCCAACTGCGCTACTAGCACCTTGTGTTTGAGAAGTGCACTCCACTAACACTTATGCTTTAGTCTGCATCCTTAAATCTTCTAACACATGTGATTCCCTTCAAACCTTTGGCGCACAAATTTGTCTTCCATTCAAATTGATCGCATGGATAATTTTACTAAGGTGGGTTCTTACCCCATTTTATATGCATGACAATATCTTCAAATACGTCGACGGATGAAATAATTCGATTTTGAATTTAATTCGAATTATGGCCCTTTAAATTAATTTAAATTTAAATTTTACCTTTAGGTAAAATATTTAAATTTAAAACTTAGAGCATTATAAATTTTCACATGGGTCTTTTGGAAAATAATAAATTTATCCCTCCACAATATTTATTTCTCTTCACACCAAACTATAACCGGAAAATATTATAATATTATATATTATAATATTATTATTTTTATCAACCTACTTCTTGCCTTGCTAGGAAAAACCATTGGAGGACATTTATAACACCGAAATTTGGACATCAACCTTTTGACATAAATGCATGGATGACATTGAAACTTGGTCATAATCCTCAAGACATTAATGACGACAAACCTTGCTTTCTTCTTGACATCAATGATAACAAACCTTGCTTTCTTCTTGACATCAATGACAACAAACCTTGCTCATATTTACAACACGGTTACTAATCACAAGCAAAGGAATTAGCTTTCTACAGGATTAATCTCTTAATAAGATTCTAATATGTGTTTTCATCCAGCAGCATGGGTTCACTTTCCCACATGGCTATCTATGTTTTTCTAAAATAAATTATCACCATATACAAATAATGCTAACATTTCTTAATAAAACATACTTGCATATTCCACATAACCAAATATGTAAAATCATATTTTTAAAACATTGAAAATTGCTTACAAAGGGTCTCATATTTCACTGCCTTCAGGTATTTAGACTAAAGTAAAGAAAACATAATAAGAAGGAGCACCTAACTCATTTACCAGTTACATAATCCAAACAAAATTCTAAAAAACATTAAATCTACATTTACGAGGAGATCTCAAAGACATGCTATCTTTTAAGTTATGCAATATATATATGTCGTTCAACCATGACGAGCATTGAACACAGAAAATGCTGCTCATACCAAACATAGATATTTTTCACATGCCATCATGCAATAAAAGAATTATACTTCAACAATTTCTAGAGCTTTACAATCAATAAAATTATAGACCAATTTTCCTGGAGTTGCACTGGGATGAACTTTCCCACAACTTTCATGATACCTTCCAGCATCTATATAAACATGACTTAAATATATGTCTCATTCAGGGTTAAGCATATTTTCTCATAAAAGTTTACATAATAAGGTTGTTATTACATTGAGGTAGCACATCTATAGCTTAATGAAATTATTTTTATTTCAACAAGAACTGGGTTCAAGAATAGGCGACATATGATCATCTTCGACTTTAGCACAACTTACTGCTTCCTTAGACGCCGTACAAAACCTATTACAACCAACTCAAAAGAAATTGGATTTGTAGGTATGATGGGATCAGATTTCAGCTCATCTTTTGGATGCATGCATTCCTAAATGCATCTATCATTCATAATAACAAACATACAGTCCCAAATTTCATTCTACAACCCAATCAATGCATTTATGCTAATTTAACCAGGATGACTACTTAGTCCAGGCAGAGCTCATAAAACACATAAGTTTTTCCATAATATATTATTCACTAGGTCAACCAACAAATATTCTTCCTGTGCAGTTCTAGAAATTCAATGTTATTTTTCCATTCAAGCATAGTGAACATAGAAGAATCCACATATATATAAATATATATTAAATAAAACACAAGCATTATTAACTAGTTTGACCAACAAATGTTTTACCTGTGCAGTTTCGAAAATTCAATGTTCTTTTCCCATTCAAGCACAATAAGCATGGAAGAATCCACATATTTTTTTAAAAATAAAACACAAGCATTACGTGTAGTCTATCCTCTACACTTTGCATTTAACAACCAAGGATGCATTCCACACAGTCCATTTTTCAAGAAGAAAGCTTAAATAACAAAAGCCTACACACTTAAAGAAACCACCTGGGTTTATTACTCATTGAATACTTTCTTGGCCTTCCTTATACTTTCCATGCCTAAAATACTCTTCTAGCAAGCTTCCATGGTTCCCTTCCTTCTTCTATGCTTGATCGAGTTCATCTTCTTTTCCCCCTTCCATCTATTTTTACTTCCCATATTTTTCTCAAACTTTTTCGGACGTCACGTAAGGAGGAGGATCAAAATCATTATGGCACCACTTCATTTGGTTATGCACGATCTTGTCGACATCTTACCACACCAAACTTACCAACAATCCTCAATCTTGGATTAAATACATAAACATAAGTTTCCTCTAAGTTTTAATTGATTGAGCAACCAAGCATATAAAGGTCAATCAAATCAATGTTTTAAAGTAACACGTAAAAACACATTTTCATATTCTAATTATTATGCGTTAAATGGTACCATTGCATGTATATATATATATATATATATTATCAAATATTATACACAAGTCTAAAAGAAAACAAAAGGTGGCTCCAAAGATAATCGTCACACACAACACAAACACACTCTAAAAACAATCATTTTTACAAACAAGCACGCACACTATAAAATCAAAATTCTACATGAAATGCAGGTGTACGAGCGTCCATATACTCACGAGCTGAATCGTCATTTCCGTTTCTTATCATTTTTCTTTTTCTTTCCTATTGCCTGAATTCTTCCCCTTGTCATCCTGCGACTATCCTTCATCCACAAGGATCATCAACAGTACTAGTTTTCAAAATAAAAATATCAGATTATTATTTTTTTTATTATATTTCTTATTCATAAGAGGAGGGTCGTTACACAACCCCATACACACACACATACCAAGGGAGGCCCCTTGTTACTATACCCTAGGAAGTGTGACCCCTAGTTATGCCACATGTTGTCCATTGTACTTCATATTGCTTCAATAAAAAAAAGTTATAAACACCTCCTTATGAGACACCCTAAGGGTATGGCTATAGCCTCTCACCCTAGAAACCTAGGTTCAAGCCACCATAGGGTGTGTGAGTGTCTAAAAAAAATTATAAACACATATTCACACAACACTAAAAATGTTAAGTTGAAGTAGATTACCTTTAATATGAACTCAAGGTTATAAGCACCTATCCATGCAGGGACACCTTAATGATACATCATTGGCGTTTCATCTTGGTAACCTTGGTTCAAATCACACAAATGAGGCCCTTTTTTTTGTGGGGGAGGATCTCGTTAGCATTAGAAACCCCTACGACCAATGCTCAAGTTTAGGCATCCTCATACCGCCATGACCTCTCATTAGGGGGAGAGTCAAGCTTATCAATAAGACATTTAACATAGAACCCCACAGACACATTCGCCAAAAGAGGACCCTTGTTACTATGTCCTGAGGAGTGTGACCCCTAGTTATGCCATCTGTTGTATTTCATATTGCTTCAAAAAAAATATATGAAAAATCCCTATGACCGATGCTCAGGGTTAGGCATCCCCATCCCACCATAACCTCTCATAATGAGGAGAGTTGAGCTTATCAATAAAGTATTTAACAACACAACCCCATACACACACATGCCAAGGGAGACCCCTTGTTACTATGCCTTGGGAAGTATGGCCTCAGTTATGCCACCTGTTGTTCGTTGTACTTCGTATTACTTCAATCAAAAAACGTTTATAAGCACTTTCTCGTAGGATACCCTAAGCGTATGGCTTTAGCCTCTCACCTTGAAAACCTAGGTCCAAGCCACCATAGGACGTGTATTCACACAACACTAAAAATATTAGGTTGAAGTAGTTTATTTTCTACCTAACATACTAGCCTCTCAACTTGGAAATCTAGGTTCAAGCCACCACAGGGCATGTGAGTATTTAAATAAAAAAACTATAAACACATTTTTTTTTTATACACAGGGTAGTTGGTTACATCCACACTATTTTTAGTAATTGTTAAGGGTATGGTTTGAACCACAATGGCTGCTTCCAACAAGCTTATACTTCCTCATTGTTGATGACTCGAAAACCTGGTTCAAGCCACCATAGGGTGTGTGAGTATTTAAATAAAAAAATATACACTTTTTTTTAGATACATAGGATAGTTGTTACATCCACACTATTTTAGTAATTGCTAAGTGCATGGTTTGAACTACAAGGGTTGCTTCCAACAAGCTTATACTTCCTCGTTATCAATGACCTGACATGAGAGGACTATCCATCGCTCGGGATTTATACCATCATCATCAATCTAGTGCACTTAGAGGATTCAGATCACACTACTACCTTTGCAATAGACATACCCCAAAGTTTGAACCTCGGTCTCTTCTTGGTAAGTGGTTGACTAGACAAATAATTACCAATCCACCTAACCCTTGGGGGTAATTATAAACACATATTCACATAACAGTAAAAATATTAAGTTAAAGTAGATTTTTAAACCTCTATGAAACCAAAACATAGGTCATATGAAATGATATTTTCTACCTAACATATTAGCCTCACCCTAGAAGCTTAGGCCACCACAGGTTGTGTGAGTATTTACAAAAAAAAAAAAATTATAAACACATTCACACAACACTAAAAATATTAAGCTTAAGTAGTTTTTAAACCTTGTCAAACCAAACCATAGATCATATGAAATGATATTTTCTACTATCATACTATAAACCAGGTCATATAAAATGATATTGTTTACCTAACATACTCTAAACAATTTAAAGTAGATACTGTTTATCTAATATATAATTATCTTTAAATATATATAAGTTATCAAAACATAATGTGTAATCCTGCTCTTAAAATTCAAACTTTAAACCTCTAAAATGCTAAATTCTCCACTTTAACATATTGAGGCTGTTACTAATTCCCTATGAATATAAAAAATATAATTAGCAGAGAGGGTAGCGCTAGTACCCCTCCTACCCATTCACGTGTTTGTTTGGCATCACTTTCAACAAAGGTGGTCATACTAAATCCTATCCTACAGGTGTTCGTTAAGAATGATCCCAATCTTAACGACCTCCTTAACGCCATCCAATGCCTTCTTTAGCCACAACCCATCAGCCAAAAACAATTAAGATACGTGGCATGAATTTAAATTTTCAAAGCATATTGCACAACTGCCAATCCACTTTGCTTGGGAACAATGCAACACCATGGCCGCCTTGCTTCGCCATGGGAGCTTCTTTCTCTCCTCTACAAGACATTTCGTTATATACCATCCCATAGGACGAAACGGCTTCCTTGCTTTTACCTTTTTTTTTTCTGCAAAAAATTATTCTGCCGGCACAACAGAAGCAACAGTCCAATATAAGTAGGAATATTTCTGTTGCAACTATTGTAATAGCCTACAACGTTCCCACAAATCTTTATCTTCATTCTCTCTCAAGCGCTTCTCAACTTCGTGTGAATAATTCGTTTAGTGCACTCATCATGGGTTTCTTTGGAACAATTGCCAGGCACTTTGATAACTTCCTTGGGTAAGATTATTATTATTATTATTAATTTTAATGCATCTGTTCTGTTCTTTATGTTTTCTTGACTTTGTTTATGAAATCATAAAAATCCATCCACTCAAAGTGGTCCGATACAAAATGTATGCAAATGGAGGAATAAAATTCCTCTGTATGCATGGATGGAGGAGGCTTTATTACATTTTTCATAATTATGATTCTCTTTCTCTAGTGTTAAACAAATTGCGAGTTCATTTGCTCTGAAAACCGTGAAGTAATCAGCTTTTGGCACCTATTCTCTGTCATATCCTCAATTTTTCGTTTCTTTGCTTTTATTTTTTTCCACTTCTGTTTTAGATAGGTCATTTCGATTCCTGAATATCTACTTTCATGAACTCAAGGTTGCCTGCTGTAGTTTAGATGTTAGTAAGCCCTATAGCCTTATAGCCTTTTATCTCAACACAACGAAAGTTTTATTGTTAGAGTTTGGTGTAGAAAGCTGAAACTACAAGAAGAATAAAACATAGATTTTTATTTGTTTATTTAAATATGAAACAGAAAGAGTGATTTTGCAAGGGTCAGGATAGACCCCTTTCGCCTTTTCTGCTGAAATTCGATTCCAGCTCCAACCACACATTGATTGTTTTCTTAGTTTTATTATCAATTTTTAGTTTCTTTGATTTAGTTTTGTTCTTTTCCCCTTCTGATTTGGGTAGGTCATATCTGCTCTTCAATGGAGGACTTTCATGATGCCAGGGCAGCCCTGCTGTGTCCCCCAATTAGTTTTAATTTTTTTATCTTTGGTTGAATTATGCTCAAGGGTTTCCTATATTAATAATGTGCAACCTTATAATCGAAGTAGAGAAGTACACGAGCTCATAGTAATTTGGTAACTAGGATTCAGGGCATTCCTAGGCTGCATACTAGTTTGCCTGTCTCTGCTACCAGAGCTAGCCAGGGAGGATGAAGTTCTCTATTCTGTAACTAGCCATTGAATCCTATGATTATGTAGGACACTTGGTTGATTTGAAAGAGGGCATTCCTAGCTTATTCTAGGTATATCCATGAGGTTTTTTTTCTCCATTTTTCTTGATGTGTACTCTGGAAATGGTGCCATCTTGTGGAGTCACAATCTGCAAGCAGCCCTAAGACTCAAATTTCTGCCAGGTACAATACTCATATGTTTTATCTTGGAATGGAATGCTTATAATGATATATGAGTTAGTCATCCTGGTACACTAGCAGTGGACTCTATGCATAAATTACTTGAGAAGCCAGGAATAGAGAAAGTGGGGGACAGAATCAACAGCAAAAGAACGGCACTTCAAAAAGAAAAAATAATGGGTTAGACTTAATAGTTTTACACAACATTGTTTCTCTTCTAAGAGAACAAGTAGGACAATACATGTTAATTGATAATAATGTATCTCTGTAGTTCCATTCACTATTTGTGCTTGTGGGCATAGAAGCTTTCTATTCTATTCTCCTCTAATAACCCAGTTCTAGCTTTGGTATTTCATTAGAGTTAAGAGTTCGAATATTATTTCTTCGTCACATTTTTAGCTCTCACAGGGTATCAGAGTTGAGAGTTCTAGACTCTTGTACCTGGATGTATTCCCAAGTTTATTGGCCTATTTGGTGACTTTCAAAATTTGATATAATTTCTTTCTTTCCTTTTACATGAAGCATGGGGAGTTCACATAATTAAACATGTACAAAACATTTGTCATATCAGATGTTTAAACAGTCTGCTCTGTTTTTTAAATATATCACTTCTCTTATTTTTGGGACCCTTTTGCGCTCGTTTAAAAACGAAAAAAAAACTTCTGTATGCAATCGCATGACAATGATCATATTTTAAGATGACTCTCTGACACCACCAGGTCAAGCACTTGGAACAGTTAATGCTATACAAAGCCCGATTGATGTGTTAACCTGTTTGCTTCCTATACACATGCTGAAACTTATAGGAAAGGCTGAACTATAGGCAGGTTCTAGCTGCGGGTTCCTTTTTTGTCGTTGAATACAACCTCTGTCAAAAGCACCCAAGGGTTTACATGTTTATTAAATTTCCAAAGGCTACACAATCCAGGCAAGTCAAACCTTGTGGATTCTAGAAAATTCAATGAGTTGCACCACCTGGGACAATCTGGGAAGCAATGTTGGTGAATCACAGTAAGGGTTTGATATGAAATTCAACATTTACCACCAGGATTTTGAATTTATTGCTGTCCCTTAAATCATGTTTTCCTTATTCTAACAGCTGCATGTAATGGATAATAACTGTTGCAATTAGTAACATTACCTTTTTGTGGATTGAATACATAATTAACCCTTTGGGTGTTTGTGCTTTTTGTTGCCATGCAGGCCAGTGGTGATGCTGCTTTATCCTCTGTAAGTATTTCAACCCTTCCAAATCTTGTGGCATCCCACATGAACGAGCTTGTCATGCATTTTTAGTATGAATAAGAGGAGACTCTCCTTTTCTTGTGGTTTGCTGCGAACAAGAGATTTCATTTAAATAGAATTTAACTAGTTAAAAATGGCTCAACCCGTTTTATTTATTTATTTTTTGGGACCAAGAATATAAAATGATCTTTTCCTCTATAGTGTACATCTAATTTGATGGGAAAAAAAGGGCAGAGGGAGAGAGCAATTATTTTTGGATTAAATTGAAGATCTATGGATACTGTCAAATTTAGTTCAACGAAACTTGTAATACTCAATTAAATCAGATTCATTTATTTGTTTCTTTAACTGAAGGATCAATATGCAATGTGTTGCATCGTGCAGATATTGCTCCATCAGAGCAATTGAAAGTCATTCCCAGATGGATGACCAACAGTGGCTTACATATTGGGTCTTGTATTCATTTATTGCCCTTTTTGAGCTCTCTTTTAACAGAGTTCTTGCCTGGTAAGCTAAATTTATCTCTTCAGATGTAAGCTCTTGAAGATATTTCTGATTGCTTTCCCTTGCAGCAGAAGATCTGACAGCTAACCTCTTTTCCCTCTTTTCAAAACTGATGATATACATAAAGTTCAAGATAAAACTCATTATGCTTGTATTGTTGGCAGGTTTCCTATTTGGCCTTATATAAAATTGATCTTTTCATTCTGGCTAGTCTTACCGATGTTCAATGGAGCTGCTTACATATACGAGAACTATGTCAGACAGTTTGTTCTTTACATAGATCAGCCTAGCTCAAAGCTTCCAGAAGAGGAAAGGAGGATTCGTCAATTTATGAGCCCTACAGCAAGACTTGCAGTAGAAAATTACATTGTAAAACATGGCCATGAGTCATTTGAGAGGGTCATTAAAGCAGTAAGTCCTAAACCTATATTCTTTTACTAAGATTATGTGTATGTTCATGAGCTATTTGAAAACCTATGTGATGCCAAATATTATATGTTCAAAATACCAAGAAGAAAATCTTTTTAAATAGAGTATTTATCCTAACCAATAATCAAACAATTATATGGCCCATACGAAATGTATACAGTTGTTTGCTTGAGGTTTAAGCCTTGAACTTGGGAAGCCTTAAATCTGGATAAAGGCTTCTATGTGCGTCAGCCTTGCTTGGAGTTCAACATGTCGATTAAGCTTTGTTTTGCAAATGAATTTCTCATGTTTTCTTCTTAAAGGAAAATGTTTTTAAAGCATTCTTCTATGTTAGGCATATTCAATGCTTCCAGCATCTCTAGACCATTTTTAGGCTTTGGTGTATACTGTGGAATCATCTTCTCTTGTCCTATTTCATCATGTCACATGAAACCATTTCAGATGGTATCAAGACTGGTTCTTTTGTTTCTTAATGTTTTAAGGTGGTATGCCCCATTTATGAAACTTATGAAGAATAGGTTTCTTAAATCTTTTCTCCTTGACTTTTGTCTTTGAAAATCGTTTCTGTTTCTAGAATTTAGAGTTTTAGGGATCTTTATGATTTTATACATATTTTTCCTTCCCATGGTGCTAATGCTGATGCTTGTGTATCTTTGTACTGAAAACAACTTTTCTTGCAAAATCAGAGTTTTATTTGCATTCCGAGCATCATGTAATTAGACCAGTCATTCTTGTTAAATCATAAGACAGGATTAGACTACAATTATTTTATTCCTTTGTCTAGTTCAGAAAGCTCTAATTTTGTCACTGTTACTGTCGCTGCAGGCTGAAAAGGAACCAAGAAAGAAGAAAGGCTCATCCACAAGTGGTGAACATTGAAGAGATTAGTTGAAGGCACCTCTAATAAGGCTCTCTTGAAAAGCTTTGTTGGCCAATTTATGGCCTGTGATCATATCATTCTCATTGCAATTTTATGATAGAGTTCGCTGGAAAAGTTATCTACTTATAAGTTTGATTGTTGCTATTCTGTACAAAGATTGTCTTTCTGATAAGACATGTTAATATAGTCAGAGGGTGGAAATTTTCTAATACTGATGCATCGAATTTGTCTCTCAGAAGCCCTACACTCTCTTTAGAGCGATATATTGTCTTTCCCAATGATTGTAAGATGGTCTGATTATCATCTGTGTTTGCCTTTGCCAATGCTGTAAAACATATAAGATTTTGATTGTATTTATTTTTGGCAGTTTCTAGATTTGATGCATTAAATTAAAAGTTCAGTGGCAGTGGAATTCATACCCATAGTATTACTACTCATTTTACATAACCAACAAAATCAGCAACAAATTAATCTTGAAAAAGGGTTCTCACACAGACCAATAAATGCTTGCCTCCATTATGCTAAGTTCAGTTCAAAGGAGATGCATCAAAACCAATATTGCAAGAGATGTGCAACCTTATGGATCAATACTAATAGTACAAGAAATCTACAATATGAAAAAGGGAGAATAGGAAAAGGTTGTTAAATATTTGTGGTTCATTAGCATGACTATTATAATATATAATTATCCAACATAAGAATTGATGCAGCAGTGGAGAGGGGGTAAATTAAACGACGACCTCTCCTAGCTGCCCATACATCATCGTTATGCCAACATGCACAAAAATAATAAAATAAAGCTAATCTGCATGATTAGAGTACAAAGAGAAAAAAACACTAAACATAGAACACAGTTTTTTTTTTTTAAACATCCACATCAACACATTATAACAGTAGCCACAATTGCCGCAAAATTCTTAAATGCTCTCCCAAAGCAATTTCATGCGATCATAATTGCCACACATATGCAAGCACTCCTCAGAGTACTAGTCTCCTGATCATAACAGATTATTGTCAACTCCACTTCTCTTCTCTAGTTGGTCCTCTACCGCATCCAGGCAGCCTTGTCTGGTCCTTTTTCGGTGACCTTTCAATGCTGGAAGATGAAAATTTATGTCCCTTCCTCTTTTCTTTTATAGCCAACCATGTGCACTGAAACCATGTGCAAAAAAATGTGTACAAACTGTGTGCCCAAAACCATGAGGATCTCCCCATCCCTTAGCATGAGGAATCTAGACTCTATTTGGCCCTCTTGGATCAAACATGCAGGTTACTATATATGCCTAGTGCCTATCTGATTGTCCACTCACCTTGGCCAGTTAGGACCATGTCATTACCCTGACTTTAGACTTGGTATCACTTGACCATTCAAGACTCACGACAAACTTTCCCATATCAAACGTCGTGGACTAGACTAGTATATCAGCCATACTAGTCCTCTTCTAGTCAAAACGGTGCAAGAACCTATCACTATACTACTCGAATAATGACCTAGAGGAGACGTCCCATATTATCCCTTATCACCTTCTTGTCTTGACAAAATTTTCAAAAAACAATCATTCTTGAGTCGCAATGATTACCAACTCATAACCACTGGTATTGGGTGTTTATTCATCCTCCTCAATGGTATAAGATAAGCTTAGGATCCTAAGGTGATTCTAACTAAGTTTGGAACTTATCATATTTCTATTTTTAGTTGAAAAGTAGGGTTATAACCTATGGTTTATAAAACAAATTCATTTATCCATCTAACCCAACTTATGCACCATTCTATTAAATGTTTTTATTCTTCTTCTAACATATAAATCAAGCAATTTTTTATTTTTTTTTAGAAATTATACCAATGAAATTATCGCATAATGCATTCCTTACTCAAAATGTTTTAGCCTTTTATCCTAATTGTATATAAACAATTAAATAAATATATTTTCTATATCTATTTCAAATAGCAATTATGTTGTAAGTTGTATTTACCTAACTATTAATTATGCGATCCTTTTAAGCATTTCAGGGTTATTTTAACATACATAATTTCAAGGCAACTAAGGAAATACACTAACCTTTGCATAAAGAAAGAGTTAAATACTTTTCTATCGACCAACCTCCAATTCTCATAAACTTGTCAATTCTATTACTTAGTATAAGAGAATTAAGAACGTAATACTATTTGAAAAGATAAAACCATACTTTGTAAAGTAGCTTCATAGTTCACATCTAAAAATATAATTTTAAAGATTGGTTCAATAAAGCAAACTATTTCCTTTAGTTAGCATACACCTGGAGTAACTAATCTATAATTTTTTTTTTAAATTGACTATCGGCTTCTAAACCAATTGTAACAACCCACAACCAACTTCATATCTGGTTGCCCAAAGAAAATAAGGAAAGAATAGAAAGTAATTTTTTTTTTTTAATTTAAGCTTCCTAAACAAACCTAAAAGTTGAAGAACTAATTTTGTTTATTTTTTTTAATCATCCAAGCGAATAAATCATTCATAACACAGACATATCCACCACGTTTGAGTTCAAGATTGTTGCAGCTAGTCACCCAAGTGGACGAGATCGACCTTATCCTGTTGAGTAGCCAATTTGTGAATTCGATTGTCCTCATTTATCGTCCACATTTTCTAGCATGAGGTTCGAACCATGGCAAGGGTTATCCTCTAGGACCCATAACACCTAAAGGGGGACACTTTCTTCCCTTTCCTCTTCATACCGAACCTTCGACAATCTAGTCGACTTGTTTTTACTCAACATGGAAGAGGTTAGCGTATTTATGTCTTCGTGACTAATTGGTGACTCCCTCATTCTTGGAGGTAGTTAGCGCCATGTCAATACCCTGACTTTGGACCTCATTAATCATACTCACTGCAACTCATAATGATTTGTCCCATACCAAACCTTGTGGTTGTTCTAGCTAAGTTCAATGAGTATGTAATGAGCATTGTGCTATCTGAGTCCAACCTAAAAAAGGTGTCCCATACCACCCTTCTCATTCCCATCCTGACCAAGTCATTTTGACCAATTTCATCAAAACTAGGTTGTCTCAATGCTCGTTGTGTGCATTCCCACACCTCAACATACTTGGATGTTCTTTTGTTTAATTTTTCAATTCAAACCTTCTAAGGGTATTTTTGGGATTATTTCATTGACAATCTATTCCCAAGGATGTTAACTACTTTATCCTTAAGGCAACATCATTTAAATGTACAATAGAAGAATATCATAATAGTCTCTTACTATTAGGCTATTTACACTATATTGGGTTCTAAACCATTCAAGAACATAGTTGTGCTTTCTGAATATCTATTGGTCTATTGTTTCACAAGAAGAGCTTTGGAAACACCAGCTGCTTATACAAGTATAGCTTTAAATATCTTTATTTTCTTATAAGTAAAGTTTGATAATAAATCTCATGAGTTTTTTTTTTCGAAGCCACTACACTATTTATGTATAACAAATATAATCACCAATTTTCCTCATTAAGGATCGATTCCCGATTGCTTCATACTTCAAAGGTACTAATCAACTTAATAACATAGTTGTGTTTTTTGAATGTCTATTGGTCTACTGTTTCACAAGAAGAGCATTGGAAACACTAGCTGCTTATACTAAGTATAGCTTTAAAAATATCTATTTTCTTATAAGTAAAGTTTGATAATAAATCTCATGAGTTTTGTTTTTTGAAGCCACTACACTTTTTACATATAACAACTATATTCTCCATTTTTCCTCATTAAGGATTTATTCCTGGTTGCTCCACACTTCCAAGGTACTAATCAACTTAATAACAAAGTGTAGATAGTATCCACAAAAAGGTCTTAGTTTATAAACAACAAACATTTAACTAAATAAGACTTGTTTTCTTATCGGGTACATCCGAGAATCATCAAGGCTAAACATGGTTTGTTTCATTGGACACTTAGTTCCTAAAATTCCAATTGCAACATACTATAAGAGAGAATTTTAAACCATAAGCCCTTTAATTAAATAAATATATACAGTTTTCAATACAATACATGAGCTTCACTTAGTAACACCAACACACGAAGTCACTTCTCAAATACATACTTTTTTTTAACAAAAGAAGTAGCAAAATTACATGAGGGCTCTACCTCCTCTTTTAAGACATAGACTCCTTACACTCACCAATCAAAGTTTAAACCACTTCTACCCCTGAGTTTGGTTCGTCCAACATCACAACTATTTATCATTCAGTAGTTTTACTTTGTTGCCCAGGCTCAGAACAGCCAGAATAGTACATGTTCACTACCTTGGTTAACGATGTCCACACTACAACAACTTTGGTGTCAGTATATCACCGTAATATTTTGGCTATGTACTTCCTAAACTCACTCAACACCATACCGATTACTTCCAAACGATCAATAGTCCGCACAGGGAAAATCTTGGAGTCATCACCAGGGATCAGATACAACTCTTAATTAATGAACATGCAACTTTTAACATGCCTAAATGCAAATTAATTTAACATAGACAACATACAAAAATCCACTAATTTCTTTTTCAAAACTTGTCAAAGCATTTGCCATTATATATTTTTTGTTACAAGCTACCTTCTCTCATCGGGTAAGACTTCCATGAAACCTACCTCCATCATCATGAGGTGTTTCCCAGTCCCTAGAGAAGTATAAGTTCCAAATTTGTTTCTCTCATTTTGTTTTAAATAAGAGTACAACTCACTCGCTGCACCCATCACCTCATTGCTTTCAAAAGAAAAGCTTACAACAACACAACAACGTAATAAACATAATGTATCTTGGTAATGTAATGTTTCCAGCACTATAAAACAACACAACATAACAAAAAAATTTAACAACATTACATTACTTCCTATAATATAGATTTATTATTAGAAAATTAGTGTTTCACCTACATTTCCATTGCTTCATTTAATATCTGTTAGCACACCATCACAATAATATTTCACACAGTGAAAAGCTCACTAATATGGCAGTGTTAAATTATCAATTTCATTGCTTTCATTCACTAGTTATTAACACAGCAACACAACAATGTTTCACACTGTGAAAAGCTCACTAATATGGTAGTGTTAAATTATCAGTCCCATTACTTTTATTCACTAGCTATTAACACAGCAACACAACAATGTTTCACACGGCAAAAAGTGATATATGTTTAACATATTAGGCAAGCATCACAAACACATACGATGTATAAGAACTATAGAGAAAAACCAACATGTTTCACGCTTTCCAACTACATCGTTCTCTGCTCTTCGTCTCTTGCTCTCCCTTGTCTTACCCGATCTCTCCTCCTTCCAAATACCTTCTCTTTCTTTTTTTTTCCTCCCTCAAAACGATTTGCAAAGAATCCACAAGTGTTTTACCTCTCCCTCCATACGTAGCACCAGATTTTCGAGTCTCCTCTCCTCAACTTTGTGCGTACACCAAGTTATCATAACCATTAACCATTCATGATGATTTTACAACAAACATGGAGAGTGCATCTAGCCACATGGATGTTTTAATAAAACTTAGCTCTGCCAAACTTTTAATCATTTCTTTAATATTCCAAACAATAACTATTTTCATAATAGTGTAAACTATTTTACACTCATTTTAAATAAAATAAGATTAATAATATTATAACCAATCTTCTTACACTTCTAAATAATGCAACAATGATATTTATAAAAGCTTCCATACATGGTAAACTTATTTACCATAATAAATTCATATATAACCAAAATATCATCTCTCATGCCATAACAAGCAATCACACACACATGCATTTCCAAACTAGTGGCTCCCATCATCATTGCCACTTAAAACAACATTTCTCATTTCTTGCCATACAAGCAATATTCGAGCCAAATAAACCCATGCAATGATGCAATGCACCTAAATGATATGCAAGCACGAGTTTCTATGTGCTCGTGAGCGGAATCATCACCTCCCTGTCTCACTTTTTTTTCCCCTAACTTGTTTCCATTCATTACCATTACGCAACTGTCCTACACTCACAGAAGTTATCAGCAGTACCAAGAATCATAAAAAAAAGGTAAGTGTATGCATATTTCACTATTTTCCATAAACCGTGTAAGGAGGATCATTACACCAATAAGTTATAGGATATAATATAATTCACTTTTCCTCCTCTTTTCCTTTAGTCCTTCTGAAAGCATAATAAACTATCAACTTAAACTCATAAGGGAAGAAAGGTGCATGAATTGAATTATGAAACCCTTTCTTATCTTATATTTCACCTATCACATCCAACATAATGTAGTCTTATGTATGGCATTCGAGTGGAACAATATATTATCTAAAGTTTTAAAATCTTTATTACATTTTAATAAGGCACACTTATGTATCCGAATGAACACATTTCAGAAGACTAAAGGATAATATTTTAATTCGTTTTCCACCTTAACATGGGATAAATAACTATTCCTCTGCAGTAATGCATTAAGGGTTTTATATAAGGTAAATATACAAAACTAATTATAAATTAACACAATAACATTAGTTGTGAACGAAATAATACATCCAGACATGTAACAATCCTAAAATATAAGGATACACTTTTAAAAATAATATTTTACCCTTGTGCTTTACACTTACAAATAAGTGAGAAATATCTTTGAAAAAACAACTAATATAACTTTTCTTAACAACATCTTTCCAAGTTCAATACCCCATCAATTAACACTCACAACAAGGCACTCATCTCAAATGTCACAGGGTTCATTAAGTAAGTGGAATAAAGGTAATAATTAATAAAATACTTTAGCGTATACAAAGTCTGAGTACAACAATGGATTTAATATTTGTTTTAAAGCTGAACATAACTCAACCGATTTGTTTGACATTTAAAGTAATTTAACACTTTGAAGGTACTCCAGTTCAGTACATATGCATCTCAATGTAATACTTCTCAACTATTTTAACCTTGTCTAAGTCAAGAGAAGCAAATACGTTCACCACGCAACAAGATATTTACATGCTATTTTAACCCTTTCTAGATCAGAAAAAACAATGACGAGCTCTACCCAATAGAAATGCTATCCTCTCCTTGAGCGCTATCCATATAATGCACCAATTCACTGTGCAACAAAATATTTACATCTTCCTTCATCCAATTTTCAAAATAGCTCAAGGGGAAAAGTGTGAGATTAGTCAACCCGTATAATGCACATTAACCATGTGGGTATATGATTATGTTTCTAGTATGTGTCACAAACAACACTTATTAACTTAATATCTCTAACTCAGAGTATCAACATAGTCCGACAATAATTGTATTGATAAATGTATGAATTAATATATATAAATAAGGTGATAGACACATTGGTATAAGCATTCAATTGTTCTGTACAAACAATTTCTGTTTCTATAACAGTTCAGTTATGAGTGACTTGGCCATGCTCGTTGACCAAGGGTAAGGAAAGGTTTTTACTTCCATACTTTGTTTGCTATCAAAACAATTTTCATTTTGGACGTAGTAAAATAAAGAAAATAGTAATGCATCACCTAACTATTCTAATAATCATTGAGAAATTGCCATTGGATGACAGTAACTTCAGCAACCAGATAAGAGAAAATATCCAATAAAGTATATATACCAATCAACATTTATCACAGAAAGAACAAATAAGGTTTTCAATGGAAACCAACACAACAATTAATATTTTTCAAGCATCCAATTTTCCAATCATAATAATCAAAGATATACAATCCATCACATTCAAATTTATTAACACAGACAAGGCAGAGTAATAGGAATCCGATATGTGAAATCTTGTTTGCTACTCTAAAATTCTTTTCTTCTTTTCCATTCCTACAATCTCCAGACATGCACAAGCAAGTTATAGACCAAAACACTAGGTTTCCCATGCAAAATTTTTATGCAAGATAACTCCTACTACATGCGAGATGTAAGATTAATAATGCCCCTCCTCTCAACTGACTTCCTCCTCTTTTCCTCAAGAGAACATGGAATAGGTTAAAAAACAATCATGATAATTACATGCCATTATCCAAATCACAACATAAACACAACATAAACCAAACTCCATTATATACATTATATAATAAGGTAGAAAAAGTTATTGTTTTTATATAGATATTTATTTTTTATTATTATTAATTCTTTATTATTTTATAAACTCCATGATAAGCATTAAATGATTTCCAACTCACCAAAATGACTCTCATGCCCTTGGCACTTTCATTGCCATCAAAAGCTTAGATATTCAACTATTCAAAGGCAATATATATATATATCACAATGCAAGTCAAACATTCTATATGCTTCTATATGTATGCAATTATGTGAGCATCCAAGTACTCACGAGCCATGGTGATCTTTTATACCGACATCCTTTTCCATTTACCTTTTACAATCGACCTTTATCTACTTGTTGAAGGAGTGTACCTGGTCTTGTAATCCTAGAAACCATCTATAGTACCATACTCTAGAAATGAAAACAAGTATAGTTCATCAGTAATCAATAATTATGTTAGGAGGGTTGTTACATCCTCCCCTACTAGAAATAAACCCAGTCCCTGTATTTTAGTAAATATTTATACAAGTGAAAACATATATATTCATTCATGTATCCATCAGTATATATGTCCATTCATAAATCATACAATATTTAGATATGTTCATATAAGAAACTCCACATAGTGTTCCATATTTGCATTAATCCATAGATCTATACAACAATCAAAACATGTTTCCAAAACAACTCTACATGATATTCCATATATACATTCACACATAATTACATATACATCCATAAATCCACATAGCAATTTAAAATGTTCATGCTCATTCAAAAAGGAAAGGAAAATGTTTCTTCATGTCAGTCACATTCTTCCATGTGGCATTTTTGTTTGAGTATTGGTCTCATTGGACCCAACATTGATCAATGTTTCTCTTCCTCAAGCTCTTGGTCTTGAAACCAATTAGCCTGGTTGGACGAACCTCAATGTTCAAGGGGTTTGACATTTGCAAGTTAGATACATCCCAAATGTGAGTAATGTGATTAGGGTCAACAATGTATTTCCTAAGGAAGAATACATAGAAGATATCATGGATTTTTTATAAACTGGGTGGCAGAGCAAGCCTATAGGCAAAAAGACTTATTTTATCTATAATTTCAAATGGTCCTATAAATCTAGGGTTAAGTTTGTAAGACTTAGTGGAACTCTTGGTAGGTTTCACACTTAAGAATACTCTATATCCTATAGAGAATTTCCTCGGTGTTCTTTTAAGGTTTGCATAGCTCTTTTGGTGATCCACGACCTCCTTGAGCTTTTGGTGAATTCTTTTTAGTTGTTCATTCATCTCCTTTACAATATTTAGCCAGATCACTACCTAATCCTCTAGATAGTCCTAAGATAAAGAAGTGTTACACCTTCTCTCGTAAAGAGCTTCAAATGGGGCCATACCTAGTGAAGCATGATTACTATTATTGTAAGCAAATTCAACTAGGTATAGATAGTCATCCCATTTGGTGTGTTGGCCCATACAATACATTTGAAACGTATCTTCAAGGACCTGATTCACTCTTTCAGTTTGTCCATCTATTTTAGGGTGATAAGTAGAATTTGTATTAAGCTTAGTATTCAAGCTTGATGTAAAGCTTCCTAGAATTATTATGTAAGTGGGAATCCCTATCTAAAATTATAACTTCTAGAAACCCATGCAATCAAACTTTCTCTCTAGAAACTTTATTTGTGATGGAAGGTGCATCATCCTATATATTCCCAGGTATGAAATGTGCAACCTTGGTTAATTTATCCACTACAACAAGTATTGCATCATGTCCAAATCTAGTCTTAGGTAAACCAACCACAAAGTCCATTGAGACAACCTACCATTTTTGTGTGAGAATATCATGTGGGTACAATCGACCTACTTGATGCAAATGTTCTGCTTTGACCTTTTGACACTCCAAACACCTAGCCACAAAGTTATTAATATATTTCTTTATTCCCAACCAATAATAGACATTCCTCAGATTCTCTCGCATTTTTGCCCCACCTAGGTGCACGGAGTAAGGAGTGTAATGCACCTCCTTCAGAAAAATTTCTATTATTCCCCCCAAAGCTGGAATGACTAATCTATTTCTAAAGTATAACAAATCATCCCTAAGCACAAAACTCGTATCCTTATTAGGTTCTTGCTCAAATCATCCTTTTTTTGCAATTCTTTAACCTGGTCCACCAAATCATAATGACACTGTGTCATTACATCGATATACCCTCTCTTGCTCAAGGCATATGCTATTTTATTTTTCTTACCCTTTATGTATTCAATGCCAAAGTCATACTCTGCTAGAACTTCCGTCCATCGACATTGTCTAACATTTAACAAGGGTTGTGTAAAAATATATTTCAAACTCTGATGGTCAATTTTGAGCTCAAAAGGTTTCCCAAGTAAATAATGCCTCCAAATATTGAGCACATGTACTATTGCTACTAATTTTAGGTTATGAGTAGCATAATTTACCTCATGCCAATGACCAATAAGTTTTTGGGATTCGTAGACAAGGACTGCTTCATCTTGAGTAAGGACTCCTCCTAATCCCTCAATAGATGCATCAATGCACATTGTGAATTTCTTAGAAGGATCAGGTAACTGGAGAATTGGTGCGGTCGTTAATCTCTCCTTTGGAGTTTGGAAAGCTTTTTCACACTAACCAGTCCACTTGAAAGCCTTCCATTTTTTTTGAAGATTTGTTATGGGTTCAACAATTCTTGAAAAACCTCTAACAAAACGTTTGTAATAACCTGACATTCCCATAAAACTTCACACTTTAATTGCGTTACTGAGTGTAGGCCAACTAATAATGGCTTCAATTTTCTTGAGATCAACAACAATTCCCTCGATAGAGACTATATGCCAAATAGAGTCTAGGTTTCTTACAAAGATTCAATATTATGAAAGATGATCATTGCAATAATCAACGAGGTATCAACCAAGAGTAACTTATGTTTCCTGAACAACTATATCTGAAGAAAGTGGTTTCATCATACAGAGGAAAAGTAGATCGACTTTCCAAAAAGTACATTATATGGCTCTGTCTATAATTCATCCAAAAATCATTATGAAAATAATCAAATTGTCCATGCAGATGAAAAGTTCCATGAGAAAAGGAAACAAAGACAAATTTCTATAACTGAATCCAAGTACCTCTATGAATTCAGAATCAATATATGCACGCAAACATAAAAAAATTTGCCATGCAATAAATTGTACCACACCTAAGTTGTAAAAAAAACCTCATTCCGATGGGAAATAGTGGGGAAAGTGCCATTTCCCCTGTTTCTTCTTTGACTTCTCCTATGGCTCCATGTAAATATCTTCCCTCCGTCGACCAAAACAGATATCTTGTAATCAGTAACCATTCGCATGTAAATATCTTCCATCTGTCGACCAAAACAGATATCTCGTAATCAATTACCATTCGCTATATTATAGGCACTTTCAAGATGTTTATTTAATCCGTGAGTTATTAATTTAATATAATATTTAAAAAGAAAGTGATTGTATACCTGGTTGATTACTCCCGTGATCATCTTCCATAATCCTGAACCTCTGTAAGGCCCAATCTTCTCCTGAACAGTGCTGATATTCTTAAAGTTGTCTGCATCAAGATTATAACTAAGATTGTAATAGAGCCATTAGGCCTAGAGGTGACATGCAATGGATAAGCTTTGGGATTATCATTTTAATCTCCTGTTCTTAGTTAAATTTTTGGGCTCTCCACTCCTAAAGTTTTCCACCCTTTTCCATCCAAATTTGAGGACAAATTCTACTGAAAAAACTTACCTCAATGGCAACAGGAACTAGTTGAAACTAGTTTGGCCTGTTGAAGAGGCACTTTGATCTACACTCCCTTCTTACCCTGCGCACCCCACAATTATACAAAGTCTCCACAATCTAAACCTCAATGGTTGCTTCTGCGTCATTTCCTCATCTTTCCTGCTGAAAACAGGATATGCAAAACAGAACAATCTAAAATGAGCATAAAAAGAACAACAATTTATAGAAACAAATACTTTTAATCACGTTGTTAACAAAATTGATAAAGCATCATATATTCATCACGTCATTTTCAAAGAATGTTTGTACTTTTATTATTTACAAATAAAAGTGTAAAACAGTTATAAACCAATTGCTTAACAATCTCTTAAATAAAACTTTCTCTCCAACTTGCATATTTAACATTCAATCCATTAAGGTTTCAATTTTTAATTATGTAAACAAAACATTCTCTAACTTGCACTCTTAATTTCATGCAGAAATATGAGATTTTAATTATTTAAACAAAACATTCTCTCAAACTTGCACCGTTAATTTCACGCAGAAATATGAGCTTATGCTTCCAAGCTACTACATCCACCTTGTTTTTCTAGTCTTGATCTGCCCTGACATTCCAAAATATTAATTTGAAATTCATTTTGCGTCACACAAAATGATGATGTTTGACATCCAAACAAATTTCAAACAGTTTTACTCTGCATCACCTAAGAAATGAATTTTAACAAATAAATAAACAATACCAATATACAATTTCTAATAAATTTACTTTAATGAAAAAGACTAGAAATAAATATGTTTAACTGGAGATTAGAACATATTCTACGGAAAAAGATATTAACCTAATAGCAAACATTTTCAACCAAATAGAGGGCATGTAAGCTCTTTTAATTTTTTTTCTTTTCATCTCTCCTTTTTTTTCTTTGGATATACTCTCTTTTTCTCTTTTTCATAAAACTTTTCAACTAGCTTTTGCTTCTTCTTGATCCAACTTTTGTTAGATATAATTGAAATAAAATCTGTCTTTTTAAAGGTTCTCTTTGCTGATTCAGCTGTTTGATGGGTATTTATTTGTTTGTACAATGGATGCCTACAAAGGAATTCGTGCGTCCACAAAATTCTTGTGCTGTGCGTTGTTAGGGTTAGGAAAAAATAAATGGGTTCTTGGCATTTACGTAAATAGTTTCTATTTTTCATATTCAAACCGTTAAGCATTTAATGTTTAAAAAGTAGATTTCTCATAATGTAAAGAAAATTAAATTGATGAAAACTTTTAAGCATATAATATCTCTTTAAATAAAATGAGGTGTATAGTTCATAGGATTATAAGTGTTAATAATAATTAAAAGAACAATTATATTTTATATATAAAATAAAATACAAAATTTAACATTTTTTTATTATTTAAATAATTAATTATATTGCATTTAGTATTTATTTTTTAATAAATTTAATATTTGAATAATTTTTTTTAAACATCATAATGTATATAGTATTGAATTTGTAGTTCATTGGTTACCAACTAGCATATTCTTTTTGTGCAATCAAACGAGAGCATTCCATTGGCCGCTACCACCTGGCCTAGCCCTCTAGCCCACCGCAGTTCATTGGCCGCTACCAACTGTCTTAGCCCTTTAGTCCTCTCGGGTGGGTGATTGAATTGGGGCAATCAATTGACCCAACCAATTGGCCTAATCCTTTAGAGTACAATTTTTAGGGTAAAGTGCGGGTTTTGAAAAGGTATCTAAACTTTATATCCAGGTTTGAACTTGGATCTTTCGATGAAAACTTAAAGATATACCACTATATTATATGTTACAAGATAAAAAAATTAAGGTAAAGCACAATATTTAAAAAGGTTGAGTCTGTTATGTAATGGTTTGAATTTAGATCTCTTCGATAAAAACCCAAAAACATATTACTACATCATTCTAACAAAAATATTCAAATTGTTTAACTTCTTGTTAAATGAAAATCTATTAGGAATGATTTAAATAAGTAGTTCAATTGTATAGTAATGATTTGAATCAGGTTTAGGAAGTCTATTTTTTATATTACAAACTCAAATGAACAATTTATAATTTTTGTTCGTTGAAGATGTATCATATATACATTATATGTGAATTTTATAATAAAAAATGGGGTCTATGAATCTGAGTAGGGATTCATTCGTATATCTTTGTTCTCTTTATTTTTTTTAACTCATTTTGAGCACTTGCATGATATCACTTTTCGTATTTATAATCCATTTATTTTATTAAATCGCCATGAAAGGATAATGGATTGATCCCTCTATTGAGAATAATGACCATTTTACAAAGCCCACGACAAGCCCCTTCCCATAATAGTTGTTTCAGTCTATTTTATTTTTTAGATTTTATGTCCATAGGTATAGTACAATAGTGCTTATGGCTTAAAGAAGCACAGAATGGGGTCATTTGGTGCTTCTGTCCCATTTGGTGTTTCTTTCCCATTAGATGTTTTTGTCTTTTTTTGGTGCTTTCGTCCCGTTTGGCAACTCTATACTATTTGGTGTGTTTCTCTTATCTCGCACTTTTGTTCATCTCGAATTTATATTTATTTAGTGCTTCTATCAAATTTTTAAAGTCGCATACATTACATTTTGCTTCGATTATGTAATAGATCGGGTTAGCCAATATGGACTTTTACGTTGATTTTATAGGGTAAGTTTTTTTTTTTTTTAAATCTATCTTTGTTAGGGAATCAAATCTATATTTTAGTTACAAATATTTCATAGATATGTAAATTATCACATTATTTTAATATTTTTAGGGTTTTGTAAAGCATTATTGCATTTTGTAACTGGTTTTGTAAAGAAATTTGGTAAATTAAGGATTTTTGTGAAGTATTTTATTTACTTGCATTTGTAGGTATTAAAAGTCATAAGCATATAGTAGCATTTTAGGATAATTTTTCTTTCTTGCATATCTTCTTTATCTTTGCATAAGGAAAGGAAAAGATATCTATTTTCATGAAAAGGACATTTACATAGCTTAGGCTTGCATTATTGCATTCCATTTGCACTTTGCATTGAATTACATAAACCTCACAAATGGTATAAAGAAAAGTTGTATCACATCTCCTTAGTTTTGGTTCAAAATAAAAGAGAAGTTTTTAATTTTTGGAAAGCATCAAAAGTGAAAAGCATGTATCTATATGAATTGTTTCACACATCAATGTATTCATTTGTAAGCATTATATTGTGTAAAAAGTAAAATTAGAAAAAAGTCTTGGTTTCCTCTTCCAAAAGTTTAGGCAATAAATACAAAAGTGCATATAGTTTGCATCCTAGGTCAACTTTCTTTTTTACATGCATATTCTTTGATATTTTTTTTAGACAATAAAATAAAAAAGTATTTACTTTACTCACAAGAATTGAAAATGAAAAAGTACTTAGATCTAGGGTGTTGTATTCTTGCACCTCTTATCTACACTTGCATTGCATCCCTCATTCTAGCATGTATCAAGTATAGAATAGGATTTTGAACCTCAGGTGTATTCTAATCAACACATTAAACTTAGAGTAGTGGGCTAGACACTAAGAGACTTTTAATATTAAGTATGGGTGCACATGATTTTGTGACCCCACAAGATCATTTATTTTAAATCTAAAATTATACAAATTTATCATTATTCTCATTTATCAAATGGTATTACATCAGTATGGAGGAAAATTGGAGGAAAATATTGCTAGGCGATACATGCATAATTGTCAAGTTGTAATGCATGCAATGGCCTAATTTTAAACCAAGAAAGAATAGCTCTAGAGTGATAATAAATCCTTCAAGGAAAATGTTATCAGGAAAGATCAACTACAAAATTAGGTTGAAGATCTTAAGTCCTAACATGATTAGGGTGAAAAGAAAAGGTAAAAATTATTAGATCTCTTGCAACAACATGTGCAAGGGTAATACTAGTTGAGAAAAATAAATTGAGCAAGAGAAATCCCAACTAGAAGATTCACTAAAGCAATTCCAAGAAGTCTAGCAATCAAGAGATCATAAAATCTCTAAGGTTCAAGAATAGCTAAATTGAAGGGACCAATGGTGTTGGACATTTGAGGTAATTTGAGGCATTTTATGTTGTCATTGATGTCACATGGATCATTGATGTCACATGGATCACATTTGGTTTTGGTGGCCAAAATATTTCATAAATAAGCATTTATGATATTTTGGAAAGCATGGCTATTTACAGGGTTTTTATGAAAACCAAGATAGGCAAAATAAAAGGTTTTATTTAAAACCTTGGTGGTATTATGTGGAAAGGGATTTTCTTAAAATCCAAGGTGGAATTTTGTTTCATCGAAAAATGACCTCCGGTGATGAAGATATTAAAGTTTAAAGTTTAAGTTTAAATTAATGGAGGGCCGACCTATGTGCAATTAATGGAGGTAGGTCTAAGGTGTAGACCAATTGGTTCATCCAAACCCCATAAGGGGGTGGAGGTCCAAGGTTCAAATCTTGGGCCTCGTCGGATTGAACGCTTGTCCCTTTCCTGGTGCTTTCAGCAGCATAAAAGGTTTAAAATGATTGTGGCATGGTGGTTATAGGGGCGGATTGCGCAAAGATCTGTGTGGCGGCTTTTGGGGCGGATAGCGCAGAATACTGTGGCGGCCATAAAAGCTGGACAACCTGCCCGGATTCGTGGAGGCTACCGATTCCACCATGTAAATTAAAAAAAAAAAAAAAAAAAATTAATGGAGGTTGGCATATATATCGGTGTAAAGGTTTCAATTTATTTTGGAAAGTGGGCATATTATATATTGTCGAAAATCTTATTTCAAGGGCTATTTGACTAACTTATTTAGAAAGATAAATAAGGTGTGTGTAAAGAGATATTTCTGATTTTGCAAAGCGGTTCCAAAAGTGAAGTTTGCCTTGTTATTTTTCAAGAATATTAATTCTTTCATGAGGTGACAAGGTATGCAATATTTTGATTAATTTTATTTTATGGTATAAGTGGTTTTGGGAGTGAAAAGGTTATGCAATGTTTTGATTTATTTTATTTTATGGTATAAGTGGTTTTGGGAGTGAAAAGGTTATGCAATGTTTTGATTTATTTTATTTTATGGTACAAGTGACAAGGAGAGATAAGGAAGTTGTGCAATTAAAGGCCTTGGTGATGATAATTGGAAAGTGGAGTAATGTTGATTATTTTGTGATCTACTAACCCTTGTGAAGATTGGCAAAAAAAATTTGTGATTATGGTAGATTTACAAAGAGTTTTTTTCATATTCATAAAAGGTATGGGCACATTCTTCTATTGATTGTTTATGGTGGTTGATTTCTTAAATGTCATTAGAGGGAAAAGTATTTTTTGTGGTTTTCTTTTCGAAAGTGGTTGGTTGAATGCTTCAAGGTTTTTTGGATTGAGAGTTGTGTCTAAACCTTGTTTGATAAGCATAGTTGTTGAAGCCCATTGGTTGTAAAAGAACTTGAGCTAGAAAAGAATATGAGTATCATTATTATGTGAGATTTGTAGTTGAGCATTATTGGAAACATTTGAGTTGGTTGATACATACTTGGACTAGTGTTGTGTGAGAGATAGTTATCCCTTGTGATGATTGGTTAAGTTGAGTTGATTGAGCCTAGTCAAGTGATGTGTGAAGTGATTGTTCAAGTTCTATGAAATAAACTATTCCATCATTCTATGTTGAGTTGAGATTAAGGTTAGAACATATTGAGTCTTTAAAAATTCTCTTTATGGTTCTATAAGACTTGAGTTGAGTTGAGGTTGACTTGAATTGAGTTGAGGTTGATTTGATTTGAGAGTGAGATTAGAACATATTGAGTCTCTAACAATTCTCTTTATGCTTCTATGAGTTTATTTGAGTTGATTTGAGATTGATTTGGGTTGAGAGTGAGATTAGAACATATTGAGTCTCTAACAATTCTCTTTATTCTTATATGAAGTTAATTTGAGTTGAGATTGCCATTCATTGTTGAGTTCATTTTGAGTACTACTTGAGCATGATTGATTGAGCCTTTGAGAAGGCCTTTGGGACATATTTGAGGACATTGTTGGGACATATTTGAGGACAGTGTTGGGACAAATTTGTGGATAGTTTTGGGCAAGTTCTTGGTGAGCTTTCTAGAGCAGATTTGGGTAAGTTCTTGGTGAGCTTGCTAGAGTAGTTTTGGGCAAGTTCTTGGTGAGCTTGCTAGAGCAGATTTGGATAGGTTCTGTGTGAACTTGTTATTTAGCATTGGACAGGTTCTATGTGAGCTTGTTATTCAATTTTGGACAAGTTATGTGTGAGCTTGTTAAGCAGGTTCTATGTGAACCTATTGAGCAGGTTCTTAGTGAGCCTATTTACAGATATTTGGAGGTGATAGAGTATAAAGGACAAAGTATCAATGGATAGAGATCCAGTATCTAACACAGTTGAAGATATATCTGAGTGAGGAGTCTTCAAGTGGAGAGAGATCCACCAGTCAGTGCAACAGAGAGATAAAGTCTTCTAGAAGATCACATAGCCAAAGCCGAAGGGGAAAGAGTTCTCCTATGGAAGGGATCCACGAACTTGAGATTAGGGGATCAACATATCCTTTGGATATAGATCCATAAACATTGTAATTGGAAGTGATTCCCAAATAGATTGATTGAGAAATTTCTAGTAAAATATTTTCTCTGTGGAGTACCTCACATTGGGGGAACCACGTTAAATATTGTGTCTCAATTGTGTGTGGTGACTTGTGCTCTTGCTTACTACTACTATCTAAGTTATTAATGCACACTGCTATATTTTGTTATTGCAATTAAGGACATTAATTGATATTGGTTTGGAAAGAAAGTAAAAATTGGTCTTATACTATTCACCCCCCCTCTCAGTATAAGCTTGTGTTCTTCAATTGGTATCAGAGCGGGTTCCTTCGAAAAGGCTAACATCTTGAGAACATATTCTACAAGAAAACAAATGGTTTCATAGAATGGATTATCTACAAATAAGGCTCCACTATTTTATGGTAATAATTATGCTTTCTGGAGCATGAGGATGAAGAAATACTTGATATCACAAGGATATGAGGTATGACAGATGGTTTAAAAAGAGTATAGGGTTGAACGTGATCCCGAGGAAGATAAGACTACCAGGAAATTGGTTGAGATAAATGCAAGAGCAATAAATTACATTTTGAGTGGGCTACGTGAGACAAAGTTTACAAAGGTCATGGTATGTACTTCAGCTAATAAAATGTGGACCAAGTTGTGGAATACTTATGAAGGAGATTCCAATGTAAAGTTGGCAAAACTACAAACTCATAGAAAAAGATTTGAGGAATTGAAAATGGAATATTTTGAAGATATTGCAAAGTTATTACTTCGATTTGATGAGATTACTAACACTATGAGAGGCCTAGGTTTTGAGATGAAAGAATAAGAAGTTACTCAAAATGTTTTGAGATCACTTCCCATGAAATATGATGCAAAGGTTTCAAAAATAGAAGAAACAATGGATATCAACAAGCTAACAATGGAAGAATTGTAAGGTACTCTCATAGCTTATGAGACGAGGGTAAGTAAGCACCAATCTTCAATAAAAGAGATTGCATTCAAGGCTTCAGAAAAAGAGAAAGGGAAAGTTTCAAAAATATATAGAGTTTTAGAAAATTATGAGGAAGCTAACTTCATAAAAAAGAATAAGGACTCAAGGAATTTTAGAGATATATGGAAAGTCAGGTGCTACAAGTGTGGTGATCTTGGTCACTATGCATACAAGTGTCCACATGAAGAAATCAGTGATGATGAAAAATAGGGTCACAGAAGAAAAGAAGATGGAAAGCATAAGCATGACAAATATGCCATATTCAAGAAAAACAAGTATGAGAAGAAGAAAAAAATTCATAAGGAAAAGAAATATTACTACATTGTAGAAGCAAGTGATAGTTCAGATTACAGTGATAAAGATCAGGCAGATGAAGAAGAATGTACATTCTTTGGAATAAGTGAAGAAAAGCAAGAACACCTATTCCTAGGTATTGAAGTTAAATAAGAGGATGTGCCTATTGAATAAAGACATGAAGAGCTTGCCATATCCATTTAGCAAGCAGATAGGTACAAGAAAGGTCTAAGGATACTAAAATGCTTCATATGTGGATATTTTGGGCATATAGATGATGATTGCACATACTACAACAATTACAACAAGGAAAGTGTATTTGAAAAAGAAAGTAGCAGTTCTAGTGACAATTCCAACAGTAGTGAAAACAAAGAAGTCTCATTTTTGGTAATAGAAAAGGAAGAGGATGAGCCAAGTAAAAAAAATCAAAAATCAAAAGGTTAAAAGAAGAATATAGGAATCTTGAAAACAATATTCGAACAGATGTCAAAATCAGATAAGAACTACTTCAAACAATCAGTAATCTCAGGGAAGAGCTTCAAAATGCAAAAAGGATAGAAGAGAGGATGAATGAAGAACTAAGGGTAACAACAAAAATACATGATACATTAGATGAAAATATTCAAAAAGGAGTGGAAACTTATTTTAAGGTTATGTCTTACTTCCAAGAGAAGTCACACTCAAAAGGAAAGGAAGTTCTAAAAGATGAAAGCAAGGAAGCACCTAAGATTTGCGAGGAAAGTTCCAAAGTTCCTATGGCTCCAAATATTCAATTTGGTTCTTGTTTTGAGATAGGTGAATCAATTTCAAAAGGAAAAGAAATTATTAAAGAGAAAGGCAAGGAAGAGGTTTTAGATGCTACAAAGAAGGTTAAAAAATGCAATGCACAAGTTGAAGATGATCATAAGGATAATGGTCAAGAAAGGTATGAGGAACCAAGGCATGAACAAAGGGCTTTTTAAGGATATTGTTTTTTTTGTAATGGATTTGGACACAGGGCTATACATTTCAGGATCCATGGATCAAAGAAGTTTGATTTTTCTAGAATAAACTTCAATGGAAGAAGAAGTCATGGTTATAATGGCCATAAAAACAAAGCTTCACAATACAGGGTTCAGGAAAGGAGTGGAAATGGAAATTATTTTAAGAATAATTTTAGGACATGGGCACCAGCCAAAGGATACAATATCAAGTGTTTTAATTGCAATAATTTTGGTCATATTGCAAGATGGTGTAGGACTCAATTCCAAACAAGTTCAAGGAAAGAAGGTCAAAAAGGTTCAAGATAAGAAGATCAAGTAATTCATCAAGAGAAGGATATAAAAAAAACATGGAAGAAAGTTGATAGAGGAAAGAATCAATGTAATATGGGAGTAAAGGTACTCCCACCCCAAAATTAATCACCTCAAGAGAGAAGGTGGTGAGGGGGCTATGCTTAAGAGTCATATATTTTAGCCCCATAGGTGTCCCTTTTTCCATTGATGTCAAAGAGGGAGATATTTGAGTAAGGGGGAGAGCATTGAGTTAGGGGGAGCAGCCTCCAAAGAGAGCATTGAGTTAGGGGGAGCAGCATTCAAAGAGAGTATTGAGTTAGGGGGAGTAACTTCCATAGAGAGTATTGAGTCAGGGGGAGCATATTTGATTATCAGAGATGGTTTTTGCAGTGATTGTGGTGTTTGCATTAGAGGTGTTGCCATCAATGACAAAGGGGGAGTTGTTGGAAATTTGAGGTAATTTGAAGCATTTTATGTTGTCATTGATGTCACATGAATCATTTATGTCACATGGATCACATTTGGTTTTGATGGCCAAAATATTTCATAAAAAAGCATTTATGATATTTTGGAAAGCATGGCTATTTACAAGGTTTTTATGAAAACCAAGGTAGGCAAAATAAAAGGTTTTATTTAAAACCATGGTGGGCTTATGTGGAAAGGGCTTCCTTAAAATCCAAAGTGGAATTTTGTTTCATCGAGAAAGGACCTCCGGTGATGAATATATTAAAGTTTAAAGTTTAAGTTTAAATTAATGGAGGGCCGACCTATGTGCAATTAATGGAGGTTGGCATATATATATACATGTAAAGGTTTCAATTTATTTTGGAAAGTGGGCATATTATATCTTGTCGGAAATATAATTTTGAGGGCTATTTGAATAACTTATTTAGAAGGATAAATAAGGTGTGTGTAAAGAGATATTTCTGGTTTTGCAAAGGGGTTCCAAAAATGAAGTTTGCCTTGTTCTTTTTCAAGAGGATTAATTCTTTCATGAGGTGACAAGGTATGCAATATTGTGATTAATTTTATTTTATGGTATAAGTGGTTTTGGGAGTGAAAAGGTTAAGCAATGTTTTGATTTATTTTATTTTATGGTATAAGTGGTTTTGAAAGTGAAAAGGTTATGCAATATTTTGATTTATTTTATTTTATGGTACAAGTGACAAGGAGAGATAAGGAAGTTGTGCAATTAAAGGCCTTGGTGATGATAATTGGAAAGTGGATTAATGTTGATTATTTTGTGATATACTAACCCTTTTGAATATTGGCAAAAGAATTTTGTGATTGTGGCAGATTTACAAAGAGGTTTTTTCATCTTCATAAAAGGTATGGGCACATTCTTCTATTGATTGTATGGTGGTTGATTTCTAAAATATCATTGGAGGGACAAATATTGTTTGTTGTTTCCTTTTCGAAAGTGGTTGGTTGAATGCTTCAAGGTTTTCTAAATTGAGAGTTGTGTCTAAACCTTGTTTGATAAGCATAGTTGTTGAAGCCCATTGGTTGTGAAAAAACTTGAGTTAGAAAAGAACATGAGTATCATTGTTATGTGAGATTTGTGGTTGAGCATTGTTGGAAACATTTGAGTTGGTTGATACATAATTCGACTAAGGTTGTGTGAGAGAGATAGAGAGGCGTCCCTTGTGATGTTGGTTGAGTTGAGTTGATTGAGCCTATTCAAGTGATGTGTGAAGTGATTGTTCAAGTTCTATGAAATAAACTATTCCATAATTATATGTTGATTTGAGATTAAGGTTAGAACATATTGAGTTTGTAACAATTCTCTTTATGGTTATATAAGACTTGAGTTGAGTTGAGGTTGAATTGAATTGAGTTGAGGTTGATTTGAGTTGAGAGTGAGATTAGAACATATTGAGTCTCTAACAATTTTATTTATGCTTCTATGAGTTGATTTGAATTGAGTTGAAATTGATTTGGGTTGACAGTGAGATTAGAACATATTGAGTCTCTAACAGTTCTCTTTAGGCTTCTATGAAGTTAATTTGAGTTGATATTACCATTAATTGTTGAGTTCATTTTGAGTACTACTTGAGCATGATTGATTGAGCCTTTGAGAAGGCCTTTGGGACAGATTTGAGGACAGTGTTGGGACAAATTTGAGGACAGTGTTGGGATAGATTTGTGGATAGTTTTGGGCAAGTTCTTGGTGAGCTTGCTAGAGCAGATTTGGGTAAGTTCTTGGTGAGCTTGCTAGAGCAATTTTGGGCAAGTTATTGGTGAGCTTTCTAGAGCAGTTTTGGACAGGTTTTGTGTGAACTTGTTATTCAGCATTGGACAGGTTCTGTGTGAGCTTGTTATTCAGTTTTGGACAAGTTCTATGTGAGCTTGTTAAGCAGGTTCTATGTGAACCTATTGAGCAGGTTCTTAGTGAGCATATTGACAGAGCTTTGGGGGTGATAGAGTACAAAGGAAAGAGTCTTAGTGGATAGAGATATAGTAGCCAATATAGTTGAAGATAGATCTGAGTGAGGAGTCTTCAAGTGGAGAGAGGTCCACCAGTTAGTGCAGTAGAGAGACAAAGTCTTCTAGAATATCACATAGCCAGAGTAGAAGGGGAAAGAGTTCTCCTATGGAAGAGATCCACGAACTTGAGATTAGGGTATCAACATACAGAGATCCATAAACATTGTAATTGGGTGTGATTCCCAAAGAGATTGATTGAGAAAGTTTTAGTAAAATATTTTCTCCATGGAGTACCTCACATTTGGGGAACCACGTTAAATATTGTGTCTCAATTATGTGTGGTGACTTGTTCTATTTATTACTACTACTATATGAGTTATTAATGCACACTGCTATATTTGGTTATTGCAATTAAGGACATTAATTGATATTGGTTTGGAAAGAAAGTAAAAAGAGGTCTTATATTATTCTCTCTCCTTTCAGTATAAGCTTGTGTTCTTCAAATGGTAGACCCAAGGCATGCATTTGAGGTCAAAAGAGTAAATTTTATTTGTAATGATATCATAGCTAATATAACAAGTAGAAATATGTACTTTAATATTGTAGCTAATGTAGAAAGCAACCTTATTCAAGTGGCTTGAATCCTTAAACATGTTGGAGAGGAATTGGACATAGCGTAAAAGTACCAAGAGGTACTCAAATGTTTGGATATGATATTAGTATCATAGGACCAATAATTAAGGATATATAATAAGGACATGGTAAATAATTAAAGAAATTCCTTGAATCCCATTGAGACCTACAAACCTACAAAGATGGGTTAGCCTCTTTGGATGCCAAGTATGGGAAATATTGAAGGAAATTTAACAACTCGTCACTTTTGGATTGCTCAAAATTTTTAAACCTCAAAGGAAACTCGATGACATCACTAATTCAATGGTTTCATCATGGAGAAAGGATATAAAGAATTTTTAAAGGACATAAAAAATTCTTCATCATCATATATCCATTTAGAACATGATTTTTATGTAGATAAACTACAAATATCACTATAGTTTCTCTCAATAGCCATAAAAAATCACTATTAACATAATATCATCTTTTATATCTTATTATATTCTTATTAGAACAAAATATTCTCCTATTCCACTCAACATTTCTTTCTTTATCATATTCTATCAAATCCATCCATCCACAATCAACATGTATTTTGTTGATAATTTTATCTTTGTGCCAACAATATTTCTTAGAGTGATTATTTTGACTACAAATATCACATGGATGTAGGTCCCAACACTTAGTTTTCAAATATGTTTAATCATCCACAATGACTACACCAAATTATTCTAAATGTTTCATCCTCTACATGGGTTTCTCCTTTCACAAACTTGGTGTCCCCATTTGATGCGGGAGCATCCCGATAATATCTAGAAAAAGAATAGTCCTAGAGTTGAAAGGTCAACCATTCACCTCTTGAGCATATACAACTATAAATTATTATTTTTTGTCTAAGAGGGGGCTGGCGAGGAGAGGAAGGAGATATCTCAATCAGAATTTGTAATTCCAACCATTGAATAAAAACTATTTTGTCCATTAACCCTTGTGAGGTTTATTGTTGGTAATTGTGTGTTTGAGATCGTTGGCATTATATTTATTTCCTTCTTGTGCAGGTTCTTCAAAAGCCACTAGTGAATGACATTATGATTGAAGGGAGTTATGATGTTGTAGTTGGAATATCAAACAAAAAGAAAACAAGTTCCAGCACAAGCATACACCAGTAATAGAAGATAGTGGAACCAATAAAATTCCAAAAGCACAATTCTAATTGACATAGTGTGTGGGAAAAATAAGTTGTACAAGGACTATATTGGGTGAGGTCTTTGAGAACTGTACTGGACGAGGCCATTAAAACCATATGTATAACTATACCAGAAGTGCATCACAACCTACATTATAAAATCAAACACTACCCAATTGCATGAAGGATAAGAGTCTAGCTAGGGTTAGAATCGTACAAGCATCCATAAAATTGTGTTGATGGAGGAATGATCGTACAAGTAAAAATATACCTGAGTTATGTGATTGGCTATTCGATTTCTATGATTTGGTGATTGCACGATTGTTAGGGTTGAACAATTGTTAGTTGTATGATCACCTCCTAAAGAGAATGATTTTCCAGATTGATTGGTTGTATGGTTTCTATCTACTTGTATGATTCGTGTTGAGTCGTATGATCTATTTGGTTTGTACAATTTCACCATTGTGTTGTACAAATCCATGACTAAGTTGTACGATTTACTCGAAGTGAATAGTAACCTTATTCTATGATTCTTGTATTAAATAAATAGTTGGATTGAAGTATTACCTATTGAACTATGTGAAGGTGAATTGTTTTTGAATAGTGATTAGTTATCCTCGGAACTTTATAGGAACGTGGTATTGGTTTCTGCATTATTTGGTATCAGAGCTAGAATATCTCTGAGGAGCAAGGGGTGATACGTGTCCAAGGAGAGATGGCACAATGAGGAAGAGGGAGACCACGAGGGCCTCAAACTATAAATTTGGTGGAGATGATGAGAGGAATCATTGCTCAATTAGATGCATTAGAAACTACCCAAAGGAGGGGCACCCAAGTCAAATATGTGAGCGATAGTGAAGAAGAGGAAGAAGAGGGAGCGGACCAAGCAGGAGTTCACAATGAATAAGAAGAAGGAGACCTAGGGGAAAGGTTGATCCAAGTAATTTCTAACATGGGTAGAAAGCCAAAGTTAGAAACCCCATCATATGATGGAAATTTAAACCCTGAGGAACTCATTGATTGGATTGTAAATATGGAAAAATACTTTGATTTTGAATCAATTGTAGACCCCAAGAGAGTGAAATTTGCATGTACAAATTTGAAAGGGCATTCATCCTTTTTGTGGGACCATGTCCAAACTGAAAGGCAAAGAAAAGGAAAGGAGAAGATAAAGACATGGGAGAAAATGGTCACCAGGTTGAAGGCCAAATTCCTCCCATTAGATTACCAATTGGGCCTTTTTAGGAAGTTGCAAAATTTGAGATAAAAATAAATGACTGTGAAAGATTACACACAAGAATTCTATAAGCTCACCATTTGGGCCGACCATGTGGAAGGTGATGGGGAGAGGGTTTCAAATTATATCAATGGACTACGGTTGTCCATACAAGATGAAGTCAGCATGATAAAGATAAGGATGGTAGAGGAAGCCTACCAATATGCCTTGAAGGTTGAAGAGAAGTTGTTGCGAAGACAATAAAATAATCAAAGAGGAAGAGGGTGGTCTTCACGAGGACGAGGGAAAGCAAGCAGTGGAAGAGGACAACAAAAACATGAAGAAGAAGCTAGTACTTCTCATAATGACTTTAGCCAAAATGCTAGAGGAGGAGGAGATTTCTCAAGGGGAAGAGGTAGTTTTGGTAGGGGAAGAGATAGAGGATTCTCTAGAAGGTGTTATAGGTGTGGAGAAGATGGTCATTGAGCATTTGAATGTCCAAATGCACAAGAAAGTGGTAGTAAAGGAAAGGAGATTAGGAATCATGTTGCAGTAGCAGATGAGGAAAGTGTTGCTTCCCCAAGACACATGGAAGAGCTGAAACAAGGAGAATCACTCATGATGAAGAGAGTTCTAAAACTAGAAAAGAGAGAATGTGAACCTACTCATAGGAGAAGTCTTTTTAGAACAATGTGTAAATCAGGAGGTAAATATTGCAAGGTTATTATAGATAGTGGGAGTACAGATAATCTCGTATCCAATGAAATGGTAGAGAAACTAGGGTTGAGTTGGATAGAGCACCCCAATCCGTACAAGGTCTCTTGGCTACAAAAGGAACACCAAATTTTAGTCAGTGAACAATGTCGGGTGAAATTCCAAATTGGATCTTACAGAGATGAGGTCATGTGTGATATTATGCCTATGGATGCTTGTCATGTGTTGTTGGGAAGACCTTGGCAATTTGATAGAAAGGTTGTACATGATGGTAGGGAAAACACCTACACAATTATGAAGGATGGTAAGAAGTATGTGTTGGGTCCCTTGAAGGACAAGGATGAAAGAGAGGACAATGATCCGAATGTATGTTTGATTCTAGAAAGCAATTTTTAAAAGAAATAACAAGGAAGAAAGTGTGTTTAGCATTGATTGCCAAACCCACAGAGGGTGGGATAGTAAACCAAGAGGATAAGGTTCTAGGTGAAGTCAAGGAGTTGTTAGAAGAGTATGCAAAAATTTTATCAAAAAAATTGCTAGATGGATTACCCCCGATGAGGAGTATTAGCCATCATATTGATTTGATTCCAGGATCGAGTTTGTTGAATAAGGCAGCATATAGATTGACACCAATGGAGAATGAGGAAATAAATAGACAAGTCCAAGAGCTATTGGACAAGGGACTGATTAGGGAGAGTTTGAGCCCATGTGCAGTACCAACTATACTTGCACCAAAGAAATGTGGAGAATGGTGAATGTGTACAGATTCAAGGACCATCAATAAGATAACCATAAAGTATAGATTTCCATTGCCACACATGGATGATTTAATGGATTTCTTGAGTGGAGCAAAGTACTTCACAAAGATAGATTTGAAGAGTGGTTATCATCAGATCCAAATCAGGGAAGGGGATGAGTGGAAAACTGCATTCAAAACAAAGGATGGATTGTATGAGTGGCTGGTTATGCCATTCAGATTGACAAATGCACCCAATACCTTTATGTGGTTAATGAATGAAGTGCTTAAGGCATTTCTTGGAAAATTTGTAGTTGTCTATTTAGATGATATTTTGATATTTAGTAAGAGCAAGGAAGAGCATTTGACACATTTGAGACAGGTCTTATAGATATTGAAGGAAGAGAAGTTGTTGGTCAACTTGAAGAAGTGTAGTTTCATGAAAGAAGAATTGGTGTACTTGGGTTTTGTGATTTCTCCAGAAGGATTGCGAATGGATCCCAAGAAGGTTAAGGCCATTGTGAATTGGCCATCACCAAGAAGTAAGTTTGAGGCAAGGAGCTTTCATGGGCTAGCAAGTTTCTATAGGAAGTTTATCAAAAAATTTAGTGGGATTTGTACACCGATTATAGAAACCCTAAAAGGAGGGAGGTATGAATTTAAGTGGACAAGTGCAACAAAAATGTGTTTTCAAGTCCTAAAGGAAAATATAACAGAGCAACCAATTCTATCCTTGCTATATTTCAATAAGGTTTTTTAGGTGGATTGTGATGCAAGTGGGACAACAATAGGAGGATTTCTAAGCCAGGAGGGTAAGCCCATTGCCTATCTCAACGAGAAGCTAAATGAAGCAAAGAGGAAATACTCGGTCTATGACCAAGAGTTTTATGCTATCATTCAAGCCCTAAAAAAGTGGAGGCACTATTTACTGCCAAAGGAATTTGTCTTATTCATAGATAATCATGCTTTGTAGTTTATTAACAATCAAAGTAAGTTGAATCAAAGGCATATGAAGTGGGTAGAATTCCTACAAGGGTACTCATTTATCTTAAAACATAGAAGTGGTAAATCAAATCGAGTAGTTGATGCCTTGAGCAGGAAAAATTTGTTGGTGAATATGATGAGAGTAGAAGTTGTTGGTTTTGATGCCATGAAGGAGCTTTATAAGGATGATGAATATTTCAAGGAAGCTTGGGTAGCATGTAGTTATCCTACTATAGGAAATAGGACTCCATGGATTGAATATTTCATCCAAGAAGGGATGTTATTCAAGGGGTATCGACTATGCATACCACGAAGTTCAATGAGAGAAAATATGATAAGGGAAAAATATTGTGGGGGACTTGTAGGATATTTTGGGATGGATAAAACCATGAAACAACTTGAAGAAGGTTACTATTGGCCTGGAATGACTACGAATGTAAGAAAATTTGTGCAAGGTTACCAGGTATGCCAACATGCAAAAGGAAGGAGCCAAAATACTAGATTATATCAACCATTACCCATTCCAGAGAGATCGTGGGAAGATATAAGCATGGATTTTATCCTTGGATTACCGAGGATACAAAGGGGGAATGAATCTATTTTTTTTGTGGTTGATAGATTCTCAAAAATGGCACATTTCATACCTTGCAAGAAGATGAATGATGTGACACATATTGCTACTTTATTCTTTACATAAGTGGTGAGATTGCACAGGTTACCAAAGAGTATTGTTTCATATAGGGATAGCAAATTTGTGGGTCATTTTTGGAGGACATTGTGGAAGAAGTTGGGTACTAAGTTGGCATTTAGTTCGGCTTATCATCCACAGACCGATGGAAAAACTGAGGTTGTGAATAGGAGTCTTGGAAATTTGTTGAGATGCTTGGTTGGCAAGAAGGTGAAGCTTTGGGATACTATTTTGGCACAAGCAGAGTTTGCATATAACAACTCAGTGAATCGAAGCACAGGTAAAATTCCATTCTAGATTGTTTATGGAATACGTCTACGTGGAGTAGATGAGTTACAAAAGATAGTTGATTTGCAGAGACCAAGTGCTATTGCAGAGGATTTTGCTGACTATATTCATGATTTACATCAGGAGGTGTGAAGTGATTTAGAAAGGAGTGTCATGAAGTATAAACAACACGTTGATCATAAGCGAAGAGTGCTAGAATTTTAGGTTGGATATTTGGTTCTAGCATATTTATGAAAGGAGTGATTCCCAAAAGGTACTTACAATAAGTTAAACTGGAAGAAGATTGGACCTTGTAAGGTCTTGAGGAAGTTTACCACCAATGCTTATGAAATAGAACTACCAGAAGGAGTGGATATATCACCCATATTCAATGTAGTAGATTTATACCCATACCATGAAGGATCAACTTGTGAACAAGAGGATGTAGTTTCAAGACTTCCAACCATTGATTGGGTACAACAACTACCAAAAAAGGAATGTGATGAAATTGAGATGATCATAGATTCCAGGGTTGCCAAAAATATGAGAGGTAAGGAATATCATGAATACTTAGTCAAATGGAAGAATTGAGAAATTGAGGATGCCACATGGATGAATGCATCTGAGATTGCCAAATACGGGGTTTAGATTGAAAAATTATTGAATGTTCATGAACCATTTTCTTTACCCGATGAGTATGATGTAGGAGCATCCCAACAATACCCAAAAAATGAATAGTCATGGAGTTGAAAGGCCAACCGTTCACCTCTTGTGCAACTGCAACTATAAATTGTTTATTTTTTGTCTAAGAGGGGGCTGGCGAGGAGAGGAAGGAGAGATATCAATCAGAATTTGTAATTCCAACAAATAAATAAAAACTATTTTTGTTCTCCATTAACCCTTGTGAGGTTTATTGTTGTGAATTGTGTATTTGGGATCATTGGTATTCTATTATTTCCTTCTTGTGTAGGTTCCTAAGAAGTCACCAATGAATGATAGTATGATGGAAGAGAGTTGTGATTCTATAGTTGGAATCTCGAATGAAAAGAAAGCAAGTTCCAACATAGGCATACACCAGTAATAGAAGATAGTGGAACCAATAAAATTCCAAAAATGTCATTCTAATTGACATAGTGTGTGGGAAAAACAAGTACGAGGACTATATTCGGTGAGGTATCTAAGAATTGTACTATACGAGGCTGTTGAAACCATATGTATAACTACGCTAGAATTGCAACACAACCTACATTATAAAATCAAAAACCACCCAATCGTGCAAAGGATAAGAGTACAATTAGGGTTAGAATCATACAAGCATCCCATAAAATTGTATTGATTAAGAAATGATCATACAAGTAAAAATTTACTTGAATTATATGATTGGTTGATCGATTTGTATGATTTGGTGATTGCATGATTGTTAGGGTTGAAATATTACTAGTATGATTGCCTCCTGAAGAGAATGATTTCCCATATTGATCGATTGTACAGTTTTTGCCTACTCGTACAATTTATGTTGGATCGTATAATCTATTTGGATTGTATGATTTCACCATTGTGTTGTACAAAATCATGACTGAGTTGTATGATTTACTTGGAGTGGATAGTAACCTTGTTGTACAATTCTTTTATTAAACAAATAGTTGTATTAGAGGATTACCTATTGAACTATGTGAAGGTGAATTATTTTTAAACAGTGATTAGTTATCCTTGAAACTTTTTGGGAACGTGGTGTTGGTTTCTGCATCACCACTTCTTGTTTGACCAACATAACTAAGGTCTTCATCCATTGGCCTTAAATTTGGCTCAAAGTATTTCTTATGCCATGCCAATTCCTTCCCAATCATTTATTTTTTCTTTTTTTGTTGTATAATAAAGGGTTGTACTTGGGTCCCCCACCCTTGACAAATTACATCTCTCTTATTTAGAGCTTGAGATTTTACAAATAGATACACTTATGTTGGAAATTTGAGGTAATTTGAGGCATTTTATGTTGTCATTGATGTCACATGGATCATTGATGTCACATGGATCACATTGAGTTTTGGTGGCCAAAATATTTCATAAATAAGCATTTATGATATTTTGGAAAGCATGGCTATTTATAGGGTTTTTGTGAAAACCAAGGCAGGCAAAATAAAAGGTTTTATTTAAAACCATGGATGGCAGATTTGAAATGGGTTTTTCTTAAAACCCAGGTTGGCTTTTCATTTCGTCGAAAAAGGTGCCCCGGTGAAGGAGATAATTAATTTTAAATATTTAAGTTTAAATTTTAATCATTTAAAATTAAAATTTAAAATTAAAATTAAAATTAATATTTTATTATTGCCGACGTCAAAAAGGAGGAGGCAAATAATATTAAGTCATAGCCGACGTCAAAATAAAAAGGTGGGCATATATAAATATGCCACTAAACTTTTTATTTTCCCTAAGTCCTCGATGAAGATAATCCGTTCGAAGCGCTAAGGGAGCAGAAGTGTCGTATTCGTTTGAAAACCAGCGAAGAGAAGAGGGAACAAAGGTAAGGGAGGTTCCTTACCTATCACCATAGGCGCTTGTGGCCTAGCGGCAAGAGGAAGGCGCGTAAGGTGTTTAAGCGCCAGCAGATCCGAAGTTCGAATCCCATCGACACTGGTTTTTGCAAGGTAAAAAGGGAGAACCTTTTGCGCACGTGGTTTTTGAGGGCAAGTTCGGAGGAAGCAAGAAGGAGGTCTTGCGCTCTTGGTTTCTATGTGAGCGGTTGGCTCACGTGGTTGTTGGCACCATGGTTTGAGTGGTGCAGGGGCAGCGATAGGGGATCGAATCCTACTGAGGTTAAAGGCAAGTTATTAATTTTTCCAAATATTTTATTTTTCTAAGGTTGCCCTAGGAGAGATAAGGTTTGTGGTGCATGTTGTGAAAAGGAAATATTTCTGGTGATTTTCCTTTTAGAAGTATATCATATTATATATCGTTGGAAAGCTTATTTCGAGGGCTATTTGATTATTTTGTTTAGAAGGAGAAATAAGGTGTACATAAAGAGATATTTCTATTTTTGTAAAAGGGTTCAAGTGAAGGTTGTTTTGTTCTTTTCAAAGTGTGTTGAGTGTGGCAGATTTTCCAAAGGGGTTTCTTCATATTCATAAAAGGTATGGGCACATTCTCCTATTGATTTTCTATGGTGGTTGATTTATGAAATATCATTGGAGGGAAAAGGATTGTTTGTGGTTTCCTTTTCGAAAGTGGTTGATTGAATGCTTCAAGGTTTTCTGAATTGAGAGTTGTGTTTAAACCTTGTTTTATAAGCATAGTTGTTGAAGCCCATTGGTTGTGAAAGAACATGAGTTAGAAAAGAACATGAGTATCATTGTTATGTGAGATTTGTAATTGAGCATTGTTGGAAACATTTGAGTTGGTTGATACATACTTGGACTAGGGTTGTGTGAGGAAGAATTGTCCCTTGTGGTGATTAGTTGAGATTGAGTTTAGAACATATTGAGTCTCTAACAATTCTCTTTATGGTTCTATAAGACTTGGGTTGAGTTGAGTTGAATAAGCCTAGTCAAGTGATGTGTGAAGTGATTGTTCAAGTCCTATGAAAAAAACTATTCCATTATTCTGATTTGAGTTGAGTTGAGATTGATATTAGAACATATTGAGTCTCTAACAATTCTCTTTATGCTTCTATGAGTTGAGTTGAGTTGAGTTGAGTTGAGATTGAGCCTAGAACATATTGAGTCTCTAACAATTCTCTTTATGCTTCTATGAGTTGATTTGAGTTGAGTTGAGTTGAGATCATTGTGGATCATTGTTGTCATCCATTGAAGAGTACATTGCCATTCATTATTGAGTTCATATTTGAGCTTTGCCTTGATAGATTTGTGGATGAGATTTGAGTGCTACTTGAGCATGATTGATTGAGCCTTTGAGAAGGCATTTGTGGATAATTTTGAGAAAGCTTTGTGGACAATTTTGGGAGATTTTGATTTGTGGATATATTTTGGCAAGTTCTTGGTGAGCTTGCTAGAGCAGATTTGGACAAGTTCTTAGTGAGCTTGTTGGAGCAGTTTTGGGCAAGTTCTTGGTGAGCTTGCTAGAGCAGATTTGGACAAGTTCTTAGTGAGCTTGTTGGAGCAGATTTTGGCAAGTTCTTGGTGAGCTTGCTAGAGCAGATTTGGACAAGTTCTATGTGAGCTTGTTATTCAAATTTGGACAAGTTCTGTGTGAGCTTGTTATTCAGATTTGGACAAGTTTTATGTGAGCTTGTTATTCAGCTTTGGACAAGTTCTATGTGAGCTTGTTATTCAGATTTGGACAAGTTCTGTGTGAACTTGTTATTGCCTAGCTTTGAGCAGATCAAAGAAATCATTGTATTGGATATTTTTATGTGAAATATTATAAGGAGATCAGCTTGTGGAGTACCCCACATTGGGGGAACCACGTTAAATATTGTGTCTCAATTATGTGTGGTGACTTGTGCTCTTGCTTACTACTACTATCTGAGTTATTAATGCACACTGCTATATTTGGTTATTGCAATTAAGGACATTAATTGATATTGATTTGGAAAGAAAGTAAAAAGTGGTCTTATACTGTTCACCCCCCTCTCAGTATAAGCTTGTGTTCTTCAATTGGTATCAGAGTAGGTTCCTTCAAAAAGGCTAACAACTTGAGGGTAGATTCTATAAGAACATAGATGGCTTCATAGAATGGATCATCTACAAATAAGGCTCCATTATTTGATGGTAACAATTATGCTTTCTAGAGCATGAGGATGAAGAACTACTTGATATCACAAGGATATGAGGTATGGAAAATGGTTGAAAAAGAGTATAGGGTTGAAGGTGATCCCGAGGCAGATAAGACTATCAGGAAATTGGTTGAGATCAATGCAAGAGCAATGAATTGTATTTTGAGTGGGCTTCGTGAGATAGATTTTGCAAAAGTCATGGTATGTACTTCAGCTAATGAAATGTGGACCAAGTTGCGGAATACTTATGAAGGAGATTCCAAGGTAAAGTTGGCAAAACTACAAACTCATAGAAAAATATTTGAGGAATTGAAAATGGAAGATTCTGAAGATATTGCAAAGTTTTTACTTCGAGTTGATGAAATCACTAACACCATGAGAGGCCTAGGTTTTGAGATGAAAGAATCAGAAGTTACTCAAAAGGTTTTGAGATCACTTCCCATGAAATATGATTCTAAGGTTTCAACAATAGAAGAGACAATGGATATCAACAAGCTAACAATGGAAGAATTGCAAGGTACTCTCACAACTTATGAGATGAGGGTAAGTAAGCATCAGGTTCCAATAAAAGAGATTGCATTCAAGGCTTCAGAAAAAGAGAAAGAGAAAGTTTTAGAAATAAGTAGAGTTCTAGATAATGATGAGGAAGCTAACTTCATCAAAAGGAATAAGGACTCAAGGAATTTTAGGGATATAAGGAAAGTCAGATGCTACAAGTGTGGTGATCTTGGTCACTATGCATACAAGTGTCCACATGAAGAAAATAATGATGATGAAAAATAGGGTCACAGAAGAAAAGAAGATGGAAAGCATAAGCATGACAAAGATGACAGATTCAAGCAAAACAGGTATGAGAAGAAGAAAATTTTTTGTAAGGCAAAGAAATCTTACTACATTGTAGAAGCAAGTGATAGCTCAGATCATAGTGATAGAGACAAATCAGATGATGAAAAGGAAGAACATTTATTTCTAGGAATAGAAGGTGAAAGAGAACAATGCTTTGTGTGTGGTCAAAGAGATCACAGATCAAGATATTGCAATGGTTTCAATGATAGTGAAGATGAGATGACACATCAAGGAAACAGGCATGGTCAAAGAAATCTTGAGAGTTTGTTTGCTATAGAAGATTATAATGATCTTAGTGACAGTGAAGATGAAGAAGGGTTTTTCTATGGGATAAGAGAAGTAGAAGAAGAACATTCACTCCAAATAGAAGAAGTTAAACAAGAGGATAATATCTCAGTTGATCTAAAGGAAGACTTCAATGTTATCCATGAGCAACTACAAGAGGTTAAGGAAAATCTAAAAGAATTGAGATGTTCCATACGTGAGAAGTTTGATCCATCACATGACTCAAAAGGTCAAGATATTTTCACTAAGAAGGAAACATGTATTTCAGAGGCTATAGAGATGGATGCCAATTTGCTACTTGACACAAATGAAGAGAAAGAAGAGGAAGATTCCAAAGCACCAAAGGTCTCATATTTCAGGTTTGGGGAATCACACTCAAAAGGAAAGGAAGTTTTAAAATATGAAAGCAAGGAAGCACCTAATATTTGTGAGGAAAGTTCCAAAGTTCCTATGGCTCCAAATATTCAGTTTGGTTCTTGTTTTGAGATAGGTGAATCAAGTTCAAAAGGAAAATAAATTCTTGAAGAGAAAAGCAAGGAAGAAACTAAGGAAGAAGTTTTAGATACTACAAAGAAGGTTCAAGGATGCAATGCACAAGTTGAAAATGATCATAAGGATAATGGTCAAGAAAGGTATGAAGAACCAAGGCATGAACAAAGGGCTTTTCAAGGACATTGTTTTTCTTGTAATGGATTTGGACACAGGGCTATACACTACAGGGTCTATGGATCAAAGAAGTTTGATTTTGCTAGAAGAAACTTCAAAGGAAGAAGGTATGGTTTTCAGGGACATTGCTTCTCATGTAACAGGATTGGTCATAAATATTTTCAGTGCAAAGGAAATGAGCAACATGGTTTTGGTTTTAGAGCTACACAATTCAGAAGTCATAATGGTCATGAAAATAGAGCTTCACAATACAGGGTTCAGGAAAGGAATGGATATGGAAATTATTTTAAGAATGAATTCAAGACATGGGCACCATCCAAAGGCTACAATATCAAGTGTTTCAATTGCAATAACTTTGGGCATATTGCAAAATGGTGTAGGACTCAATTCCAAATAGGTTCAAGGCAAGAAGGTCAAACAGGTTCAAGGCAAGAAGGTCAAACAGGTTCTAGACAAGAAGATCAAGTAATTCATCAAGAGAAGGATATCAGAAAAACATGGAAGGAAGTTGATAGAGGAAAGAAACAAAGTGATATGGGAGTAAAAGTACTCCCACCCCAAAATTAATCACCTCAAGAGAGAAGGGGGTGAGGGGGCTAAGCTTAAGAGTCATATCTTTTAGCCCCATAGGTGTCCCTTTTGCCATTGATGTCAAAGGGGGAGAGATTTGAGTAAGGGGGAGAGCATTGAGTTAGGGGGAGCAGCCTCCAAAGAGAGTATTGAGTTAGGGGGAGCAGCCTCCATAGAGAGTATTGAGTCAGGGGGAGCAGCTTTGATTCTCAGAATTGGTTTTTGTAGTGATTGTGGTGATTTGCATTAGAGGTGTTGCCATCAATGACAAAGGGGGAGATTGTTGGAAATTTGAGGTAATTTGAGGCATTTTATGTTGTCATTGATGTCACATGGATCATTGATGTCACATGGATCACATTGAGTTTTGGTGGCCAAAATATTTCATAAATAAGCATTTATGATATTTTGGAAAGCATGGCTATTTATAGGGTTTTTGTGAAAACCAAGGCAGGCAAAATAAAAGGTTTTATTTAAAACCATGGATGGCATATTTGAAATGGGTTTTTCTTAAAACCCAGGTTGGATTTTTGTTTCATCGAAAAAGGTGCCCCGGTGAAGGAGATAATTAATTTTAAATATTTAAGTTTAAATTTTAATCATTTAAAATTTAAATTTAAAATTAAAATTAAAATTAATATTTTATTATTGTCGACGTCAAAAAGGAGGAGGCAAATAATATTAAGTCATAGCCGACGTCAAAATAAAAAGGTGGGCATATATAAATATGCCACTAAACTTTTTATTTTCTCTAAGTCCTCGATGAAGATAATCCGTTCGAAGCGCTAAGGGAGTAGAAGTGTCGTATTCGTTTGAAAACCAGCGAAGAGAAGAGGGAACAAAGGTAAGGGAGGTTCCTTACCTATCACCATAGGCGCTTGTGGCCTAGAGGCAAGAGGAAGGTGCGTAAGGTGTTTAAGCGCCAGTAGATCCGAAGTTCGAATCCTACCGACGTTGTTTTTGCAAGGTAAAAAGGGAGAACCTTTTGCGCACGTGGTTTTTGAGGGCAAGTTCGGAGGAAGCAAGAAGGAGGTCTTGCGCTCTTGGTTTCTATGTGAGTGGTTGGCTCACATGGTTGTTGGCACCATAGTTTGAGTGGTGCAGGGGCAGCGACAAGGGATCGAATCCTACTGAGGTTAAAGGCAAGTTATTAATTTTTCCAAATATTTTATTTTTCTAAGGTTGCCCTAGGAGAGATAAGGTTTGTGGTGCATGTTGTGAAAAGGAAATATTTCTGGTGATTTTCCTTTTAGAAGTATATCATATTATATATCGTTGGAAATCTTATTTCGAGGGCTATTTGATTATTTTGTTTAGAAGGAGAAATAAGGTGTACATAAAGAGATATTTCTATTTTTGTAAAAGGGTTCAAGTGAAGGTTGTTTTGTTCTTTTCAAAGTGTGTTGAGTGTGGCAGATTTTCCAAAGGGGTTTCTTCATCTTCATAAAAGGTATGGGCACATTCTCCTATTGATTGTCTATGGTGGTTGATTTCTGAAATATCATTGGAGGGAAAAGGATTGTTTGTGGTTTCCTTTTTGAAAGTGGTTGATTGAATGCTTCAAGGTTTTCTGAATTGAGAGTTGTGTTTAAACCTTGTTTTATAAGCATAGTTGTTGAAGCCCATTGGTTGTGAAAGAACTTGAGTTAGAAAAGAACATGAGTATCATTGTTATGTGAGATTTGTAATTGAGCATTGTTGGAAACATTTGAGTTGGTTGATACATACTTGGACTAGGGTTGTGTGAGGAAGAATTGTCCCTTGTGGTGATTAGTTGAGATTGAGTTTAGAACATATTGAGTCTCTAAAAATTCTCTTTATGGTTCTATAAGACTTGGGTTGAGTTGAGTTGAATAAGCCTAGTCAAGTGATGTGTGAAGTGATTGTTCAAGTCCTATGAAACAAACTATTCCATTATTCTATTTGAGTTGATTGAGATTAGAACATATTGAGTCTCTAACAATTCTCTTTATGCTTCTATGAGTTGAGTTGAGTTGAGATTGAGCCTAGAACATATTGAGTCTCTAACAATTCTCTTTATGCTTCTATGAGTTGATTTGAGTTGAGTTGAGTTGAGATCATTGTGGATCATTGTTGTCATCCATTGAAGAGTACATTGCCATTCATTGTTGAGTTCATATTTGAGCTTTGCCTTGATATATTTGTGGATGAGATTTGAGTGCTACTTGAGCATGATTGATTGAGCCTTTGAGAAGGCATTTGTGGACAATTTTGAGAAAGCTTTGTGGATAGTTTTGGGATAGATTTATGGATAGATTTGGGATAGTTTTGGGCAAGTTCTTGGTGAGCTTGCTAGAGTATTTGGACAAGTTCTTAGTGAGCTTGTTGGAGCAGTTTTGGGCAAGTTCTTGGTGAGCTTGCTAGAGCAGATTTGGACAAGTTCTTAGTGAGCTTGTTAGAGTTTTGGCAAGTTCTTGGTGAGCTTGCTAGAGCAGATTTGGACAAGTTCTATGTGAGCTTGTTATTCAGTTTTGGACAAGTTCTATGTGAGCTTGTTATTCAGATTTGGACAAGTTCTATGTGAGCTTGTTATTCAGCTTTGGACAAGTTCTATGTGAGCTTGTTATTCATATTTGGACAAGTTATGTGTGAACTTGTTATTGCCTAGCTTTGAGCAGATCAAAGAAATCATTGTATTGGATATTTTTATGTGAAATATTATAAGGAGATCAACTTGTGGAGTACCCCACATTGGGGGAACCACGTTAAATATTGTGTCTCAATTGTGTGTGGTGACTTGTGCTCTTGCTTACTACTATTATCTGAGTTATTAATGCACATTACTATATTTGGTTATTGCAATTAAGGACATTAATTGATATTGATTTGGAAAGAAAGTAAAAAGTGGTCTTATACTTTTCACCCCCTCTCAGTATAAGCTTGTGTTCTTCAATTGGTATCAGAGCAGGTTCCTTCGAAAAGGCTAACAACTTGAGGGTAGATTCTATAAGAACACAGATGGCTTCACAGAATGGATCATCTACAAATAAGGCTCCATTATTTGATGGTAACAATTATGCTTTCTAGAGCATGAGGATGAAGAACTACTTGATATCACAAGGATATGAGGTATGGAAAATGGTTGAAAAAGAGTATAGGGTTGAAGGTGATCCCGAGGCAGATAAGACTATCAAGAAATTGGTTGAGATCAATGCAAGAGCAATGAATTGTATTTTGAGTGGGCTTCGTGAGATAGATTTTGCAAAAGTCATGGTATGTACTTCAGCTAATGAAATGTGGACCAAGTTGCGGAATACTTATGAAGGAGATTCCAAGGTAAAGTTGGAAAAACTACAAACTCATAGAAAAATATTTGAGGAATTGAAAATGGAAGATTCTGAAGATATTGCAAAGTTTTTACTTCGAGTTGATGAAATCACTAACACCATGAGAGGCCTAGGTTTTGAGATGAAAGAATCAGAAGTTACTCAAAAGGTTTTGAGATCACTTCCCATGAAATATGATTCTAAGGTTTCAAAAATAGAAGAGACAATGGATATCAACAAGCTAACAATGGAAGAATTGCAAGGTACTCTCACAACTTATGAGATGAGGGTAAGTAAGCATCAGGTTCCAATAAAAGAGATTGCATTCAAGGCTTCAAAAGAGAAAGAGAAAGTTTCAGAAATAAGTAGAGTTCCAGATAATGATGAGGAAGCTAACTTCATCAAAAGGAATAAGGACTCAAGGAATTTCAAGGATATAAGGAAAGTCAGATGCTACAAGTGTGGTGATCTTGGTCACTATGCATACAAGTGTCCACATGAAGAAAATAGTGATGATGAAAAATAGGGTCATAGAAGAAAAGAATATGGAAAGCATAAGCATGACAAAGATGACAGATTCAAGCAAAATAGGTATGAGAAGAAGAAAATTTTTCATAAGGCAAAGAAATCTTACTACATTGTAGAAGCAAGTGATAGCTCAGATCATAGTGATAGAGACAAATCAGATGATGAAAAGGAAGAACATTTATTTCTAGGAATAGAAGGTGAAAGAGAACAATGCTTTGTGTGTGGTCAAAGAGATCACAGATCAGGATATTGCAATGGTTTCAGTGATAGTGAAGATGAGATGACACATCAAGGAAACAGGCATGGTCAAAGAAATCTTGAGATTTTGTTTGCTATAGAAGATTATAATGATCTTAATGATAGTGAAGATGAATAAGGGTTTTTCTATGGGATAAGAGAAGTAGAAGAAGAACATTCACTCCAAGAAGAAGAAGTTAAACAAGAGAATTAATTTATCTGATCTAAAGGAAGACTTACAATGTTATATCATGAGCAACTACAAGAGGTTCAAGGAAAATCTAAAAGAATTGAGATGTTCTCATACTGAGAAGTTTGATCCATCACATGACTTCAAAAGGTCAAGATATTTTCACTAAGAAGGAAACATGTATTTAGAGGCTATAGAGATGGATGCCAATTTGCTACTTGACACAAATGAAGAGTAAAGAAGAGGAAGATTCCAAAACAAAGGTCTCATTTTAGTTTGAAAAATCACACTCAAAAGGAAAGGAAGTTCTAAAATATGAAAAAAACACCTAATATTTGTGAGGAAAGTTCCAAAGTTCCTATGGCTCCAAATATTCAGTTTGGTTCTTGTTTTGAGATAGGTGAATCAAGTTCAAAAGGAAAAGAAATTCTTGAAGAGAAAGGCAAGGAAGAAACTAAGGAAGAAGTTTTAGATACTACAAAGAAGGTTCAAGGATGCAATGCACAAGTTGAAAATGATCATAAGGATAATGGTCAAGAAAGATATGAAGAACCAAGGCATGAACAAAGGGCTTTTCAAGGACATTGTTTTTCTTGTAATGGATTTGGACATAGGGCTATACACTGTAGGGTCTATGGATCAAAGAAGTTTGATTTTGCTAGAAGAAACTTCAAAGGAAGAAGGTATGGTTTTCAGGGACATTGCTTCTCATGTAACAGGATTGGTCATAAAGCTTTTCAGTGCAAAGGAAATGAGCAACATGGTTTTGGTTTTAGAGCTACACAATTTAGAAGTCATAATGGTCATGAAAATAGAGCTTCACAATACAGGGTTCAGGAAAGGAATGGATATGGAAATTATTTTAAGAATGAATTCAAGATATGGGCACCATCCAAAGGCTACAATATCAAGTGTTTCAATTGCAATAACTTTGGGCATATTGCAAAATGGTGTAGGACTCAATTCCAAATAGGTTCAAGGCAAGAAGGTCAAACAGGTTCAAGGCAAGAAGGTCAAACAGGTTCTAGACAAGAAGATCAAGTAATTCATCAAGAGAAGGATATCAGAAAAACATGGAAGGAAGTTGATAGAGGAAATAAACAAAGTGATATGGGAGTAAAAGTACTCCCACCCCAAAATTAATCACCTCAAGAGAGAAGGGGGTGAGGGGGCTAAGCTTAAGAGTCATATCTTTTAGCCCCATAGGTGTCCCTTTTGCCATTGATGTCAAAGGGGGAGAGATTTGAGTAAGGGGGAGAGCATTGAGTTAGGGGGAGCAGCCTCCAAAGAGAGTATTGAGTTAGGGGGAGCAGCCTCCATAGAGAGTATTGAGTCAGGGGGAGCAACTTTGATTCTCAGAGTTGGTTTTTGTAGTGACTGTGGTGATTTGCATTAGAGGTGTTGCCATCAATGACAAAGGGGGAGATTGTTGGAAATTTGAGGTAATTTGAGGTATTTTATGTTGTCATTGATGTCACATGGATCACATTGAGTTTTGGTGGCCAAAATATTTCATAAATAAGCATTTATGATATTTTGGAAAGCATGGCTATTTACAAGGTTTTTGTGAAAACCAAGGCAGGAAAATAAAAGGTTTTATTTAAAACCATGGATGGCAGATTTGAAATGGGTTTTTCTTAAAACCCAGGTTGGCTTTTCGTTTCATCGAAAAAGGTGCCCCGGTGAAGGAGATAATTAATTTTAAATATTTAAGTTTAAATTTTAATCATTTAAAATTTAAATTTAAAATTAAAATTAAAATTAATATTTTATTATTGTCGATGTCAAAAAGGAGGAGGCAAATAATATTAAGTCATAGCCGACGTCAAAATAAAAAGGTGGGCATATATAAATATGCCACTAAAATTTTTATTTTCTCTAAGTCCTCGATGAAGATAATCCGTTCGAAGCGCTAAGGGAGCAGAAGTGTCGTATTCATTTGAAAACCAGTGAAGAGAAGAGGGAACAAAGGTAAGGGAGGTTCCTTACCTATCACCATAGGTGCTTGTGGCCTAGCGGCAAGAGGAAGGTGCGTAAGGTGTTTAAGCGCCAGCAGATCCGAAGTTTGAATCCTATCAGTGTTGGTTTTTGCAAGGTAAAAAGGGAGAACCTTTTGCGCACGTGGTTTTTGAGGGCAAGTTCGGAGGAAGCAAGAAGGAGGTCTTGCGCTCTTGGTTTCTATGTGAGTGGTTGGCTCACGTGGTTGTTGGCACCATAGTTTGAGTGGTGCAGGGGCAGTGACAGGGGATCGAATCCTACTGAGGTTAAAGGCAAGTTATTAATTTTTCCAAATATTTTATTTTTCTAAGGTTGCCCTAGGAGAGATAAGGTTTGTGGTGCATGTTGTGAAAAAGAAATATTTTTGGTGATTTTCCTTTTAGAAGTATATCATATTATATATCGTTGGAAAGCTTATTTCGAGGGCTATTTGATTATTTTTTTTAGAAGGAGAAATAAGGTGTACATAAAGAGATATTTCTATTTTTGTAAAAGGGTTCAAGTGAAGGTTGTTTTGTTCTTTTCAAAGTGTGTTGAGTGTGGCAGATTTTCCAAAGGGGTTTCTTCATCTTCATAAAAGGTATGGGCACATTCTCCTATTGATTGTCTATGGTGGTTGATTTCTGAAATATCATTGGAGGGAAAAGGATTGTTTGTGGTTTCCTTTTCGAAAGTGGTTGATTGAATGCTTCAAGGTTTTCTGAATTGAGAGTTGTGTTTAAACCTTGTTTTATAAGCATAGTTGTTGAAGCCCATTGGTTGTGAAAGAACTTGAGTTAGAAAAGAACATGAGTATCATTGTTATGTGAGATTTGTAATTGAGCATTGTTGGAAACATTTGAGTTGGTTGATACATACTTGGACTAGGGTTGTGTGAGGAAGAATTATCCCTTGTGGTGATTAGTTGAGATTGAGTTTAGAACATATTGAGTCTCTAACAATTCTCTTTATGGTTCTATAAGACTTGGGTTGAGTTGAGTTGAATAAGCCTAGTCAAGTGATGTGTGAAGTGATTGTTCAAGTCCTATGAAACAAACTATTCCATTATTCTGATTTGAGTTGAGTTGAGATTGAGATTAGAACATATTGAGTCTCTAACAATTCTCTTTATGCTTCTATGAGTTGAGTTGAGTTGAGTTGAGATTGAGCCTAGAACATATTGAGTCTCTAACAATTCTCTTTATGCTTCTATGAGTTGATTTGAGTTGAGTTGAGTTGAGATCATTGTGGATCATTATTGTCATCCATTGAAGAGTACATTGCCATTCATTGTTGAGTTCATATTTGAGCTTTGCCTTGATAGATTTGTGGATGAGATTTGAGTGCTACTTGAGCATGATTGATTGAGCCTTTGAGAAGGCATTTGTGGATAGTTTTGAGAAAGCTTTGTGGACAATTTTGGGGTAGATTTGTGGGCAGATTTTGGAAAGTTTTGGGACAAATTTGTGGATAGATTTGGGACAGTTTTGGGCAAGTTCTTGGTGAGCTTGCTAGAGCATATTTGGACAAGTTCTTAGTGAGCTTGTTGGAGCAGTTTTGGGCAAGTTCTTGGTGAGCTTGCTATAGAAGCCTTCACAATGACGAAACTTCACCTCTACTATCTATGACTTGCATCTTAGTAGAGTAATATTTTCAAAACATCACACTATCATAGTCTGATTTACCAAATCTGAATTTCTAGTTTCCTTCCTCATTGAAGTCATAGCCCTTCATTGCTCTTCCCATCGTTCGAACCCTAGTTGACAAATATTTACATTTTCATTTTTCACAACTTGAAAAATCATCACTACCCTTAATTTGAATGGTTGAATCCACAATATTGTATCTCCCTTAATATTGTTCAGATTTTTGCACATGACCACTCATTTAAAAGCTATTCAAATTTTACACAAGTTGGTCCAAGAATCAGCTATATCAGATAACTCTTTGCGAATATATGACTCCTAAAATATGAGATATTTTTTAGGATAAAACCCTAATCCTTCTCACTTTGCAATTTTGTTTTTTGTGACTTGAAAAATTGTCATTGCCTTTTTTCTGAATGGTTGCCTTAACAGGGTCGTATCTCCCTGAATATTTCTTGGATTTTTACATATGACCACTCATTTTAAAGCTATTCAAATTCTACACAAGTTGGTCCAAGAATAAGTTGAATTAGATAACTCTTAGTGAATATATGGCTCCTAAAATATGAGATATTTTTTAGGAAAAAATCCTAATCTTTCACACTTTGTAATTTTGTTTTTCTCATTGTAAGTAGCTTTCCATGTTCTTTTAGCCTTTCTAGCCTTACACTCAACATCCTAGTATTCTATTGCAACTCCTTCAACCAGCCCAACCTTCCACACTCCTTCAACCTTATCAGCTTTCCATATTCCTTCAGCCATCCTAGCCTTCCACTCAATATCTTAGCTTTCACTATAGCTCCTTCAGCCAATCTATCCTTCCACACTCCTTCAGCCAACCTAGACTTCTATGCTCCTTTAACCTTGATACTCCAAAGATAAACTCATCATTCAACCTTCCATGCTCCTTCAACATCTAGCCTTCCATGATACTTTAACCTCTAGCCTTCCATTCTATATCAACTTCCAGCATTCCATGCTCCTTCAACCTCTAGTCTTCCATGCTCATTCAGCCTCCAGCCTTCCATGCTCCTTCAAAATTTAGAATTTATTGATAGTTAAAATACCATATCATTTTATAGTCTTCTTAGGGGCAACCCCCTCCCCAATTCTTTATTATTATTTCCCATTTTTTTCATTAATTTAGATCCAATACCTTTGGTGTTATTTTCACAACATCTAATCTCTTCATCATCACAATGGTCTTCAACAAAATGATATTTGTCATGGTCAACATAATCATAAATTTAAAAAATTATTGTAATGAGCATACATTACTTTGATATCATGATGATCATGTTTAAAATAAACACCACTATCATAAGCAAAATCTCTTCTTTGGATGATGTCACTTGTGTCAAAATAAATTTCACCTTTCATTTTTTTCCTTTAACCTATTATACTCCACCTTAAGCATGTAAAGTGTGGTTAGCGCCTTGTATAACATCTTCATAACATCAATAAGGAATGTACTACCATTTTCTAAGTGAACTTCACAAACATTAGCTTATTTGAGAATCATTTGTAAGTTGCACCTAAGTGTTAATAATTCTGCACCTTCACTTATTGAAAACAAAGAACTTTATGTAGTGTCATACACTTTTGAGCTTCGAATTGATTCTTGTTTCCTTTCCTCCTTGAATTTATCTTTCTCTTTTTATATACCACATATAAATAATAATAATTGTTTATATCACCCTATATAATACTAACTATCAACTTGATAATATAAATTTTAAAGTCTAAAAAAAAATTAGTCTACCCAAAGTTACTCATTATCTAAATATAAAATAATAATGCACTAAACTAACCAGGTTTTTAATTCCATGGTTTGTGTCCTAAAAATTACACCTAGGATATACTAAAGCATGCAACACACTTTTTAATTCCTAATAACTAATATGAGGAGTGCTTCCCTAGGCTCTCAAAAAATATATACTTTAGAGATAGGTAGCAACAAGAAAATCCAAGACACCACATTGCTAGTTGTGGCTATAGATCTACAAGTTTTATAGGCAGTCTATCCTTTTATTCCACTATATGCCCAAGCACAACTTAGAAATTATCTGCATACATTTAATACAAATACAAATACTGGTAGAGCACACACCTCCATGAATAAGTTAGCCCGAACTGTACATTGAATCTAACGAATCTAAGCCTTTAGACCTCCAAATACTATGCAATATGTTTGATTCCTCAAAAATAATTATCTCCCCTAAATTAGACTCATTTTAATGCTTTAGGTCTATAATAACATCAATAATAATGGGGTAATAATATTAAAAATTAGTTGTTCAAGACTTAATTTTCACCCTTGATGGTGAGGCAAGTGTTGACAAAGATCATGTTGTACGGATTCATTTCAGAGATTATGTAATTCTCATTAAACCAAAATAACTTCCCCTTATTTAGCATAAAACTTTGTTGTCGCCACATCATCTGTAATAAATCCACCATTGCTATCACCAATTTAATCATTTTCACCACTACGAGTTCCCTTGAATATGAGGGTTTGACCAAAAAGAAAATATAGGAAAAAGAGCTCATAGGTGTTGAGGCATGAACTTACATAGAGTGTGCAACCAACACTCCAAGTCATTTTCCAAAATCCTCTATAGAAATACTTTGAGATAACCACTCTTGAAACCTAGATTTGATACCATGTAGTTGTCATTTGAGATCATAATTGAAGTAGTATATTGAGAATATAGGAATATGACCATAACTATAAGAATATTGAAAGTAAGCCTCTCAAAGCACCTTCACACAAAAATTCTCATTATTAATTGCCTTAGAAAAGGCCTTTTTATGAGTCGATGTTAGCTTTTAATGCTATAATACTTAATATAAAGTACTATATAAAAGTAATCACAAGATCGAATATAATAAAGTTGCAATATAATGAACCAAATATAATAAATCAAAATATAATATCAAATGGAATAACTCATAAATACTCATAGAATAATCACATGAACATGCTCACAATATTGCACATAGAATACTAAAAATGCTATTGAATAAAGGTCTACTAATGCAAGCATAAAGCTATGCATATTCGATACATATTACAATGCTTTTTCATAAATATATAATTATATGTGACTCCTCATATGTTGCACTCTTGATCTTGAATCTTCTTTGTAACTCTTCACTTTCCATTCTAAGGACACATGTGCACACTTACATATTTAAAACTTGTACACATTTACACTCATAACACTTGCACACAATATTACATGATACTTGTGCATTTCTTGCATATTATTACTATAAATTAAATTTTAACTCACTCACTAATCTAATACACAACTCTAATCTAATATTTACAATGATGTACCAAGGTGGTACATTGGCATGTACTGAATAATGTAATATTCTCCAACACCCCTATGTATTACATTATTTGGTTATTGAAGACTTTAGTCTTCAATATAATCTTCATCCTTATATGACTTTGCAATGGATCTTATCTTGATCTAGTTATCCTTCTTCTTTGTACTTTACCTTATCTTTGAATTCATCTTTATGTTCTTTAGTCTTTGTGCTTTCTTGAACTATCATATTATCATTAGATTCTTATAAAAGAATATTTCCTTTACCTTTTTCCTTAATATCACATGTATTCTTCTGTAGAAAATATTTTGAACATTTGTTTAAAGTACCATGGTAAGATCTTGAGTTAGACAAACTTGAAGTATCAATATTGAATGAAGAATGAAATATATTTTCCAAAAAGGACTCATCTACTTTTACTTTATTCTTAAGTGATTCAATCAATTCCTTTTGTTTCATGCTCTCTTCTTTGTGAAATTTAAGTGTAAGCAATGCCATGTAAATTATGCTAACAATATCTAAAGGTATCATAGTACTATCTTTTCCATTGTCAATTGTTTCAACAATTCTTGCATGTAGATAGTATTCCAATGTTTCAAAGTTTTCATCTATTGCTTCATTATAGATGAAACTTGTGATTAGAATTAATTTTCCTTTAGATTTTTTAATATATTTTTTTGATCCCATACTTAATTATATTTACCCTTTATTTTGTAATCATGGTTTCCAAATCATTATTCATTAAATTCTTTGAGGTGGACATCCTTATAGCTCTCTAGGTTTTGAATAAGAAAATTTTCAAGTTTGTAAATTTATCAAAAAACCTTTGATGATAAATTCCTTGTCTCCCTAATTAATGAGAAACTAGAAAATAAGAATTTTGTAAATTTAATATTTGTAAGTTTTATGTAGACTTCCTTATATCTCCAAAATAATTTTACAAATATTCTATTAGCTTCAACTTTAAAAAATATAAAAAATTAACTCTTTCAAATATTAAATGGCTTTGAAAACTTTAAATAAACAAACTCTATTTCAACTTATCTCTCCAAATATTTAAATAAGTAAATAAAATAACTTCTAATTAATGCTTCAAAAATTTAACTTAAGCAACTAAGGTATTAATACTTTAATAATGTCCTTATCTCTCCTTCTAGTCTCATTAATCAATAATTAAACTTTAAAAAATACCTTATTACTCCTTAACCTTAGAAATATTAAACTTTCAATAATTCAAACCCTAATACCTTGTTGAAGAGTGTGGCTCCTTGACATCTTGGCCACTGCAAATTTTACTACAGATTTCAAAAATGGTTTCATTGCTCTTCTTGCCTCAAGCATGTGAGAGTTTGTTGAAAAGTTTTTGCATGGAGGATATTTAAAAATCATATAGAATAGATATTACAAAATTTTATCCTTCATATTCCTTGCTCAACATGTCATCTTTGGCATTTGCATGGATTAGTTGGTGCTTCAATATTCCATTTCATGAACCATTTCACATTTTGAGCACTCAAATAATTTCAACTTCTTGGCACTCAAATTATGATGATTCCTTTGCTTGGATTTTGACTAATATCTTTCTCAACATTTATTTCAATGCTCAGTCTCCTTTGGTACACTTCAAAATTTTTATTTTCCTCCTAAGGTGGCACTTCACTTCATCTAATAGCAGTTACATATGGATGGATGTCATTTATACTTCCTTTAATATCTCAAATGTTATGGATGACATTTGTCTTTACCATTTATTGGCTAATATTTTTGTTTGGTTTGGTGTTGGTTGGTTTCTCACTATTTGACTATGGTGCCTCTCTAATTATAGAATTCAATAGTGCTTTGACTCTTCTCTTGCATTCATATTTTATTACTGCATTCATAAGTTTTTTGATTGCTTTCAAATATTCATGTTACTACCTTTGATTCCATATAACTTTATTGCTTACATTGCTTTCTCTTCTTCTATTTTATGCAAATGTAGATATTTTTACTTACTAGTGCAGGGTGTTGGTTGTATTTGGCACACTTAAATAATATTTGCTACTTCTAGATAGCTTCTTCTACTCTTTAATACATCTCCGATAAACACCAATCTACGCACTTCTTTATTTCTTATCAAAATAATTTCAAGCTGCCCTTATATCCTATTTTTTTCTTTATATTATGCTTTGAAAAATCAAGTCTTTGACATGTTTAAGGTTGTTGTTCTTGACATCTATGCTGACTAAACCTTAGTACTCTATGAATTCCTCTTTTAAGTTATTCTCTTCCAAACTTGTAGCCTTCCTTTGGTAGAATCTTATCTTACCTTCAATTTGCTATCATTCTCCTCGCTTGCTATGAATAATGCACTTCTTGGAATATGATGTTATTATAGTGCTTTAATTTCTTATAGAGGATGTGATAAATCCTGCTCTGCGTTCTATAAACTTGTTGAATCTTTATCTTCAATACTTCCCTTGTCACAATCAAAATTTCCAACTACTGCCTCTCAAAAATTACATGGATTTTCAAATTCTTGTTATCATTCAAGCTTGCTACCTGAAGTCATTGTCTTCAAGCCTTCTTACTTTAAATCAATGAACTCTCTACCATAGAATTTAATCATCAATAATTATATATTATTTTCTCCTTATATCTCCTTGCACTTTTATTGCCTCTCTATGGTCAATTTAATTCTAAGCATTATTCCTCTATATATTACTTTTATGGGCTTGTCATTGGATCACAAATATTGTTCCAAATCTAAAAAGATAATTTCCTAAAATTATTTTAATAGAACCTCTCTATCTCTTTCTCCTTGTCATATTTCTCTATCTTCAATAATATTTTTCTATATTTCAATATTTTTTATTACCTTTCAAAACTTGCTACCCATGTAGTATTCTATGATGCTTTGCATCAATATAATATGTTGCCTTTAATTTTATCCTCAAAATATGCAATATTGTTGCCTCACATATTTTGAACTTGTAGTCCTTATAGGCTACTTTCAATGTATACTCTACCTCTATCTTGATATTCTAGTTGTTCTGCCTTGTGCAGTTCTTATGCTATCCTTTAACTTGGACTATCCTCAAGAATTTGTGGTGTCTTGAAGTATTATATGACTTTTAAACTTTGGCAAGATACTTGCATTTCCAAAAATATTGTCTTCAAGTATTTCTTGCTTAAATTCGTATTACTACAAGTTCTTGTTACTTGCTTTCTATCTCTATAAATCAAGTTATATTAATGGTCTCTTTTCTTCTTAAGGACAAATATTCAATAGGACCTCTTTCTCAGGCCTTATTCAATCTACCTTCAATGGGACTTTTTTTGAAGTCTCCATTATCTGCTTCTATGGAACTTATCCTATAGAGTCTCCTTTCTATATCAATATCAAGGTCTATCTTAAATATATAAAACTATACTATAGACTACCTTCTATTCTGAATATTCTCCTTGGAATAGGTTAACTCAATCTATCTTTTCAAGGACTATCTTTGAGATCTAAAACTTTTATCAATATCTATATTTGATACTTAACTACAACTTGAGTCAATCCCTAAATGAGGAAAGCTTGCAACCTTCAAGCAATCAAAAATTAAAGTCTTCTCTATTTGTTGTAGGAAGCTTCTCAACTTCTAAGATTAATTTTCACTACAACAAAATACTTAGATAACTTTCTCTAGCATTAATATGAAACTTCTATAAATATTTTCAATAATTTGAAGTAGAATGTCAATGACCAACTTTCTTCTAAGTTGGTTATTTCTTAGTAGAATTTAAATCTTGATCATCATTGGTTATTCTTCAACCTAGTGGAAATATCCTTTGCTTCACTTGTTTTTCCTACCCAATGGTAATATCCTTAACTTCATTGGTTTTTCTTCAACTCAATGGAAATACTTTTCTTCACTAGATTTTCTTACCCAGTGGTAATATTCTTAACTTTTGCAACTTTCAAAACCTATGCAAGCAACCTTGTTGTGGCTTTGATACCACTATTAGCTTTTGATGCTATAATACTTAATATAAATTACCACAAAAAAGTAATCATAGGATCAAATATAATAAATTTTCAATATAATGAACCAAATATAATAACTCAAAAAATAATATCAAATGAAATAACTCATAAATACTCATAGAATAACCACATGAACATGCTCAAAATATTACACATAGAATACTTAAAATACTATTGAATAAAGATATACTAATTCAATCATACAACTATGCATGTTTGATTCATAATACAATGGTTTGTCAAAAATATATAATTGTATGTGACTCCTCATATGTTGCACTCTTGACCTTGAATCTTCTTTGTAACTCTTCACGTTCCTATTCTAAGTTTACATGTGCGCACTTACATATTGAACACTTGTGGAAATTTACACTCATAACACTTGCACACATAATTACATGGCACTTGTGCATTTCCTGCACATTATTACTTTACATAAAATATTAACTCACTCACTAATCTAATACACAATCCTAATCTAATATTTACAATGACATACCAAGGTGGTACACTAGCATGTGTAAAATAAAGTAATATTCTCCAATAGTCAATCACTCAATGACTTTAAAATTTTCAAGGTACAATTTTATGAGAAAATTCTAAATCTTTCCAAATACCTCCACAAGACCATTTTACATCCTTCAATAAAATGATGTAGTTATCTCCTCTCTTTTTTAAGTAATATAGAATATAACTATATAATTCTCATAAAATGGTTAAAATAGTATAAGACTATTCATAGCTTGTCCTAATCATGTCCTTACATCATATAAATGATAAATAATACATTTTTTAAGAATATCAAGGAAATAATGATGTGCCATAAACGTGTATCCAAAATATAGATACATGTTCAATCTAGTTGTCTAAATGTTGCAGCACATGGAAGATGGATCATCTACATGATGGTAACTATCTCTAGACCCACCTACATGTGTCATTTTTCTTAGTTACCTACAAGGTCTACAAAGGCATTAAATGAAATTTTAAACCTCTTTTTCCACCTTCTTCCCCATTTTTTCTTGTTGTTTTCTTGGTCTTTATGAAATCACAATCGCTCATTTTGGGGCATAAATACACAAAAATTAGAGCTTTTCTTAGGAAACCCTATTTTTTTCCTAACATCCTCTTAGTTTACCCTTGGCCAAGGTTGTATTCTCATTTTTCCACTCTTTTTGCCCTACAAATATATTATAAATAATAGGATTGGATCCCCTTTTGCCCCCCAAGTGGCTAAGTGTGAATTCTAAGCTTTGAGTTCAAGTTTTTAAGATTCTAAAGTTTTCAAGTGCTTCTACGTGATTTCAAGTGTGCTACTACTATGAACTACTTTATTGTTGCTTTTATGTTTGTTGTTCTTGGTGGATGAATATTGGAGATTTAAGAAGAGGACTGTCATTTCAATAATTATTTTCATCCTTTTGCTACTTCATCGCTTCCACCAGGTTTGGTTGTGTTGTTTGAATTCACTAGATCATTAAAAGTTCTATTTTGCATTTTATTGCATAAGTTGAAAATTTAAATCCTCTATTGCAAATTCATGCTCAATTATTACAAGGTGTGAATTCACTTCTGAGTGAATTCATGTTATCCAGTTTTGGGGCACGAATTCGCTTTGCTAGTGTCTGGGGGTAAAATTTCTTCACTAAAACCCTAGTTCTTTTGTATCTATTATATTTAAACTGTAATTCATTCTATTTACATTCTATTTTCACATTGTTTCATGTCATTACATTTTTATTTTTGTACTTCTTCCCAAAGGCCATCAATTTAATTTATTTTTTAATGTTTAACTAAAATGACCAAGGGGGTTTTACTACCGTGCCTCCAAGATCCATCATACAGTAGCCTAAGTAGACCCCCAAATACTATTTGGTTTTTTTTAGGATTTTGTGAAGCTATATTATAGGTTTCTAGAGCTATTTGGATACCTTGGATGCAAATAAAAAGCTAGGATAAACCACCTAGACAAGTAAATGTTCTAAATAATTTTCTTAGGCTATTTTTTGTTTGCTTTCTGCCCATTTCCATAAAAAAAAGTACAAAAAGCATATTATTAATCTCTTTGGAATTTAAAAGTAAAAGGCATATAGTTTGCATCTAGGTTAAAATTTGTTTGTGCAATCTCTTGTAATTTGCTAAAATATAAGATTTTCTTATTGCAATATAGGTTAGAAATCATTGAATCTAAACATCATTATAGGGTTAGCCCTTATTTTCTTGCATCTCTTGTTTATCTTACATTTTCATTTCATTTATTTTAGCTTAGATATTAGAAATACCAAACATAGGTGATTTTTTTAAATTGAACACATCAAATATATTCCACCCTGGACTTGGAGTAAGTACTAAAACCCTTCTTAATGAACCACTGTGGTCACCTCAGCTCCTAGTGGATCCAGTCGAGAATCATACGTAGTGCATAGTTTTCCTCATCTACATATTTGGTGAACCTGATGTGAAGACACATATCTCCTTTTTTTCTCTTTTCAAACATAAACAAGATCATTAAAATCTATTTGTTTAGAGTTAGAAAACATTAAAAATAGTTTTAAAAACTCTTTTGTGTGCCTTCTATTTTATTGTCTTAGGTACTTCCTTTATCTCATATCTTTTATTCTTTATCCTAATGGCTTCAAACCATAGAAGTGGATAAAGGCTTTCTGAATATGATCATAATCTTCAAGAGGATGATCATATTGATAAAGAGAACCCTAATCATGAAGAGGAAGAAAATGAGGAAACTAGAAATGAGTTTGATCCTCTTGAGACACCTAATGGGTAACTTATCTTTGATTATTTTGAGCACATATGTAGTTTCATCAAGCATTACAAAAAGTATTTTAAAAAGGTTTGGAGGAGGGGGACCACTCTCCTAGAGAGGTTGAACCCCCTCAAGTCATCCTTATGCAAAGGGTTCATAATAATACTTTTTTTGAATCATTTCATCATGTCAATCTATTTTATAAACCAACATATGCTATTACTGTAACCATCAATATTGGATGAATTTCATGAGATCCTTCAACTAGTAGTGTGTTCCAAACCAAGTTTAATTTTCCTTCTATTTCTTCTTATGATCTTCATTCTTTTGTTCCACCAAATGTGAATTATTTCTTAGAACAAGAAACCATGCAAATAATTCCTTTCTACAATCCATACCATAACAATATTAATACCTTTAACATTGGCTAAGTTCCCTTTCAACAACCAACCTATAGCTCTCCCATAGGGAATTTACAGATATTGCACAACAACAATCTTGAAATGTAAAGATTAACAAGTGTAGTGAAATAATTGGCTTTAAAAATGGATTCTATTTAGAATCCAATTTTCACCTACAATCATAAGGAAATGTGCAACAAGCCCTTGGACCTTATCATCACCTCTAGGCCCTATCCCAAGTATTTCCTAATGCGAATTTTACCTATTTATAAGGGAACATAGGACCCAATTGAGCATTTAAGGATGTTTAGGATTGCATGCCATGATATTATATATGATGACATGTTGCTTCTAAAAAAATTCCCTAAGAGCCTTGGTGGTATGGCATTGGAATGGTACTATCAGTTGCCTAGATACTCTTTGAGGAATTTTGAGGAAATAATTGATTTTTTTGTGCAAAAATTTGGAGATTGCATTGAAAAGAATGTGTCTATGAAAGATGTTTATAATTTGAAACAAGGAAAAGATGAAAGTTTTTCAGAATTCCTATATTGTTGGAGAAGTTTAGTTGGATGCTTAAGATACACCTTACCTCCTCGAGATATGTTGGAAATATTCATTGGGAATTTACAAGAACAAATATCTTATGCATTGGAAACTTCAACTATTACTTATTTTGAACAAGAAATAGATGTGGTCAGAAGGGTAGAGCAAGCCCTTATTAAAATAGGTCAATTGAAATTTAAAAAAGAAGAATATAGGACCACAAAAAAATAGCATAAGAATAAGCATGTAGTTGGTTATGGGGTCACTGATAGTAGATCTACTAACAGTGTTAATTTTTCTAATACCTTGCAGAAGATGATACTTAGCAAACCCCGACAATAAAATTTCACGAGACTCAAACAATATTATTCGTTAGTCCTAAAATAATTATTGGATGCTAATATGATTGAGTTTCCCCCCATAAAGTAACCTGATACCACAACTAATTGGTAAAAGCCTAGTCAACATTGTGAGTATCATAGAGTGGATGGGTACATGAAAAAATCATGTAATAGGTTGAAATATGTGGTTCAAAACTTGATTGAAGTGGGTCAACTTGTTATAGAGACCTACCAAACTACTCCTAATCATAATCCTCCAACAAAAAATCAACCTCCTAATAAAAAAGCACCCAAAACCAATCAAGATATGGGTAACTTCCATTATCCTCTACCTAATAATGGATAATATAAATTTAATCAAGTGTCTTATCAGATTGTGCCTTATTACAATAGTATGATTGACATGCTTGTAGTAAATACAAGGTAACAAGCTAAATTAATCCAAAAATATCAATAGGATATGAATACTTCATCCAACCAACCTTCAATACCTCCCTTAGTTTTGAGGAGTACTAAATAAATGAGCACAAGCATAGAAAACCAACCCTTAAATCCACAACCTAAAGTCTCCTTCAATGTTCAATGCCAATTAGCTAGTACCCTAGCTAAGATATCCCTCTTAGAGATTTTTAAAACTTCTCCTATTCATAGGGAAGCTTTGTTGAATATTCTAAGTCAATAATTTATTCCTCAAGACATTCCCCCTAGGGATATAGCTAGTGTTATAAGTTCTCTTGGGATTAATCATATTTCATTCTATGATGATGATTTTACTTCCTCAAATTTGAATGGATATTCTTCTATTTACACCACAAAATATATTAGGGAAATTCTTATCTAGAGAGTCTTGATAGACAATGGTTCCTCTTATAATATATGCACTTATCAAATCTTACAAAAATTTGGATTAACAGAGGAAGATCTCACCAAATTTTATGTCATCATAAAATATTTCAACAACAAATTCCAAGAAGCTTGTGGTACTATAGTTCTTCCCCTTAGATTAGGATCCAAGATCTTAGATACCTTGTTCTATGTAGTGTCTTTTTCTGCATATTTTAATATTCTTCTTGGATGTCCTTAGATTCATACGATGAGGGCTGCCCCTTCTATCCTTAATCAATGTTTGAAGTTTGAATTTGAGGATCATATTGTCACCATTCCAGGTGACCCTCATCCATTCCAATATGTTTTGATGGTAAAGAAAGCTCAATATTGTCTCATTTTTTGTGCATCTATTGATTCTAGTTCCATAAAAAAGCTCAAAAGTTTAAAAATAAGCAAAGAACTATCCACCAATGTCTCATCTCAGGATCAAGTCAATTATTTTCTTTAGGATCCTCTTCTATATTTAACCAAGCTACCACCTTCACCTTGTACTATGGGTTTGCCCTATAATAAGGGTGAATTTGTGCATGTTGGAACGTGTACCTTTATATTTTTAGGTACATTCCTTGAATAAAATATCTGAGGTAGCAATCCTTTGCTTGTAGAGTATTCTTTTACCCATTGTTATCTATCCAATGATTACCCACTTCCTAAATAGATCCTATTCAGTATGGGATACATAGGTAAAGTTTTAGGGATACAACATAAAGGCATTCATGATCCTTTTGGAGTTGATATTTGGCCTAGGAGATGTGGCATAGGCTACATACCCAACAAAAACCAGCCTTTACCCCTTGATGATGATGATAACCTTATTACATATGCTAAATATTCGGACCATCAAGGTTTGAAGTAGAGTTATGAGGATGAGGGATCTCCTTATCCCTGTTTGCTTTGCAATATGATAAATTTTGTGTATTCTAGGTCTATTGTGACCCCAAGAGAGTTTTCTAAGGAAGATAAACTTTGTGATTTTAATCATAAAGATGTTTTTTGGAACAACTCTCTTGACGGGTCAGTACCCTATGTCATTTTTTGCAAGCCTCATAGTTCTCAAGATAACCCTACTCCATTATCTTATCAAGATCTTATGCAATTAGGGATCTCTCCCATTTAGTCAAGAAGCATAACACTATTAGATCCTATGATGGATTTCATTCAACAACTACCAAAGAAAAGGTTACACTGAATCCTCTTTATGAGGATATTTCCCATCATGTAATTTTTATTGATGGATCCGTTCTTTACACGACTATCCTCATCATCAAGATAGGAGGAACAATTAGACTATTTGTCGACTATCATTTCAATCACTTAAATTGATAAATCATAACACTAAATATATATTTAATAGTAATAATAATAATAATAATATAACAAATATGCATGATCCTACATCTCCATTATGTATTTTAGTCTTCCAATTGCTTTCTCATACTACATGACTACTTGCCATATTTTACATTATTTGCCTGACATTTTACTCCTTGTATTATACTTGTCAAACAATTGCATTGTTGCTTTCTCATATTTATATGACTCCTGATAATATATTTTCTTAGGGATTTCATGATAATGACAAGTGATGAAACCTAGTTAGGTTGTAGCTCACATGCATTACACTCACACTAGGGCTCTGATGCTTAGAAAATCCCCAAATTAAGGAGTATTTTCCATTGTATTCTCTATATTCCTTTAACTTTAATTTTTTTTTCAATGACCATGATCCTCCTCATATCAAGAATTATAGTTCTTCTTGTATATCCTTGTCATTTGCAAGTTTTCTTTGTTTTCCATCAACACAAGGATATACGTCCTATCTGCTCATCTTTGCTTTGTTCATACTTCTCCTTTTTTATTTTTTAATTCTTAAGATATCCTTGTAATATGGAACAAATACCATATGGATTTTCTATGTCCATTGACTATCTTACACACATATCTTAACTATCAAAATTTCAAATAGAGAAACACACACATGCACATTTTTATCCTTCATATTTATTTTGTCTCTCCTTTTTCTAGCATGTGCACACACACACTTTCTCATGTTTTGATTTGATCACTCACATGTTGCACACACCACACCCTTATTATATGGTGTACCTAATAGTAATATGCTCTTATTTTCTCTCACCACCCCATAAAAGATAGCTTCATGGCCACAAGTGAGGGGCAACCTCCATTTGACCATTTGAGAGAATACATCCTAGCAGGAATATATTTTTGATCATCACCATTAGCGAGCACCACACCCATAGTGGGTATTGATCAACTTGACCATATTTGTGAGTATAGCACCCTTACAAGATAGCTTCATAGCCATAAGTTATGGGTAGCCTCCATTCGATCATTTGTGAGCATACATCCTTATAGGATTTTGCTCTGCTCTTTTCCTTTTTGCTTATTCTATGATCATTTGGTCAGATTTATCCCTTGTAGTATATGTTGATATAGATATCATACTCTAAGCACCCCTTTGCTTGTTTTGTTGATCTTCTTCTTTTGTATGTGCCTTGTTGCTTCCTCTTTTTTTATTTATTTTCTATTGTAAATTCATGCACTATCCTTATAGGGTATGAATTTGCTCTTGCTCATCCTTATGGGATGTGAATTCATCAAGAGCATTGTTTTTTCTTCTTCTTCTTCCATCTTATTTTTCTTTTCTTTTTTTTAATCATCTTATATTGCATTACCATTGCATATTATTACATTAGTTCATTTTACTTGTTCATTTTCACCCATGATCATGCATAAATTAAAAAGACACAAAAACATAAACACTCACAAGCACACACAAGAATATAATAATAAAATTCAACATTATATTACTTGAGAATCAAAGAGTACATAACAGTCTGGTCGGTTTACCATAGTCCAATATCGACACACTATAGCCTCCCAAGGGTGCATGCCACAATTAAAATTGATATGTCACCTTGATCCTAGCCCTAGCTCCATGAGTCCATCTTGTCTACTTCATATATAAGGGGTGGTTCTAGTGGGGGTATATTCACGGACTACATTGTAGTCCATGATCTATATCTCATATGACTCTATAACTGAAGGGAGGACAATGGTTGCACCCTCTACTCCATTGAAACTATCTAAAAGTATAGGGTATGATAGAATATATTCCTCCTCATTGAAACATCCCTCCTCTCCTATACCATTTGCAACTACTCTTGTAGTAGGTATATTTCCTCACTCGATTGGTTGCTAGTTATGATGGTCATCCCCTTTGTTTGAGCCTATTGTTGCTCCTATTCTAGCCAACTCATCTTATCCCTAAGGTAGTCTACCTCTACCCTCACTATGTTCCACTCTTTGAGTGTTGTACTCAAAGCACTTTACAACCCCTTGATCCTCTTACACCTATCCTCTTAAAGTAGGTCCATCTCTCTCTACATGGCTACTAGTTGGGCCTATAGTACCTTTGTCTCCATTGCTTAGTCATCCTAACCCACGATATTGCTAGGTCTTACTACTATCGATGTAGAGGCATTTCCTACTATCTTGCTCGATTTAGCCCCTATCACTATGGGTACGTCTCCTATTGCTTCCCCTACCCCTGAGCAAGAGAGGATGGTGGTGGTTCTAATCTTCATCATATTCTCTATACAAATCTCTATCTACACCTACCTTGATATATCTAGAGCTCTCTATCATTTCTATACCATATATCAAGTAGCCTCTTGCAGTGCCATTACACTCATCAAGACATGACTTAGAATCTCTACACTGGCACTAGTGGGAAGATCCTCTAGGGCACAACAGCCTTGTACCATCTCCTATAGTTGAGGGTCACTCCAATGTCATCCACCCTTGGATCAAAACATAGTGGGTCATACAGGTCCTCCTCTACCCATCTAGCCATATCAGGGCCCCTTTTGACACCTAAAGAATCCCTCCACACACTTATATACCAATATTCCCTGAGGTCTAACATCTCCTAGAGAATGTTGAACTATCATTGTACTTGATTAAATCAATATAGCTCATGTTTACCCTTATCTGTGGTGATCCATAGGATACTTCAAATAATAGCTAGCTCCTTCACATCCTTTATCCAACTACGATGTAGTCTTCATGGTCACCATATGATCCTATGGTCCCGTAGCTCATATATCACTTGCCTCCCTAGTGGTAGGATATTGACGTATATCCTTTGGAATATCTCTCAGCCCCTCGGTCATCTATATATTGTTGGTCACTTTGAGTTGGAAAATGGCCCTGGTAGTGCATCCAATCACCTAACCGCATGTTATCCTAGGCCCACACCTAGAGCAAGTTCATACATATCCCTATATGTCATTTGTACATGACATTGTATAATATATTGTATAATCAAGCTGCCACATATAGACCCCATGTAAACCACACCTGCTAGTCCTGCACGTTTTCCACCACTCTTATTAGTATCCATGGCAAGTGTCACGTACTCCTATGGCACACCAAGAACCCCACCACTACCTGTATCAATCTAGGAAGCATACACCTAAGCTAATAATAATTGAAACATCACATAAAGCATAAAAGATAGACGAATTTGCAAATAACCACAAAGTAGGGCTTCCTTTTTATTAAATTTCCAATGAAACTCGATTACAAATCCATCCCTCTTAGGGATACCCAATGTGATACAATTATTACAATCATAGAACAATCCCCATGCAAGGGTAGGTGTAATTCGTAGGCTTCCTAAATGCACATGAACTGCTCCAAGGTATCGATGACCTTCTTCTCCATGATTAGAGGTATTTGTTGCCTTGCATGTCAACACCCTGTTAGTCCTGCATACAATAAACAACAAGAAGCATATTAGTAATAAAGGAGGCCTCTCTTGATGAGGCTTTAAAAGGAAGTTATACAAAAAGATGCCATGAAAGCTTGAAATCAAGAAAGTGCAAGAAACATGGTAAACCTATGTTAAACATGAAATATTGCCATGAAAGATGTAAAGGAAAGACAAAATTATCTATCTAATGCCCTAATTATGAAATCAAAAGCATGAAAGCATGAAATGTAAGCATTCTTGTCCTACTTACTACAAATGCCAAATGAGAAGAAAGATACCTAAAATCTTAATTCTACCGGACAAAAGTCTCTAATAAAGCAAATATACGCCTAATTTATCTATTCTAATGCAAATGAAATAACACCTATGGCTAAAGACCAAGGAAATATGGAGATTGAACCTGACCATGGGTCTGTCGCATAGTGAGCACTGTTAGCCATGACTGACAATTGTGATGAAGCTAAAAATGCACTTGCCCTCCAAATATGGCCTAGATCTCCAATTTCCCTGATGAATTGATGGTTCAAGGGTCACCTCTATGTCCTCTGATAGATTTGGTGGTTGAATTGTTTCGATTGTTGATGGATTGCTTGTAATCTCATTTCTTGATTCTTCTAGCCTCCTAAGACCTCCATGACTTCAATTGTCATTTCAATCTCTCAATGCTAGCTAAAGGACTTCTCTCAATGCAAGTAGGTGAGTACTAAATTTGATAGGGCTTCACCATTCAAATTCTCCTATGCATCTCTCTCATTTCCCATTTTGGATGGGGTTCTTATAACCTCTAGGAAGGCTATGTCTTAGCTTCTTGAGGAAGCCAAGATCAAGAATGGATAGTTGGAGCAGTTGGAGGGAAGCTTCTGGATCTTTCCACCCCAAAACCACTCGGATCTACAACCAATTGGCCATTATAACCAAATTTGGGTTGGCCAAAGTCCAACTAATTCTGACTGCTAGTCATGGCTCTGAGGCGCGATCAACTCTATTAACCATGGGTCTCAACCACGACCAACACTAGTTAGGCCAAAATGCCTAAATGAGTGGTTAGAACCATTACTATACCTTGGTATTTGTCCAAGGTCTTCCATATGGTCTTCTAGCATGTCCCATATGAGTAGTCACCTCGACATGACGCATTTTAGGTGTCTACAGATGCCCCTTTTGAGATGCATTGTGAGATCGAACAACGCTGAGCAAAAATAGACCTCCTAAAATGATGTCGTAGGTTGGATGATGATCATTAGTCTGATCAACATTAGATGCCCAAATCCTGCAAAGAGGATGCATGCATCCTAGAATCATTGCTTCCAACTGGATGGAAGGCTTAAATTGAAAAAGCTTTGGCAAGCTCCAATGGTGATCGGGCAGCTCAGAGCTACTATAGGCTTCTGCACCATATAGATCCGAAAGGAGGAGAGCTACTAACTTAACTATCATATTTGATTTTTGCCCCAATAGAGGGTAAGCTTATGATAGTCATTGGCAATGATTCATAAGATGAATGCAATTTTGACAAGATCAAGGGATCTATGATCAAGGGATCTTCTATTGACTTTGATTATGATTATGACATTATGACTACCCCCTCAAGCGATGAGTCGATGAGGGTAATGACAATTAATAAAGTGATGAGTCGCTTGACCACTATGAATAACTTTGAACAATTTAAAGTTTAGCATTTGAATACTTGGCAAGGCCTAATCAACTATGATTGCAACTATTAATAGTAATTGTACATCTCTATCCCATGGAGCGGTCCAGCCGTAAAGGCCTTCTTAGGGAATCAAGATGATAGCAATTCCAATTAGGCATGTGTTGAATCATATTGTTCGATGATCTGCTAAAAATGTCATAGAAGAATTGACATGAATACCTCATTCCCATGGAGCAGTCCGACCATCTGGGCCTTCTTAGGGATTGAAATGAAGCATAACAATTCAACGATGACTAATTTACCCCAAATGTCCTTATGGTAATTTACTCATCTTGTTAGATTGCATGGAGTGCAAGTCACTGCAACCACCAAGTGTATAGGGTAAATCACTAGATACAAGGTGCATTTGGCTTTTGATTTATCTAATTTTTTTATTATTTTTAATATTTTTTGATAATTTTGGTCAGATGGGTATTTTTAATTTAGCATTTTGAAACTCCATACGATGGGATTTGAGAGCATTTATTGTAGATTTCTAGCCATGCTTGTCAGCAATAGCTAAAAATGTCAAATTGCTTAGCCATGGGTCAGACCCACGGGTGAAAAACCCTAATTTGGGGACCACGGTTGTCATGCGTGGTCAGGGCCAAAATAGGAAATATTTAAGCATTTTGCGCAATTTTTTAATTTCATTATTTACTATTGCAATTGAGAATCTGAGAGCTCTGAGAGGTGAGAAGATAAATTTGATATGGAATGCTACCGCAACTCGACCTCACTATCATCCACACCGATGGCAGACCAACCTAGAGGAGTCGGTGCTACTAAGGTAGAAGCACACAAACCCTCACTCATTATTTTCTTTTACCAGTTTTAAAATTAACCTCACTAAATAATGGGCTAATTAACATCACTAAACTACCAGTAATGAACCTCACCCTAGTTAGGTTTAGCTTAGGTTAGCTTAGAGGGTTAGGGTTTTAATTTTTTTGGGTGTCTCGAGATGGGAAATGACCCTAAAAAGGTCATTTCTCCTAGCCATGGTTGGTAGGCGTGGTTCCCAATTGTCAAATTGGGGGCCATGGCTATCAACCATGATGGGATTCAAATCCCAATGGTCATCAAATTGACCGCCATCCCGACCATGGGTCTGAACCGTGGTTCGACCACTTTAGGAAAAAAATTATTTTTTTCAAATTTTTTGATTTTTTAGCAGATTTAATTGATTTTTTTATCTTAGAAGTGCTTTTTTCATTTTTTTGGTGTTTTTGAGATTTTATGATTTTGTTTGTCATTTTTAAGCTTGTTTTTTATTGTTTTTTATTGATTTTACCTTATTATTCTGCTTTCCACTAGACTTTGACCGTGAGGGCGAGGGAATCTGAGATCCTTCATAACCTACATGGTGCACTGATACCCAAGTAGAGCAGGATTGGTTTGGGGCCATGGGATTTGGCTACGTCTTGCACCTCCCCACCATCCGGGCCGATCAGGCCTATATGACTGCATTGGCCCGATGTTGGGATGCGCGGACCAATACCTTTCACCTATCGATAGGTGAGATGACTATCACTCTAGAGGATGTCTACCACATATTTTGACTCCCTCTAGATGGCGAGGCCATCACATATTCATTGAAGAAGGTGAAGAAGTAGTATTTGATCACATATTTGGCTACCACAATGAGGCAGCACAATGACACTCGGACCATGGAGGGGTCCACATTGAGCACTGGTATACAAAGTGGGTCTTCTCTCAATGAGCAACCATATTTATGCACCTGATCATGTAGATCGTCCTACCGACACTTTTAGAGTGAGGTTCCCTTGGAACCTCCTAGCTAGGACTATGGAGGTCCTAGTGAGCCCCCATGATCATCCTCTGATCCTATCCTAGGGAGTGCCTTACTAGCATAGCTCTATAATGAGTTGTACTAGATTACATAAAGGAGCAGAGTAGGCATCGACTATAGCCTACTACTTTAGATCTAGGGGTGGTAGCATATTAGGATTGAGCATCCCACTAGCCTACCACTCGATATTGGCACCATTAAGGAGGTGCACTAGTGTTATACAACATGTTGGCCTCATGAGTAGGAGGGCTTTAGGAGTAAGTCTCACATAGGAGATCTAGCTTACTACATTGGATAGTTCTCATGACTACAGGTGGACTAGGTGGACTAGCACCCATACCTAGACTACCCTCCATGGATGGAGGCTAATGACTAGCTACATCAAGCATGCAGAGATAGATGGCTCCTTAAATGCAAGTCTAAGGTATAAGAGTTCTTTTACTTCTCTCATGTCACTAGATAGTTCAAGATTAGGTAGGACATTCCAAAGCCACCTACCATCTACCATCACCTCGCTCTAGAGAGGGACTTGACCTAGCCTAGGGTGACTCCACTAGGTGATGAGGATGATGAATTTTAGGAGTCAAGGCTGATAGATGTAGGGACTACAACTGATTATGACACCTAGTGGACACTCAGGGTATGGCGGGGTTTTGAGGGCCCCTTAGGTAGGACTCTAGATGATGCAGTAGAGGGTGCAGAGGGAGTCAAGGTTGATCCTCATGATCATCGAGTCCATCAGAGGACTGAGGGTGGATGGGGTGAGGGAGCTATAGAGGATGCACCTCCAGCTAAGGAGGAGGGTGATACTCTCGAGGAGGGTGAGGCCACACCTGACAACAAGATCGGATAGCTCAGGGCCCAGATTTCCAGCCTACAGACTTAGGTAGGCTCCCTAGACACAACTCCTACATCGAGACACCACCATTGCTACCTTATAGGAAAATGTTGGGGATCTATAGTCTCAACTCATAATAGGGTAGTCTTAGTGGTATAACTATGAGGAGGAGAAGACCACTCTATAGGCTAATATTGATTCAATAGGGATAGAGATACAAAGGATTACAGGGTAGCACATCCTTCTACAGTCCCAACTAGATGCTCTAAGGGTACAACATGATGCACTCAGGGCTAGGAGGGAGGACCCCTCCTCTTCATAGGTTTCTCTAGCACCTATAACTACTCTAGCAACTCAAGTAGTACATCAATGATAGTTCAGTAGATGCTTCCTACATCTCTACTCTAAGGGGAGAGATAGGGTTACTCGATGGTCAGGTTCCTGAGAGGTCCATGGCTCCAGGATCTCAGAGGACTCACACTCGAGAGATAGGGTAGTCTTCAACTAGCTCCAGTCATAGATCACATAGGTCAGAGAGGACCTCTAGTGCCAGCTCTAGGAGGACTCATAGGGAGGGTGGAGGTGATGGTGGAGCCTCTCAGACTAGGGGCATAGGTGCTTCTTAGTACTGATCTTATAGATGATATTGTACCATTTTTTAGTGTAAGGTCGAGGACCTACATAGATGTAGCCTACAAGTATTTTTGACATATGTCGATGTACTATTTATTATATATTTTTTGTAAAAAAAATATATACATATATATATATATATATATATGATCTGACATTTGAGACTTATTATATGTGTGGATTTTATATGTTTTATTGTTTATGTTTTATGAGATGCATATGGATGCAATGCTTATATGTTATGCTGATTTTATGCTATATGATGTGATGTATGGATGACATGCACTAGATAGCTATGGAATGTATGATTAGATGTGATGATATACATGTGTAGATGGACTACTTATGATGAATGTATATGTATGCAATATTTGTTATTAAATGCAAGTGTAATTTATTGTACTTGTATGCATTTAATTTATGATGTTATGACATAATTTATGCCATGTATGTATTGCATAGTTTTTCTATGATGAATGCTATGTAAATGAACATGTATGTTTTAATCACTTAAAACATAATGTATGAATGCAATATGGGTTTAACAATCTAATGGATGACACCACATAATGTATAACAATCATGAAATGTAATTGCTATATCTTTGTATAAAAATTGATAAATTGTACACCCCTATGTGAGATGCAATGATGTATTGTTTCTATTCATAAGTCTTTGTAAATTAAAATAATATGGATAACATAGTCAGTGGCCATTTAAATATCATTTCTGACATCCATCCGGTATCTAACCTATATTACAAATAGTTCTAATAAACAAACTCTCATAAAAGAAAATGATATTTGATAATTGCATTGAAAATTGGTTGTTGCTATTTGGGAATTTTTGAGGTTTACCATGAGACTCAAACACCCTAGTTGTCTAATCAAAAGTTGTATAATAACCATACTAGACTTCTGAAACATAAGGCTTTCGCTAGGATAGACCCTAACTATTCATTACCCATGTGTGTGCAAATGAGTATATTTGATGAGACACAAGACTTACCTCATTGTCAGGCGAGATTCATTTAGCCCATTGTTGTAATGAGGATCCTCAAATGTCTATCCAATCCTAGGTTTGGATTTTAGTTGGATGTAGACCACTAGGCGATACAAGACACCTGAAGCTAGCTCTTCCACATTCAAACATTGGTCTGCACAAAAGCGAGATGCTAATGTATCAGACATATCATCATGCGTAAGGTACGATAGTGCTGACAATTCCAGGGATTCAAGCTCACCCCCTTCTTTTCTTCAATTTATCAGGATACTTGCTCATGTAAAGTGATAAGAATCACTATTTATTTTGTACTACTCTTTTAGTGATAAAAACCACTATTTATTTTGTACTTTTCTTTTTCTCTTGAGCAAGGGATTTGATACTGATTTGATTTCACTTGTGAATTTGATCTTGATTTGACTTGATTTGGGATTTCACTCTGGGATTTTTCTCCTTCATTTGTAAGCAAGGGATTTATTCGGGTAGGGGGTAAACTTGTCCTTTTGCCAATTGCCAACATTTCCTAGACCGTCCGCACAGGGGGATAAGCAAGATAAACTTTTCACCTCAGGATACCTGGTCCCACTTCATAGCATTCATCTATCCCTCGTCCTAATTAGGATTGTTTAGTTTGGATATTAGTGATAGGATTATGATATGCTAAGGGCTATCAAAACTAGACCTCATCTACAAAAGCAAAGCAAGATTTCTACCAAACTCTTGAGAAGACCACTAGGTATGGTTGAGTGACCAAAAAACCTTAGTATATTCTTCATAGCAACAAGAAAGGTTGTGTTGAAAAACATAATTACTCACAAGGGTGACGTATAATTATGATACTGCATAAAAGCATGATTGAAACACAAACGTGGTGTCATTTGTAAGATTGCAAACACAAACTATCCTAATGCAAGTGCAATGGATGGACATGCCTAATGTATGTGCAAAATGAAATGCATGATGTAAATGAAATGCAAATGTTTTTGAATTTTTGATATTTTCCAATTTTTTTAGATTTTATAAATTTTTGATTTGACCAAAGGGCTTACAGATGCCTTTGGAGCCTTTTATGGAGTGACCAAAGGGCTTACAGATGCCTTTGGGGCCTTTTTATGGTTTTAGGCATAAAACGCTTTAAGATGAAGGATGTTGAGAGGTTCAAGCTCTTCAACCCCTTCCAGCGATGTCAAGCGGTATGTCCCAGGTCCAATCTTCTTAGAGATGATATAAGGACCTAACCAATTAGTCATAAATTTATCTCATAGTTCTGGTGGTAAATTTGAGTTATGTTGGTTCTCTTTCAGCATAAGATCACCAACCTCAAAGTCTCTCAGATGGACTTTGTTATTGTAAGCTCATTTTAAGTGCTCTTGATAAATGTGGAGATGCTCAAGAGCATTCATGCGATGTTCATCAAGTAGCATCAATTGATCTAGGTGAGCTTGTCATGTGGTGTCATCATCGATGAACTCTTTCAATGTGATGCATAACATTGGAATCTCCAACTCTAGGGGCATAATGGCCTCAATGCCATATACTAGTGAAAATAGAGTTGCCCCAATGGGTGTCCGAATGCTAGTCCTATAAGCCCATAATGCAAGGGGTAGCTGGATGTGCCAATATTTGTGGTGTTCTTATACCATATTTTTCAATATGGATACCACTATCTTATTTGAAGCTTCAACTTACCCATTTTCCTATGGATAATATGGAGTCACAAAACTATGTTTGATCCTGTACTTGGATGTTAGAGCCCTCACAGTTTTGTTCTTGAATGATATTCCATTATCCGAGATTATTTTGGATGGTATCCCAAAATGACTTATGATATTGGTGAGTATGAACTCAATAATACGTGCTCTAGTTGTCATTGTTAACGGGATTGCTTCCACCCATTTAGTAAAGTACTTAGTAGCCATAATAATGAATGTATGCTAGCCCGATGATGGAGGAGAGATCTTACCGATTAGATCCAAACCCCACTGAGCAAATGGCCAAGCCGCTTGAATGGGTTGTAAGGCCTATGATGGCAAGTGCGCAAGATTAGCATGATGCTAACATTTAATGCATTTCCTGACATACACATTGCAGTCCTTCTCCATAGTGGGCCAATAATAGCCCATGCGAAGGATGCGCTTGATGATAGCCATGCCACTAAAATGGCCACCGCATGTACCATCGTGAGCTTGCAAAATTACCCAAGATGATTCTTGGGGCTCAAGACAATGAAGGAGAACTCCATCGTAGCTTTGACGATATAAAATATCTCCTAACAAGACATACTTTGTCACTTTCTATTTAAATGTGCATCTCATGGCACATGACAATCCCTGAGGGATCATACCAAGCTTTAGGAAGTCATGTATCTGTGACATCCAACTCTGATAGACCTCAGCCTCAACTATCAAGACAACATGTTCCCCTATGGTTTAACATTTGCAAATGCAGACTGGGAAATAACCTTATGGTGAATGGTAGTACCATTCCCCGTAGGACCCTACGAGATCAATGACCCCCAAGGTGCTCTCTTGAGAAAGTCTCTGGCTCTGTAGAACCATTCATGGTTTGGTTCTACCTGAATCATGTTGATTGACTCTTTATTATCCAAAGCTTCATGCTGCACAATAGAGTGTGACAATATTTTTACATGGATGGTAGTAAAATTGGCAGATAGATTCTGAGGGATTAAGGATCCCAAAGATGCCATAGTGTCTACAAATCTATTTGATGAATGAGGGATTGCCTCGATGTCGTACCACTCCAACTGAGCTAGATAAGTATCAACAAGATCTTTGTAGGACTTCAAGATAGGACATCGACATTGAAAAAGTCCCTTCACTTGGTTAACAATGAGAAGGGAATCGCCAAAGATATTTAACCTTTTAATCTTCATGGCGATAGCTATTTGGAGGCCCAAAATTAGGGCTTCATATTCAACATTATTTTTAGTGCAAGGAAAGTCTAACTTGAATGACAAGGGCATAGGAGCACCTTGTGGTGTGAACAACACTATTCCTGCACCACCCCCTTGCTCACACTTTGAACCATCGAAGAACAAGGTCATGTCAGCTTTGTTATCCAATTCTTTAGGTTTGGGTGCTTCTGATAATGCGAAGACTGCATCATCAAGAAGCTCAATGGTGAGGGGCCTACTATTCTCGAGAGGTGCCTCAACCAGTTGATCAGCTATGACTTATCCCTTAATGGAATTTTGGCTAATGAATTCCAAATCAAATTCTATCAATAGCATGATCCACTTTGTAGTACGTGTATTATGATACGTCTTACTCATCATATACTACAAAGGATTTTGTTTTGATATGACATACGTCGTATGACTTAACATATAGTGCCACAATTTCTTTGTAGCGAACACTACTGCTAAACACAACTTTTCCACGTAGGCATATCCTAGCTCGTAACTCACCAAGGTTTGGCTGATGTAATATATGGCTTGTTCTTTGTCTTGCACATTCTTTTGGGCCAACATGGTCCCTAGTGCAAAATTAGTTGATATATATAGCAAGAATGGTACTTCTGGTCTTGGTGGAGCTAGTACTGGCGGTGTCACCAGGTAGTGCTTAATCTCAGCAAAGGCTGCTTGATAGTCCTCATCCCAATTGAATGGGACCCCCTTGTGTAGAAATCGATTCATGGGTCGACATTTATCCGATAATTGTGTGATAAATCACTTTATGGATGCTACTTTGCCCTGTAGGCTTCTTAATTCCTTGATATTCATGGGGGGATGCATTTCTAAAATAGCCTTGACCTTTGTTGGGTCAACTTTGATCCCTCATTTTGAAATGATGAATCCTAAGAGCTTTCTTGAAGTTATGCCAAATACGCACTTCTTAGGATTCAACCTGACATTATGCTCTATCAGGTGATCAAAGACCTTTCTCAGGACCTCTGCATGCTCAGAATGCAGCAATGACTTTGCCAATAAGTCATCGATATAATCTTCTAAGATCTTATGCATATAGTCATGAAAGATATATGTCATAGCCCGCTGATATGTAGCACCAACATTCTTAAGGTTGAATGGCATAACCTTGTAACAAAATGTCCCCCATGGCGTTATGAACATGGTCTTATGCTGGTCTTCGGGCTTAATCCAAATTTGGTTGTAACCAAAAAAACCATCCATTAAGGAGAGCATTTCATGACCCATAGTTGCATCTACAAGAGCATCTATGTTTGGCAATGGAAATGAATCCTTTGGTGTTGCCCTATTGAGGTCTCTAAAATCCGTATAGATACGGATCCTTCCATCAGGTTTTCCTACAGGCACCATATTTGATACCCATTCTGGATAGTCGATGGAAATGACAAATTCTACATCCAATAGCTTTTGCAATTCATATTTAACCATTAAGGCTACTATTGGATGCATCTTCCTGAGTTTCTGCTTGATTGGCTTCTTTGAGAGATCTAGCGAAAGGTTATGAGTAACCAATTTTGGATCTAGACCCGACATGTCCTTATAAGTCCAAGCAAAGAGATCAGGTCTCTCTTTCAGTAGAGGGATGAGGTTGGCACGCTCATCAAGAGATAAAATTTCTCCAAATTTAACCTTCCTAGGATTGGTGGGATCATTACTGATATCCACTTCAAAGGTTTCCTCTACTGACATGTGGGATCCCTCCTCAAGCTGATGAGGCGTAGGGATCAAGTGGATGTCATCTACTGGGTTTATGGGTTCCACGTTGGAAGCATCCTCAGCATGATAAACATCATGTGCACAGCCTAGTGTAAAATGAAAAGGTTGCAACATTTCTTCATTAGGGAAGAAATCTTTAGGCTCTAGTGGTGAGTCAATGCGATCCCAATCAATAGCATCTACATCAAGACACAATGGTTTGGAGGGGTCGGTTGGGTTGTGAAGTGGAGTGGTCAAATCAATGGAGATCATATTGATGGAATGGATCATGTCTCCAGGACCACGTGCATGTGACTCTACATTTATATAACTTCCATCCCCGAGATGTGGTTCTGGGGGTATGGGGATCTCTAGATCCGGTCTATGAATAGACTCAAAAATAGGATCACTAGGCTCGAGGAGCTCTCTATATATCGATGGATCAGGGAAGACCATATGATAAATCCTATCCAAGTTAGGAGCTCTTCCTCTGAGGCGTAGGTGGAGATTGATATCTCTATACATATCCGCTATAGTGTATGGTGCATTACGATGATGTAAGTAGGGAGGCCCCAGATAGGCTCTCTCTATTTCATCTTTATCATCACTATCATAATACAAACCCTCACCACTACCAACTAGAACTAGAAGATCAAGAATATGGGGCCCCATGAAATCCCACTCTTGATAACTGCTATCATCCATGGAGGATTGCTCATCCTCGATGACTATCTTTGAAGGTAATAGATGACATAAATTAAGAGGGCCTAAGTAGGCCAACTCAGTTTCATCCTCATATTGCTCATTATTTGAGGACTCATCATCATCATCACTCTCATATATGCAACTTGGTCCACCTATCTCAAAGATGGACTCTGCACTATCCTCATCAGAATGATCTTCTGACTTAGAATATATCTCTATGCTAGTGATCTAAACCTGCAGGCCTGTGTCATCGGTTGCCTCATGGATTTGTTCATCCAAGTTGTCTCTTGGGATGTGTTCTAGATCTATCTCCACCAATATGTCTTCGTGATATATCTTAGGTGGTTCTATAGTGACATAAGACACTAACTGATTATCCCTACGAAAGGTGGAGGGATTGGGGTGATAAGGATTGAAGTCGACTTCACCCCCAGAATGAGGTACAGGTGGTCTAAAGATGCCACGAGGAGTTCATCCTATCCTCCAATATAATATCCTAACCCGAACCTGTCAGCAGGCAACTGATACTACGGTTCATAAGACCTCCTACGCCCCTGCTCGAATAATCCGAGACCGTAACCATGCCAATGGTAATGCTCAAAATATCAAAGGGTATATTCTAGGTTAGAGAGATAATGAACATTCATAGTGAATGGTTCATCATCATCCTCATCCATGGGAGTGCGAGATGCAATCTGGTCGAGCCCTCCATAGATGAAATTGGTTTGGTTAGGAGGTACCCCCAGTGGTACCACCATCCCTACAGGAAGGCGATGGGCTTGTGGTCGGCCCATGTCTTGTGCAGTCTCGATGATCGGTGTAAATGTCACATTCTACATAATATATTCCCCTAATATAGGATTAACCAAATGAATGGTCACCTATGGTGCATATGACCCTACTAAAGATGTAGGTGAAGCAGGCTAAGGTGCCTCTTCGACTTCTCCTTGAGCATCCTCTACTTCCATGGGAGTAGGGACCTCGATGATAACTGGTTTGGGCATTCACTTTATCTCTTTTTTTCCCATATTTACCTTTAGCTTCTTATCATCCCGATGCATTGTGGATGCATACGGTTTAGTAGAAGAAACTATCGTGTGCTCCGATCATTGAGATACGGATTTTGTAGGTTTGGCACACACTTTTTTATTTTACCTCTTGGCTCTTTGATCGGTGATACTAGTCGTATGTCTAGGTGCATTGAAGGGAGCATGAACTCCCTCGAAAAATCTGCTAAATTCATGTATTTGAATGGTTCTTCATCTGAAGGCACCACGTGAACCTGTCCCTCATGCATGTATTTAATACATTGATGGATAATGGAAGGGACACAATGCATTTCTCTTATCCAAGGCCTCCCTAGAAGTATGTTGTATTGCATAGCACCTTCGATCACATGACACATCATGGGGATGGTCTTTAATACCACCTAAATAGGTAAGACTATTGTGTCAATAGTGTTAGTCTTACAATAACAATGAGAGGGGGGGTGAATCAGTGTAGCTCTATAAACTTAAATTTATAGCTCTTAATACCGCAACAATTAAAACTTATTACTAGATACAACAAGTATAACAAAATAGCATCACACAACACAAGATTTAACGAGGTTCACCAATGTGGCTACTCCTCAAAAAATTGATTGCTTGGACTACCATCCAAATCTAGCCTTTGCAAATCACCAAATTTACAATCAATTTACCAGCACCAACTGGAAGGAGCACCAACCCTTGATTTATCTACACCAATAGAAATGAGCACCAACCCCTGATTTACCAGCACCAACTAGAAGGAGCACCAACCCCTTATTTATCTTTTCTTTTGGAAGACCCTGACTGGTCTTCTTCACCTTTGTGTTCTCTACACACTTTGCTCTCTACACAATCACTTCACACACTCTGCTTCGTTATAGTTGAACTTAATGATTGTCTTCTCCATTTTGCACACTCTGCTCTCTTTGCAAATTTTGCACTTAGCATGATTCGACACGACTTGCCCTTTGCGCACTATGACCGTATTTCACACACATTCAACCATCTTCAATTCTCCAAATAGACCTCCTTTTATAATAATATTTTTATGATGAAAACCCTAATCTTAGTCGGTTGTAAATCCTAATCTTAGTCGAATTTCATAACAACTATAAACCCTAATTTTAGTCGGTTTTCATCGATCTTCATCGACTTCAACTCAAGAAGATGTTCGGTTTATCCATAGCTTGATGATTTCATTCTGGACAGACCCTGTAACCGCCATACTGACTTTTGATCACTCTTCGTATTTCAGAAGTATGAAATCACTCTGTAACTGCCATTGTAAATGTCGTAGTGATGTCGGTCCACTGTCATACTTCTCATTTTAGTCGGGTTCTCCTTCTTGACTTGTGCATTTATGACCTATTGCGAAGTCGCGACATTTTTGCCTCTAGAGCTTCCTTTGTTGTTGTTGCCACGAAAATACAACATGTCGTGACATCGTGACACTTTCACCTCCGTATGCTTTCTTTATTCTTTTGTCATGATATCATGACATTTCTGCCTCCGTAGACTTCATCTTTTCTTTTGTCCTGATATCGTGACATTTTTGCCTCCATATACTTCGTATTTGCTTTTGTCACGATATCACGACACTTCTACTTCCAAAGACTTCGACTTTGCTTTTGTCGCGATATCGTGACACTTCTGCCTTCGTAGTCTTCAACTTAGCTTTTGTCACAAAATCACGACACTTCTACTTCCGTACTTAGCTTCTTTGCTTTTGTCATGAAATTGTGACACTTCTACCTTCGAAGTCTTCTTCTCTACTTTTGTCATGAAATCGTGACACTTCTGCTTCTGTACTTTACTTTTTGCTTTTGTCACAAAATCGTGACACTTCTACCTTCGAAGTCTTCTTATCTGCTTTTGTCATGAAATCGTGACACTTCTGCTTCCGTACTTTACTTCTTTGCTTTTGTCATGAAATTGTGACACTTTTGCTTCCGAAGTCTTGCTTTCTGCTTTTGTCATGAAATCGCGATAGTTTTGCTTCCGTACGCTTCCTCTCTTTCTTTTGTCGTGAAAATGCGACATGTCGCGATATCGCGACACTTTTCAAACTTACTTTCTCTCTCCTATTTTAGTCACGAAAATGCGACATGTCACGAAATCGTGACACTTTTCCAACTTACTTTCTCTCTCCTATTTTAGTCACGAAAATGCGACATGTCGTGAAATCGTGACACTTTTAAAACTTACTTTCTCTCTCCTATTTTAGTCGTGAAAATGCGACATGTCACGAAATCGTGACACTTTTCTTACTTGTTCTCTTTCTTCGAACTTGTCACGAAATCGTGAAACTTTTTCCTGCTTTCTCTTTCTCTTCCAACATGTCGTGAAATCATGACAGTTTTTTCACTTGCCTTTTTCTCTTCCAATATTTCGCAAAATCACGACAGTTTTTCCTGCTTTCTCTTTCTCTTCCAACATGTTGCAAAATCGTGACAGTTTTTCCACTTGCCTTTTTCTCTTCCAACATGTCGTGAAATCGTGACAGTTTTTCCTAATTTTTCTCTGTCTTCCAACATGTCACGAAATCACGACAGTTTTTCTTGCTTTTTCTCTCTCTTCCAACATGTCGCGAAATCGTGATAGTTTTTCTTGCTTTTTCTCTCTTCCAACATGTCATGAAATCGTGATAGTTTTTCCTGCTTTTTCTCTCTCTTCCAACATGTCGCGAAATCGCGATAGTTTTTCCTGCTCTTTCGCTCTCTTCCAACATGTCATGAAATCACAACAGTTTTTTTGCTTTTTCTCTCTCTTCCAACATGTCGCAAAATTGCAATAGTTTTTCTTTCCTATTGTATATTTTGTGATATCGTGACACTTTTGTTACTTGTCTTTTTCTTTGATATTTTGCATATGGGCCACTTCAGTCTTCTTGGAAAATCACTGTACATACTCTGAATAACCTTTGAACTCCTATATTCTAAATTTGAATAGCTTTTGAACTTCTTGTCCACTGTATCAACAGATCTATCTGACTATGTTGACAACAATGACAATACTGTTGCTGCACCTTGCTCAACAATCTCCCCCTTTGGAATTGTTGGAAACACATGTGTAATTTCCTGTAACTCTTCTCCCCCTTTGACAATAATACCAAAGGGCTACTGCAAACTCCCCTTGAGTCCATGCACAACATTCTCAGGCACAATTTATTACACTTAGCAAAAACCATGAACATGAGCAAAAATATAATCAAATAATTAAATGCTCCCCCTGAGAATGTGATCCCTGTAGCTAGTCAATTCTTGGGAAGTGTGACCACTCCCAATTTATTATGAAGGTACTTAAAAATTCCTTGGGCAATGGTTTTGTGAAGATATCTGCTACTTGCTTTGTAGTTTGGAACAAAATCCAACTTAACCTCACCTTTTGCAACTTTCTCCTTCAAAAGGTGATACCTGCGTACAACATGTTGTTGCTGCAATATATTCTGCCTCTACTGTCGATAAAGAAATTGACTCTTGTTTCTTACTGTGCCACGCGACCAATCTGTCTCCAAGATAGAATGCACCTCCACCGGTACTCTTTCTATCATCTACACATCCTGCCCAATATGCATCTGAATATGAAATAAGGGTGAAGTCTTTACCTTTCGGATACCATAACCCATACTCCATAGTACCCTTGAGGTACCGAAGAATCCTCTTCACCGTCTGTCACATGAGTCTCCTTGGGATTAGCCTAAAATCGTGCTACCATGCATACTACCTGCAAAATATCTGGTCTGGTAGCTGTTAGGTACAGTAAGCTTCCAATCATAGATCTATACATGGTTTGATCAACAAGTGGAGATTTTTCATCCTTGCTCAACTTGCAACCTGTTGTCATGGGAGTGCTAACTGGCTTACAATCCTCCATTGTGAACTTTTTTAACATCTCTTTCACATATTTAATTTGAGAAATAAATATGCCCTTCTTATTTTGATTAACTTGCAATCCAAGGAAATATGAAAGTTCACCAATCACTGACATTTCAAATTCTTTCTGCATCTTATTTGCTAAATCTTTACACGACTCATATTTGTTGCTGCTAAATATGATACCATCTTTCTTAAACCTTTGTTGAGTGAGATAGCTGTCTAGCCTTGCATACCATGCTCGGGGTGCTTGTTTTAAGCCATATAATGCTTTCTTCAACTTGCAAACCAAGTTGGGATCACCACCAAGTTGGAAATCATCTAGTTCCTCAATATAAACCTCTTCTTCAAGTTTCCTATTCAAAAATGCTGATTTCACATCCATTTGATAAACTTTGAAATTATTGTAGATTGTTAAAGCCAAAAACATTCTAATTGCCTCTATTATGGCTACTGGTGCAAAAGTTTCCTCAAAGTCAATGCCTTCAACTTGTGCATAACCCTTACATGCCAATCTTGCTTTATTTCTGACTACTTGCCTTTCATCCTCAACTAACCAAACAACATAGGAGCATTAAAATAAAACTTTAATATTGCTCCCACTGAGGATGTGCTACCTGGAGTTGCTTAGTGCAATAGTGGAGTAGTCTCCTTCAGTCCAAGGAGACACGATTTCCTTTCTTTTTTCTTTCTCCACTCTGGTTTGATTACAGTTTTGGGCTCTTGTTTTGAATTTTCTTTTTTAGTAGCTTGTGCATGTTTTCTGAGAAATCTTCTATTTTTTCTCATTCCATTTGGTTGAAATTTTATTCCCTAAAATTGATTTGATGCAAATGTACTTCGACAATTTCTTGCAGTGTGCCCAAAATTATGACAGTTATAACATTCTACTATATAATTCATCAGAGGAGAAAAATCATTTCTACTGGTGAAATTCCTTGGTCTTACATTATATTTGCAGTCTAAGATTTTATGACCATAGCCATTGCATTTAAAACAGAAACTAGAAAAGGAATAATTGAACCTGGGTGATGGTCTTTGCCATGTTGTCATAGGAGCCATAGGTCTTCTTCTTCTTTGATGTGTGACATTGGTGAATCCATCATTGTCAATTCTTCTTTCGTGCCTGGCATTATTGCTTTCTTTTGCATGAGACGTTTTTCCTTGATCAACCTGTTTCTCATCTTCATTCTTTATGGATTCTACATTTCTAGCCTTTGATCCATTTGATGATTCTCCTTCGACGAAACCCAGACCAAATTTGATGCCTGCAGGCCTTTGGTCATTTATAATCTTATCCAACTTCATAGAAATTTCTTCGCGTTTGTGATAGCAACTAATTTTGTGATTCATCTCTTCTATCTGCGTCCGTAAACCAACATTCTCTTCTTCTAGTTTGCAGCAATAATCTATTTTCAATGTAATTTGTACTTCGAGATATTTAGATATTTTCTTGTATTCTTCTATCTGTACTTTTATATTGATTATGATTTCATTTGCATCCTCAAGATTTTTTGAAATTTTCTTATTCTTTTTCCTCTATATTTTCCACTCTTCAAGTGCAGAGATCAACTCACCTTCTAGATCTACTTCAACCTCAGGGTTTTCACCACATACTTCAGAGTTCACTCCTTCCTTTTCTAATTTTATTTCTTCAAATGCCATGAAAAGAGCTTCACCTGTTTCCTCTTCAGAATCCTCATTGGAGCTGTCTTCTGATGAAATAGCATTCCTGGAGATGAAACTTTTCTTCTTGAAGTTGCCTTTTCTAAAATTCATTTTCTTCTTCCAGTCACTTCTTTCTTGGTGCGATCCTTCATCATTTTTTTTCTTCTCATTAAGTGGACATTTAGTCACAAAATGCCCAATGCCTCCACAATTGAAACATTTAAACGATAGCTTTCCTCTGTATTTTCCTTTTCCCCTTTTTAGTTTTCTAACAAAGTTTGCTTCCATTTCATTTGATGTCTCTTCTTCCTCGAACTCTTATTTTGCATTTTTATTTTTAAGGGCTTTAAAAGCCGCTTCTTTGTCTATGGGTTTAGATATTCCTATCCTCATCTCATATGCAATCAAAGAACCATACATCTCATCTATACTAAAATAATTTAGATTTTTAACTTCTTCTATCACTAAGAATTTAGAATCAAACCTTTGAGGAAGAGATCTTAATACCTTTTTCATGACGGTAGAGTCTTCGATATCCTTGCCAAGTCCTCTAATCTCATTAATGATTCCATTAACTCTCAGCATATATGCCTCAATGTTTTTATCGTCATTCATCTATAATGCTTCGAACTGAGCTTGATGTGTCTATAACTTGGCCTCCTTGATATTATCGTCTCCTTCATGAATACTCCTCAGTTTGTCCCATATTTCTTTTGTCGTTTTACAACTCATGATCTTTACTAGTTCACTGTCTGTTAATCCGCACATGATAGCATTATTTGCTCTTGAGTTTTTTTCAAACAGTTTCTTTTCGTTAGCCTCTTTTGAAGGAGAGATGGGTATTGTGTATCCACTAACTACTGAATCCTAGATGTCGTATCCCAAAGCACAGAGATATGTCTGCATCCTAATTCTCTAGAATGCGTAATTAGATTCATCAAACAATGGTGCTATGTTTGATGAGAAGCCTTCAACACCTGCCATTGTGTTACTTCCAAGATTACCCTAGCCGATTAAGCTTGTACAGGAACTTAGCTCTGATATCAATTGTTAGTCTTACAATGAAACTGAGAGCGGGGGGTGAATCAGTGTAGCTCTATAAACTTAAATTTATAGCTCTTAATACCGTAGTAATTAAAACTTATTACTAGATACAACAAGTATAACAAAAGAGCATCACACAACACAAGATTTAACGAGGTTCACCAATGTGGCTACTCCTCAAAAAATTGACTGCTTGGACTACCATCCAAATCTAGCCTTTGAAAAGCACCAACTTTACAATCAATTTACTAGCACCAACTAGAAGGAGCACCAACCCCTGATTTATCTACATCAACAAAAAGGAGCACCAACCCCTGATTTACCAGCACCAACTAGAAGGAGCACCAACCCCTTATTTATCTTTGCTTTTGCAAGACCTTGACTGGTCTTCTTCACCTTTGTGTTCTTTGCGCACTCTACTCTCTCTGCACAATCATTTCACACACTCTGCTTCGTTACATTCAAACTTCATGATCGTCTTCTCCCTTTTGTGCACTCTGCTCTCTTTGCAAATTTTGCACTTAGCATGATTCGACATGACTTGCTCTCTGTGCACTACGACCGTATTTCACAGACATTCAACCATATTCAATTCTCCAAATAGAAATCCTTTTATAATAATATTTTTATGATGAAAACCCTAATCTTAGTCGGCTATAAATCCTAATATTAGTCGGCTTTCATAACAACTGTAAACCCTAATTTTAGTTGGTTGTCATTGGTATTCATCGGCTTCAACTCAAGAAGATGTTCGGTTTATCCATCACTTGATTTCATTCTGGACATACTAACTTTTGATCACTCTTTGTATTTTAGCAGTATGAAATCACTCTGTAACTACCCCTATAAATGTCATAGTGATGTCGGTCGACTGTCATACTTCTCATTTCAGTCAGGTTCTCCTTCTTGACTTGTGCATTTACGACCTGTCACGAAATCGTGACATTTCTGCCTCTGTAGCTTCTTTTGTTGCTATTGCCATGAAAATACAACATGTTGTGATATCGTGACACTTTCACCTCCATACGCTTTCTCTATTCTTTTATCGTGATATCGCGACATTTTTTCCTTCGTAGACTTCATCTTTTCTTTTGTCGCGATATCGCAACATTTTTGCCTTCGTATACTTTGTCTTTGCTTTTGTCATGATATCGTGACACTTCTACTTCCAAAGACTTCGACTTTGCTTTTGTCGTGATATCACGACACTTCTGCCTCCATAGTCTTCAACTTAGCTTTTGTCATGAAATCACGACACTTCTGCTTCCATACTTAGATTCTTTACTTTTGTCATGAAATCGTGACACTTCTACCTTCGAAATCTTCTCTGCTTTTGTTGTGAAATTGCGACACTTCTACTTTTGTACTTTACTTTTTGCTTTTATCACAAAATCGTGACACTTCTGCCTTCGAAGTCTTCTTCTCTACTTTTGTCACGAAATCATGACACTTCTGCTTCCGTACTTTACTTCTTTGCTTTTATCGTGAAATCGCGACACTTCTGCTTTCGAAGTCTTGCTTTCTATTTTTGTCACAAAATCACGACAGTTCTGCTTCCGTACGCTTCCTCTATTTCTTTTGTCATGAAAATGTGACATGTCATGATATCACGACACTTTTCAAACTTACTTTATCTCTCCTATTGTAGTCGCGAAAATGCAACATGTCACGAAATCGTGACACTTTTCCAACTTACTTTCTCTCTCCTATTTTAGTCACAAAAATGCGACATGTCGCGAAATCGTGACACTTTTCAAACTTACTTTCTCTCTCCTATTTTAGTCGTGAAAATGCGACATGTCACGAAATTGTGACACTTTTCTTACTTGTTCTCTTTCTTCGAACTTGTCACGAAATCGCAACACTTTTTCCTGCTTTCTCTTTCTCTTCCAACATGTCGCAAAATCATGACAGTTTTTCCACTTGCATTTTTCTCTTCCAACATGTCACGAAATCGTGATAGTTTTTCCTGCTTTCTCTTTCTCTTCCAACATGTTGCGAAATCACGACATTTTTTCCACTTGCCTTTTTCTCTTCTAACATGTCGCGAAATCGTGACAATTTTTCCTACTTTTTCTCTCTTCCAACATGTTGTGAAATCGCGACAGTTTTTCGTGCTTTTTCTCTCTTCCAACATGTCATGAAATCGTGACAGTTTTTCTTGCTTTTTCTCTCTTCCAACATGTCACGAAATCATGACAGTTTTTCCTGCTTTTTCTCTCTTCCAAAATGTCACGAAATCGCGACAGTTTTTCTTGTTTTTTCTCTCTCTTCCAACATGTCGCGAAATTGTGATAGTTTTTCTTACTTTTTCTCTCTTCCAACATTTCACGAAATCGCGACAGTTTTTCTTTCCTGCTGTATATGTCGTGATATCACGACACTTTTCTTACTTGTCTTTTTCTTTGATCTTTTGCATATGGGCCACTTCAGTCTTCTTGGAAAATCACTGTACATACTCTGAATAACCTTTGAACTCCTATCTTCTGCATCTGAATAGATTTTGAACTTCCTGTCCACTGCATCAACAGATCTATCTGACTATGTTGACAACAATGACAATACTATTGTTGCACCTTGCTCAGCAAATAGTTGAGCATAATAAATCATTAAAATCTCTCAACATGAAGGCAGAAGGTACAATGTACATTTTTGGTAACTTCAGGTATGTCAATGCCTTGGTCATGATTCTATTGATTGATGATATCGTATTAATCAAAACCCACTTGAAAGGTTTGTGGTTTACACATGCAATGATATGGAGTGGCAGGTCCACTATGAAAATGGAAATCATCTTGATTTCATGATCATGAAATTGTATGACCGGTTCCTGACACTACTACACCTGTCCCAAGAAGTGTGTGAATGCTTTAGGATCCTAGGACTACACTTCTATGGACCTTAAAATATCCATAAGCATCTCCCTATGCTTGGGGGATTGTTGAATCAACTCATAAATTTACAACTTCGTTGGATTCGTCTATAGGTTTTGAACTAACCTACTCTTGATTGTCACCACTGGTCTAGTTGGTAGGCTTAGAACATTCTGGGATGGCCTTGGAGGAGGCACAACTTGGACTTTAATGGACAATGGAGGTTGATTTGTTCTTTCAGACCTCGTATGTCTTGTGATGGTGTTGACCATTTTTACAAACCCATGGGTTGGTGGTTCGATGCATACTTGAATTACTTGGTCAACATTGTTCCTTGGTACCTCATAGTTGGGTAGAGGATTCTTGTAAATCCCCATATTATTATTATCAGGTGCTTGTGGGTTGTCCATAAGAAGTGTACCTAGTTTAATCATATTTTACACTAAATGTTTGAAAGACCAACATACCTTTATGTTGTGACCTTTCATTCGATGAAATATGTAATATTGATCATCCTTATACCCCTTAGGATTGGGTTTATTAGGGTCCAATAATTTAATCTCGGGTAAGTTTATTGTATTTGCCTCACACAATTGATGGAAAATCAATGTTAATGATTTCTATAATTGAGTGAATATGTGAGAAGGGCATATTTATTTATCCATACCTTTCTGGTTGTTGTTGCATTGCTCGTACTATGCAGGAGGAGGTTGGGCTTGATAATTTCATTATTGATGCCCATTATCCCCTTTACAAAGGTTTAGAACCACCTGATTAATGTGGGTTGGCTTGGCCTATTGTTTCTTAGTTCTCATCTTGTTCCATTCCTTCTTATTTATGAATTTCAAGTTACCCTCCTATAACTTGATATCCTCTATCACTTTGGCTTGCACCAAAGCCTCCTTAAAGGTCTAATATTGCTACAACTATACAAATAACAAAATGTTCTTTGCATAACTTTTCATAAACATTTGAGTTAATTCAGAAGTAAGGATGAAGAATTGTAGATTTTCCATCATCTTTCTCCATCATTTCCCATAATCCATAACTAGCTCATCATCATGTTGTGTTAAAGTAGCAAGATCAGATAGGTTTACCTTCTTCTTGATGTTGAAGGAGAAGCATTCAAGAAATGCATTGGCCAGTTGCTCAAAACTGGTGATACTATACCTCTTGAGTTGATTAAACCACTCCCGAGTTGGGCCTGAGAGGGTCATAATGAGGATCCGTAGGAGCAAATCATAATTGCTCTCGATCTAAAAGTACATGTCTATAAAACTCATAACATGCTCCTAAGCATCCTTCTCTCCTTTAAAATTTTCCAGCCTAGGCATCTCAAAATGCTCGGGATAGGCTGGAATAGGCACCAATGGGCATAAAGTTTCATTATGAATTTTGTTTAAGGTAGTCTTTTGATACGTCGTCCCTTGCTCCTTGATATCTTTAACCCTTTCTACCAATGCCTTATAAGCCTGTGAAGATAGGAACTCCTCTTCTATGGATTGCCTTGGAGGCACCTTTGAAGGCAGATTCCTCTTCGATCGAGGTGGCAGACTAGGCTTGTATTTCACTTCTACTAGGGATATTTCAGAATATTATTGATCTAATTCTTCTCCCACTTCTTCTTCATATTACCTACACCCATTATGTTTAGACATGGTACACTGGTCTCTATGTTGAGATGTATGGTGAGTATGGGTGTCTATATGCTCAGGGCACAACTCAGGTTGTGAATCTGCTCGTCTGTCAATGCGCTCCCTATACTCACTACGAGGAGGTAAATTGGCACTAGCCAATAGGTCATCCCTATCAATGTGCTCCTTTTATCAAGGATGCATTGCTCGTGCATGAGCATTGTCTTATGGACCTTTGCCTAAGTGTTCTCATTTTTGAGGTGCTCACATTCTACACAAACATCCTCCAATTGGTCTTGGAGGGTATAACATCTCTGCTCTGACACCAGTCTATGATATCTATCTATGTTATCAGTTGCATGAGGCCTCTGGTGTGTGCCCTATGTTCAAGCGACTTTGTGGGTGTATCCCCCAATGGACTGATTTGCTATGTTCTTGCCCTTGTCTATGAAGATGACATTCACATCTAGTTGTCGCATATACTCTATGCCCGTATGGGATGCAGGGCCAAACATATCATGAGAACTCTTGGAGCACTCTCTAGGCTCTCTAATGGTCCTAATTGTACTTCCACTATGTACACTTGTAGAACGAGAGGGCATAAGCAAAATTTTATAACCTAGCTATCCTAGGACTTTATCCACACCATCTAACTGTCTACTATGCCAAGGTTCATGAGGTGGCATACCATTTTCTCCCAATTTAGACATGTCTATAATGATATTACAAGGTTCACCTTCGTAGGGAGTTTGCATGGGCCTATGATTATAAGCGGCCATCTCTATTTACCCTTGAATGGGTAGATCCTAAACCTGTCTATATTCAGATGGTGGAGGTTTCAAGCCTCCTCTAGCTACAGGTCGGAGTACCAATCTGGATCCCTCTATGACATACTCCTCAATAGATCCTATGGATGCACACAAAGTGTGATCACAGTAAATTCTACCATGTTTGGGACCCCATGATGGGAAGCCCCATGCTCTGATATATGCCTCAAAGAGTGTCTAGCACTTCCTCATACTGAGGTATTCTCAATAGGATCCCCACGTATAGAATTATCCCCTCTAATACTCGTCGAAAGATGTTCAAGAGGATTCTATGGTTGAGGGCCTTCTATGTTGTGTTGTGCATTGGGTGGAGCTTTAGCTTTGATCTCGGGTCTATGCCCATATCGGCCTCTCTGTGTACACACCATGATATTATATTATCTAGTATGTAAGTTTTAAGGAAAACAAAGTAAACAATGATGATTATCTCTTTTTAATTTTTTGTTTTTGAGCCCTAAACTATTTGATGTGTTTTTCAAGTTTGTTGTATCAAAAATTAACTCTCATCATGTTTTTAAAATGTTGATGATATACTCAATTGTTAAAAGGCTTTCACTTGTATACTTGCAGCTCTACAACCTAGAAATGAACTCTAGGTCACATAATCCAACCTATAATATGTGGTAGTGAAGTCCATACATGGTCAGGGAACACAGGTACTGCCAAAACCTCAGCCAATCTCACACATTCAACATCATACCATCGAAAGAGGAGTACATACAATTTTTTTTGACTACAGATAGCTATTGGATTTGGTATTGGTCTAGTAACAAAGGTTCGAGAGAGTTGGGCCAACGGATGGAAATCACTACCACCATTGTTGAATCCTACCAATGGTTTTATGTGACTTTCAAGTCACTAGTATTTACAATGTGTCATGGTGTGTGTGGTTCCTTTTACTTTGCATGAAATAGAAATGCATAAAACAACACTCAAATGATTCTACATGCTTTCAAAAGAATGTTTCACTTTTCAATTGCATGACTACGCTAAATGAAATTCAAAGAATGCAACTACCTATGAGGTAGTGCCCACTAATTGGGATTTATGCATGCAAAATAGACATAAAATGGCTTAGACCACTGGAGACTAGAGCAAACTTCAATCAAAGGTCCGCTATTCCTAGCAGCGACTAGTAGGAAAAACTAAAAAAAAGGTCCTAGGGATTCATCCTTTTATTTTACCTTTTCATTATGTTTCCTAATTAATCTACCATTTTATGCATTTTATAAAATTATACATAGATAGAATAGAAAAAACACAGAGGACATGAAGATTACCTCAAATCCAAGTTTAATGATGATCTGGTTGCCTGTTGTATGGTCTGTGTTCTACTGACTGTGGTTCTGTGGTGCAGTTGCAACTTTTTCTTGCAGGTGTCAGCCATGGTTACAATTGTTAACCATGGTTATCAACTGCAATTAGCACATATCATCACAAAACATAGTGTATCAGTATTTGTGGCATAAAATTTAGATGTCTCATCGTGACCGCCTTCTGTAGCAATCCAAGAAGCATACACCTAAGCTAATAATAATTGAAATTCACATATAAAGCATAAAAGATGAAAAAATTTGCATATAACCAAAAGAAGGGTTTCCTTTATTAATTTTCCAATGAAACTCGGTTACAAATCCATCCCTCTTAGGGATACCCAATGTGATACAATTATTACAATCATAGAACAATCCCCACACAAGGGTAGGTGTAATTCGTAGGCTTCCTAAATGCACATGAACTGCTCCAAGGTATCGATGACCTTCTTCTCCATGATTAGAGGTATTTGTTGCCTTGCATGTCAACACCCTATTAGTACTACTTACAATAAAAACCAAGAAGCATATTAGTAATAAAGGAGACCTCTCTTGATGAGGCTTTAAAAGGAAATTATACAAAAAAATACCATGAAAGCTTACAATCAAGAAAGTGCAAGAAACATGGTAAACCTATGTTAAACATAAAATATTGCCATGAAATATGTAAAGGAAAGACCAAATTATCTATCTAATTCCCTAATTATGAAATCAAAAGCATGAAAACATGAAATGTAAGCATTCTTGTCCTACTTACTATAAATTCCAAATGAGAAGAAAGATACCTAAAACCTTAATTCTACCAGATAGAAGTCTCTAATAAAGAAAATATACACCTAATTTATCTAATCTAATACAAATGAGATAATACCTATGAGTAAAGGCCAAGGAAATATGGATATTGAACCTGACCATGAGTCCGTCATGCAGTGAGCACTATTAGTCGTGGTTGATAGTCACACCGAAGCCGAAAATGTAATTGCCCTCCAAATATGGTCTAGATCTTTGATTTCCCTTATGAATTGATGGTTCAAGGGTCGCCTCTATGTCCTCTGATAGATTTGGTGATTGAATTATTCTGATTATGTATGGATTAATCGTAATCTCATTTCTTGATTCTTCTAGCCTCCTAAGATCTCCATGACTTCAATTGCCATTTCAATCTCTCAATGCTAGCTAAAGGACTTCTCTCAATGCAAGTAGGTGAGTACTGAATTTGATAGGGCTTTGCCATTCAAATTCTCCTATGCATATCTCTCATTTTCTATTTTGTATAGGACTCTTACAACCTCTAGGAAGGCTATGTCTTAGCTTCTTGAGGAAGCCAAGATCAATAATGGATAATTGGAGCAGTTGGAGGGAAGCTTCTGGATCTTTCTGCCCCCAAACTGCTCGAATCTACAACCAATTGGTAATTATAACCGAATTTGGGTCGGCCAAAGTCCAAATTATTTTAACTGCTAGTTGTAGCTCTAAGGTGCTATCGGTTGTGTTAACCATTGATATACCTTGGTATTTGTCCAAGGTCTTCCATATGGTCTTCTAGCATGTCCCATATGAGTAGTCGCCTTGACATGACGCATTTTAGGTGTCTACACTACCCCATAAAGTACATTCATCAAAGCATCACCCCCATATCATGCCAAAAACTTGTCCATATGAATACCACTCTACTAGATCTTGAGGGTCCCATCCCTTGGTAATCTTTGTAATGTGGCCTACTAATCTCATACTCTGTAAACTATCCTCCCTATTATGGGGATGCACAAGATGCACCACACATCCTTGAGTGTGATGGTCATCTCTCTTATAGGTAATTAAAAGGTCGATGACTCTAGATACCACCTCTATGCTAGTGCTATTAGTAGTGCTCTTTCCACCTCTAGCCAGGGTATCTGTATTAGATGGAGTAGCCCCATAGTCTCCAATGTTTATCGGTTTGCTACTGTGAGCTACCACAACCCCTCCCCAGGGTGCTCATTTGCCACTCTCTATTCTACAAAACATCATGTTGTAATAATAACACAAAAAAAATATTTTAAATCAATACTCATAAAAGGTAAGACTAAGCAACACATAATAAATCAAATATATTACTTCCAACTTCTTGTTCTCTCTTTCTTTTTTCTCTTTCCTTCTTGTTCCTTTCTTTCCTATTTTATTTTTCTTTCTTTTCTCTCTTATTCTACGAATTTGCAACCCATTTTTTTTGAACATGAATTCATGAATTCATGCTTGGTCAAAACTAGGTGTGAATTCGCTCATCACTATGCCCTAGGTGACTTCACAATATAATCCACAAATTTGCATTGGGGAACGCATGAAAAATTCCACTAAAAAAGTCCTAAAAATTGCTAAAAACAACAAAATCCTACTCTAGCCTAGTCTAGCTAATGGATTTTTATCATTACCTATGCTCGCTCTATTGTTGTATCAGATTCACCCCTTGTAATGGCTGAATGATGTACATGAAGCACCATTGGTCTTCTTTTTTCTTAGAGATTCTTTTTTTCTTTTGCTTGGTAAAAGTGAATTACGGTTTTACTCTTCTTAACTTGTATCCCCTTTCTTTTCTTATCTCTCTTATTTGCACTTTTTTCTTTTCCTTACCTATGTTGGTTATTCTTCTTTTCTTTTGAGTCTCATGTTTCAAGCTTCCTCAGGAAATTATTTTCCTTTCAAAAATTGAGGGGGCACCCTAGCCTGAGAGGTATTAATGTCCCTAATGCCTCATTTTACATGCAAACATTTAAAAAGTTTCAAGAGTGACACAATATTGCACCACCCCATTTCCTCTAACATAGATCCCTTTTTTGTGTTCATCGTATTTTTCCCATAGATGTCTACATATTTCTTTAACACATTTATTAGGCCATAAATTCATCAAAGAGGGGGTAAAATGTAGACATGGAAAATTGACCCACCTAGATGTGTCATTTTCCTTAGTTCCCTAAAATGTCTCCAAAGGCATTAAATGCAAGTTTGGACCATTTTTTCCCCCTTCTTCCCTCTTTTTTATTTTTGTTTTCTTGGTCTTTTCAAATTCTTGATCACTCATTTGGAGCACAAATCTACAAAAATTAGGACTTTTCTTAGGAAACCCTAATTTTTTATCTACACCCTCGTAGTCATCCCTTGGCCAAGGTTGTTTTTTCATTTTCCTGCTCTTTTTGCCCTCCAAATCTCATAAATAAGAGGATTGGATCCCCTATTTTTTCTCCAAGTGGCTAAGTGCAAATTTTAAGCTTTGAGTTCAAGTTTTCAAGATTCTAAAGTTTTCAAGTGCTTCTAAGTGATTTCAAGTGTGTTGTTGTTGTGAGCTACTCTACTACTACTTTTGTGTTTACTATTCTTGGTGGATGAATGTTGGAGCTTTGAGGAGAGGACTACCATTTCAATAGTTGTTTTTAATCTTTCGCTACTTCATTGCTTTTACCAATTTTTGTTGTGTTGTTTGAATTCACTAGATCATTAAAAGTTCTATTATGTATTTTGTTGCTGCATAAGTTGAACATTTAAATCCTTTGTTGTAAATTCATGCTCAATTATTATAGGGCATGAATTCACTTTTGAGCGGATTCATGTTCTTTAGTTCTAGGGCACGAATTCACTTTGCTAGGATCTGGGGGAAAATGTTATTTTCTAAAACTCTAGTTCTTTTGTGTCTAATGTATTGAGATTGTAATTCATTTTGTTCACATTCTATTTTCACACTATTTCATATCATTGCATTGTTGTTTTTGTCCTACTTCCTAAAGATCAATAATCTACTTTATTTTTGAACGGTTAGCTAAAAATACCAAGGGGGTCTGATTGCTATACCTCCAAGCTCAGTCATACAACAACCTAAGTAGGCACCCAAATGCTAATCAAGTTTTTTTAGGGTTTTGTGAAGCTATCTTGTAGGTTTTTAGAGCTATTTGGATACCCTTTATGCAATTAAAAAGCTAGGATCAACCACCGATACAAGTAAGTGCCCTAAATAATTTTCTTAGGCTATTTTTTTACTTTCTGTCCATTTCCATAAATAAAAAAGAGAAAAAACATCTCATTTAGATCTTAGGCATTCAAAAATAAAGGGCTTATATTTTGCATCTAGGTTAAAATTTGTTTGTGCATTCTCTTGTCATTTTCTAAAAGATAAAATATTTTCTTATTGCAAGATAGGTTAGAAATTATTGAATCTAAAAATTATTCTTGGGTTAGCCCTTATTTTTTGACATCTTTTTTTTATCTTGAATTGTCCTTTAATTTATTTAATATTATACTTTAGAAAGGCCAAACATAGGTGATTATTTTAAATCAAACACATCAAATATATTCCACCCCAAACTTGGAGTGAGTCATAAATGCATTCTTGGCTAAAGCTTGTTTTGCTTGCCCAAGTGTAGAGTCTATAATGGCCACTATGGTCACCTTGGCTCCTAGCGGATCCAGTTGAGAATCATACGTAGTGCATAGTTTTACTCCTTTACATTATCAAAAAAAGCTACACGTGTAAAAGAAAAACATACATTTTGCATCTACTGATTGAACATATTTGGGACAAACATAAGGTAAACTTTTCTTAGGTTTTTTCAAATGTGTATGTGCAAAATACTCAGGAAACAATACAAAAGGTTTGGAAGATCCTTAGTAATATTCATAAGGTGCCTTAGAAGACATGGATAGTTTTTGGGGATCTTAACACATGCTTGTATCCTAGTGATAATATGGAAGGTAGTTTGGGTTATTCTAATAGTACAAAGGAGTTTAACGGTTTTATCTCTAAATGCAAATTGATGGATTTGGATTTGAAAGGGGCTAAATACATTTTGTCTAATAGGATATTATGAAGCAAATGCTTTCAAATTATATTGGATAGAGTATTAGCATCCCAATATTCGTTAACCTACTATGATAACTATTATCTTAAAGTCCTCCCAAAGAATACCTCTAATGATTCTCCACTTCTTTAAAAAGTGTTGGAGAGAAGTGTTCAAGGTAGAACCTGTTGGAAATTTGAGCATGTTTTGTTGTCATTGATGTCAAGAGGTTTGATATCCTAATTTTATGGAATTAATGTCAAGAGGTTTGATTAATGTCAAAAGGTTTAATGTCCTAAGTTGATGGAAATATTTGTGAGAATATTCCTCATGGTGGCACATGAGGTATAAGGCAGCAAGAAGAAAGGAATACCTCTCCATGATGTTTGAGAAAGAATTTATAAATTACCTTGGTGGTAATTTTGCAAAGGTTAAAATATTCATTAATGGTGGCAAGGTTATCCTTAAAGAATTTACCTTGGTGGTAATTTTGCAAAGGTTAAAATATTCATTAATGGTGGCAAGGTTATCCTTAAAATAAAAGGCCCAAAAAGGATTTTAATATTTAAATTATAATATTTAAATCCCTTGGATTTAAATTATTATAATTAAATATAATATTTAAATTCGAAGCACCAAATTTGAATTGCAAGTGAGCCGACGTCAAATGTATAAGAGGGCATGTGTATTTATAGGCTAAGGTTTAGCCTAAGCCAAAAGTGTTCAAATTAATTTACCCTTGAATTAATTACCTTGCTCGATTTTCGTTCGACACGGTGGAGGAAGAAGATAGAAGCCTTCTTATTTTTTAGAGTAGTACATTGGTCAAAGTTGAAAGGGGTTTGTCCCCACTCAAAGTGAGGTGGAAGTCGAGCTAGCAAGCTTGGCTTGCATAGCTTGTGGAGGGCAGAAGGAGCATTGTTTTATTCGTGTGGAGGCCCTTTTCTTTTGCATGGTCGAATATTGGTTTTAGCATCGATGGTGAAGAATATCAAGGAGATTGTGCTCCTTTGGTTTCGTGTGGGTTGGCTAGCCCATATGGTGGCCTAGTCGTGGCTAGGGCGTAGGGCCAACAATCAGCGTGGGTTCGATTCCCTATGGCAGACAACAGTAAAGGGATTAATTTTTTATTAAAATTAATTTATGCCCAAGGTCCAAAGTTGCTAAGGTATGTGCTAGCTAGGGAGATATAAGGAGTTTTAAATTGATTTTATTTTTGCAATAAAAGGGTTATGAAATGATTTCTTTTTCTTGAGAAAAAATTAAGGTGGTTTGTTTGCTAATGCATTGGGGTAAAAATTGAAGTGGTGATTTATTTTATCTTTTGGAAATGCATTAATGACAAGTAGGAGATATAAGGTGTAAATGAAATATTTTGCTTATGTAATTGGTGATCTTTGTTGATGAAATTTTATTTGCAAAGTTAGGAGTAATAAGGTGTAAAAGTGGTTTGACATTTTATTGAATCTTTGTATGGTGAAATATTTGTTGAGGTGGAATATTCATGTGGAGGTTTTGAAATAGACTATTGCTATCTAACCCTTGAAGTGGCACAAGAAGGATTGGTTATTTGTGAGATAGGTTTTGAAGACATATCTCCAAAAGAGCAATTAAGAGGTATGGGCACATCATCCTTTGTTTGAAGTGTTTGTTGGAATGAATGTTGTGAAACATAAGGTGGAGTGAAAAGGATTGTTTGATAAGCATTGTTGGAAATATTTGAGTGAGTTTTGTGTGTTTCATTGATTGAATAATTGTGTGAAGATTTTGAGTATTGGTTTGAGTGTGTTTGTGAATGAGCAAGTCTTTGAGAAGACTTGAGAGCAATTTTATGAGCAGGTTATAGATAGACTTATGAGAAGGTTTGAAAAAAAATTATGAGTATGTGAAAGATAAATTTTGAGTAGGTTTGAGGTAGAATTATGAGCAGGTTAGAGATAGATTCTGAGAAGTTTTGAGATAGATTTTGAGTAGGTTTTGAGGTAGACTTATGAGTAGGTTAGAGGTATATTTTGAGAAGGTTTTGAGATAGACTTGTGAGAAGATTTATGAGAAGTGTTGATCAATGTTGATAAGAGTAGAGGGGATAGAGTTCTCCTATGGAGAGAGATCCACAAAATAGAGTAGTGGGGACAGAGGTCTCCTATGGAGTGAGATCCGTGAACCAGTTGGGGAGATAGAGTTCTTCTATGGAGAGAGATCCATGAACCAGTTGAGGAGATAGAGTTCTCCTAGATCAAGTTCCACGAACCAGAGAAAAGGGGAAAGAGTTCTCCTATGGAGAGAGATCCACAAATCAGAGTATAGGGGATTGGTGTCTCCTTTGGACAGAGGTCCATAAACATTGTAATAGGGAATTGATTCCCAAAAGGATTTATTGAGAAAATTTATAAGGAATATTTTCTCCGTGGAGTAGCCCACATTGGGTGAACCATGTTAAATCATGTCTCTCATGTGTGTGATGATGTGTGCAATGTTTACTACTTTGATATTATTGATGTTATCATTTGGATTGAAAAGTAAAAAGTTTTATCTTATACTATTCACCCCCCTCTCAGTATAAGCTTATGTTCTTCAATTGGTATCAGAGTGGGTTCCTTCATGAAAAGCCTAACATCTTGGAGGAAGATCCCACAAGAACATACATGACCTCAGAAAATGGAGAAGAGGCCATGATCGACATAAAAGAGGAATTCTTTGCTGCTCTTAGAAACTTGGAAAAGGTTAGAAGGAAGAATTCAAGTTTGAAGGATCAAATTCAAGAGGATGAGGAAGCAAAGATGGAACTTCTACAAAATCTCATAGAGCTCAAGGTAAAAGTTGAAGAGGGAAAGAAAATTGAATAGGATATGGCAAAACTATTAAAGGCAAGAGAGGTAGAATGTGAAAGATTGGAATAAAAAATTGTCTCTCTAAGGAAGGAAGTTGAAAAGACTAAGGGTAAATTACAGCAAGACATAAAGTTAGGGAAATAGAAAGAGGAGTCAAGCTCCCAAGGAACAAAGACATCAAACGAAGAAGAGCCCATGACTTATGCTAATGCACTGAAAGGAAAAGGCATCAGGAAGGAAGAGGGCAAAGAAGATCCATGGACAAAATTCAATTACAGGAACAACAAAAGAAGAAGCACGCGACCATATTATTCAAGGTACTCCAATAGGTTACAAAATCTCTTCCATGGCTATTGTTTTTCATGTAACAAATATGGTCATAGAGTTGTACATTGCATTGGTTATGTGAAAGATAATGTTGATAGAAATTTCAATTCTTTTGCACCTCTTATGAATGACAATATCATATGTTACAAATGCAATAATTTTGGGCACAAGGCCAAATGGTGTAAAATGGTATTTCCTGAATTAAGAAAAAAGAATACAACTTCAACAATTAGGAGAGAGAGAAAAGAGCAAGAGAAAGTTAAGTCAATGTTAGTACAAACAACTCTTCATGTACAAGATAAGGGAAAACAGTGGTTCCTTGATAGTGGTTGTTCTAGTCATATGACAGGAGACAAGAGTAAATTTCTTGTATTTAAAGAAATCAATGGAGGATCAGTAAAATTTGGTGATAATGGTTCAGCAAAAATCTGTGGGAAAGGAACTTTGAGTTTAGATAATGGAAAAACAAAGATAGAGAATGTATTGTATGTCAAGGGATTGAGGCACAATTTACTAAGTGTAAGCCAACTTTGTGATCAGGGGCACACGGTTACCTTTCATCCAAATAGATGTGAGATCAGAAAATCTAAAACTGGAAAGCTCATTGCAGATGCAAATAGAACTACAAACAATCTCTACATGCTAAGTGAGATTAAGGGAGAAAAGTGTTTTCTATCACAAGAAGATGAGAGTTGGTTGTGGCATAGAAGAATGGGTCATCTGAACTTTGACAACATAGTGAAAATAAGCAACAAGCAGACAATCAGAGATTTACCCAAGATAAAAAGACCACAAAACACAATTTGTGCACAATGTCAGCATGGGAAGCAAACTAGAACAAGTTTCAAGTCAAAAGAATTTACGTCATCTGAACCATTGAAACTAGTTCACACTGACCTATGTGGTCCTACAAGGACAAAGAGTCTACTAGGTGAAAGTTACTTCATATTGTTTATAGATGATTACTCTAGAATGATTTGGGTAGCCTTCTTAAAAGAAAATTTAGAAGCCCTTGAGAAGTTCAAGGTATTTAAAGAATTAGTAGAGAATGAAATAGGTAGAAGGATTAAGTGTTTAAGATCAGATAGAGGAGGAGAATTTACTTCAAATGAATTCATAGACTTTTGTGAACAACATGGGATCAAAAGAGAATATTCAGTAGCAAGAACTCCTCAACAAAATGGAGTAGTTGAAAGGAAAAATAGGACTATTGAAAATATGGCCAGAGCTATGTTAAATGAGTCTAAGGTTTCAGATGGTTTTTGGAGAGATGTAGTTCATACAATAGTGTATATCATCAATAGAGCTCAAGTAAGAGTAAATCATCACAAAAATCCATATGAGCTCTAGAAAGGGAGACCAGCCACTATAAAATATTTCAAAAATTTTGGAAGCAAATGCTACATAAGATGGGAAGAGAAAAATTTGGGTAAGTTTGATTCAAGATGTGATGAGGGTATTTTCCTTGGCTATTCCACTAAGAGCAAAGCCTATAGGTGCTATAACAAGAGGACACATACAATTATAGAAAGTATAAATGTGACAGTTGATGAGAAGATAGGGTCAAAAGAACCAACTCGAGAAATTGTGTATCAAGAAGAAGAAAGTTGCCAAGAAGAATTAGGTGAAGAATCAGAAGAAGAAGAAACACAAAGACCACTACCTAAAACTCCATCCAGGTATGTGCAGAAAAATCATCCAAGAGATCTAATCATTGGAAATCCAGATGAGAGACAGACAAGGAGGAAGATAATAGGAACAAGTGAGCATGCAAATTTTTTCTTTGTTATCTAAAATTGAGCCCAAGGATTTCAATGAGGCAAGAGAAGATAAGTTTTGGGTCAAGGCAATGGATGAGGAACTGGATCAAATAGAAAAAAGTGAGACTTGGGAACTTGTCCCATGACCAAAATATAAGAATGTAATTGGCACTAAATGGGTTTTCAGAAACAAGTTAAATGAAGATGGTCAGGTAGTCAGAAATAAAGCAAGATTAGTATGCAAAGGTTATGCACAGGTTGAAGGGATTGATTTTGATGAGACATTTTCTCCGGTTGCATGACTTGAGGCCATAAGGATATTTTTAGCTTTCTCAAGCTTCAAAAACTTCAAAGTATATCAAATGGATGTTAAATCAGCTTTTCTCAATGGTGTCTTGGAAGAAGAGGTTTACATTGAGCAACCTGAGGGATTCAGCCTAACTGATAAGCCAGATTATGTATGCAGATTAAAGAAGGCACTTTATGGACTAAAGCAAGCTCCTAGAGCTTGGTATTCAAGATTGGATAAGTATCTTCAGGAATAGGGTTTCAGGAAAGGAATAGTGGATAGTAACTTATACATCAAAAATGAAGGAAATGACTTACTAATTATGGTTGTTTATGTGGATGATATCATTTTTGGAGGCAACAATGATAAGATGTGTCAAAAATTTGCAAAGAGCATGCAGAATGAATTTGAAATGTCAATGCTTGGTGAGTTGTCCTTCTTTCTTGGACTACAGATTTCACAATCAGAGAAGGGTGTATTTCTCTCACAAACCAAGTATATAAAAGAGATGCTAAAGAAATTCAAGTTAGAAGATTGCAAACCAGTAAGTACCCCCATGATTACAAGATGCAAGTTGAGTAAAGATGATGAATCTCCTGAGGTAAATCAGACATTGTATAGATCTATGATTGGCAACTTACTATATGTCATAGCTACAAGACCAGATATAATGTAGGTAGTGGGACTGGTGGTAAGATTTCAAGTAACACCAAAGGAAACACATGTAATGGTAGTAAAGAGGATTCTCAAGTATTTAAAAGGGACTATGGATTTTGGACTCTGGTATCCCAGAAGTGATAATTTCACTCTCATAGCATATACAGATGCAGATTGGGCAGGCAGTATTGATGATAGAAAAAGCACAAGTGGAGGAGCATTCTTCCTTGGAGATTGTTTAGTCTCTTGGCTAAGCAAGAAATAGGCATCAATATCCTTATCCATAGCAGAGGTAGAGTATATTGCAGTAGTTGCATGTTGTACATAGGTGTTATGGATGAAGTAAACTTTAAAAGACTTCAAGATAGAGCATGATCATCCTATCTCCATACTATGTGATAATACAAGTGCTATAAACATTTCAAAGAATCCAGTGATGCACTCCAGGACCAAGCACATTCTGATCAAATATCATTTTCTAAGAGAACAGGTGATGGATAAGCAAGTTAGATTGGAATATGTTACTACAAAGGAGCAGATTATGGATATTTTCACTAAGCCACTTCCAAAAGAGACTTTTGAGTATCTTAGAGGAAAATTGGGAGTAGTTTTACTCCCACCCCAAAATTAATCACCTCAAGGAGAGGAGGTGGGGAGGGGGCTGAGCTAAGAGTCTTATCTTTAGCCCCAAAGGAGTCCCTTTGCCATTGATGTCAAAGGGGGAGAGATTTGAGTTAGGGGGAGAGCATTCAGTCAGGGGAGTAGTTTCTCAGGGGGAGCAAAATTGGAAAAAGGAAAAAGGAATGTTTAAGGAAAAAGGGTTACCATCAATGACAAAGGGGGAGATTGTTGGAAATTTGAGCATGTTTTGTTGTCATTGATGTCAAGAGGTTTGATATCCTAAGTTGATGGAATTAATGTCAAGAGGTTTGATTAATGTCAAAAGGTTTAATATCCTAAGTTGATGGAAATATTTGTGAGAATATTCCTCATGGTGGCACATGAGGTATAAGGCAGCAAGAAGAAAGGAATACCTCTCCATGATGTTTGAGAAAGAATTTATAAATTACCTTGGTGGTAATTTTGCAAAGGTTAAAATATTCATTAATGGTGGCAAGGTTATCCTTAAAGAAAAGGCCCAAAAAGGATTTTAATATTTAAATCCCTTGGATTTAAATTATTATAATTAAATATAATAATTAAATTTGAAGTACCAAATTTGAATTGCAAGTGAGCCGACATCAAATGTAAAAAAGGGCATGTGTATTTATAGGCTAAAGTTTAGCCTAAGCCAAAAGTGTTCGAATTAATTTACCCTCAAATTAATTGCCTTGCTCGATTTTTGTTCGATGCGGTGGAGGAAGAAGACAGAAGCCTTCACATTTTTTGGAGCAATACATTGGTCAAAGGTTGAAAGGGGTTTGTCCCCACTCAAAGTGAGGTGGCAACCGAGCTAGAAAGCTAGGCTTACATAGTGTGTGAGAGAGGGTAGAAGGTGCAATGTTTGATTCACATGGAGGCCCTTTTATTTTATGTGGTTGAATCTTGTTTTTAGCACCAATGGTGAAGGATAACAAGGATATCGTGCTCCTTTGGTTTCATGTGGGTTGGCTAGCCCACGTGGTGGCCTAGCCATGACTAGGGTGTGGGTCCAATAGGCAGTGCGGGTTTGATTCTCGATGGCAGGTGGCAGCAAAGGGATTAATTTTTTATTAAAATTAATTTATGCCCTAAGGTTCAAAGTTGCTAAGGTATGTGCTAGCTAGGGAGATATAAGGAGTTTTAAATTGATTTTATTTTTGCAATAAAAGGGGTTATGAAATGATTTCTTTTTCTTGAGAAAAATATTAAGGTGGTTTTTTTGCTAATGCATTGGGGTAAAAATTTAAGTGGTGATTCATTTATCTTTTGGAAATGCATTAATGACAAGTAGGAGATATAAGGTGTAAATGAAATATTATGCTTATGTAATTGGTGATCCTTGTTGATGAAATTTTTTGCAAAGTTAGGAGTAATAAGGTGTAAAAGTGGTTTGACATTTTATTAAATCTTTGTATGGTGAAATATTTATTGAGGTGGAATATTCATGTGGAGGTTTTGAAATAGATTATTGCTATCTAACCCTTGAAGTGGCACAAGAAGGATTGGTTATTTGTGAGATAGGTTTTGAAGACATATCTCCAAAAGAGCAATTAAGAGGTATGGGCACATCATCCTTTGTTTGAAGTGTTTGTTGGAATGAATGTTGTGAAACATAAGGTGGAGTGAAAAGGATTGTTTGATAAGCATTATTGGAAATATTTGAGTGAGTTTTATGTGCTTCATTGATTGAATAATTGTGTGAATATTTTGAGTATTGGTTTGAGTATTTTTGTGAATGAGCAAGTCTTGAGAAGACTTGAGAGAAAGTTTATGAGCAGGTTTGAGATAAAATTATGAGCAGGTTTGAAGCAAACTTATGACCAAGTAAAAGATAGATTTTGAGCAGGTTTGAGGTAAACTTATGAGCAGGTTAGAGACAGATTTTGAGCAGGTTTTGAGATAGATTTTGAGTAGGTTTAGAGACAAATTTTGAGCAGGTTAGAGGCAAATTTTGAGAGAGATTTGTGAGAAAATTTGTGAGTAGTATTGATTAGTGTTGAGAAGAGCAGAGGGGATAGAGTTCTCCTATGGAGAGAGATCCAAAAACCAGAGTAGTGGGGATAGAGGTCTCCTGTGGAGTGAGATCCATGAACCAACTAAGGAGATAGAGTTCTTCTATGGAGAGAGATCCATGAACCAGTTGAGGAGATAGAGTTCTCCTGGATCAAGTTCCACGAACCAGAGAAAAGGGAAAGAGTTCTCCTATGGAGAGAGATCCATAAATTAGAGTATAGGGGATTGGTGTCTCCTTTGGATAGAGGTCCATAAACATTGTAATAGGGAATTGATTCCCAAAAGGATTTATTGAGAAAATTTATAAGGAATATTTTCTCCGTGGAGTAGCCCACATTGGGTGAACCACATTAAATCATGTCTCTCATGTGTGTGATGATGTGTGCAATGTTTACTACTTTGATATTGTTGATGTTATCATTTGGATTGAAAAGTAAAAAGTTTTATCTTATACTGTTCACCCCCTCTCAGTATAAGCTTATGTTCTTCAGAACCTTCACATTTGAGTTAATGTGGATGTTGCATCCTTCTTGTAGATGAATTTTTCACTCACATCCATATTTGGATAGGGATATGAATTTTATTAATGTAAAACACTACATATTTTTTATAAAATGTTGTGGGATAGTTTAGAACTAAGACTAGGTTGAATAATACGAGAAAAGGAATGCAATTTTTGCTAAGTGTAGAAGCACTATCATAAATTTTGCATGTTGATGTAAGCATGTGTTGCAAAAATATCTAAAATTTGGTAGCCAAGCCTCACATAGACCTGGACCAAATATTTTGACTAAGTAAGATGGTCAGATGGATTGGAGCATTGATGTCAATAGATGGGTGATTTAAATTTGATGTCTGGTATGAAGCAGCCTGAGTGAATAATAATATTGATGTCAGTAGAAGAGAGAAAAATATTCAAATTCATATGAAATACACCTAACCTATTGAAGCAAGAAATTGGCTAAGTATGAGAGTCTAACATCTAACATAATAGTGGATCCTATCGAGTGCATTCATCCTCATTATCAAAAAATTTAGAATGCTTACATCAGTGAGTGCACTATAAAATTTAGCCTAATGGAATAATGAAAGCAAAATTAGCTAAGGCATAAATTTAACTTGACATCTAATAAAGCACTTCACCAAGCTAAGGAATAAAAGAAGTGTTGAGTGACTTTAAGTCATGATGTCAACAAGGGATAATAAAATTTATGGAAAAAATATATATTTTGATTCTAGCACCCAACAAAATAAGACATAAAGAATTGAAAGAGACATCGAGCAAGAGAATGCATCAAAATTCCCAAGACATGATCTCAACAAGGGAATCTACTGTCAGAGAACCTTAGCAAACTCAAATGCTTCTTCAACTGACACCTATGATATTACAACTAAGAAGCTAGTGGGGTAGCTAGATGCACAACCAATATGTCAAATAATATTGTGTACTAGATGAAGATAGTATAACCACAAATCCATTATATTAAGTAGAAATGAGCAACATCACCTCCATAATGTAAAATTAGTTGTAACAAAATGAGTTGGAGGTATTAGCACACACACTATGACAACCTATCAAACCTACAATCCACTCTATGAACTATAATAATATATAACTGATTGTAATTGTAAATCTATATATACTAGAATGTAATATATCCTAAGGGTTGGCTCTTTAGCATTTACAATTGGCATGATTGTATTGATTGAGGCTATATTCTTGCTTGAATGAGAATTGGATTGCTATCTATAATCTTGCTAACTTGTTGTGCAAAACATGTATGTATGCCTTATTGAATAGCTAAATATTTTTGTTAAATCTAGGAATGGATAATTCTACTATAGTTATTATGCATTTTGGATTTCTACCTATATTTACTATTATAGCTATAGAATGACTTAACATCGCTTAGAGTGCTTAATGATAAATGTTTTAAATGCATAAGTAAAGGAGGTTGTTCTATTAGGTGGATTAATTTAAAATCACTTTACAAGACTCTATGCACCATGTCTCAAGATGATTCCAAATTTGTACCACTTTTTAGCTTATCTTTCTAATGCTTTGTATTTTGTAATTTAGTTTACAAAATCCCATTTAGTTAGATTATCTAGGCTTAGGAACCAACCTCCTCCAAATGTTGACTCAAAAAACTCTATTTCTAAGTAATCCAACCTCTTGGTCAAAGTCTTGAGAGTGCATCTCATTCACTTAGGTGGAATTTGAAACAAAGAGTAATTTTTGGTATGCCTAGTGGGACCCAAATCATATCACAATCATCTAATTAGGTAGCATTATTTTGATAGTAAAATATTAAATATCCTTTTTATAATTTATCTATCTATGTGCATACCTTTTAAATACCCAAAGGACTCAAGATCTTGGTGAGTAGTCTTGATCTCATTTGTAGAGAACTATATATTCACATAATGATTCAATTAAAAACTTAGGATCCTAATAAGTTAGTGAACCCATTGAACCATTATGCTAAGGTAACCCAACTTCCATTTATCCTATAAGACTATGCTCGCTAGAGCAATAACTAAAAAAATGGAATAACCTTTAATATTTGTATAAGTACCACTTGTGACATTCAAAAGAAATAAGTCCCAATCATCCCCTCCATATCCATCTTCTGTAAGTTCCACAAAAAGCCTAGGATCTACTCATTTTGCATCTCCTATTTTACCTCATTCAACACATCCACAAAAATGGCTTAAAATCAACCTCTACAAAACTTCCCAAGTTAGAATCATACAAGCCCACTAAATTTGCCAAACTAAAATCCCATTTACACTCTTGCCCTTAAATCCTTGCCAACAGATGATGGTACTAGGAAAAAAAACCTATGAACACTACCAATATGTGGCATCATTGGTTGTAGTCCATAATATTCATGGGGAATATGTGATGATAATTCTATTAATAATATTACTAAAATTAAAGGTGTTGCATTAGTACTAGACCCCTCAAGATGGTTGTATCAATTCATAGGCATAACTTTTAAATAGATCAGTTGAATTCAATAAGCAAGCAAATCCATTTTCTCTTATGACCCAACTTACCACCATTCATAGGCATCAATAAGAGATAGTAATAAATTTTAATATCAGATTTAGAAAAAATTGGTAAAGAGTACCACATGAAATTAGGTCAACAGATGCCTAGGAACTGTACTATTATCTCAAGGTTTTCAACACAAAATTAAGCTAGATGATTCATGAGTCCAAGTTAGTGACATTTACAAAAATATTTTAAGCAATTATGGTAGAATAAATCATTCTAATAGTTATTAGTAGGCTTCCCCCACATATTTCCATGTAAATTTTTGAAGAAATCTTGTTGACATAGCCCAATAAATGGTCACTAGTGACAATCACTCATCTATGTAATGAAGCCCTAGTGCTTGCACCAAAATTTTAAGCATTGCCAATTCCTACATTGCATGCACCTCCCTTGATACTAAAATTACCTACTCTAGATTCTCAAGCTAATAGCATGAATGATATTATTATAGCATTAAAAAATTTAACTAATGAGATCACAACCATGAAGAGGAGAGAAGTGGAAATAAATTCTAGCATAGGAGATTTCTCTACATGGTGAAATATCAAGGTGCTTTTAGTAGTAATTATGGAGAAAAGTCTATTTTAGTGTATAAATACAAGTAAGAAGCTCCTTACATATCTACCTCAAAAATAAACTATAGGTACTCGACTTACAATGACCCTCATGGAGAAAGTACATGCATGCTTCACCAACATCAGCTATAGAAGGTTACACTCAAAAACATAGAAAGAGCACAAAAGGGTCAAGTAAATATGTTATGGGAAGAAGAGAAAAATTTAATAGTGCAAGAGGAAGATCCAATATTACTGCTAATGCAATCATGAAAGAAACCAATCCAGGTAGACCCCAAAAAATTGTATCCATACAAAGTACTTTCAACAAAGCAAATAACTGAAAAGGAAAGAACCTTGCATGACTCCAAAAGAACATTCCATGCATGAAGCCTAGCTTGATAGGTATTAATAACCCTAATTCCTCATTTTGCATGTAATTTTTTTAAAAAGTGTTAAGAGTGACACCATATTGCACCACTTGCTTTCCTCTAACCTAGATCCCTTTTTGTGTTCATCGTATTTTGCTCATAGATGCCTAAATATTTCTTTGACACATTTATAGGGCCATAAATGCATCAAAGAGGGGGTAAAATGTAGATATGGAAATTTGACCCATCTAGATGTGTCCTTTTCCTTAGTTCCCAAATAGGTTTCCAAAGGCATGGAATGCAAGTTTAGACCTTTTTCCCCCTTATTCCCTCTTTTTTCTTGATGTTTTCCTGGTCTTTGCAAATTCACGTTCTCTCATTTTGGGACACAAATTCACAAAAATTAGAAATTTTCTTAGGACACCCTAATTTTTTGTCGACACCCTCTTAGTAGACCCTTGGCCAAGGTTGTATTTTCATTATTTTTCTCCTTTTGCCCTCCAAATCACTTATAATAAGAGGATTGGATCATTTTTTTTTTCCAAGTGGCTAGGTGCACATTTTAAGATTTGAGTTCACATTTTCAAGATTCTAAAATTTTCAAGTGCTTCTAAGTTATTTCAAGCGTATTTTTGTTGTTGCTTTTCTGTTTGCTATTCTTGGTGGATGCATTTTGGAGCTTTGAGGAGAGGATTATAATTTCAATAGTTATTTTCATTCTTTTGCTACTTCATTGCTTTCTTCAAGTTTGGCTGTGTTGTTTGAATTCACTAGATCATTAAAAGTTCTATTTTGTATGTCATTGTTGCATAAGTTGAACATTTAAATCCTTTGTTGTAAATTTATGCTCAATTATTATGGGGCATGAATTCACTTATGAGCAAATTCATGTTCTCTATATTTAGGGCACAAGTTCTCTTTTCTAGGATCTAGGGGAAAAATTGATTCTCTAAAACCCTATTTCTTTTGTATCTTATGTATTTAGATTGTAATTCATTATGTTAAAATTCTATTTTCACACTATTTCATATCATTGCATTGTTGTTTTTGTCCCACTTACCAAATATCAATAATTTACTTTATTTTTGAATGGTCATCTAAAAATACCAAGGGAACTTGATTGCTATACCTCCAAGATTAGTCATACAACAACCTAAGTAGGCCCCCAAATGTGAATCAAATTTTTTAATGTTTTGTGAAGTTATATTGTAAGTTTCTAGAGCTATTTGTGTATCCTAGATGAAAGTAAAAAGCTAAGATCAACCACCAAGACAATTAAGTGCCCTAAATAATTATCTTAGACTAATTGTTGTTTTCTTTTTGCCCATTTCCATAAACAAAAAGGAGAAAAAGCATCTCATTCAGCTCTTCAAAATTCAAAAGTAAAAGATATATAGTTTACATCTAGGTTAAAAGTTGTTTATGCATTATCTTGTCATTTCCTAAAAGACAAAAGATTTTCTTATTGCAAGATAGGTTAGAAATCATTAAATTTAAAAATTATTCTAGGGTTAGCCTTTATTTTCCTGCATATTTTTTTTATCTTACATTTTTATTTCATTTCTTCCAGCTTAGATATTAGAAAGGTCAAATATAGGTTATTGTTTTAAATCGAACACATCAAATATATTCCAATCCAAACATTGAGTAAGTCATAAAATAATTTTTGATGAAACCTTATTTTTCTCACCTAAGTGTAGAGTCTATAATGGCCATCATGGTCACCTCAGATCCCAATGGATCTTGTCAAGAATCATATGCAATGCATAGTTTTTCCCTTTTAAACTATCAAAAAATGCTACACATGTAAAAGCAAAACATGCATTTTGCATCTATTGTTTGAACATCTTTGGGCCAAACAAAAGGTAAAATTTTATTAGGTTGTTTCAAATGTGTACATGACAAACACTTGGGAAGGAAGAAAAAGGGTTTGGGAGCTCTGTAGTAATCTTCATGAGGTGTCTTAGTGGATATGGATAGTTTTTGGGATCTTAACACACCCTTGTATCCTAGTGACAAGAAGGGATATAGTTTAGGTTATTCTAATAGTACAAAGGAATTTATTGATTTTATATCTAAATGCAAATTAATGGATTTGGATTTGAAATGGGCTAAATACATTTGGTCTAATAGGAGGTTATGAAGAAAATACTTTCAAATTATATTGGATAGAGTATTAGCATCCCAATCTCATTTAACCCACTATGATAACTATTATCTCAAATCCCTCCCAAATATTACCTCTAATGATTTGCCACTTGTTTTGAATGTGTTGGAGAGGAGAAGTGTTCAAGGTAGAACCTTCACATTTGAGTATATTTGGATGTCGCATCCTTATTATAGATGGATTTTTCACTCACATATATATATGTATAGGGTGATGAATTTTTTAAATGCAAAACATGTCTTTGTTATAAAATGTTGTGGGATATTTTATAACTAATACTAGGTTTAATAATATGGAAAAATAAATATATTTTTGCTAAGTGTAGAAGCACTATCATAAATTTTGCATGTTTATGTAAGCATGTGTGGAAAAAATATCTGATATTTGATAGCCAAGCCTCAAATAGACCTGGACCAAAATTTTTGACTAAGTAATATTGTAAGATGGATTAGAGTACTGATGTCAATAGATGGGTGATTTAAATTTGATGTCTGGTATGCAGTAGCTTGAGTGAATAACGATATTGATATCAATAAGAGAGAGAGCAAAGTATTAAGATTCATATGAAATACACCCAATCCATTGAAGTAGGAAATTGGCTAAGTATGAGAGTCTAACATCTAATACATTAATGGATCCTATCGGGTGCATTCATCCTCATTATAAAAAATGTTAGAATGCTTACATTAGTGAGTGCACTGTAAAATTTGACCTAGTGGAATAATGAGAGTAAAATTAGCTAAGGCATAAATTGAACCTGGCATTTGATAAAGCACTTCATGAAGCTAAGGAATCAAAGAAGTGTCAAGTTTCTTTAAGTCATGATGTTAACAAGGGATACTAAAATTTATGAAAAATAATAAATTTTGAGCCTAGAACCCAACAAAATAAGAGGTAAAGAATTTAAAGAGACATCAAGTAACATCATGCATCAAAATACCGAAGATATGATCTCAATAAGACAATCTACTATCATAGAACCTTAGAAAACTCAAATTCTTCTTAAACTAACACCTATGCTATTATAACTAGGAAGCAAGTGGGGTAGCTAGATGCACAAAAAATATGTCAAAGAATAATGCGCACTAGATGAAGACACAATAACCACTAGTCCATTATATTAAGTATAAATGAGCCACATCACCTCCATGATATAGAATTATTTGCAAAAAATGAGCTGGAGGTATTAGCACATACACTACAACAACCTATCAAAACTACAATCCACTCTATGAACTACAATAATAAATAACTGATTGTAATTTTAAATCTATATACTATAATGTAAGACATTATAAGGGTTGGCTCTTTAGCATTTACAATTGGCATGATTGTATTGATTGAGGCTATATTATTGCTTGAATGAGAATTGTATTGTTATCTACAATATTGCTAATTTCTTGTGCAAAACATGTATGTATGTCTTATTGAGTAGCTAAATATTTTTGTTAAAACTAGGAATAGATAATTCTACTATAGTTATTTTGCATTTTGGATTTCTACCTATATTTACTATTATAGTTCTAGAATGACTTAACATAGCTCAAAGTGCTTAATGATAAATGTTTTGAATGCATAAGGAAAGTAGGTTTTTCTGTTAGGTGGTTTAATTTAAATTCAATTTACAAGACTCTATGCACCATGTATTTGGATGTTTTAAAATATGTATCACTTTTTATCTTGTATTTATAAGCCTTTGCATTTCATACTTTAGTCTGCAACCCCCATTTAGTTATATTATCTAGGCATAGGAACCAACCTTCTCTAAAGGTTGACTCAAAGATCTCTATTTCTGAGTCATCCAACCTCTTGGGCAAAGTCTTGAGGGTGCATATCATTCACTTAGGTGGATTTTTAAACTAAGAGTAATTTTTGACATGCCTAATGGGACCCAAATCCTATCATAATAATATGATTAGGTAGCATTATTTTGATGGTAAAATATCAAATTTTCTTTTTAGAAGATATATCTCTATGTGCATATGTTTTAAATACCTGAAGGACTCAAGATCTTGGTGAGTAGTCTTGAACTCATTTGTAGAGAACAATATATTCACCTAACAACTCCATTGAAAAATTAGGATCCTAAGAAGTTAGTGAATCCATTGAACCATTATGATAAGGTAACCCGGTTGCCATTTATCTTGTAAGACTATGCTCACTAGAGTAATAGCTAAAAAATTGGAAGAATTTTTAATATTTATAGAATTACTACTTGTGAAATTCAAAAGAAATAAATTCTAATCATTCCATCCATATCCATATTCTATAAATTCCATAAAAAGCCTAGGATCTACTCATTTTGCATCTCCTATTTTACCTCATTCAACACATCCACAAAAATGGCTCAAAATAAACCTCTACAAAACTTCCCAAGTTGGAATCATACAAGCCCACTAAATTTGCCAAACTAGAATCCCATTTACACTCCTAACCTTAAATCCTTGCCAACGCATGATGGTACTAGAAAAAAAACCTATGAAAACTACCAATATGTGGCATCATTGGTTGTAGTCCATAATATTCATGAGGAAGATGTGATGATAAGGCTATTAATAATATCACTAAAAGGAAAGGTATTGCATTGGTACTAGACCCTTCAAGATGGTTGTATCAATTCTTGGGTACAACTTTCCAATAGATTGGTGGAAAAATTCAAAAAGAAAGAATATCCATTTTCTCTCTTGACCCAACTTACCACCATTCATATTCATCAATAAGAGATAGTAATGAATTTTAATATCATATTTAGAAAATATTGGCAAAGAGTAACACATGAAATTAGGTCAACATATGCCCAAGCACTATACTATTATCTCAAGGTTTTCAACACAACATTAAGCCTGATGATTCATGAGTTCAAAGTATTGACATTTCCAAAAATATTTCAAGAAATTTTGGTAGAAAAATCACTTTAATAGTTATTTGTAGACTTCCCCCATATATTTCCATGCCAAAATTTTTATAAATCTTGTAGAAATAGCCCAAGAAATAGTCACCAGTGATAATCACTCATCTATGTAATAAAGCCCTAGTGATTGCACCAAAATTTCTAACATTGCCAATTCCTACATTGCCTACACCTCCCTTGATGCCAAAATTACCTACTCTATATCCTCAAGCTACTATCATTTATGATATTATGATAAACTTAAAAAATTTAACTAATGAGATCACAACCATGAAGAGGAGAGACACAAAAAGAAATTTCTAGCCTAGGAGATTTTTCTACATGGTGAAAGATCAAGGTGCTTCTACTAGTAATTGTGGATAAAATCCTATTGTAGTGTATAACAACAAGGAATAAGTTCCTTGCATCTCTACCTCAAAAATATACTATTGGTTCTCAAATTGCAATGACCCACATGGGGAAAGCACATGTATGCCTCACCAACATTAGCTATAGAAGGTTACACTTGAAAAGATAGAAAGAGCACAAAAAGGTCAAGTAAATATGTTATGGAAAGAAGAGAAAAATTTAACAATGAAAGAGGAATATCAAATATTAGTGCTAATGCAATAAAGGAAGAAACCAATCCAGGTAGACCCCCAAAAATTGTATCCATTCAAAGTACTAGTCCAAAAAAGCAAATAACCAAAAAGGAAAGAACCTTGCCTGACTCCAAAATAACAACACATGCAAGAACCTTCAAATGAATAACCCAAGGTGATGCATGAAAAGTATTTTGAAGCATAATAAAAAGCTAGAAATAAACTTTGGTATCCTTCCATCACCAAACAACAAAGGATCAAGGTAAGACAATAATATTGAAAGAAATTCAGTAATCTAGAAAGAGTAGAAAAGAAGCATCTAAAATCTTCTAATTTTAATATAGTGGAAGAGAAAAAATATGCCATCCAAAGCCAACATGTATGATGCTTTGTTTATTCTAGGGAAATTTGACCTTCTAAGAGAATCATTGAAATGTATCAGATCAAAAGATCAGCAATAGCTAAAAATTTATCTAGCACAAGGTAAACCTGATCCAAGAGCTGGTAGAAATAGGTAATCACCTTTATATGTCTTTGCATATGGAAGGTTGAGTTATGCATAATTGCACAGTATACTTTGAAGTGATAAATACTATGATCCTAAAGGTAATATACAAACAAATAGTCATGGAATATACTCGTTCTAGTCTAGGAGTGCTATAGCTAGATGAAACTCTGATGAAAATAGTTGGGGTGATCAAAGATATTCTCATGGTACTACATAGGATACCTCAAATAATAGTGATACAAGAGGTAGTGGTTATGGATTTAGAGCCTTATTTTGGTATGTGCCTCTCCTGTGAATTCACCGCTAAGCTAGGTGGATATCTATAATTATATTATTTGCATATGAAAATCCCTCAAAATAGTAGGAAGGTTAATCCATCCACCTACTTGATATAAAAAATTGTATATGAAGTTCAGTCAAACAATAGTGTTGGCATGGTTAATGAATAGATTGATCCAATGGAGGAAAACATAGAATAATTATAGACTGAATATCAATTCTCACTTAAGAATTTTAATGCTAAGATTGAAACATGGATTTGCACTTATTCTATTTTCAAACCAAAAAAGAAAAAGGCTTTGATCATAAGAAAGGGGGACCCTAAAGAAAATGAAATATGGAAGCTCTATTTTGATAAATCTAGGTGCAAAAATGGGCATAGAAGCTAGTGTACTGTTTATTTCACCATCTAGGGAATTTAAAAGGTTATCATACAAAGTGACTTGGAGTTGTACCAAAACTATGGTAGAATACAAAGCACTATGCATAGAGATCAAGAAAGAAAAAATATGGTAATCATGAAATTAATGTTTTATGGATATTCAAAGCTAGTGGTAAATCAAGTAATAGAGTGAAGAACACAAGCTTATACTGAGAGGGGGGTGAACAGTATAAGACCTATTTTTACTTTCTCTATTTAACTTCAACTTCGCAAAGCAATGAACCAATAGCAATATCAAAGCAATGCATAAAGCAACACACAATGAGACACCAATTTTAATGTGGTTCACCCAACATGGGCTACATCCACAAAAATTTTCTCTAAAAAGCTTTCTCAAAGTTCTTTGAGAATCCTTCCCAATTACAATGTTTATGAGCCTTAGCCCAAAGGAGAAATATTCCCCTACTCAAGTATTTATGAGCCTCTGCCCAAAGGAGAATCCTTCCCCTCCTCATGAATTTATGAGCCTCCTTACCAAAGGAGAATCCTTCCCATCCTCACGAATTTATGAGCCTCCTACCCAAAGGAGAATCCTTCCCCTCAACATGAATTTATGAGCCTCCTACCCAAAGGAGAATCCTTCCCCTCAGCTCTGGAAATGATACTTTAGAAGATCACCTGCCTCTTATTCTACTAGCACGTGGAACTCCTTTCCATAGAAGACCTCCTGTCCTCAATGCTTAGCCTCAAGAGACCTTTGTCCTCATTGATCACCTCCACAACAACTCATCAACCTGTACTAAACACAGTCAGTCGGTCCAGCACAAGTCTTCCTCACTCTGTCAGATTTGTCCCAAGCTCAACTCATAAATATTGAACAAATCAATCTCTGCTACACACAAGCCTTCTCAAAGACTAGTCAAAACTATCCTCAGGTTCTTCTCAAAGAACCACTTCAACTCTGTCCTCAAGTCCTCTACTAGGACCTGTCCAAATCAGCTCACAAGTCCTCCCTAGAACTTGTCCAAATTAGCTCACAAGTCCTCACTAGAACCTGTCCAAATCAGCTCACAAGTCCTCACTAGAACCTGTCCAAATCAACTCACAATTCTTCACTAGAACCTGTCCAAATCATCTCACAAGTCCTCACTAGAACCTGTCCAAATCAGCTCACAAGTTCATCAAGAAAAACTTGCTTAGCATGAACCCACAAAGAGAATTGTTAGAGACCCAATGTGATTCATCAACATCATAGAAGCATAAAGAGAATTGTTAGAGACTCAATATGTTCTATACTTAACTCCCAATATCAATCTCAAATCTCATAGAAACATAAAGAGAATTGTTAGATAATCAATATGTTCTATACTTAACTCCCAATCTCAATCTCAAAAGAATAATATAGATGTAGTATGCTTTTCTCAAGAACATGAAACACAACCCAACAATTGCCAACCATGCAATAACTCATATAATAATGATACTCATGTTCTTTCCACAACCAATATCTTTTCACTACCAATTAGGGCTTTAACAACAATGCTTATAGACAAGGTTTAACCAACATCATTCAACTCAACATTAGCCTTGAAGCATTCAACCAATCACTACATGAAAAGGAAACTAGTAGACATCCTTTTCCCTTCAAATATATTTGAACAAAACAACCACCAACATAAATCACCAATGCAAAGAATAACTTGCTCAAATCAATCTCAATGGAGTAAGCCCAAAACATGAATCAAGTAAAGCATTAACTTGATCAAAACAACCTCTATGGAAGCAACTCAACCATCAATCTCAAAATAGCCAACTAAGGGTTTCACCATCTCAATGCAAGTAGCAAGACTTACTAACATAAAACCTAGTGCAAAATGCTTCCTCTTCCTCAACCAGAATTATGCATTCACCCAAAAACTCATCAATGATTTTAATGCATAAACAATCTTCAATATCCATAAAATATGATTTACACCAACAAGAATACCTAGTAGACAACATTTTCACTCCAAACTCAATTTCAGAAAATACACCATCAACAATATACATGGAAGAATTTGCCCATAAATTTTTTTGAGGAAGAAGAGGATAGTTCTTCAACCTATTACCAACACCACCCTCAACTTTGCCACCAAGTTAGGGTTAGATCATAAAAGTAACCACAAAAATATTTATTCCATAAAACACCTTATGACTCCAATCCTTAGAAGTCAACTACCAAAAAATATAAAGCATACAAACAATATGTCCTTTTACACCTTATTTCTCCAAATTAATTAAACCATGCTCAAGGAATAATAGCTTCTAAGAAAATCTCACTCAACAATCAAGCCAAAAATCTTAACCACACACTATCAACCTTATATCTCCAAAGAAGCATTTAACCTTAAAAATAATTTTAAATAAATCTGCCCAACCACTTCTTCTTTAACAAAATGCAGATTTTATTTAAAAAACCTTACCAAAAAAATGCTTCCAAAAATCGCGGGTCAATAGTGCCTCCGAAAAAATCGGAGCGCAAAAAATCTTCTCACACTCCATGGTAGGAGTCAAACGCTTGACCTCCCTTCAAGCGCCTTCGCAGAACAGTCGTTGCCACTAGGCCAACGGTGCTAGCTTGAAGGCTAGCAAGAGTCTGCTTCTCCTTAACCCTTTGGTGGTGGATAAACATGGCGAACCAACGATAGCCGTAGCTTTTACTTCCCAAATTTTGTGCAATTCGAATTTCTTTCACACCATTGCTTTGGACTATAGGTTATGGCTTATATAGCCAAACTTCCATGCTATACACGACGTCGACGAGACGATAATTCAAACTTTTCAAATTAATATTATTTTGGCACCTTCGAAACAACTTTAGGGCTTATGAAACCCTTTTGATTATTTAAAAAAAATAATCAAAAGGTCTTTTAGACCTTAGACCTTAGGTGGAGAACCCATTAAATTATTAAAATAATTTAATCACTAAATCAAATAAATAATTAATTAAAAAACCTTAAAAAGTTTTTATTAATTAAGTTATTTAATTAATAAGTGTCTCCAACATTTGCATTAAGTTGAGAGTGGTTTTGAGAAAAAACATTAATGCATCCACATGGTTTTAATCAAAACCCTTAAACCTGCCATGGTTTTGATAAAAACCTTTTCATCTGCAACATGGAATCTCTCTGAAATCTTCTAGAAAATATTCTTTGGAATCTTCAACCTTTGAAGCCAATAAATCCTTTTGACATTAATGCCAGTTCCTTTTGACATCAATGACAACTCATAGACAAGAAGCTAGGATCTCAAACCCAAAATTGCCAACATAGAGAAATACAAAAACATGCAATATTATATCCAAGCTTAATGAAATAGAGTCTAGGACCTACTCGAAAGCTTTGAGGGACTAAGAATAAAGGTAATTTCTAGGGAAATGAATATGCAAGCTGATGCATTGAATTATCATGGAGCCAAATTTTGTTAGTCATATTATTTAAGAAAGAACTCGAGATCTATCAAATTGGCATTTAGGCCATCAGTTTTAAATAAGAAGACTTTTTGGAAAGTATTTGATAATGATAGATAGATAGTAGATTTCTTGATTCAAGAAATAGATTGCATAAATGAGGTTGAAAAATTCAATAAGGATGAAATTTTCCAACTAAAAAACAATCATATTCCTAAGGGACTAGTTGCTCTCCAAAGTCTTTTTGATAATCATGACTGATCAACTAGCCAAAAAATAAAAATTAAGGAACAAGAACTCAATGAGGTTCAACTAGAGCCTAGAAATAATTTAAATATTGGTGTGATATGCTTAGAAGTGCAACAACTAGTAATTCTATGAATAAAATACAATTATATCATTGCTTGGAGTTATGATGACTTGAAGATGCATAGTAAAGTGACCATTGAGAATACCATAGAATTACTTCCCAATGCAAGCCATTCTAGTGAAAGCAAAGGCTAGTAAATTCTAAGATAGAGGTATTTATGAAGCAATATCTGATAAAATTATTGAATGCAAAGATTAATTATCTAATCAAACACTCAACATGGGTGGCCAACCTAGTCCTGAAAAAGAAGAATGAATATAACTTCCTATGCATGGATTTCAAATACTTGAACAAAGCCTCATTGAAGGATTCTTATCCTTTTCCCTAGATTGATCAAATCTTGCATACAGTTGTTGGGAAAAAAAGGTTTTCATTGCTAGATGGATGTTTAGATTTCAACCAAATTTAGGTCAAGGATGAGGACCATTACAATATAATGTTCATAACTAAATGGGGCACATTTACCTATCAAAGAATTCATATTTGTCTTATCTAACATTAGATCTACCTTCTAAAGGGATATAGATTTATCTTTTGGTGAGCTTGTGAATAAGGTTATACTAATCTATCTTAATAACATGATAGTTGTCTCTCATTAAAAGGAGAAGAATATCGAACATCTCATAATGGACTTTCAAAAATACAAAGAATTTAAGGTTTTACTCAACCCCAAAAAATAATTTTTGTTGTTCATGAAGGAAAGCTCTTGGGTCATGTAGTATCAACGGAAGGACTATCCATCCACCCAAAAAAATTTAAATTTATATTGGCACTACCGTGTCTCAAAATAAGAAAGGTGTGCAATCATTCTTTAGGCAAATAAACTTTATCCAAAAATTCATGTTTGATTTTGGTCAAACACTAAAGCCTATGATAGAAATGCTAAAAAACAAATAAATTTCACTTGGATAGAAGCTAGAAGAGAAGATTTCATAAAAATAAAGGAATATATTACCAAAGCCTTGGTATTAGTAAATCCAAAATATAATAGGGATTTTATCCTCTATGTATTTGGAGTAGAAGAAAGTTATGTCATTCTCACTCAAAAGGATAAAAATCATAATGAGGGGCCTATTACTTCCTAATACAAACTATGTAGGACCATGAATAATGGTACAATTTTATAGAGAAGCAAGTGTTTGCTATGATGAAGTCACTATAAAAGCTAAGGCACTACATCTCTTAGATTAGAACCTTGGTTTATGTAGTACATCTTGATATCTGGAACTTTGTAGTGCAAGGAGAACTTGATGAAAAATGAGTCGACTGGATCATGAAGATACAAGAATATGACATAGAGATAAAGCTAACTAAGTTAGTTAGAGGGAGAGAACTATGTGAAGAGTTAGCAAACTTTGTAGCCCTAGACTCTAATTTCTTCAATGAACAAGAAGAGCAATATCAATTGAAAGAGGCCCAAACTGAACAAAATACCTAGTTAGATCAATTGACCCATTTTATTGAGATAAGAAGGTCTCATGATGGATTTATGGCCTCTAAAATATGTAAGTACATATTGCAAGCATTGAATTACAAGTTTATTAATGGCATATTGTACCAAAAAACTTTGATGGTGTGTTGTTTAGGTGTGTACAACCAAAAAATACTAAAAGTATATTAAAAGAGTATCATGTTGAGTTCTCATGGGTACACTATTCTAGATAGATAATGGCTTCTAAGATTATTAGAGCTAGATATTATTGACCTGACCTATTTTATGATGCTTTCAAGATTGCTAATACCTATAATAAATGTTAAAGGTTCATCGATAGAAGCAAAAAATTGGACATGCCCCGACAACCAATCATAGTAGAGGATCTTTTAAAGCAATGGGGGTTGGATTTCATTGGGATAATTAATAAAAATCTCTCTATCAGACACAAGTTTATATTAGTAGCTACTGATTACTTCACTAGGTGGTCTAAAGTAGAGGTAACCAAGCATGCTAATCAAGATACTATGATAGAATTTTTGGAGAGACTAATCACTAGGTTTGGGATCCCTACTACAATAGTACCTAATGATGTTAACTTTTGTTGGAGACAAAACAATGGATTTTGCAAGGAAATACAACATTTATATGAAAGCATCTTCAAATTATTATCCTCGATGAAATGTGGTAGTAGAATCCACCAACAATTATTTTATGAAGATAATAAAGCAAAATATTGGTGATCATCAAAAAAGTTGGCATTTAATGTTGAACCAAGTGTTATTGACAAATATAATAATAGCTAAAAAAGCTTTTGAGACAATGCTATATGCTTTGGTTTACAAGAAAGAAGTCATATTATTGATTAATATTGAACTGCCTACTTTGAATTATATCGACCAATTAAAATTGGAGGAGGTTGAACCAATAGAAAGAGAATTGGTAAAATTATTACTATTAGAAGAAAGTAGAGAAAGGGTCTACAATAATTTCTATCGACATCAAGAAACTATAAAGTGGTGGTTTTATAAAAAAATCATCATTAAAATCCTTTAGAGAAGGTGATTTAGTACTTCAATGGGACTTAGATCACACTGAACCTAGAAAATATGAGAAACTATAATCTTCATGGTCTAGACCATATCTAATATTGAAAAGGAAATAAGTAAATACATATCAAATGCAACATATGGATGGTCATATTTTTCTAATTTTGGTAAACGACCAAATATTTAAAACATTATACATAGAAAAGTGTGTCTTCTTGTGTGTATATATGTAAATAATGACACTTCTAAATTGTTGCATAGTGGAGGTAGTGGTAGAAACACTTTGTAAATACAAGCATTTTGATTGGCTAAGTGAGTAATCTTGACAGGCACCAATTTTAAAGTTTTTATCAATCTCATTGATCTAAAGGCTAGCAGTCATTAAAAAAGGACATGCATCATGAACTCTTACACAAACTTGCAATCCCAAGATAAAATTTTCCTCTAGAATCTCAACACGTGCATTCCTCAATATTTAATTTATAATGATCATCCACTACAAATATTTCTTGCTATAAAGGTAGGTCCAATATGAAATAATATGCATTCTTGCATTTTCTCAAGAGGATAAATTCTATCGAAGTTTGGTTGTATCATGCAAAATTCACTAAAGTACTCTGTAAAACAAGAAGGCCATATAATTGTTGGTGCTCATATTCTCAAAGAAGCAGTAAGCTAGTGCAAAATGGAAAAAGGCAAAAGAGGATAGAAGTTACAGAATACTACAAAGGAGATTAATCATAGTTTATCCAACATACATGACCCAATTATCATAATAAATCCAAAATGAAAGGCTTTTGAGATGGGCTAGAAATACAAAGAAAATATTTTTCAATAGAATTGAAGCTGCACTATGGAATTAGTTCCTAATAAGGTATATGCTTAGATTCATCCATCACTATCTCAAGATCATGAACCAAAGACTACAATGGTATGTAATGCATATAAGTGGCTACTATTCACCATAAATGAAGAAACAATCAAAAAGGAACTTTCAATGGGTGAACAATCCTTAGAAAATCCTACTTTCATTTCTTGGTTAAATTTTTAGTTGGGTAAATTTCCCAATAACTTCCCTAAGAATCCCATTAAGTTGACAAGTTTTCTTGATACACTAAAAATAATATGTAATTTTAGGGTTAGACTATGATAAACTAGTGTATAATTATCAGTTATCTATTACTTACGTGGTCTCTAATGTCAAAATTAATGAGTGAACCACTACTTCTAATGTTGTATTCTTTGACTAGGCCCATTTCTTGAGTTACCAAATTCATAACTAGTTAGTTGCCCTAAATCTAAAGGAGAGCAAAAAGTTTTGCTATCCATCATTTCTAGCCTAGTTATTTTTGTTTCACATGCCCTTAGAATCATAAAATATCAATTTTATTAAATAAGACAACAATCAACCATGTTTAGTAGTGGACTGGACTACAATCCTTATAGAAACCTTTACTTATATTCCTTTCAATAGAAAATTCCTTGGTCTTGCTCTATCCTTTGTTTGTGGTCTAGTACACTATCTTAGTTCAAAAGTTGTAGATAGTCTAAGAGGTAAGAGGAGAGAAATTGAGGATTGATATTTCCTACTATATGGTATACTAATTTGGATATATGATTTTATTAAAACAATATATCTTTTACCATATTATACCATCAACTAGATATTTGGCATGGAGTTGTGTAGATAGATAGATGAGACAAATAAACATTTTGGCTCATGGGCCAAAAAGGCTTGCACCTACTGCTATCCTTATGGGTTAGAAGATATAGTAATGAAAAAAAGGGAGAAGCAAAATAGATAGATGATAAGTTCAATGCTCTTCAGTTTCCAATTGTGCCTCACATATTGCACTATTATCCAAAAGGAAAATTCAAGGCCAAATTGGCTTAGCTAAATAATAAGCCACCTACATTCAATCATTTGCTATGACTAGAAATATAGCAATTTAGAAATAATGATGATGGTAATGTCATGGAAATAAATTTTATTCAGATGCAAGATAAGTCCCATGGAGGACATGCTATGAGTATAAATAAATTTATGATCCAACAAGAAACAAAGAGCAATGGATACATGAAGACCTCATAGCCAAAATTGAAGAGGATATGTGTTGGGAAGAAGACATGATCAAAGAATGATGGATATCTTGCTATGAGCATGATACTTTAAAAAGGCTTTCTATAATGCCTCTGATAAGCGATTCAAGTAATAATTTAAATCTAAGTATCATAAATGGATGATTAAAAACAAGGGAGAGATATACTAAGGCTTGATCAAAATAAAGGATGAAGAATATGCCACATGATGAAGAAGAGAAAATTACTCATGCAACTTCCCCATAACAAACTCCATTGTCAGACCACAAAGATTCAAAATATAATGCTAGCATAGAGGAATCACCTTTTCAAATAAGACAAAGAATACAAACTAAAGCATCTAAATATGATCTAATTATGGAGTCTATCTTAGATTCTAGTGAAGATGAGCTAGAAGAGTAAGATGCCAAAGGATAAGTAGCATAGAATGTGAGATATATGAAAAGAGTAGCTAAATAAATATATGTATAAAAGGCCAAATATTTAAATCTATAAGAATGAGCTAGTGAAAAATAGCAAATAAAACACCATCCAAGAATTTAAGAGGAGGAAATAAGGTCATCCAAAAGACTACAAATGGAGTAGTTCATAAAATGGTCAGATGCACAAGTTGAATTAGTAGATGTGAAATGTAGATACTGTCACCAAAAGTGGAAGGAACAAGTGTGTTTAATTATATCTTTTCTTTTGAGTAAATGGTTCCATCACCTCAAAAGCCTCTACCTGAAAAACCACCTCCACCATTGATCCTTACTAATGAAACCACTACCCTACTCACTATATCATTAGCAATAGGAACCACCTTGCATGTACATGAGGCACATGTAGTCGTAACCAGTGTAAATATACAAACTATATAATGTCTCACACTATAATAATAAATCCATCATTTTTAATCTTTTCACCCTTCAACTTTGTCTTCACTCCTTCCCCTCTTATTAAACACCCTCTATAAAAAGTATTTTAAATTATTCAAGATATCAAAGAAAATAGACAAAGGTGGGTAGATAAAAAACAACCACAAGATAAAAGAAGAATTATTGATCATCCAAAAATATGATGTCATAGATCTAGTGGTAAAATAATCCATCAAGATGATCACATACCTAAAGGTGAGGAAGCCAGTTGCAAGAATTATAGCAAAGGACTATAATGTAAAAATATAGAAGTACAAAATTTCTAAAGTTTCAAAGATAGATACGCTTTGGAATTTGCATATTAAATCAAACACATTGTTCCTACAAAGTAGTCAATCAAATGCAAAGCTCATGATAAGAGAAAGAAATATAAAAATTCTGGAGTAGAGGATGGGCAAGGATAAGACAAAGAGAGATAGTCTCAAGAACAATATTGGGAGCTCAAGTAGATGATAGACAAATCTACCATGGAGTAACAACTATAGTAAAAGGATGAGGAAATATAGAAGCTGAAGAAGCAACTACAACAAGAATATAGTAAAGTGCTTATACAAATAGAGGAATTGAAAGAAGTGAAAAACCGATCTCCAAAGCCAAGAAGAGATCCTGGTAGTAATACAAGTGAAATTGGAAAAGAAAAAAAAGAAAAAACTAATGGCCAGATGATCTCCAAAGAAATATTGAAGTAGTTTAGAAGTCAATATTGGCTAAAAATAAAAACTATGGCTATGAATGCATTTACTCTCATGAGAAGAATAACTAGCATGGTGAAACTAATCCAATATTCTAGCAAAGAATTCACTAGAGCCAAGGAGGAATTGAAAAACATAATACAATAGACAAAATTTTCCCAGTAGATGCTCAGGACTGAAGAGTAATTCCCACAATTTTCTAAATGCTCATAAATATTTCTAAGGATATCCAACTCCCATGCTAACCTGGTCATTGAAGGAAGTTGGTTAACTATAGAGGGAGGATAAATTCTTAATTACCTAAATTTAAGCAATAATAGGGTGAAGCGAGTGGTCTAAGAACTCTAGGATCTTGGCTTCCCAAGATTTTAGGATGAAAAGGGGAATTTTTACACCCGATAATACTTAAGTCAAATTCTAGATAAGGAGATAAATTATGAAAGTGAAGTTGACACATTGCTAAAGACCTTGATGATAGATCAGGTCATTATATTCTTTCATAATCTTGTAATGCTACTAATAAAGATCACAAAATTGATGCAGAGGTACAAAGACCCTTCCTATGAGCGTTACTATTAGCTATAAATGGACCCTCTAGCAATTTGGGGTAATAAATATTCCCTCTCAAAGAACATGGGATAAAATATTTAAAATATTCTAGTTTTTGGGAGAATATTAGCAACAGAGGAAGCTGAGAATTAGGGAGAGACATTAGGAGCATCCTTAGAATAAACCTAAAAAACAAACAATTCTTGAAGTGGCCCTTATACATAATAATTTTGAATTTTATTTTATTTTGTTCCAATTTTGACTCCATGACCCAAATGGATAAGTATGGATAAGTTTGTTGCTTCTACTAGAAAAAATACCTATGCTAGATGCAAATTATGTAGGTGAAATATTCATCCACATCAATCTTGAAATAAGGATATGATTTTTGTCAATACAAACAATTGCATATTTTCTATAAAAGGTCGTAGGATAGTTTAGAACTAAGGGCAAGTCAAATAATATAATAAAAGTAATACAATTTTTGTGAAGTGTAGAAGTATTGTTAGACATTTTAAATGTTTATGTCAGCATGTGTTGTAAAAATATTCAACATCTAATAGCCAAGCCTCAAATAGATGCAAGCCATAATTTTGGACTAAGTAATATGGTCAATTGGATTGGAGCACTAATATCATAAGATGGGTGATCTAAATCTAGTGTTCCATATGCAACAACACCTAGGTGGATAACGATGTTGATGTCAATAAGAGAGAGAAAATGATTTGGCTTCATATGAAATACATCTAGCCCCTTAAAGTAGGAAATTGGCTAAGTATGAGTGTTTGACATTTGGTATAATAATGAAGATTGTCGAGTGCATTCATCATAATTGCTAGACATTTTAAAATACTTATATCGATGAGTGCACTATAAAATCCATCCTAGTAGAATGATGAAATCAAAATCAGTTAAGGCATAAATTTAACCCAAATCCTACAAAGCACTTCATCAAGCTAAGAAATCAAAGAAGTGTTAGATGACTTTAAGTGTTGATGTTATCAAGGGATACTATTTTTTTTGGTAGAAATGAATTGAGAGCCTAACACATAGTAAAATAAGAGGAAAAGAGCTAAAATAGACATAAATTAAGAGCATACACAAAACTACCCAAGACATGCTCTCGATAAATGAAGATGTTCTCAGTAAACCCCAAAAAACTCAAAATATTCTTCAGTTGACACCTACGTTGTTATAGCTAGGAAGGTAGTGGGGTAGCTAGATGCACAATGAACATGTTAGAGAATATTGTGCACTATATGAAGACACAACCACCACTCCATAAAATTAAGCAAAAATGAACCACACAAATGCCATAATATCAAATCAGTTACAACAAAATGAGTTGGATGTATTAGCACACATGCTGCAATAGCCTGATGAGGATTGATGTTTGATCACTCATATGACCCGTCTAATAGTTCCTAGCTAGGTTTGCATAGTTTATTTCTTGTAAATTAATATTTAAAGTGAGTCTCTTTCTCACATACACTTGTGGGCACTAGTTGTATTCTAGTTGTCACTTAAGAGTGTTAGTTAGGAAGTGTGAACTCAAAGTAGGAAGTGTGTACTTCAAGATAGCTAAAAGGATCTTCTAGTTAGCATATTTCCTTTCTTTCTTAGCTTAGAAGTTACGTGCATTCTCCCTTGCACTATTATAGCTTATGGTTAAGCATATTGGATCAAATCCATGATTTGGTGGGTTTGGTTATGTATTTTGGGCCTTTAGAGCCTATAAATTGAGTTGTAAATAATAGAAACATTAGTTGGATTTTCAATCCTTTTCATTGGTATCAGAGCCTAGTTTATGTTTGCACTAGGGCTTGTGAGGTGAGAGGGAAGGAGATAGATTTTTTTTCATGAGAAATTATTTCTCATTGAGGACTCGGTTCAAGCTCAAGGGGAGCTTGAAAACCATTCGCAGAAGGAAGTTCCTTAGGCGTCAAACTCCTCGTTCCAAATTTTTTCTTATGCTCAAAAGGTATAGGAAAATTTTACCCCGATTCTTGTCTTACAAAAATCCCTTGGCAGGTTTGGACTACTTCTATGGTGAAATACGCATTAGGGAGCCATTTGTTCCTGCCACTTCGGAGTCTTGAAGATCAAGCATCACCTAAACCAGGTTGTGTGTTAACTTGGGTCTGGTTGCCTTTCAAACGCTGGTCGTGTGTTGACTGGATCTTGAAAGGAGAGCTACTGAAGGGGTCTTGGTGATATGAAAGAAAATTAGCAATTTGTTAGGAAAATTTGAAGGTAATTTACCTTCAAAAATTGCTAATATTTGTAAAAGTTTAAGTTTTCAATGTTGTTAAATTAACCCTTCTGGTTAATTTAAAATTTTCATTTTTATTTAGAAAACTTAATTTTAATTAATATATTATTTTTATTTATATATTAATTAAAATATTATTGTAAAAAAAAAAAAATTAGCCGAAGGGCCTATTTTGCCCTTTTCGGTTGAGATCCGATAATCAACCAGAAAATAGGGGCTTTCCATGCGCGCCAGGCTAGCATACATGGCCCCACTGCCCTGCTAGCCTGACAGCCAACGTTAGCGGAAGACGCTGTCAGGTGACAACACCTGCGTCAGCACTGTCAGCTGATAGTGTCGGCGATAGACGTTGTCAGGCACGATAGTGCCTATGGCCGCGGATGTCCCAGCCGAGCCGCACACATTAGGCCTATGCTGGCGGCTATCCACAGTTGCACAGCCCACGTCAGGCCTATGTTGGCGGCTATCCACAGTCGGTAGCCTGGCTGGATCTGAAAGGCCTGGTCCTATCAGGCCAAACTTCCAACCGGTGGGTGGCTATTGGTGCCGCCCACAGGCTATCCACATTCGGGCAGCCCGTGGCAGTGCCACAGCCTGTGTCAGCATCGTGCTGGTGCTGATAGGTCTTGGTACCTGTCAGGTAAGCCCTCCAGCCTGCGGGTGGAGTTTGGGTGCCGCTCACTAGGAACCAAGACACATTAAACTTCGCATGTGAATTCCAAGCAACATTGCACATAATTTTTTTTTTTTGGCACAGAATGTTGTTAGCTATTAACACTGAACTCGCATCGCCATGGGAAATGTGCAAACAGTAGTTTCAGACTTTCATGCAACAGAGGGTGGAGTGCAGTTTCGGCAAAACCAAGGGTAACAATTGTTTATTTTTTTAAATTTACTATTCTTAAGGTTTGCATGTAATTTTTTTTAATTTATTAATTTAATTTTTTTAATAACTTAATTAAATTAATTAATCTTTGATTAATTAAAATTTAATTTTTAATTAAGTTATTTTTAAATTAATAAATTATGAAATTTATAACCTTAGGTTAGTTTAAATTTTTAAAAAATATTTAGCCTTAGGGGTAATTTTCAAGGCACTGCATTGTAACAAGGTATTTTCAGATTTTACCCTGATTTTTAAGTGTTTTTGTCCTTGTTACTTCTGGCTTATACCCGGTTTCACATGGCTTCTGACTTGGCTTCCCAAGTGGCAGAACTTGCACATGTTGTGAATTCTTTAGCTGATAAAGCTAATGATACTACCATGGCAGAAGTCCTCGGTAACCTTGCAATGAAGGTAAATGACATTTCTTTCCACAATGCTTCAACTTCTGCTCATGATTCTCGCCTGAGAGTTCATTGTGAAGTGCCACTTTATGATGGATCCCGGAACCCTGAAGTCTTGAATAGTTGGATTCTTGACATGAGTTCTTGGTTTTCTTACACTCAACTTTTAGATGAGGATATGGTTCCATATGCTAAGGTAAAAATTTATGGTTTAGCTGAAGTACTTGTTGAAAGAAAAAAAGGTCATGATGAACTCATCTCTTGGGATGAGCTTGTAGACTATATTAAGACCAATTTTTATCCTTCCAATTATTCTAAGGAATTGATAATTAAGTGGCTTCAATTTAGACAAGGTCCTAATATGACTGTGCAGGAATATATCTTTCAATTCAACAGGTACATGATACTTTTGAATGTGGAGGAAGATATTAAAGCTTTAATTCTCAAATTTCAAAGTGGCTTTTTGGAGTATTTGTACAGGGAAATTATGTTTATTTCTATCGAAACATTGGATTCAGTTTTCAACCAGGTGCAACTTGCAAAGGACAATTTCAAGGCACATTTGCAGGCATTCCGCACACCTGCTACTCAAGTGGTTGCAAACTCATCAAAAGGGAATAGTTCTTTCTCACAAAAGAAGAATTTTTCTCAAAAAAAGAATGTTTCTTCTCCATATCCTTCTTCTCCTTCTCCTTCTGCTTCTACTCCTTCTTCTTCCAAAAATTATTCTTCTAAATTTTTTTGTAACTATTGTAAGAAAAAAGGTCATGAAAAAGCAGATTGTTTTAAGCTTAAGAAGAAAAGTTTAGTCATCACTACTCAAGAACATGATGCTTCCAAAGGTCCCCTTGAGTTAGTAGGAGAAAGTAGAGTATACATGGAATTACGAGGTAAGCTCAATGAGGTTACCTTGGTAAATGTAAGTTAATCAGGGGGCACTTGTGATGCTTTGTTCATCACTCGAGCTCATTTGCTCCATAATTTTGCAATAGATTGTATAGTGGATAATGGCTCGCAAAAAAATCTAATTGTGAGGTCCATTGTCAAGTGATTGAAGTTACCTATGGAGCCTCATCCTCAACCTTATGCTTTGGGTTGGAAGGATAATGGAAGGGGCTCATAAATCACTCACACTTGCACATTAAAAATTGCACTTGGCCCACATTTCATAGATCAAGTCACTTGTGATGTGACTCCTATGGATTGTTGTGGGATTTTGCTTGGACAACCTTTTTAGTATGATCAGAGAGCTATTTATGATGCTTTCAAAAGAACCTACACACTTCAAAAATATGGTAAGGTCTTTCTCATTAAAAGCACCAACACTCCTAACATCATTCTAAATTCCAAGCAAATGAAAAGGGCAATTAAAAAAGGTGGTGACGTTACTCTAATGTTCATTCGCTCTCAAAACACTCCTACATCCACTTCCATTCCAAAGCAACACTCTTCAATGGATAAAATATTACAAAATTACTCACACATATTTCAAGATCCAAAGACTCTTCCTCCAATTTGCACAATTAATCACAGTATTGAAATCATTCCTGGTTCTTCACTACCTAATGCACCCATGTATAGACAATCTATTTTGCAAAATGAAGAAATTAAAAGGCAAATAGAAGATTTGTTGTCTAAGGGTTTCATTAAGGAAAGTATTTTTGCTTGTGCCTCACCTATTTTGTTGGTTCTTAAAAAAGATGGCACTTGGTGATTGTGCATTGATTTTCGTGCTTTGAACAGAATTTTTGTAAAAAATAGATATCCACTACCACGCATTGATGATTTATTAGATCAGCTCCAAGGAGCTAAGTTATTTTCAAAAATAGATCTCAAAAGTGGATATCATCAAGTGCGTATCCAAGCTGAGGATACATGGAAGATAGATTTTAAGATGAAGATGGGCCTCTTTGAATGGTTGGTCATGCCTTTTGGTCTTACAAATGATCTTGCAACCTTCATGAGGTTGATGAATGACGCGTTTCATGATGTACTTGACAAATTTATAATAATATATCTTGATGATATATTGATATTCTCAAAAACTTGGGAGGAATACCTTGGGCATATCCATCATACACTTGATCTTCTTGCGAAGAATCAATTATATGCCAATTCTTCCAAGTGTTCTTTTGGCAATACTTCAATTTCTTACCTTGGTTATGTGATTAGTGAAAGTGGAATTCAGGTAGTGATGCAGGAGCATCCGCAACAGTAGAGCAATCTTGCATCTTCCAAAATTTTTCCAAATTTTTCTAAGTACTTTGCATTTTGACTTATTTCAGTTTTTCCCAAGGGGGAAGTTTTGTAAAGCAAGGGGGGAGGGGTCGCAAAATCATGACCTCAAAAGCTGCGGCAGGACTTTGGCAAGTTTTGTGGTGATATCGCGATGATATTTCTCAGCAAATGCGAGGGGGGAGTCCTGTCGCGATATCGCGACCTGTCGCGATATCACGACCAGTTGAAGGTTGCCACGTGGTGATGTTCAAGACAGTTTCAAAAGCAAATGCGAGCGGACTAAGGCACAGGAGGGGCAGTTTGGGTCACGATATCGCGACATGTCACGATATCGCGACATGTCACGATATCGCGACATGTCACGATATCGCGACATGTCGTGGTATCATGGCCAAGAATCAGACTAAGGCGCAGGGAGCAGTTTGGGTCGCGATATCACGACATGTCACGATATCGCGACATGTCACGGTATTGCCACCAGGAAGCGGGCTAAAGCACAGGGGGCAGTTTGGGTCGCGATATCGTGACATGTCATGGTATCACGGCCAAAGAAAAGGACAGACCAAAGTTTACACGCGGATGGCCAGGCAAGGCCAAAAATGACACGTGGCTGCCACGTGTGATAAAGCGACACAGCCAGTTGAAGACAAAGCCAGAATTGGACACGCAGACTACCACATAAATTAAAACAGAGTTGACGGTCGCGTATATTAAAAGAAAAAATAATGGAGATAACCACAAGTATATCGACCACGCATATTTTTAAATTTTGACAAAACAGTAGTTGCAGAGCATGGACAGTATGGGTTAGCCGGCGGTTTAGAAGAACGGTCTGACCAAAGCGACGGTTGCAGGAAAAGGGAGGTCATTAATGCGAGTTCGTAGCAGATCGAGGCAGGGGGCCCATTAATGGAAGAAAATTCGAAAACTTGGCGAAGGGAAGGAATTTTTTGGTTTTGTTTGGTGAATTCTCTCAGGTGGGGCATTAATTGCCTGGAGGGCCGAGACCTCGATAAAACGAGGAAAAATTGTAAGGGAAAGGGATGGTGAGTTCGAGATTGAGAGGGAAAAGAACTATGCTTGGAAACTGTATTGTAAGACTGTGTTAAGCAATTTGCAGAGAATTAATTTGAAGTTCTGTTGTGTGAATCTCGGCTTGCCATCAAGTGGTATTAGAGCCGAAAGTTCTTGAGTGTGTGACAGATCGTCGGACGTGAGGCAGTCGCACCAGGATCTATGGGAAGGCTCGTGAGAAAGTGAGAAAATGCCTCCAAGAAGAAACCCCATTGGTGGGAGAGGCATGGCAGCAGCAAATTTTTGAGCTTTGCAGCGGCAAGTTCAGGCCCTGCAAGAAGAACTGCGTAGAGGACACAAACCAAGAAGAGATGCAGATAGTGAAGATGAAGTAGATGAAGAGGAAAACCAGTTTGAAGAAGAAGAAGAAGAGGCTGTAGATCCGGCACAAGCCAGGCTATACAAGGCCATATCCCAAATTGGGAAAAGGCTGAAGATGGAAGTTTCCACGTATCCCAGGAACTTGAATCCAGAGGAATTGATCGACTGGATCAATGATTTGGAAGAATACTTCGAATACGAAGAAGTTGAAGATCCTGAGAGGGTCAGATTTGCCAAAACCAAATTAAAAGGTCATGCCAGCATATGGTGGAAGGGAGTACAGCTGGAACGGAATAGAAGAGGAAAAGAACGGATAACAAGATGGGAACGGATGGTAGAAAAATTAAAAAGATAGTTTATTTTGGCAGATTACGAGTTGGATCTACTGAGAAAAATGCAAGGTTTGAGATAGATGAATAAAACTGTCCAAGAATATATGGAGGAATTTTATAAAATCTCCATCAGAACTAGCCATTTAGAAGCAAGCAAGGAAAAGGTAGCCCATTATATTAATGGGTTAAGACCCAGTGTCCAGGAAGAGTTGAGCTTAGTGCGGGTGAGCACCATTGAAGATGCTTACCAGTTTGCTCTTTAGGTTGAAGAAAATTTGAACAGAAGGTTTGAGAGCAAGAAAAAAGGAAGAGGACATGGAGGAAATACTGGTGGAAGAAAATATGAAGGAAAAGAGGAGAAGAAAGAAGAGGTTAGCAGCAGCCGGGATCAGAAGGAAGATGAAGAACCCAAATCGCAAGTTCAGAACAATGGCTACCCAAGAGGAAGAGGTAGATCTGGACATGGGTATGGAAGAGGAGTGTTTCGGGGAACATGTTTCCACTATGGAGAAGAGGGACATCGGGCATATGAGTGTCCCCAACACCCCGAGAGAGTGAACAAGAAACAAGTGGGTCCTGCCAGAGTTGTTGTGGCAGAGGAAGATGCTGACTCAGAACATTCTGAAGAAGCTGAGAAAGGAGAAGCAATGATTGTGAGGAGGACCATGCTGATTGAGGAAGACAAACCAGAGTAGAGGAGAAGCCTGTTTTGCACACGGTGCAAAAGTGCAGGCAAAGTCTATAATGTTATTATAGACAATGGGAGTACAGATAACTTAGTTTTCGAGGAGATGGTTGCTAAGTTACAGCTGGAGAGGAGGAGACACCCGCATCCATATCGGATTGCATGGTTGCGAAAGGACCATAGAGCATGGGTCCGTGAACAGTGTTTAGTCACGTTCCAGATTGGGAGATACCAGGATGAGGTCCTGTGTGATGTTTTCCCCATGGATGCTTGCCATTTGCTGTTAGGGAGGCCATGGTAGTTTGATCGGAGTGCGATGCATGATGGTTTTGCAAATACTTACTCCTTGATGAAAGATGGAGTGCGCCACAAATTAAAGCCATTACAGACAGTGGATGAGAAGGTGTGCAGCAATGCCAGAATTTGTCTGGTAGAGGGCAAAATTTTTTTTGCCAGGAGACGGGATTTGAGCAGGTTGCAAAGGTTGATGAGTGTTTGGAGATATTACAAAGGACGCGGACCGAACAACATAGAAGTGAAGGTCACTTCTCATTTTTACCTGGGGTGTCTGATGCAGGAGCATCCGACGACAGTAGAGCAATCTTGCATCTTCCAAAATTTTTCCAAATTTTTCTAAGTACTTTGCATTTTGATTTGTTTTAGTTTTTCCCAAGGGGGAAGTTTTTGTAAAGCAAGGGGGAAGGGGTCGCGACATGTCTTGAAATTGTGACCTCAAAAGCTATAGCAGGACTTTGGTAAGTTTTGTCACGATATCGCAACGTCGCGATATCATGACGTCGCGATATCGCGACGATATTTCTCAGCAAAGGCGAGGGGGAGTCCCGTCGCGATATCGCGACCTGTCACGATATCGTGACCAGTTGAAGGTTGCCACGTGGTGATGTTCGAGATAGTTTCAAAAGCAAATGCGGGCACAGTTTGGTCATGATATCGTGACGTCGCAATATCATGACGCTTTGCGGACTAAGGCGCAGGAGGGGCAGTTTGGGTCGCGATATCGTGACATGTCGCGGTATCGCGGCCGAGAAGTAGACTAAGGCACAGGGAGCAGTTTGGGTCATGATATCGTGACATGTCGCGATATCATGATATGTCATGGTATCACAGCCAGGAAGCGGGCTAAAGCACAGGGGGCAGTTTGGGTCATGATATCGCGACATGTCACGATATCGCGGCCAAAGAAAAGGATAGACCAAAGTTTACACACGGATGGCTAAGCAAGGCCAAAAATGACACGTGGCTACCACGTGTGATAAAGCGACATAGCCAGTTGAAGACAAAGCCAGAATTGGACACGTAGACTGCCACGTAAATTAAAACAGAGTTGACGATCGCGTATATTAAAAAAAAAAGAATGGAGATAACCACAAGTATATCGACCACGCATATTTTTAAATTTCGACAAAACAACAGTTGTAGAGCATGGACAGTATGGGTTAGCTGGCGATTCAGAAGAATGGTCTGACCAAAGCGGTGGTTGCAGGACAAGGGAGGTCATTAATGAGAGTTCGTAGCAGATCGGGGCAGGGGGCCCATTAATGTAAGAAAATTCGAAAACTTGGTGGAGGGAAGGAATTTTTTGGTTTTGTTTGGTGAATTCTCTCAGGTGGGGCATTAATTTCCTGGAGGGATGATACCTCGATAAAACGGGGAAAAATTGTAAGGGAAAGGGATGGTGAGTTCGGGATTGAGAGGGAAAAGAACTATGCCTAGAAATTGTATTGTAAGACTGTGTTAAGTAATTTGCAGAGAATTAATTTGAAGTTCTGTTGTGTGAATCTCGGCTTGCCATCAGGTAGATCCCATGAAAGTTGATGTTTTACTTAAGTGGTCCCCTCCTTAAACTCTCATTGAGTTAAGGAGTTTCCTAGGACTTGCAAATTTTTATCGCAAGTTCATTCCTCAATATTCCACTCTTGCAGCTCCATTGCATTATCTCACTAAGTCTAAAGTTCCATTTCATTGGGAGAAAATCCAAGAGATTGCCTTTGAGAAACTCAAAAAGAAACTTTGTACAACACCTGTGTTAACTTTACCTGACCTCTCTCAAAATTTTGAGATTGAAATGGATGCCTCTAAAGTTGCCTTAGGAGCTGTGCTAAAACAAAATGGTCATCCAGTTGCTTATCATTCAGAAACTTTTTTTGCTACTAAATTGAACTATTCTACATATGACAAAGAGTTGTATGCATTAGTTCAAGCTATCAAGTACTGGAGACATTATATTTTGGGAAAAGATACAGTAGTACGCATTGATCATATGCCTCTCAAGTTTTTACAATATCAAAGTAAAATTGAAGAATCACGACATATGAAGTGGGCCTCTTACCTCCAACAATTTCACTTGGTGATCAAGTACAAAAAGGGGAAGAGTAATACTGTTGTTGATTGTTTAAGTAGGCCTCCTTTCGCTCTTGCCTGAATAGTTATGTCCACTTCACACTTGGGATTTAAGACTTGGTCTAATCAGTATTCACAGGATCCTAATTTTGGAAAAATATTTGAGCAAGTGAGTAAGCCTTCTTCTTCCAATTTACGTCCTTTCCAATATTTCTACATCAAAGAAGGACTTATTTACAAATTGGACAAGTTTTGTGTTCCTTGTGAGCCTAGAGTGTCACTTCTTAAGGAAGCTCATTCTACACTTTATGGTGGTAACTTTGGGAAGCACAAAACACTTCATCACTTGCAAAGATTTTTTTATTGGCCTAAAATGCAGAGGGATGTGTTGATATTTCTCAAATAGTGTGCAGTTTGTTGTCGTTCAAAACCAACTAACAGGAAGTTTGGCTTAGGCATGCCTTTGCCCATTCCTTCCCATCCTTGGGAAATCATTTCCATGGATTTGGTTAGTGGTTTTCCCATGACAGTGCGATAACATGATTGTGTGTTCGTGGTGGTTGACAGATTCGATAAGATGGCTAAGTTTATTCCATGTCGGAAGACAAGTTCTGCAACAGACTTAGCCCAATTTTTCTTTGAAAGCATTTGGTGCTCCTTTGGTCTACCTACCAGCATTATATCGGATCATGATTCATGCTTTGTGGGTCACTTTTGGCATTATTTATGGAAAATTTTGGGAGTTTGCCTTAACTTTTCCATCGCCTATCATCCGTAGTCCGATGGGCAGACTGAAGTGGTAAACCGTACACTTGTGCAAAGTTTACGAATCTATCATCATGCTTCACCAACAAAGTGGGACTTGAGTCTCACTCATATTGAACATGCCTACAATAGGGCCCTACATTCTTCTACAGGTCACTCACATTTTGAGGTTTGTATGGGATTTCAGCCCTTGGCACCTTATGAGTTACCTTTGTCTTTGCCTTCTCCTGTCACTTCACATATTCAAAAGGATCAAGACAAGGCACACTCATTCATTCAGCACTTGCACAATCTTCAATCAAAAGTGATTGAGATTTTGCAAAAGACACAGTAATAGTATAAATAGGCCATGGATCGACATCGAATTCCTCATCCATTTTAGGTTGGTGACAAAGTTTGGTTGCATCTTGACAAGCGACGTTTTACTGATAAGACTCATAGTAAAATCCAACCGATTCGCTATGGGCCTTATACTATTCTTCAATAGGTGTCCAAGAATGCTTTCCACCTTGATCTTCCCGCACACTTGGGAATTCATGACATTGTCAATGTAGATCTTTTGAAGTTGTACTTTGACTCTACATTGGAGACCGCACCAGCTATCAGTCATCCTGTGGACATGGTTCCTAATTCTCAGTTACCATTGGATTTTGATCAGATCTATGACATGAAGAATTGACAGACTCACCAGGGGTCTACCACCTCATATCTTGTGGCTCGGTGAGGACAGCTGCCGCATCAGGCTCGTTGGATTTCTTTTCATCAGATATCCCATGACTTTCCTACTCTTCTGAAAGCATTGGAGGCCAATGTTTCTATTGTGGGGAGGCATGATGAGGATTGATGTTTGATCACTTATATGACCCCTCTAGTAGTTCCTAACTAGGTTTGCATAGTTTATTTCTTGCAAATTAATATTGTAAGTGAGTCTATTTCTCACATACACTTGTGGGCACTAGTGGTCTTCTAGTTGTCACTTAGGAGTGTTAGTTAGGAAGTGTGAACTCAAATTAGGAAGTGTGTACTTCAAGATAGCTAAAAGGATCTTCTAGTTAGCATCTTTCCTTTCTTTCTTAGCTTAGAAGTTATGTGCATTCTCCCTTGCACTATTATAGCTTATGGTTAAGCATATTGGATCAAATCCATGATTTGGTGGGTTTGGTTATGTATTTTGGGCCTTTAGAGCCTATAAATTGAGTTGTAAATAATAGAAACATTAGTTGGATTTTCAATCCTTTTCATAGCCTGTCATACCTACAATATACTCTTTGAACTACAATGAAAATTACCAATTGTAATTGTAAATCTATATATACTAGAATGTAAGACATTCTAAGGGTTGGATATTTGGCATTTACAATTGGCATGATTGTATTTATTGAGGCTATATGCCTACTTGAATGAAAATTGGATTTTTGTCTATACTCTTTCTAGTTTCTTGTGTAAAACATGTATGTATGTCTTATTGAGTAGCTAAAGATTTTTTATTAAAGCTAGGAGTGAAAAATTTTGCTACAGTTTTTTTGCAATTTTTGTTCCTACATGAATTTATCATTATGGTTTTGGAGTGACTTAGTATCTCTCAAAGTGCTTAATGATAAATATTTTGAATTCATAAGAAAAGTAGGTTTTTATATTAGGTGGTTTAATTTAAATTTAGTTTGTGAGACTCTTTGCACCATGTCTCTTGATATTGCCAAATTTGTACCACTTTTTAGCTCATCTTTCTAACTTAAGTCTGCAACCTCCCATTTAGTTAGATTAGCTAGACATAGGAACTAAACTTCTTTGGAGGTTGAATTAGAGACCCCTATTTCTAAGCCATCCCACCAATTGGCCAATATCTTGAAGGTGCATCTCATTTGCTTAGGCATATTTTGGAACTAAGACTTATTTAGCTAAAAATATTTTAGAATGGTGGAGCATTGATATTTGGGGATCCAAAATGTTCCAAGTCTCTCAGAAGCTGAAAATGTTAAGAAAAGTGTAAAGTTTTGAAACAAGGAGGTTTTTCATCGTTCAAAAAAGAAAAAATAATCTAAATTCTAGATTGGAAGAGGTGGAAGAGAAAATTCAAAATTGGGGGTGCATAGAAGAATCATATAGAAAATAAAATGTGTTTATTTTCTGATATCCACACTTTACTAGCCAAGGAAAATGTCCATTGGAGACAAAAAATTAGGGATTTATGGCTCAAAGGAGATCAGAACACCAATTGTTTTTCATCTCACAACTATTAGATATAGGGCATATAATAAAATAATAATACTAAACATAAAAGAGGGCAATGAAATAAAATAGGAAGATGATATTAGAAAGGAAGAAGTTTTTTTTTCAAAATCTCCTCAACATGGAAGATGTAACAAATGTTGAATCAGTTAACAAATTCTTGAAGAATATTTCCCAAGTGGTGAATAGTGAAATAAACCCTTTTTTGTAAAGTCCTTTATTAGAGGAGGAGGTGCAAAAGGCAGTTCTTAGTATGCAAAAAAATAAATATCCCAGTCTAGATTGCGTCCCAAATGGTTTCTTTCACTTTTACTGGGAGATTATTAAGAACAATATATTAGAGGTTTTGCTAGAATTTTAGTGAGAAAAAACAATTCTCAAGGAATGAAATTCTACATTCCTATTTTTGATTCTCAGAAAATAAGTAGACATGCTAAAATATTTTTGACCACTAAGCCTATGCAATTTCATTTATAAAAATTTGATAAAGGTTATAACCAATAGACTAAAGAGTATTTTACCTAAGATTATCTCCCCCCAACAAAGTGACTTTTTTAAACAAAGGCATATCTTGGATGGGATAATAATTGTTCATGAGGCTCTACACTCTATGAGGATGAGGATTAAAAAGAATGTTTTTGAAGTTGAATATAATTAAAGCCTACAACAAAGTATCTTGGAATTTTCTAGATAATTTTTTGTTGTATTTTTGTTTTGGGACAAATTGAAGGCTTTGGATCATGGTTTTCATCTCCATTCCTCGATATTTAGTGATAGTAAATGGAGAACCACTAGGGTTCTTTCTAGGTAAAAGAGGGTTGATAAAAGGTGATCCTATATCACCTTATCTATTCTTGGTTGAGTCTCTAGAAAGGATCTTAACTACAACAAAATATTCAACCTTAATTAAAGAAATTTGGCCAACATCACCTTCAAATATAATTACTCATAATGGTTCATTGATGATACCATAATATTATTAGAGTCACTAGTTATGAAAGCTGAGAATATCATGCATATTATCAAAACCTATGAAATAGATTTAGACTAGAAAATTAATTTTTTGAAAAGCAGGTTGTTTTTTGTTAACACTCCCCAACTTAGATAGAATAAAATTGCAAGAAATTTTGGTTGTAGAGTGGACAACTTACTCATTGTATATTTGGGAATACCCATTTTTATAGGTTGAATACAAGGAGAATACTAGAATTTAGTGCTTGAGAGACTCAAATAAAATATTGCAGGATAGAAAAGATATTCCCTTACTCAAGTGGGTAAATTACAACTATTGAGGGCAACCCTCCAAAACTTGCCCATTGTCATGATGTCTTTACTTAAAGTCCCAACATTGATGAATAATAAATTGGAGTGAATGTAGAGGAACTTTATTTGAATTGGTGCAAAAGAGAACCAAAGGATTAGTTTTCTTGCATGGGAGAAAGTTTGTAACCCTAAGTAAGAAGGCAGTATAGGCATAAAAAAACTAAAGCAAATGAATAGGGATTTAATGGTCAAACTATGGTGGCGATAAATGATTAAATATGATCAATATTAGGCTCAAATCCTCTTTTAAAAATATATTGAGAACATAATCCTCATTTCCTATAGCCTAAATCCACCTTTAGGATCATCTTTATGGAATGAGTTGATTAAAATAAGAAATATCTTATGGAAAGGTTTAATATGGCAGGTAGGAAGAGATGATAAGATATACTTTTGGTAGGATGCATGGGTCATGGAGGGGCCTTTAATTTTTAATGATTACTAGAATTGCATCATTTGACATTTAAAGCAAAAATATGGAAATATTGTTCAAGATTACATCAAGGAGGAAGATAATTACAAAATGTGGCACATGTTGTAGTTTGAAGGATCTGATGCAATTATGCAAAGTAGGCTTATCTCTCTTAATATCTACTTACAATATTACTATTTATAACTCAATATAGCAAAGGATAGGTTCTTTTAGGGTCCTAATCCTAAAGGAATATTTACTATTAACTCAACTTTTACCTTTTAAAGGGATAAGAAGAATCAAAATTTTCCCTCACATAAAATTTAGATTAGAGATCTATTGCCAAAAGTGTATTTCTTTTTGTGGTTGGCATTGGAAAATGGACAATCTTAGAAGAAGAGGGATGATCATTCCTAATATATGTTATTTATGTTGAGTGGATGAAGAGACAATTGATCATATTTTTGTCCATTGCCTCCTTTCTTTGGACGTTTGGTATGAACTTATTTAGTTGCTTAAATCTCAATGGGTGACAACAAAGTCTTTGGAGGCCTTATGGTAAAGTTGGGTTAGGCCTTATGATAGCTCCCGATTGAAGAAAATTTGGATCTTTGTTTTACCCCACTTCATTTGGTAGATATATAGGGTGAGGAATAAATAAGTTTTCCATAACAAGGCTAATAGTGTAGAGGTCCTTTTTAGGAGTATCAAAGCTACCATTGCTGAAATTGTAGCTTATTAATATGGACAACCAAATCTATGAAAATGAGTTGGATGAAGAAATAGTAATTGACCGAGGACTACTGAGAGATATAGAAAATCATATTAGCTATATAAGGAGAAAGATGAGATGGACTCCTCCCAAATGAGTGGGTAAAACTAAATTTTGATGGAGCCTCTAAAGGTAATCCAAGGAAGGCTAGAGAGGAGGGGTTTTGAGATCTAGCTCAAGGGTAATGATATATTATTATGTAGTGAACTTTGGTCAAGCATCAAACAATGTAGTAAAGTTGAGATCCATGATTATTGGATTGAGACTTGCAAAAAATATGAATGTTAAGAAACTTATAATGGAAAGAGATTCTATGAATATCATTAACAATTTGAATGCCAAGAAAACCACTAGTTGGAGGATTGAAATTATTATTTACAATGCAATGAATATACTATTAGACATGGATTCATTTGTGGTCTAGCACATATACAAGTAAGGTAATTATGTGGTTGATATTATGGTAAACATGGGAGTTCAAATGGATGGATCCAAGGTATAAAATGTTGTTTTTTTGGAGGCCAATTTTCAAGGAAACTAAACTAATATTTAAGAGATAAATAAAGAAGGCTATAATTTGAATGAAGACTAGGCATATGCTTTTGAACATCTCTAGGAAAGTGAAATTTAAGTAGAGCCTAATTAGATATCTGATCTAAATCCAATAGAGAATTCATTAAAGATATTGAATATTCTAAAGAAACTAGATGGATTGAATTTAAGAAATACAAAATCTCCATGGGATAGAGTTAAATCAAAATTGGTGTGTCTAGGTATGCATCATGTTCCTTTTTCAATCGAATTTTGTAATATATAGGTGCTAAAAATGATTTTTCTCCTTTGCAAATGTAAGAGTTTTGGGGCCCTTTCAAAATTCCTTCATTTACCATAATAAAAAAAACATAAGAAAAGAGTAAACCCTTTGTCCAAAAATTCTCACAAATGCCACTACAATACATTCTGTTAAAAAAATACAATAATAGGATGGAAAACATCAAAGATAGCCTATATATAAATTGAATAAATCCTGAGGAGGATGACCAATGGTGATAGAGAACCCCACATGAATAACATAGTTAAAATGCAATGATGCTTTAGATATGCGTCAATAAGGGTATTGGACAAATGACACCAAAAATAGGGTTTAATCGACAAGCCTACCTTAGTTTCACTCTCTAACAAGGTGACCATATCTAATAGGAATGACATCATATTTAGAATATATGAGTGTAATAGTGAGTTCACCAAATCCTAGGCTATAGATTCATAGAAGGACTATTAGAAAATGGAATATATAAACTTGACTTAGAACTTTCAAACAAGATTGCTTACATGACAATGGGTAATTTTTTTAGTAAATTGTGGCACCTAAGGTTTGGACACATAAGTTATCAAAGTTTATCTATATTATAAAATAAAGATATTGTTCTTGGACTCCCATGAATAATCAAACAAAGGTTTTTGTTAAGGTTTTATGGTTGGAAAATAACACAAAGATCCATTTGATAGGAGTACATGAAGTGTAAAATAATTTCTTGAGCTTGTGCATAGTGATTTATGTGGATCCATTTAAATCACTAGGGGAAGAAAATATGTATTAAAAAATATAGATGATTTCTATAAACATACATAGACATACTTTCTTAAGACTAAGTATAAGTGTTCAAAAGGTATAAAAATGTTTAGACCCTTCAAGAAAACGATGTAAAAAAATAATCAAAAGGATAAGAACCAATACTGGAGGAGAGTATGTCAATCACAACTTCAAGAAATTTTATAAAAATATAGTATTTAGAGAGATACATCAAATAAATGCACTCCATAACAAAATTGAATGGTTGAAATAAAAATAGAAATTTGATTGAAATGGCTTGATGCATGATTCAATCTCAGAACTTGCCTATGAAACTTTGGGTAGAAATAATGGATACAACATATACTCAAAAGAGGTCATCTATATCATGTTTTAAAAATATCACCTCATAATAAGCATGGAGTGGAAAGAATCCCAATGTAAACTATTTTAGAGTGTTTGATTGTGAAGCATATGCTCATGTGCTAGATGAGATAAGAACTAGGAAGTTTGATAGAAAGTCCATTAGGTACATTTTTGTTGACTATGATCTTAAAAATAAGGGATACATGCTATCTGATCCTATAGCTAAAGATTTTTTTGTTATTAGGGATATTAAATTTTATGAAAGAATTCAAAACAGTGTCACAACTCCTCAATGTCATTGTACACAAATTAAAATTTGTGACTCTAAAACTTGTAATAATTAATAAAAGTAACATCCTAATGCAAATAAAAATCCTCCTAAGAAGATAAGAAGCCTTAAAATATATTATGACAACTCTAAGTAAATCTAGATAATAAATCAACCAATCAATTATTATTTTATTAAAAGTATGGAAACCAATTGTGAAAGCCCAAGGAAAAATAGAATGGGAGCAATTCATACAAGATGAATATAACTCATTGATAAAAAATTATACTTGGGAGTTAGTGGAACTACCCAAGGGAAAAAATATTGTTGGAAGTGGATGGAAGTACAAAACTAAGTACAAATCCAATGGGAGTATTGAAAAATATAAGGCTAGACTTGTGGCCAAGGGTTACTCTCAAAAATAAGGAATTGATTATGGAGAAACATTTTCTCTTATTTCCAAAATAATCACTATCAAAATAGTCATTGCACTTGCAAATAATTCTAGGTAGGAAATTCATCAAATTAATGTCAAGAATGTTTTTCTTAATGGTGAGATAGAGGAATAAATTTACATGTCTTAGCATCAAGGACTTGTAAAAAAATGATGAAGAACACTTAGTATGTAGATTAAAGAAGTCACTATATGGATTGAAACAAGCTCCAAGGGCTTGGTATGCAAATATTGATGAATTCTTCAAACTTGAAGGATTTAATAGTAGTCCCTATGATCCAAACTTATATGTGAAAAGTTTCAGTAGTGGAATACTCATTATTGTACTCTATGTGGATGATATCATCATAATTGATAATCTATAGAACATCAGTGAAGTGAAGTTGCAACTAAGGAATAGGTTTCAAATGACTAAATTGGGACTTATTCATTACTTAAATAGATTTAAGGTATGGAAAACTAAAGAGGATAACCTCATTTCTCTAAATAAATATGCCAACTTGTTAGTCAAATTCAAAATGCAAAAGTATCCACTTTAATTTTTGCAAGTACGAAGTTGAGAAAGCATATATAAGGAGATGAAATCAATCCAACACATTATAGAAAACTTGTGGTAAGCCTAATATATTTAACCCATACTAGAATAAATATCTCTTATGTAGCTAGTATGGTATCTAAATTTATGACTCCTCCTTAAATTTCCCATTGGAAAGTTACAAAGAGAATATTGTGGTATGTGTAGGGTATACTAAGCATAGGCATTGAGTATTCATCTATATGAAATTACTTCTTACCATAGATTCCAATTTAGATTGGCTAAATAAAATATCCACTACATTATATGTCTTCTCCCTTAGTTTAGGTCCTATATCTTGGTATAACAATAAAATTAGTATAATTTCCATATCTACAACAAAAGCAAAGTACATAAAAATAAATGAGATACCCAAAGAGTTAAGGTAGTTGAGGAACATTTTCTTAGAATTATGGTAGTACAAGACACAACCTAGAATATTACACTATAATAATTAGAGTACTATTATTCTTACCAAGAATCTAATGTTCCATGCCAATACTAAGCACATTGAAGTCTACTGTCACCACAACATATGACTTATTCAAAAAGTAATTCATATCCAGTACTATCGAATAGAAGATCAAGTTGTAGATATCTTCATCAAAGCCTTCTATGAAGTCACATATTTACATATTAGAGGTCTTCTAGGCTTGAAATATATTATCATGAGTCTAGATATAGAATTTTTATTGTAAACCTTCAAATTTGGATGTAACACTCTTAAGCCTTATATCTTTGTTTTTGGGAATTGGCAAAACGAATTTATGGAAAGGTGTTGAAAACAAACTCATTTTTATCAAAAGTAGTTGAAAGAAGTTGTTTTTTAACTTCTATATCCTAAGGGCATCAACCATTCCCTACCTATGAATTCAATATCTCAATATATCATATGCATCCTTCTTCCTCCTTCTTCTTTTATTTTGTTGTAGTTGTAGATACCAAAATCTAGCCATTCATCATCCATTTGTATCCTCAAATCATAGCCATTCATTAAATATATATATATATATATATATTTAATAAATATGTATATATTTATGTGAATAAATCCTAGCCATCTACCATGACTTAATCTTAGCCACCCATCCACTTAATCCATGTCACATGATCAAGTTCAATCTCAACCCTTTCTCATGTTTTAATCTCCATAATTTGTTGGTGTCATTGAAACCCTAACATGATCAAGGGTAGATTATAAAATATGATTCATTTTGATGAATCAAGGTCCCATAAGGTCCAAAAATTTAACATTCGAGAGCATATAAGCATTCTATCCACTCCCAAACCCTAGTCATTTTGTTACTATATTCCTCCCTCACTGTCACCATCACATATTCAATTTTTTCCACTGCAAAAACCTCATGAAAAAAATATATTTTTGCATCCCATACACCACCAAACACCTCCCAAAGTTTGTAAAACACTACTGAGCATTTTTAGAATGTTGTTGGGTGTTCACAGTCCTCCAAAAACACTTTTGGGTATTTTCTGTAGTTGATTTGTAGTCTGTAAGCCCTCAAGTGCTTTTGGGTATTCATGAAACTTTAGAACATAGAAATAGGAGCATAGATTAGCATCATAGTTGTTTTATTGACAAGGTAAGATATTCATTTGCATCTATTTATATTTTTGCATTTTATTTACAATTTAATATTGTAGCACTTAGGTTTTTATCATTCAGAGGGCTTCACACAATGGATCCCTTATAGGTGGTACTAACCCTTTTGGTGTTTTTTTATATTTGTAGGTGTAGGAAATACATTTTTGGAATGTTTTGCAACTAGGGTGGTCCCGTAGGGATACAGAAGCCCACCTACACACTTGTTTAGAGCAAAAGTTGATGAAGACACACCATTGTTCTTTGTAACTACAGTTTAAAACCATATCGTTTGTAATATAATACCAATATTTAAAGAAGATAATATTGTAACCCCATATTAGAGTCATGTTTGCTATATATTATGGATATCCAAGCTTCCCAAATTAGTCATGTTTGATTTTTTTGAGGAGCAGTAGAGTTCAATCAATGGTAGTAAGGATGCCTTGCAGTGTTTTAAGGATGCCTTGAAGAGTATAGGAGATACCTCACAACATTCAAGAGACTCTGGCCTACATTTAGGAGATGGGAAGACATATGTAGGCTTCCTGGTAAGCCTATTTCAAACCCTAACTTCTTTTTATTTTTTTGCTTTTTAACAGTGAAATTAACAAGAAAACATCTATTTCCTATTTTAAAAAAGTAGTTGCTTTTTTTATTTTAGGTATTTGCATCTTTCATATAGTCTGCATATAGGGAAGAGTTGTATTTGTGAATTTGTTGTAGTTGCATCATCATATTTGATTCAGATTTTTGTTGTTTTATGGAGTTTCACTTGTTATTTTGTATGTTGTTTGCAATTGAAATTATAAAAGCATAAATAGCTGCATATTAGGGCTAAAGGCTTTCATTTTTTATTTTCTAATCTAGAACAAGTTCATAATACTTGATCATACCCCCACTATTGGAATCACTTAATGATTTAGGGTGAAAGAACTGGGCAAACCCTCCACTATTGGAATCACTTGATGATTCATGGTGGATATTAAGTGGTGTACCCTAAGTTATTTGAGGAACTTGGTGTTAATGTCATTGGATTCTAGGTAAGACAAGTGAAATAGGGTGTTATTAGCATTGATTGAACACTGTAGACAACATAAATTTTAGAAAATAATCACACTCTGCACGTAAAAAATTTAATAATAATGAGTTAGATTTCATCACCAACCATTATTCAATATTGGTGACGGTGGGCTTCATCTCCATCAATCATCTCACCCCATAGAAACCATAGTAACCCATGAGAAATATTTTTGGATTTCATCACCAAAAATATTCTCATTTTCCATCCATCCTAAGAGTCCACCTTGCATATTAGCTTAGGTTTGCACATTACAACACACAAAACCACAAAAAAAAATCTACTTCAAAACATAGGATTGAGTTGCTTTTTTGATTCTATGTGATTTCCATTGCATATTTTCTACACATTCCAAATATTTACCATTATCAACAAACTCATTATCTTATGGTTTCAACTTGAATCCAAGCAATGATTTTGATTCAAGCTTCTATTAGCCAAACCACTTCATCCATGAAGTGTTCCACATCTTTCCCCACCACTTCTATGGTTAACCCTGTAAGTGTGATACAAACAAGTTGTTTTGATTTATCTATAGAACCCTCACATGCTATGTATACCTCAAATATTGATGTGTTGCATAGATCCATCAATACCCCATTCCAAATATTGAGCTATCATCTCTTACCAATCCTAACATCACCTACATAGATATGGGTAAATTTGGAGCTTATCCAAGATCCACTAACCCTATTCTAGTGCAAATCAATAGCCTATCTAGGTATAGTCCTTCTTAGTAGGAAATTACCCACACACATCCTTCTAGTTTCACCCAAGTGTATACCAACCCTCTTTTTGAAGCATCATCTGCATCTTCCCATCACTTGTCTTTCCCATAATAATCATGTGTCCAAAGCATTTACATCCCATATTCCTATACCACCACCTATAACAATCCATTGTATGAAGCACATGTCAATGCTAATTTACAAATTCTAGTCTCCATTTCATCCGATGTTCCTCATTCAGTTGCAATACTTATTGCAACCTATCCTCCATCCACTTCATCCATTTCCACCACACCTACACCATCTACCTCATAAATTGCCATACAAAAAACATGGAAACACCTTAAAAAATTGCTCATGGATCAGCAAGATGCTCATTATTTCCTCGAAAAAAATATAGGTGGTATATACTAAGCCTCAGTCTAGTCCAACTTGGACTACCTTCTTTACCTCAAATCCAACATAGGTATCACAATATTCTATGGTTTTCATCCCCATACCTCCATTAACCCACACCCATTCTATTCCCACAATTCGACACATTCACAGTCCCCAAACCTCATCTCCATTCCATCACCCACAACCATTCCCTCTTCAAGCCCAATATTATCAAATGAAATCTAATACATCAAACCATCAATATCTCATCACACCTGCATTTCATCACTTCATCTCCATACCATCACCAAGTAATTCAGGGCTTCCACTACCTATGCAAGAACCTAAAATTTAGTTAATGCAACAATATATTGATAGCTTGATACATCACACTCCTTGTATGATGAACCATAAGCCTACCATAAGGTAGCTAATCAATAAACCCATTCAATTTTTGGTACCATTACTGCTATATCTGATATATTTTACAGTGCCAAAATTTGATAAATTTAAAGGGGTTGAGGATCCTAGAGAGCATGTAAGCACTTTTATTCACTCATGCTTTAAAATCCAAGATCAATATGCTTTAATGATTAGAAACTTTCCTAAAAAAATTTGGGAGATGCCTTGGAGTGGTATAACCATCTATCTCATCACAGTATTCATACATTTGAATAGTTGGTAAACTAATTTCTAGAAAGATTCTCCCTCAATATTCATAATAAAATAACACTATCTAACTTGTATAACCTTAATCAATTTTATGATGATTTAGTCTATGATTTTGGCAACCATTGGAGGGCCATTATTACAAAATTACCATTCTCCCTACCAATGTAAGAGTTAAATCGAATTTTCATCAAGATTTTCTTAAAACCCATCTCTTGGTTAATGCAATTGCAACAATATAGATCATTCGAAGAAAATCTTTCCCAAGCTAGCATAATCAAGGAAATAAAAATCCAAGAAGGTGTGATAAAGCCTAAGAATAAAGAATGGTAGAATAAGATCCACTCAAAATGAAGTTATTCTGGCCAATATAATCCAAATCAAGTGAATTAAGTGGTCATAAGTCAGTCGGTAATGGCTCAACAACATCAATCAATGCAAAAAAAACCGCAAAAAATTTCATATCAATTAGATCCCCCACCCCCAAAAATTCATAACACAGTGTCAAATATGGATAACCATCAATGTCGACAATATGTTTCATAAAGTTACCATTACACACCCTTGTCTAAATCATATGCTTCCATATTTTGTAGGTTGTATGACACAAATCAGCTTGCCTTACTTGAGGTTAAACTAGATGATCCTACCAAGTGTAGCAAAATCTATAGGGAAATTTTTTTACCCTTATCATCAATAGAATGGGTATGACATAAAAATCTGCTATCAATTCAAAGATATAGTGCAAGACCTAATTGACCTAGGGACCATAAATTTTGATAGTCCCTTGGTTCAAAAAAATCAAAACCTTGGCATTTATCAAACACCACTTCCTCATCATGAGGAAGTGCAACCAAAATAGGAGGGTCAAACATTAAGACTCCTCATAATAAAGTCAACCATATACAATAATACTAAGGTTTTGTGGGTGCTATTCATGTAGTCACCCAAGGTCAACAACACACCAATCAACAAAATGCACAATAGCATATTGTCCAATCTCTTGTAGCACCTCAGGAAAGTGTGTCTCCTCAACCTAAAAATTCATCATCACCCATTCAGTTCTTCAAAAATTCTCCTCAACCAATTCATATTCCAAGCCATACATATCCACCCACTCATATTTCCAATCATCGAAAAAGGCCAATCATATCTCTGAGTAGCTGGCTAACCACTAGCCTTAAAATGGCTTCAACCAAACTATCTATTTATTATCTAATACAACAATATCCCCCACACTGCAAGGCATTAATGGAGATTCTAAAATCCATTGAAATATAATATTAGGATACTAACACCTTTAGCAATTTTGTGGAGAATATCCAAACATGTGTGGAGCCTTCCATTACATTTTATGATTTTGAAATCAAATCAATATCATCAGAATCAATGGATCCTCCATTACACATTATGACTCAAATTGATAGGAAGCCATTCAAACGATTTTTTATTGATACTGACTCCTCCATAAATATCATCACCACATCTTGATATTCCACCATCTCATATAAACAAATCAATCTTCACCTTGAAAGCATTCAATGATGCTCTTTGTTCCACAATTGGTATTGTTGTTTTATCCATCGAAGTGGGGGTAAAATGTTGCATATAATGTTCCACATATTGGAAGGATCCATGGCATACAATGTACTCCTTGGACATCCCTGGATTAGGAAAATGATATGTATCCCCTCTATACTCCATCAATGTCTAAAATATGTACATGAGGAAAAAATTCATTGCATACCAATGGAATTCAAACCATTTAAGTATTGCAATTTCATCTCAAATCCCTATGAATCCACTCTTCCATCCACTCATATTTTCTTAACTCCATCAACCACATAATCCACCACACCATATATTCATTCAAATCTCCTATTCCTGATGAGCTCCCCATCACTACCCCACATAAAGCTTCCATATTCATGCCCCATCCTCATCAACATCAACTACATGTACATATGGTCGAGCCTAATCCACATTATCCACATCATCAATATCAAAATCCTCCATAATTATTCCCTCCACATAATAATCCATTCATAAAACACCTCAGCCAAATCCACCTCCATCCACATCAGTTGATGTTGCATAATTTGAATTAACGAATTGTGAGATGCCATTCCAACCCACACCTATCCCACTATTAGAACTACAAGCCAATCATAAGCCTTCCGCATCCACCTCCACATCATCCCAAGTTGTAGTCCACCTCACTAGTCTTGGAATTTGTGAATACATGGCCTAAGATATCACTATTATACTGCTTAGCATCCAAACTGCTAGGGATTATGGTCACCCACTTGACCCACCCTTATCCATAGGAGTGATGTACAACATGGGTTCAATGCCTAAAAATATCAATTTTATGTATGGGAGGATTGATTCATTGTCCAATCCATCTTCCCTAGATGAACCCAAACAACCAACCCTTTTAAATATACAACACATATCAGGTTTTCCATATTGATACCTTCATCAGGTCAATTAGCAAGGATATAGCCTAGGATGACATGAACAAGGAATGTACGAGATCATTGATACTTCATATCGAGAAGCACATAATCATTCAAGTTTAGGCTATCATTCTCATTCTTCCACTTCTTTTGAAAAATATTTTAAAAATCTCCATGTGAATTCAAAATAAGAAACCCATAATACTAATGACTTTGAGGAGGATATCTATGAAGAATACAATGTTATATTGATAGTTTCTGATGAATCTTGATGAGGAATCAGTACCCATAACTTCATTCACCAAACAGGATGAGTATTACCTCAAAATGTTCCTCATTAATCAACCCATATTTCATTTGCTCCTCCTTAGGAAGTAAGTTGAACCAACCGGTGAACCACCTCCACTTCATTGATCCACATCACTGGATAATTTTTTAAAATATGTACATAAAAAAATTAAAAACACACAAAAATTAAAAAATAAATAAATAAAAAAATCATCATTGCATTGCATGTGCATGGCCTTTTGCGTATTGCATTTATTTGTGTTGCTCACTATTGTTTAGGTTCCCATAGTTCTTGCATCAGTTCCAAGAGACATGATCTATCCATCCTTTACATTGCCAACCACCAATTTTACCTATAAGTTAACATGAATCTTGTTGATGTATTGACCCCACTCCATAATCCATATGATTTGGCAAATTCAATTCCAATTTACATAAGCCTTATTGATATGGACCATATTTCCTCACCTCCATCCTTTTTGAATTCACATTTTCCTTAGAATTGTTAATAGATTCAGCCAACTACATTCCTCCATCACCTCCCCCTTCACCTTCACGTTCACCTTTAGATCCCAAGGTTTTCTAGGTAGACATAGAAGAGACTATGTCAGAAGATATTGATAACATCATAGATATTCATATAATACCAAAAACCCATCAGCTTGATAAAGGTTCTCATATGTTCATTGAAGATACCATCAATGTGAATATTAGTTCAGATGTAGACAATCCTTAAATCGTCAAACTTGGAAAAAAATTATCCATAGATTAAGAAGAGCAATTAATTGCTCTCCTCAAGAAGAAGGACATTTTTGCATGGTCCTACAAAGACATACCTGGTACTGAACCTAACTTGGTTGTCCACAATATAACCTTGCACCCTGATGCTAAGTCGATTAAACAAAAATTGAGAAATATGCATCCTACCATTGCCCTCATGGTCAAAGAAGAGCTTCAAAAGCTATTAGTATTAGATTTTAATGTAGCAAGCATGGAGATATAGAAATCATGAGATGCATAATAATATGAAAGAAAGTAAATCTACTAAATGACTAAAATATAACCCCAATGTTGTAGGTGAGTTGGATATGAGAGGGAAATCCTCCAAGGGATGTCCCAAGTTCGAATCTCCACCCTACAAAAAAGTTGAATTGGGTACCCAAAATCCAATTGATAATGTTGGTGCGAGCAAGGTCAGGTGTGACTCCTAGGTGACTTTAATGGTGTAGAATCCCCTGGTCATGGTATCTCAGACCAAGGAAACTCCCCAAGGGGTTTTTCGCTTTAAAAAAATGACTAAAATATAAAATATTACAATGTAGCTATGGATGAAATGCACACTCCAATATAAATCTATTGAACTACATTGCATCCATCACCAATGGATGGTGTCACATACTATGCTATACTATATGTCTATCACACTCTGTATTTCTCACTCTATATCTATCTACCTAAGAGGCCATCCTTATATAGGTAAAATAGGATACTTGGCCAAAACTCTATCTAGATGTGCAAGGTATAACTTGCACAATGACACTTGTGCACTTATTACATTGCATGAAGTAACTAGATAACTTCCTCCTAAAGTAATCTAAGTATGTACCTTGGAAGATACATTTACATAACCCAAATGATGGAATAAACTCTATTTATAACAATTATATGTGGGTTTCATTATCCCCATTGATTATCATGAGTGACTTTCCAACATGGTTCCCGTTCACAAACCTAATGAGGCAATACACATTTGCACTGAATTTCAAGATCTAAAAAAAGTGTGTCCTAAGGATGACTTTTATCTACCAAAGATCGATACTCTTTTTGATACTTGCACTGGCCATGATATGCTTTCTCTAATGGATGGTTTTTCAAGATATAACCAGATTTAAATCAATCCTAATGACCAAAACAAAATAACATTCACTACACCTTGGGAGAATTTTTGTTACAAGGTTATACCCTTTGTCCTCAAAAATATAGGTGCCACTTATCAACATGCCATGACATGCATCTTTCATGATTACATACACAAGATCATCAAATATTATGTGGATGATCTCTTGGAAAAATTTAAAACATGACAAGAGCACATTGGTGTCTTGGAAAAAGTCTTTGATTGACTTCTAGAGCATAATGTAAGGTTGAACCCCAAAAAGTGTATCTTTGGTGTCACCTCAGGAAAACTACTAGGATTCATTATCTCCAAAAGAGGCATTGAGGTGGACCCAAATAAATTCAAGGCCATCATGGAGATACCTCCCCCAACAAACTTGAAGGAATTACATAGTTTACAAGGAAATATATAATCAATCCATTGTTTCATTACACAAATTTCTAAAAAATGTAGGTCATTCAATCACCTGCTACAAAGGGGGGTGACATTTTCATGGACAAATGAGTGCCAAAAAGCATTCAATGATATCAAGCAATACTTTGCTTCTCCACCAGTTTTAACTCCTCCTCATGTGAGGGTCCCCTTCTATCTTTATGTCTCAGTAACGTACTTTGCTTTAGGGATAATTCTTGCACAAAAGAATGAAAACAATCAAGAGAAATAAATATACTACATTAGTCGAATATTAGTAAGCTATGAAACCAGATATGCCTACATCAAAATTTTGTAATTAGCAATGGTTTTTGCCACTAAGAAACTCAAAAATTACATGCTTAGTCACACCTCATATGTCATAGCTCATGAAAATCCTCTACGTTACATGATATCTCACACTTACAATAACATCCTCACCATAAAATTGATAATTCTTCTCATTAATCGATCTTGATTTCATCAACCAAAAATCCATTAAAGGTCAAGTCATAGCTAATTAGCTTGTGGAAGCTCCACTTCCTAGTGATAAACCCTTTATTATTGAGTTCCTATATGATTCAGTATTCACTATCACTAAACAATAAGAAGATGTCATTTCATAGGAATATGATGATATCACACTATTCTTTGATGGTTCTAAGTGTGAAAAATCTCAAGGTGTTGGAGTCATGTTTCATACACCACAGGGGGTACCTATTCCTCTATCTTTCAAACTTTATTTCCAATGCATAAATAACAATACAGAGTGTAAAAACTTAATATTAGGCCTTGAAGAAACCATAGCTATGGGTATAAAGTGTATCAGGATATTTGGTGACTCCCAACTTGTTTTTCATCAAATAAACAGAGAATAACAATGTAAGCAACCATTAATAAATCTTTATCATGAAGTAGCAATGGCATTGCTCACTAAATTTGATTGGTATAAAATCAATAGTTTACCACGTTCAACTAATATATTTGCAGATGTGAGGTACAACCACTCATTGTCATAATGATCTCTAAATTTGTATTTTTTTGTGTTGAATCTAAGGATGATAAGGATGTTTACCTTATCCATACAAATTTGTATGAGCCTTCGTCCAACTAAATAATAGCCTTCCTCAAGTTGGAAAACTCCCATCAGTATGTCACGAACTACTAAATGCACTTTCAAGCAAAAGATAACTTGTTTTACTCTCTTGCGAGACTTGTATATATGTGGTTACGATGGAGTCCTCCATTGTCTCAAGCCTAAAGAGGCACAAATAGCCATAGCTAAAGCTCATGATGGTACTTGTGGTGGTCATTTTAGTGGAATTGCCATTGCAAAACACATTATACGCATGGGTTACTATTGGATCACCATGGAACATGATTGTTGCACTTCAAGCATTATCAAAAATATCAGCAACATGCTAATTTAACTAATGCACCATCACAAGAATTACAACCTATTCAAAGCCTTTGGCACTTTTCACAATGGGATCTTTATTTTATTGGAAAAATATTACCTTCTTCCTTAGGACAACATATATTTATCATCACAACCACTGTATACTTCACAAAGTGGGTTGAGGCAATTCCTCTATTCAATAGATAGGACCTCGAATTGTGGAGTTTATACTTCATAATATCATCTACCATTTTAATATTCCATAAAAAATCATCTCTAACAATGACAAGTATTTCAAAAACAAAGATGTTTGAGCACTTTGCAAGAAATATAACATCCAACACAATTTCTCAACTCCTTACTACCCACAGATAAATGGACAAGATGATACTACCAACAAGACCTTAATTGCAATTTTCAAGAAACTAGTCAAAGAAAATTATCAATATTGTTATACTCAAATTTCCTTGGCATTATGGTCTTATAGAACAAGCATCCACATGCCTAATATGTAAATGCCATTTTCATTGGTCTATGGAGCCAAAGCAATTATGCCTCTTGAGCTTGAGATCCCCTCATTACGAATTTCATTGTAGGAATTCATAGATGACGCTATTGCTAGACAAGCACGTTTTGACCAACTCATTCTTCTTTATGAAAGGTGGTTCAATGCTTTAGAGAATTTATGAGTTTATCAAGAATGCCTAAAGCATGCTTATAATACCAAAGTTCATCTATGTGAATTCCTAGTAGGAGATCCTGTTCTTAAGGAGAATCAACAAAACACCAATGCATTACCACATATTCGTGATAAATTCATGACTAATTGGCTAGGTCCATACATTATCATTCAAAAACTGGATCAAGGAACTTTTAGGCACGTCAATCTAGAGGGAGTCGAAGATCCTGAACCACTTAACACCATCCACTTGAGATCATTCTATGCTTAATGTGATTTATATATATGTATATATACATGGTTAAAAAAATGCATATCCACTACATCTCGTACATTCATATCACATTCACATTCATTTACATGTTTGCACATTTCATTTCATATTAGGGGGTCATTTATGCAGTTTAGATAATAATTGATCTAATAAATTTTTGTTGCCTTAATTAGGGGCACCTTCAAATCATCATCCATTTCATTGCACCATTCCATAAAGTCAAATTGTCATTTGTAAACTACATTTCCATAATCCCTAGGTATTTTCAGTCACTCAGCTACTCCTAGTTTTTCTAGCAACCTCCAATACACATTAAAATTTCTCTAGGACCAAGTCACATTCTCACTAAGAAAATATTGAGTTCTAGTAATTGAATCTAACACTCTTGAACCAAACACAATCACAAATACTTAAAAATTATTGCATCAAAGAGGGATAATATAATGATTGGGTTGAACCTCAAAGTGAAAAGGGTACTCCTTGCTTGTCCCATTATGCACATAGTCCAAAAATAAAAAATAGTAATTTTCACCACTATCACAATTATTTCCTAACAAAATAATGATTAGTAAGGATAGGGTAAAATTCTCATCACACTTCAGTTGATAATACAATTCCCCACAGCTTTAAATCCTTTACATATCACACACCACATATCCTCAACTTGTAAGGATAGAACTACATTTTTAGTTAGATGATTAGGTAGTCTAAATCCCCAAATATTAGAGATCATATTATTGGACTATGGATCTAATATCCACTAGGGTTATAGATGCTGAATGGTAGTGGAGTACACTAATGCATGGCAACATGTCTCTCTTGAAGAGACCTCTGATTGAACATATGGATAAACTAGCTTTTTGATCTTCTTCATGACAAGTTTCATTTTAATTTACTCAATATGGGTTAATGAACTCACTTGCACACACATTGGTTCTTTATTACCTTGAGTCATTACCATACTCATGATTCGATAAATGAATTCACTACACACATATTTGGTCTTAGATAAATTAAACAAAATTGAGTGAGTTTTTCAGATATCACTATTACATCTGAGTCTCTGTAAAACAATCAGTTTTCCATATCAACATCTACATCATTACATGAGTCTTCCATTTCACACACCACCATTTTGGTGCCCCTGATTAAACAACAATTCTATAAATGGTCAAGAAAAATCTAATATATGAATGATTATTATATCTTTAATTCATTTGCATTCATACACATTATCATTGCATTATCATCTATCACACATATACACATGCATTCAAAAAAAGCATCAACACAAAAGCATAACATATAAGTAAAAGCCATGTATATATATATAAATATCGCATGTACAATGAATTCCAAAAGGCTTTATACAATAGAGTGCCAAGTCCCATATACAAAAAGTACATCTCAACACTATCTACCACCTATAGGTAGACCCCTATGACCATGAAGGAGCCCTATATCTCGAGTCACTATGCCTAGAGTCACTACACCTAACAAAATCCACTATGGAGGAATATGATCAATCTAACAACCCAATGTGGTGTTGCATTAATAGATCTTCCAAATCCTTTATGTATCCCTCTTAGGATCAAAGGAAAAGTATATCTTACCTTTCATGATGTTACCTCTATGATAACTCTACTTGGAGCCTTGTGATAGTATCCTCACCTCCACCTATAGCCATCCATACCTCTATAAATACTCATAACTGAGCTATCTTTGCATTCCATGCCAATATCTCTACATCTCACTCTGCCACCATATATAGAAGTTGATACCACTCTACCTCAAGCTTAGCCCTATCCTCTTAACTCTGAATGAGAGGTCTCTATAGAACATCCTCCATACCATGCATACCATCACCATCACCTCTAATGTTTGGAGGTTTCTTTGGTGCATCCCTAGCCTACCTCTTGCCTCATCATGATGATGCTTGTATAGCACTGGTACCTCAGGTATCCCTTGTCATAGCCTAAACTACCATAGAATCCATGAGAATTGGATTAGCTCCACCTCACTCCATACCATACAACCACCCATATAGCCTACAAAACTCTTCATAGCTACTCCCTATCACCAGTCCATCTAACACCTCACCATGGTCTCCAATGCACCTAATCAGGTGTTAGCCCTACCCATAGATCTCTATACTCCTAGCCACTATGGCTAGGATGACTTAGTTGAAACTCCTTAGACATCCACCATATCAAATCATAGGGTTAAACCCATGCCATGCCTCATAGGTAGGCCCATAGGCCAAGCCACACTGAAGTGCTCCCAGTCCCAACACTACAACAATACACTGCAACCCAACCCATTTCACCCCTACCTCCTCATCTCGTATAACTCTAAGTATATCTAAGTCAACAAAGTAGGCAACCATGCATACACCCGAGGCTCATCAATAATATCATACACCAGTCTAATCATGTTCCATGGGAACCGACAACTAGTGTTATTAGGTACCACTATGTTGGCCAATAGAAACATGACCAAGGTGGGCAATGCCTTCAACTCCTTCTTGGCATGTATGGTCGAGTACATGATACCTCCACCCTTCACACTCACACCCTTCCATCGATTTCCAAATATTCAACTCATCTCATACTTCTTATTGTGTCCAACCTAGATACATAACCCCTCCATTGGCACTCAGATAATGTTGTATACATCATCGAGTGTCACTATCACCTCACCAATTGGGAGCTAAAAAATCCCCCTATTTGGATCCCATATCTCCACCAAGGTAGATATATAGCCCTTGGTAACCCTCACCACTTTAATCTGCATAACTCTAGCTAGTTCCACGGTCTCCAGCCACTTCCATTGCTCCACCTGCAACACCTTTCTCACCCCTGGTGTTATGGGTGAGAACCAATGTCGAGCCTTTAAGACACTCAACTACATCACAACATAAACACCAATGTAAACATATTAATTCCACATTCATTGCATAATTAAAAAAACAATTGTGTAAATCCAAACAAAAGTGCCAAGGGCACTTACCTCATCCACCTATATATTTACTCCTATTGTCATATCTGCTCCCTCCATCACCATGGCCTTCACTCCACCACACTCCTTAACTCACTCACTCTTCTTCAGACCTAGTTTCTAGAACTTGTAAATGCAATAATTAAATAAATTTTCCCCATGCAACCCTTTTATATAATATTTGGAGTGCACTCAAATACCCTTGGGCGTTTCCTAGGTGCACCCAAATGTTCATCAACATTTGCAGCATAGTAGAATCTTGTCTACGTTTATCCAGACATGAACGCTACCACACATTTGCTATTAAAACATTGTAAAAGGTGTTTAAATGGAATCAAAGTGTAGCTTATACCTAAAAAAGCATTCCATACTTCGTCCATGCATTCATTTCATCAATTATATCATGTTTTATGAAAGTCCAAACTGATTTGGGCACTTAATTTTCACTTATGACCAAAAATCATGAAAGCGCATTACAAACTTCAAAATACCTCAAAATAATCCAAAATTTCACAAAAGGACCACATTCATCATTCTAATAATTCATATCATCATTTCACCACTCTTTTTGATAACATGGATTGATTTGGGAGGTTAAATTTTGTTTGCGACCAAAAGGTCACATAATTGTCTAAAATTGCTTTTAGAAACACTAAAAAATAATGCAAACTTCATAAATTCATTCAATACAATCATCAATGCATTATTAATTAGTAAACTCTCATTTCAAATATATCAACCATTGCATTTTAAAATTGCTAAATTTACCTACAATTTCAAGTGAACCTCATATCTAGTGGTTTGATCTACTCCCTTGGTGATTGCAGTGATTGGTTATCCATGCAATTCGGTAAGATGAGTAAATCACCATAAGGAAACTTGCCCATCATAATTGAACATCCTCTTGTTTGAACACAAAATATTTTTGGGTTACTCATTTCTCAAGTGAGACTATGCCCAAGTTAACTTGCTAAAAAAGTTATCATTGATGGCATTGTTCGTGGGGCTTGAAACACAGAAAAATGAATTATCAACAATTCTCTTACATTGACAATCATCACAGATATAGGCCCTTCCTAAATTGATTGGTTCTAATTTAGGAAATTATCCTGCAGTCACTAGTTGAGCCTCCAAGGTTTAACTCTTTTTATTTTTGTATTTTCATCACTTTGCATTTCAATGACACCAATTGGCATGTTTTCCAACAACATGGAATCACCCCAAACTTGGGGTAACTAAATTTTATTTTGATTTTTCACATAGGGATACATCATTCACATCGCACATCATACATATACATTTGGAAAAAAACCCCTTCTCTATTGGGATAAAAACATAATTTTTTTACATCATTCATCATACATCTGCATTTGGCACAAATCCCTTTTCTGTTGGGACAAAAATAAAATTCATTTTCATCCACACTTGGAAAAAACCCTTTCTCTATTGGGGAAAAAATAGAATCAACAATTTGCATTATTCAAAAACCCTTTTCTTAATTGGGTAAAAATTGACATAAATCATTCATATGCATTTACATCATTCATATCATCCGTAGTTACATCATACACTTGCACTTACACCATTCACCTGCATCATTACCCACAATTATTTCGATTGGCTCGTGAGACTCATTTTTTACTCATTCACCAATTGATGGGGTAAGCTACACCAACAAATTCTTTATCTTCAAGATATTCTTTGCACTCCAAGGAAAGAAAGCTGCTTCACCACACCAAACTAGGTGTCTCATATTTTTGCACCGCATTATGTTCTACACAACACGATACAAAAAGGGGCATATGTAGACACCAAAATCTAGCCATTCATCATCCATTTGTATCCTCAAATCATATCCATTCATTATATATATGTATATATATATATATATATATATATATATATATATATATATATATATATATATATATATATATATATATGTGTATGTATTTATTTAATATATATATAAATATTAATATTTTATATTTATAATTATATATATTTAATATATATATGTATTTATGTGAATAAATCCTTGCCATCCGCCATGACTTAATATCAACCACCCATCCTGTTAGCTTTTGATACCACATACAATGGGAGATAGAAATAACAAGATGTAGAAAGAAATAAATTAAATATACAAGATGATTGAAATATGCTATAAACAAAAATAACAAAAAATATTACAATAGTAGCTATGGAGGAAATGGAAACTCCATGATATAAGCTACTGCTCCATGAATTAGCTCTGAGCTTATAGCTCACACACACTACCCTAATACCTATATACCACACACTAAATTTGATACAATGACTTCTATATCTATCTTCTACATCTATGGCCTTTATATAGAAAAATAAGTTCCTTGGCCAACACTCTACCTAGTTGTACAAGTGGACACCTTACACATTACAACTTGCACATTGACACTTGTGCATTTATTACATTGCATGAAGTAACTAGATAAATTCCCCCTAAAGTAACGTAATTTCCTAAGTATGTACAAAGGAAAGTACATTTACATGACCCAAATAATGTAATATAATCTATTTCTAACACCCCCTATATTACAATATTTGGGTATTGAAGACTTTAGTCTTCAATGTGGATATTATTCCATATGATGGATTTGAATTGGATCTTCTTCCTTGGAATAATCTTTGGATTTTTCAGTAGTTACTTCAGTATTCATATAATACAAAAATAGGTTGAAGTTGTAGACCCTTCTTTTAGTTGACCTTGCACTGTATTCCTCCTTCATTGGTCTCCTTGCAAGTATCTTGGTTTTGTCTTCATGATGACATGTTTTCTTTTAATATGCCTTTTCTTTATTTTCCTTCTTATTCTTATTTTCTGATTCTGCAATGGTTTTTATGGAGTTTCTACTTCATGACAAGTTAGTATATCATCACAATAATAATATTCTTCTTTATTGTTATCTTGTTTCTTGTGTTGATTAAGTACAAACACAATTAGAGATAGATACACCATCAGACATTCTTCTGGTGAGAATATAACCAATCATCGGGAATTCCACCATTATGTGAATAATATATCATGAAGATAGCTAATCAATGTTGTAAAGATATCTTCTTTAGCTTCTTTAAGAAGCAAGGAGAATTTTTCTTTGGCACTAGAGGATAGATACTCGTATCCTTCTAGAGTATCTATTAAGTTTTGAGAGTAGTATTCTACTTCATGAAATAATTCTTCATTATTGAAGGTATTTCTCAAGATATTATCCATGATAGATATGATCCCTGATAGAAGTATATAAGCTTGATTTGATAAAACCTATATTAATCCTTGATTCTTGTAGGCTTCCTTATGTCTCCCTAGTAATGAGAATGAGTACTTTTAAGGATTTTTAGGTTTTTTAGATAGCTTATATATTGCTAATGGATTTGCAACTTTATAAACAACAAATTATGATATTACCAAGTATTTTAGAATACCTTATGACTCCCTAGTATATTTTGGACAAGATATAAAGTGATTTTGTAAGTAAAAATTCAATCTTGGTTGATTTTGTAAAGTTTTGTAAATGCTAAATTCAATTTATATTATCCTTATTGCTCCCATTGAACTAAGCATTTTTTCTATATTTTAAGAGGTTTTAATTTTGGATATTTTGTCTCGATTTGAGAATATTTGAGATAAGTAAATATTATAATTTCCAATATTTTATATGTTTTTGATTAACCTCTTATAATGGCCCTTTGAGATTTGATTTTAATTTTTCTAATTTCCAATAAATCAAATTGTAGTAGTAGACCTTATGAGTCCAAAATTTGGAAAATTAGAAAATATAATAATATTTGCAAAGTATTAAATAGTTCAACCTAAGTAGAAGGCCTTATATCTCCTAGGTTAGTTTGCAAATATTATTTTAATTTTTGATAAGTTATCTCCTATGTATTTTGCTTTCTCAGCCTTAAATTTTATCCTTGAAATTATAACCTTATATCTCCTATGTTTGAAAGTAATATTAATGAGATAGTTCTCTTACCTTAGCCCCTTGACTTCATACTTGAATGGTGCTGGTTTGACTAAAATAAAATAGTCCTTTACGTACCCTTTCTATGGTGCTTTGACTTGATGAATCTGAATGACCAAGTGTGGTATGGATATCGAGCTTGCTATTCAATGCTTGGAGAGTATATGTTTACCTTCTTAAATGGTGAATTAAATGCTCCTATGCTCTCCTTCTTCCATGCTGTGCTTAGAAATGGATTGACTACACTATTCATAGTATCCATTGACTATAATTTACTCTCCATTTCACACTATGTATGTCTGACACAAATTATATCCTTTCGCTCTCTCTATGCTACATTTAAGGGCAATAAATGATAGACAAGTGGCACCTATATTTCTTGAGAGCACTGCCACTTCTTCTTGTAACATTTTTACATCGATTGTTACTCCTTTGTAACATATTAAACTTGCTTTGAGTACTTGAAACTCCTCAACATTCGTCTCTTGAGCGTTAGAGATATGATAGTCATTAGAGAATATTATTCCAAGTGGCATTCAATCCTTTTACATGGTTTTTTTGATGTAACCCCTCCAATAAGGAGATTATAACTCCTTTTATTATCTTACTCCTTAGATTACTTTGATTTCTTGAGCAGCAAGCAATGTATTATCTTCTGTAGGTAATTCATAAGCTACCTTGGATATGAGAAGGAGGATGAGGTAGTGTAATGTCCCTTTTTTAGGAATAGCAAACCCTTACTACGAAAATGCAAAAATTAAGTACAATAAGAAAATAACTTAGAAATTGCTCATAAAATAACACAAGTATGAGGAGAAATCAGCCAATATCATATATTAAATATTGCCAAACCAATATAACAACTGGAATGGACAAATGGGTCCTCAAGGAACTCAAAATGTAGATACAAACTCCCACAAGTGGGACGAACTAACCCCAAGGCTAAACAGATGCAAAAACTCCTCAAAAATGCCACGAACTCCTCACAGATGCCTCTTTTTGTATTTTTGATATTTTAGGGCAATAACACCTGTAATGATATTGCCAAGACCCCAACCATGCACCTCCAATGCACTATGAGAATGAGCAAGACCTACAATCTCAACTCATGGAACCTCTAGGGTTTCAATATTCAATTCTGATATCAACATAACATCCCTAAAATGGGATGTCTCACTCCCTTATATAGGGTGAGGTTCTAATTTGGAGTTGACATCTCCCAACCATAAAATCACTTAAAGTGCCTTATTACAACATAAAAACATAAAACATAAATAAACACAACTTAAGTTATGTCTCCTAGTCACATGAACCCCTTTTTCACTTTTCTAATTAAATGTAGGAGACATTTACAAAAAATATTTATTTTTGGGACATTACAAGTCCACCCTCCTCAAATTGCTTGTCCTCAAGCAAATTCAAAGCTGGAGCATCTAAAATTTCTGCACCTTCCCAAGTAGTATCCTCCATAGGCAAGTCCTTCCACTTCACAAGATATTATTTAATAGTCCTACTCCTAAGCTTTCTCTCCCTTGTCTCAAGGATCAATTCAGGTTCAAGAATGAGCTTTCCTTCATCATCAAGGGGTGGAAAATCTGAATATGGTTGAATATGTTGGCCCAAGGCCTTCTTCAAACAAGAAACATGGAATACATTATGTATTTTACTTCCACTTGGAAGTTCCAAATCATATGCAACCTGTCCAACCTTACTCAACACCTTGTAAGGTCCATAAAATTTGGGTTTGAGTTTTTCTGCTCCACTTCTTTTCAATGTAGACTATTTGTAGGGCTGCAACCTAACATAAACCAAGTTTCCCACCTCAAATGAGTGCTCACTACGCTGCTGATCTGCATACTTATTCTGCTGATTTTGTGTCGTAAGAATATTGTCCTTCAAAGCATTAAGAATATCTTGATTTTTTGCTGCAAAGTCTCTAGCTTTTTGGACCCTTGAATCACCAAAAATCAGATCTGAAAAGTGTGGAGCATCATAACCATAAAGTGCCTTGAATGGAGACATTTTTATGGACATATGATAAGTAGAATTGTAGCAATATTCACCAAGGTGCAACCATTTAACCCATGCCTTTTGTTGACCTGAAACATAATTTCTCAAATATCCTTCAAGCCATTTGTTAACAATTTCAGTTTTCCCATTAGTTTGGGGATGGTAGCTAGTACTAGGATTCAATTTAGTACCACATAGCTTAAACAATTATTGCCAAAACATGCTAAAAAATCTGCTATTCCTATCACTCACAAAGGATTTAGGCAAACCATGCAATCTGAAAACTTCTTTAAAAAACAAATCAGCAACTTGTATGGCTGTACAAGTTGTTGAAATGGCATAGAAATGAGCAAATTTTGTCAATCTATCAACAACAACAAATATGCAATCCTTCATGTATACCTTTTCAAACCCTTTACAAAATCAATTTCAAAATCATATGATTGACAACTTTGTTACCCATTTCTGTTGTCTTTCATTCAATTCAACTTGCCCCAAGAAGTATTTCAAACTGTTATGATCAGTTTTGACCACAAACTTGCCACACACTAAGTATTGCTTAAATTTGGTCGAGGCATGCATGATAGCTAGCATCTCTTTATCATAGATGCTGAAAGTTTTATCCACATTTGAGAGCTTTCTACTCTCATATACAATGGGACATCCTTGTTGCATAAGTATAGCTCCAACTCCAACACTTGAAGCATCACAAGCAATATTAAAAGCAACAAAAAAATTAGGAATAGCAAGTAAAGGAGTGGAATTCATTACATATTTCAGCTTTAGAAAAGCTAAAAGAGCCTCATTGGACCATGAAAAGGCCCCTTTCTTAGTTAATTCAGTAAGGGGGGCAGCCAAAGAAGAAAACCCCTTAATGAACCTCCTGTAGTAACTGCATAAACCCATAAAACCCCTCAATTCCATTAGGTTGGATGGTATAGGCCATATTTGTATAGCTAAAACTTTAGTTTGATCAACATTCACCCCATCTTTGCAAATAATGTGCCCACTCTCCAGTAAATCAGCAATGGTCTTTTCAATCTCATCTTTGAAAACCTTAGGATGCCTATAAGGTTTAATTATGACAGGTTTACTATTTGCTTCCAATTCAATAACATGCTGAAAACCTCTACTAGGTGGCAAACCTTTAGGTAGGTCAGAAAATACCTTAAGATGTTTTTGTAGTAAACCTTGAATTTGAGGATGATAGCTGGCTGATTTTTTCCCTTCTGAACTGAAAATTATAGCTGCCCACTCAACGTCCTTATGCCTTATCATCTTCTCCAATATTTTGTATGAAACCTCAAAATTTTACAAGAATATTTTGACCCATTTTCCTTGATTCCTTGCAACACCACATATTTCCCTTCAAGCACAAATTTTAGTTCTAATTTTTGATAATTAGTAACATAATAACCAAGTGAATACAACCATTGCACACCCAAAACCATATGTGGAATACCTCCTAAGGGAAAAACAAATAATTGCTCATCTACTTCCATGTTGCCAAAATTAATTTTTATGTTTCTTACCACTTTGTTGCATGTGATAAGATCACCATTGCCAATAGCAACACTAAAACCAATAATGATAGTTATAGGAAGATTCTTTCTAGTGGCAAACTTCTCATCAACAAAATTGTAAGTAGCACCACCATCTATTAAAACAATAACCTTTTCATCAAAAGATCTACCTGGTACCTTAATAGTGTGAAACTGATTCAACCCACTTAAAGTGGCTAGGGAACCTTCAGGAACTTCCTCATACTCCCTTTGTGCTTCCTCTTCCAAGGGTGTCTCATCTTCCTCATAAAAATCAGGATTATCAGAATCAGAATCAGAATGTAATTCAATGATTTTCATACCTTCTTCTCTGCATTTATGACCTCTTTGCCAAGGAGACTTGCAAATGAAACACTTTTTTTGTTTCCTTAGCTCATGTTTCTCTTCTTGTGTCAAGAGTGGGCCATTTGGGGGCTTATTAGGTGGCTGAAAAATAGATATGAAACCTTCTCCATGCGTGGGATTCCTGCCATAAAAATTTCTCATTTCCACCTTGCTGCGTGAGGTTTCCTTGCTGCCCATACTGCTATCCAAAAACTATTTTTTTGGCTGCAAAAGGTGGTCTAGCAGGTGGATTATGTGCAAAATATTTCTTTCTAGGAGGTAAAATAGATTCTAAGCTTAAAGATATCTTAATGGCATCTTCAAGAGTGGCTGGTTCAAAAGCTTTAACTAATCCCTTCACGAGTTCCAACAAACCATCCATAAAAAGAAAAATTACCCTCTTGGGTGAAATATTTTGTACCTAAACTGAAAGTTGTTCAAACTCCTCCACATAGGCATGAATGGATGAAGTTTGCTTCAAAGTGGTAAGCTCCTTGAAATACTCTTCCACATTCCTCCTTTCAAACATGTTCAAAACCCTGGTACAAAATTCATCAAATGTATCAATATCACCATGCCCTTGGGTTACTAACCCATGATGCCACCATGAGTAAGCACTACCCTCAAGGTGGAGTGTAGCAATCTGAACCGCATCGGCTTCAGAAATAGGCTCCAAGGTAAAATAAGTCTGCAATTTTTGAAGCCATGCCCTAGCTGTAAGACCATCTTGACCATTAAATGAGGGAATGGTCACCTTTTGATGCAAAAAGGCTTCTTTTTCTCTTTTTTAGCCTCAACAATAGATTTACCCACAATATTCAAATATTTATCAAAAGAAACTACTGCCCTAAAACCCTCAGATTTTTTACTATAAGCAGCAAACCATTCATCTAATTCATCAGTTACCTCATTTTCCTCTGATGGAGGTGGTGGAACAAGGAACATAGGTTTGGATGACCTAGGCAAGGGAGGGTGTGAGTTAGATGATGACTCATGCCCATTGTTATTGCCTCTCCTTTCTCCTTCCCTCCTTGTGCCATTTGGGTTGCCCAAAGCTGCCGTCAATTCTTGCTGATTTGTCTCTTGTAAGGACACCATTCTTTGTAGCATGTCAAGTAGGGCATCAAATTTTTGCTCAGTCCTATCAACTGGCCTTTGGGCTCCTCAACCTCTTACCTGTTTGAAATTTCCAAAGCGAGTCTATTTCTCCTAGTAAAATACTGATGAACAGGAGGACGATGCATAAAACCCTATCAAACCCTAAAAATATGGAAATCTAAAATTCTGAAAATTCTGACCACCAAATTTTTTTTTTGAAACCACAAAACTGCAAATTGGTCAAAAGGGTATCCAAATCTGCAATTTTTATTTTCTGAAAAAAATCCCTAAAAATCCGTGAATCCCCTAAAAATCCACGATTTTCACTAGGGCACAAATTTTCACCATAGAAACACACTTATCACCACGAATCACAGGTTGACAAGATTCCATCTCTGATACCACTTGTAATGTCCCTTTTTTAGGAACACCAAACCCTTACTACGAAAATGCAAAAATTAAGTACAGCAAGAAAATAACTCAGAAATTGCTCATAAAATAACACAAGTATGAGGAGAAATCAGCCAATATCATATATTAAATATTGCCAAACCAATATAATAGCTGGAATGGACAAATGGGTCCTCAAGGAACTCAAAATGCAGATACAAACTCCCACAAGTGGGACAAACTATCCCCAAGGCTGAACAGATGCAAAAACTCCTCAAAAATGCCATGAACTCCTCACAGATGCCTCTTTTTGTATTTTTGATATTTTAGGGCAATAACACCTACTATGATATTGCCAAGACCCCAACCATGCACCTCCAATGCACTATGGGAATGAGCAAGACCTGCAATCTCAACTCATGGAACCTCTAGGGTTTCAATATTCAATTCTGATATCAACATAACATCCCAAAAATGGGACGTCTCACTCCCTTATATAGGGTGAGGTTCTAATTTGGAGTTGACATATCCCAACCCTAAAATCACTTAAAGTGCCTTATTACAACATAAAAACATAAAACATAAATAAACACAACTTAAGTTATGTCTCCTAGTCACATGAACCCCTTTTTCACTTTTATAATTAAGTGTAGGAGACATTTACAAAAAAAAATTATTTTTGGGACATTACAGGTAGATCTTTTGCTACCCTCTATTGATGCCATTCCAAATGTAGCATATACTCTTATTCTTTGTGCTTATACCTTCACTGTGCTCTCTATTCACATTGATAGAGGTGAAGCTTAAAGCATCTGAATGCTAGATGTGCTCTACCATTTTTTTACGTAAATAACTTATTATCCTTGCTATGGTTTACGTAAATATTTGTGATATATTTCCTTTGTATTACGTAAATAACCTTGGTAGGATTACTATCATTTATGTAAAATCTTCCTATATCTTGCAGATCTATTCTTGGAGAGAATTCCATTTTTTTGTTGGAGAATTCTTGATCCTTTGGCCCTTCCTTTTGCCCTTTTTTGGCTGTTTTTTTCCCTATACCTATTCCTATTGTGGCACCTTTAAATATGCTCCTTTCCCTGTGTTTTATTTATTGTAGAAGTGCAACACCATATAAAATTTACATGTATATAGAACCTTTTTATTGCACCTTTTCTTGCACTCTTTTGTAGGTATAGATTCTTATTTTTGTAGTAGATTAATGAGTGCAAAATAAGGGTTTTAAGGATGTCTCTTTGGCTAGACTCCTTACCATTTTTTCTTGGATTATTGATGGTGAATCCAAGCCTTGTAAATGCTATAAAACAAAATATTTCTTTTAGTTGCACTAACCCTAAGTGCTTTGGATTTGAGACTCACCAAGTCTCAATATTTGAAGCTTCTTTTTGGTTAGCTTTTCTTTGCTTGTACTAACAAATTTTGGTGGCTTCTATTGGCCACTATGAGTTGCAGGTTTCTATGCTTTAAGAGTGTCTTTAGACACTTGATCCAAACTATATTTTGTAACCTTTATTTCAAAGCAAAAAATTAATTTCTTTTGAGAGTAATAATAGTGCAAATGAATCTAACAAATTCTACTTTTAATGCACTAACATATTACATATTATCACTCCAATCTACTCTCAATAAAATGCACTTAATGAATTCACTGCAACTAATCAAGAAAAATCTAAAATGAACCTTCAAGAATTATTCTGTAAATTTCTTATAAGCAAGATATTAGGAGATAGTCTTATTTTGATTTTCAAAGTAGATAAAAGGCTAGTTGATATATTATTGAAATTCTAAAATCTAATCAACTCCTAATGTGCAAATGAACCTTAAAAATAACCTTTATTTTTGCACACTTGAATACTATAATACAAATCTCCTTTTGGCAACTTTAATCAGGATAAAGGTGCTTTAATAAATTTTATAAGTAATCCAACTAATGAATCTACTTGCACCGATAGTTGCTTACCTTTTTATGAACACTTTTGTAGCTCCTTTTCTACTTCTATAGAGGATGTAGATATTGGTTCCTACGATCACCAAGTTGATGCCTTGAGTAAGATATTGTAGCTCTTTGTAGATTGTTTTGAACAACTTCTTCACCAAATTGATGGTCTCAAATTTTCTTTCACGAGCCTAGGATTTTGTGACTATGATATCCTCTTGTAATCTCCTCCTTCTACTATAGATTTGGAGAAGTTTTTATCTTTGAAGCAGTGACCTATTGCTATAGGAGGTAATCTTCAAATCTCCTAGATTTGATAAGATTATTCTACCTTTAAGTATTCTTGTTGAATTTTGACTTCAAGCAGGATCTTCTTTTGAATATTCTAAATATCTTGAGGTCTTCAATAGATTCTTCTTCTACTTGAATTTCTTCTACTTGAATTTGGTACTCCTTGCCTAATTCTCCTCCTTTTTGGATTGCTATAAGATGGTAAAAATTATCCTAAGTCCTTCACTATTAGGGTCTTCTCTTGTTAGGAAGTGACATCACTATGCAGTACAAGCAGCCAAAAAAAGGATTACAATAGGTTAAAGTAGGTCAAACGTTAAGGCTGGTAGATGTATAGGCTTGATGTCTGGGCTGCCAGACATCTAGGTTGGTAGACATCTGGCCTAGATGTCTACTTGGTTAGACATCAGATTTGGATGTCTACCAGCCTAGACGTTTGACAACCCATACATCAAGTCCAAATGTCTACTAGCCTAGACGTTTTGTAGCCCATATGTCAAGCCTAGATGTATACCAACCTAGAAATCTAGCAGCCTAGATGTCTACCAACCTAGATGTCTGGAAGCCCAAACATTAGGTCCAAATGTCTACCAGCCCAGACGTTGGGCCTAGACATCTACCAGCCTTGACGTCTGGCCTACTTTAACCCGTTGTAATCATTTTTCTAGCTTCTTGTACTACATAGTTACTTCACTTTCTAACATTCTCCCACTTGAAGTCAATTTTCAAGAATTATTCTGCCAAAGGTCTTCATACAGTGCCAATTACCCCAATGTTGCCCTTGTTACTTTTTCAACAAGCCCATAGAAGTTTTGTACCATTCAAACTTCTCTATCTTGATTGGCTTTGTAAGAATATCTATAGGATTCACTTCAGTGTCAATTTTCTACAAAAATATCCTACCTTCTTCCACCACATTTCTAATAAAGTGGTACTTGAAATCAATGTGTTTCATGCGATCATGGAATGTTGGATTCTTCACTAGTTGAATAGCACTTTGGCTATCACAATGCAGTGTAATTTTCTCCTGCATTACCTTGAAGTCACCCAACAATTGCTCTAGCCAAATTACCTCTTTGTTGGCATGATTCACTGTAATATATTCTACTTTAGTGGTTGACAAAGCTACAATATATTACAACTTAGAAGCCCAACTCACCGCTCCACCAACAAGAGTAAAGGTATATCCTTTAGTGGGCTTTCTCCCTTCTCTATCTCCACCATAATCAGAATCCACAAAACCTGTAACTTGCAAATCTATTGATCCAAAGTAAATGGTAAAATATGAAATGAATCTTTAATATCTGAATATCCACTTCACCACATTCTAATGCTCCTTACCATGATTTGCCATGTACCGGTTGAATACTCCCACTACTTGGGAAATATCCGATCTGGTGCTCACCATGGCATACATGAGGCTTCCTACTGCTGATGAATATGATATACGAGGCATGCTTGTCTTCTCTAGTTCTGTTATAGAATACTGGTTGGAAGACAACTCTAAGTGTGGAAGAAGTGGGGTACAAAGTGTTTTAGCATTCTGCATATTGAAGCACTGCAAAATATTTTCCACATATGAATTTTGACTTAACCAGATATTTCTTCCTTTTTTGTCCCTATGTATCTTCAACCCTAAAATTTGGTTTGTTGCTCCTAAATCCTTCATTTCAAATGTCCTATCTAGTTAAGCCTTAAGAACAATGATTTTATTCATGTTGGGGTCTACTACCAGCATATCATTAACATACAACAACAAAATAATAAAATTGCCATCATCAAACCTCTTATAGTATGCACAATGGTCAAATTTACTCCTACTAAAACCTTGGCTCTTCATGAAGGTGTCAAATTTCCTGTACCACATCCTTGGCACCTGTTTCAACCCATACAATGATTTATTTAGTCTATAAACCAAATGCTCTTTACCTATTTCTTCATAGCCCTCAGGTTGATCCATATATATCTCTTCCTTGAGATCACCATGCAAGAAAGTAGTCTTTACATCAAGCTACTCCAGTTCCAAATACTGTGTAGCTACAAGTGCAAGTAGAAATCTAATAGTATTCATCTTCATAATTGGAGAGAAAAATTCATCAAATTCAACACTTGACTTTTGCATATAGCCCTTTGCCACTAAGTGAGCTTTATAACATTCCAACATCCCATCGTTGTTCTTCTTCACTTTGTACACCCACTTGTTTCCAATAGCCTTTCTTCCAGGTGGAAGATCCATAAGTTCTAAAGTTTTACTCTTGTGAAGTGCCTCGATTTCCTCCTCCATGGATTTCTTCCATGTTTTTGCATTCTCAGACTCTCTAGATTCCTAAAATGAACTAGGTTCACCATAATCAATTAACAAAGAAAAATAAGACTGATACACATGAGAATACCTCTTCCAACATTTTTATGAATGTGTATATCTTCTAACCCAATGATCTATCGGTTGTGGCTCTTGAACTTGTGACCATTATGGATATTCTACTTCCTGTTATACTCGATATTTTGCATGTTGATCAAATACTTCAACATGTTCATCTTCACTCAATTCTACTTCAATATGTACAATATTAGGGTTTTGCTGTACCTCCTTCCTTTGCATGGATTTTTCATAAAAAAATTACATATCGACTAATAATTACCTTATGGGAAGTAGAATCCCATAGTCTATACCCCTTCATTATATCTCCATAGCTTAGAAAAACACATTTTCTTGACTTTGGGTCAAGCTTAGACATTTTTTATTTGGGTACATGGGCAAACGTGTCACAACCAAAGGTGCACAAATGAGAGTAATAAACTGTATTACAACACCAAAACTCCTTTAGAATCTATCCATCCAATGTAGATTTAGGTGACCTGTTAATAAGATAAACAATTGTATTAACAGCCTCCACCCAGAACGTTTTCTCCAACATGGCTGCACTAAGCATGTTTCTTGCACATTCCATGATTGTGCGATTCATCCGTTCAGCCACACCATTTTTATGTGGAGTTTATGGTATAGTATTATGGTGCTTAATACCTTCATGCATACAAAATTTATAAAATTTCTTGGAGCAATATTCAACCCCATTATCTGACCTAAGACACAAAATTGACTTGGCTTAACTCTTTTCTACCCGTGCTTTGAACTCTTTAAATTTTTACAAAGCTTCTAACTTCTTCTTCAAAAATTAAACCCACAATCCCCTAGAATAATCACATATAAAAGTCAGAAAATAGATGACACCATTCAAGGACTAAGTGGGGACAAGTCCAAATATATCTAAATATATAAGTTGCAAAAAATTAGAACTCTTACCAGGACTTGTAGTAAACTAAAACCTCTTCTGTTTACCAAAAATAAAGTGTTCACATAAGTCTAAATTACAAGACTTAATCCCATAAAGCATACCTCTATCATGCAAATTTTTTAGGTATTTCTCACTCATATGGCCTAGGCATTGATGCCATAGCATTACTGCATCCTAAATAGAAGTTGTTGTTGCTACATGGTTTGTCATCGTATCATCGCATAAATGGTATAAAGTCCCATAAGATTCTTCCTTTGCTACTACAAGATATCCTATGGTAATATTGTAGTAGTTGTTACATAAGGTGACATAATACCCTAGCTTATACATCATTTTTATTAAGAATAAATTCTTCCTCAAATCGGGTACATATCGGTCATCACATAACATCCTTTATCTACCATCATCCAGCTTGATCCTTATATCCTCTTCCCACAAATTGTAAATGATGATCATCACCCAAATAGATATTTCCATCATAGTATGACTGATATTTGTCAAAACAGTCTCTGTGGGGAGACATGTGGAAGGATGCACCTGAGTCCAAAACCTAAGTATAAAATTGATCTATTGTTACTGATACAGAAGGCTTCACATGTTGCCATCTCTCTTGAATCTACTACACTGGCCTCAGCTAATGGATGATTTTAATTTTCATCATTCTTTAATTGCCAACAATCCTTCTTGGAGTGTCTTGGTTTCCCACAATGCTAGCACTTCCCTTTCTTCTTACGTCCTTTAGATTTAGATCTGGACTGTTTTCTACCTTTTTTACTCCCCTCGAATGATCAACCTCTCATAGATAGGGCTTCATTGGTTGAGGGTTCCAGATATATTTTTTGCCTCAACTCTTTTGCCAACAAAGAGGCTACCACATCATCAAATTTGAGAGATCCTGATGATGAATTATTGATGGTTATCACCATATGATCCCAAGTATCCATGAGGTAAAAAACTAGGGTGATGGCCCTATCTTCATCCTACATATTTATATTAACTAAAACCAGTTTACTGATCAGAGTATTAAAATTATTAAAATGATCTACCATGGATGAACTTTCCTTCATCCTCAAGCTATAAAGCTATTTTTTCAAAAAAACCTTGTTAGTTGTTGATTTTGTTTCATACAACTTTTCAAACTTCTGCTAAAGGGCTTACACAATATTCTCCTCAGCCACATTGAACAATATGAAGTTTGCTAGGCAAATATGGATTATAGAAACTGCCTTCCTATCAAGAATTTTCCACTTCTCATATTTCATGCTGCTCAGTTTATTCATGTACCCTTCCAAGGCTTGAGATTAATCATTCTATACCAGCAAATCCTCCACCTTCATATTCCATAGAGTGAAGTTTCTACCATCAAATTTCTCAATTTCAAACTTGGTTACACCTTTTGTCATTGTTGCATCTCCCACTCGCATAAAACCTTAGCTCTAATACTAGATGTTAGGAAAAAATTCAAGATTTATCACCTGCAAGAGGAAGCACAATAAAAAAAATATAGAACATGGAAAAAATAACACAACCAACACAAATATTTACATGCAAACCTACAATGTGTAGGAAAAACCATGGGGCAATGGTAAATTTCCTAACATCTCCTTGGTAATGTATTTCTCTAGTGAGTTCTCCTTTTATGATTTCTTCAGCAAGGCTCTCCTAGCCTTTTACTGGTTGCTCTTTGAGATATTATCAAGGTCTTTGATCTTGCAACTTCTTTTGGTCTTCCTTGAGACCTTATCCTCAACCTTTTTCTTCTAGAAGTGTGTATGTTGAAATATTCTCTTGGATCTTTGATTATTCTACTTTTAGATTTTAGCAAGTCTCTCCTAGTTCTTATTCTTCTTCCTAGTATGGAAGATTTTCAATGAGATATCGTCTTGATATTTTTTGCTTCAGGTACTAGATTTATTTTGAAGAGGTTTTTCTTCCTAACTTTCTTGTAGGAAGCTTTTCTAACTTACTGGATCTCCTTTAACTACAACAAAAACATTTGTACTGCAATCTACTTCTAAATTAGATATTCGCTTCCCAAATATTATTAAGGATAAAGTTATCTATGGCCTATTTTAGTATCAAGGATTCTGTGGTATGTTCTTCAATATCAAGGCTTCTATGGCCTTTTCTTCTGGATCAAAGCTTTTATGGCCTTTTATTCTAGATCAAGGCTTCTATGACCTTTTATTCTGTATCAAGGGTTCTATAGCCTTTTCTTCTGTATCAAGGTGGCTATGGCATTTTCTTTTGTATCAAGTCTTCTATGGAATTTTTCTTCTTGTGAAGTGTTTTTCATTCTATCAATGGTGATATTCTATCTCTAGAATTTACCATGATTCTTTTCTAAAAGTTTCTTCTGAAGTATTCTCCTCTCTAAAACAACTAATATCTACACTTTGGAAGCACTCCAACCTTTAGGCAACAAAGTTGAGGTCTCCTAGATTTTTGTTGTATAAGGTGTACCAATCATCTGAGTATTAATTACCTACAATTAAATAAACTTTTTAGGTAAGTATTTCCATATCTTTGAGCTTCACTAGTTGATTCATCAACCTAGTGGATCAAATATTGAGTTCTAGTCTTCACGATTTTTCCTTCAACTTTGTGGACTCTAGCTCTATGTAATCTCAGTATTTATAAAACTAATATTTTAGTCCTTACTTGTAACTCTCCCTAATTCTACCAACTAGAATCTTCTAAGAAATTTTGACAGTGATTGGTCCAATGGCACATCAAGTTCTCAAGAAACTCAAGATCAATAATAATGGTAGTTTTCCTGTAGACCTACTGTGTCTTGATCTACCATAGCTCTAATACCACTATTAGATTTTTATTACACATACAATGGGAGATATCAATCGTACGATACAAAAATAAATAAAGTAAATCTACGAGATGAATGAAATATGCTATAAATAGAAATGGAAAAAAGATTACAATAGTAGCTATGGATAAAATGGACACTCCATGATATAAGCTACTGCTCCATGAATGAGCTTTGAGCTTATAACTCACACACACTACCCTAATACCTATCTACCACACACTAACTTTAATAAAATGACTTCTATATCTATCTTCTACATATATTACCTTTATATAGGAAGATAAGTTCCTTGGCCAACACTCTACCTAGTTCTACAAGTGGACACCTTGCACATTACAACTTGCACATTAACACTTTTAAATTTATTACATTGCATGAAGTAATTAGATAACTTCCCCCTAAATTAACCTAATGTCCTATGTATGTACCAAGTAAGGTACATTTGCATAACACAAATAATGTAATATATTCTATTTCTAACACATCCATCTTAATCCTTGTCACATGCTCAAGTTCAATCTCAACCCTTACTCATGTTTTAATCTCAACCATTTGTTGGTGTCATCGAAACCCTAACATGATCAAGGTATGATTATAAAATATGATTCATTTTGATGAATCAAGGTCCCAGAAGGTCCAAAAATTTAACATTCAAGAGCATCTGAGCATTCTATCCACTCCCAAAACCTAGCATTTTTCTACCATATTCCTCCCTCATCGTCGCCATCGCATATTCTATTTCTACCACTACAAAACCCTCATGAACTATATCTGGTTCTACATCACTCCCATAGACCCTAAAACACCTCCTAAATTTTGCAAAATGCTACTAAATATTCCTAGAATGCTATTGGGTGTTCACAATCCTCCTAGAGCATTTCTCGTAGTTGATTTGCAGTCTATAAGCTCTCGGGCACTTCCAGGTATTTGTGCAACTTTAGAACACAAAAATAGGAGCATAGATCAACATGACAACTATTTTCTTGATAAGATAAGATATTTATTTACATCTATTTATGTTTTTACATTTTTTTTACAGTTTAATATTGCAACACTTAGATTTTTATCATTCAGAGGGCCTCACACAGTGGAACCCTCATAGGTTCTATTAACACTTTTTGGTGTTGTTTTTCTTTACATGTGTAGGAACTACATTTTTAGAAGTTGTTATAGCTTGGGTGATCCCACAGGGATACATAAGCCCACCTACATACATTTTTGGAGTAAAAAATGATGTAGAAGACACCATATATTCATTTTTGCATAAGGGTTTCAAAACCCTATATTTGTAATATTTGTATTGACATAAAATCATATTGTAACATTGGAGATCAAGGCTACCACCATAATAATAACAATATTCATGTATTTATTTGTGTGATAAGATTTTGTGTTGATTTTATTATCTATTGCTTTGGTGTTGTCATTTTTCTGCTTACAGTAGTCACTCTTGTGTATTTTTCCTTATGTTTTCATTTTATTTTTAGGAATACAATTTATGCTTTAGATATAAATTTATTCTCTCAATGTTATATTATTTTTACTTCATCTATATAGTGTTTCTTCACATGATATCAAATCCAATTTCTATGGGTGATCGTATTGGAGTAATTTTGTAGAGGAGATTGGTAGAGGACTTAGAGTGTTTCTTTCATAATCCATGTTACAATTAATGTCCCAATACACTACTATCTCTTTTCCCTCATATTTTCTTGTTGGTCAAACTCTCATGTGCAAGGGAAGCAATGATTGAAAAATAACTAAATAGGTGATAGCATTGGTGGAGCAATTACAAAGGATATGGTAACAATAGTGGTCTGTGTTGAAGAAGAGGAAGTTGTTTTGGTTCAATGAGAACTACATAACCCATGACTCAAAGACCCATTACATGATCATTATAAGCACCTTCTTTAGTATGGAGGGCACCAAGGATATCCTAAATAAGAAATTCTTAACATTGTTCCCCCATTATTGTTGATGTTATTTCATACCTAAAGTAGTAAAATGAGTCTTTGTTTTTTGGAAGGTAATTATTTTTTAGGAAATAGACATAGTGCATGTTTTTTGGAAGTTTAAAAGCATGGATTCATTAGATTCAATATAGGGTTGTTGTTATTTTAACCATAGAGGTGTGCACTCTACCAAGCTTTGCATTTATGTTGAATGCATGTAGATAACTTTTGAGTTGTGTTTGGGTGTCAATTATAGGTAGGACACTTTAGTGTCATACATTTATAGGGCTAGTTGATTTTATAGGTTAGTTGTTACACACTCCTTAGGTGATTTTTTGGAAATAAATTTATTTCTATCAAAAGTAGTTGAAGGAGGTCGATGTTGACCTTATAGATCCCATAGGCACCGTCTAATCCCTATGTATAAATGCAACACATGAATCTAAATTCTATATTTTTGTTCCTCCTTCCTCTTATATATTATTACTTCTCCTTTGTCTTATATTATACTATAGTCACTATTGTGTATTTAGCCTATGCATTCAATTTATTTATGGGAATATAATTTGCACTTTGGACATATAATTTATTCTCTTAGTATGATGTTATTTTTGCTCCATTCCTATAGTGTTTCTTCATATGGTATCATATATAGGTTATGGAAGTAGTCATATTGAAGTGTTGGTTTCATAGATAATTCAAGTTCATGCCTTAATTCCCTATCAACTCTTTTCCCATATTTTCTTATTGGCCAAACCCTCGCATGCAAGGGAATCAATGGTGTTAAAAATGATTAAATAAGTGGTAGAGTGATGGTGCAACTATAGATAATGTGACAATGATAGTGGTTTATGATAAATAAGGGGAAGTTATTTTGGTTTAAGGAGAACTACATAAATTGTGAATTGAATCCCCCTAGTGTGATACTCAACACCTACCTCACTGTGAAGGGCACTAAGGACATATTGAAAAAGTAATTCTTAATATTGTTCCCCCATCACTACTAATGTCATTATAGACCTAAAGAAACCAAATGAGTCTCTAATTTATGTGAGTTAGGTCTTTTTGAGGAAACAAAAATATCGCAATGTTATTAGATGTTAACAATTATGGAATTTTGGATACAATTTAGGTTTGATGTCATTTTATCCATGGAGGTGAGCACCTTACTAGCCTTTGTGTTTAGGTTGAATGCATGTAAAGAATTTTTAGTTGTGTTTGGATATCGAGTAGAATTAAAGGGTACACTAAATGTCAAACTTGTAGGTTCTATGGTCACAATTGGTAGTGGAGTATCTTGGATTATCTTATTACTACCTATCTCTAGAGCAAAGAGTTTTTTGAGAGCCTAGTAAAGTCTTCCCAAAACTAGTTATCATGACTTGAAAAGTGTGTTTGGGTAATTTTTAGGACAATAAAATCATGGATCTAAAAGCCTAGTTGGTTTACTGTATCATATTTTATGTTTGGATAATGGGTAACTTTTGGTAGATAGATTTGGTTTGATACTTTATATTTTTTTCTATCCATAATGAAGTCACTTGTGTATTTTTCCTTGTGTATTCAAGCTATTTCTATGAATACAATCTATGCTTTGGACATAGAAGTTGCTTCTTTTTGTGTGATATTTTCTTTAATATATATTTGTAGCATTTATTCACATGGTATACAAGCCAAGTTATAGGAGTTCTCATCTTAAAATATTTCTATAGAGGAGTTTGGAAAATAACTTGGAGTGCTAGTTTTACTGGTCATATATGTTCATGCTCCAATATCTTGTCAATTTTTTTCTTGTATTTTATTGTTGTTCAAACCCTCACATGCAAGGGAAGTGATGGTGACAAAAAAGACTAAATAGGTGGTAAAACTAGTGGGAAAACTATAGAGGATGTGGAGGTGGTGGTGGTTGATGTTGAAGAAAGGGAAGATATTTTGGTTCAAGAAGAACTACATAAACTATGACTCTAAGCCCCATAACAATATCCTCATAAACATCTACCTCACCATGAAGGATGAAAAAGACATATTGAGCAAGAAATTCTTAACATTGTTCCCCCAAAATTCCTAATGCCACCATGGACCTAAAGTAGCCAAATGGATATCTACTTTAGCATAGGTGATTCTTTTTGAGGAAAAAAACATATTGTATTACCATTGGAGGTCCAAAAGTGTGGATTTTTCTAATTCAATCTCGGGTTGATGTCATTTATCCATAGAGGTATGCATTATAAAAGGTATTGCATTTGCAATGAATGCATGTAGAGAATGTATTAGTTATGTTTGATAACCAAATAGAATAAAAGGGTGGACTATATTTTAAAGTAGTAGGTTTTGTGGCCATAATTGACATTGTAGTGTCTTGGTTTTTCTTGTTTCTACCTATCTTTTAAGTAGAGAGTTTTTGGTAGCCTAGCAGCGTGTTCCTAACACCATCTATCAAGACTTGAAAATTGTGGTGCATGCTACAATACCTCCAAAGGGTAATTATAAGGACACACAAATCATGGATTTGAAAACCTAGTTGGTTTAGTGAATCATATTTTTGTGTTTAGGTAATGGTTAACTATTGGTAAAAAAAATTGGTCTTAGACTTTATGATTTATGTTATCAAGTTGGATCTTAGTGAAAACTACCATTATTATTTATTTATAGAATATAAATAAATGGGAGAGGCAAGGAGGAAACAAGACAAGAAGAAATTCAAAGCTCCAAAGTGTATGATACTATATAAAGTTATTTATTTCTAAGAAGTGAAGATGGAGAAATATCAACACTTAGGTTCAAATTATAAATGATTCTCCAAGAAGTTGATGTTTTTAAATATCACGTTAAAAATGGTATTAGATTCCCTCTTGATGTTGTGGAGATGGTATACAAGGAACTATCCACTATTAACATGATTTATGAGGAGAATAATAGGTAAAAGGCCAAGCCTATAGTGGTAAACATTTATTGTCACACCAAAAACCTCATTTAAAGAAGATATTTTTACTTGTGATACTTGCAACATGAACATTATTTGTGATAGTGGTATTTGTGTTTAATATGATCATCATGATGACAAAGTATTGTATATTCATTACATTGTGTTGGTATTGACTATTGTGTTGGCCATGATAAAGGCCACATTGTTGAAGAACATAGTGATGATGAAGATATTGGGTGCTTTGAAAAGCACACCAAAGGTATTGTATCTAAATTAATAAAAATAACAATATTTTATGGAAATGGATTAGGAAGGAATAAACAAGGGATAAAAAATCCCATAGAGCCAAAGAATGAAGCCCTTAGTTATGTTGGTCTAACAAAAAGTTGGAACACCAAGTTTGTGAAAGGAGAAACCTATGCAAAGGATGAAAATTTTATAATAATTCTTTGTAGTCATTGTGGAAGATTAATACATGTGAGATCTAGGTATTGGGATCTACATCTATGTGAGATTTATGGTAAAATTAATCACTCTAAGAAATATTGTTGTTAGAAAGATAAAATGACCAACAAAATACATGTTGATTTTTGATGGATGGATGTGATAGAATGGGATAAAGTAAAAGGAATATCTAACCTATTTTATGAGAGAAAGTTTTGTTCTCAAAAGAGCAAGATAATACACAAAATGTGGCATTGCGTTGATAGTAATTGTTGATGGCTACTAAGCCTTATGTGTGCCCTAGGTTAGGTGATTTATAGAGACCACATTTATGGTTATAGTATGTTTACATAAACACCTTGTTATAAATGGGTACCTAATTATCCATAATATCTAGAGAGATAGACATGACCCATATTTCCTTGTGTTGTTTTAGGAGACTTTTCTTGTATTATAAAAATGCATTTATAGGGGATGAAAAAATCATTTTATAGAAAGTAGTTGAAGGATGCCAATGTTAATCTTTTAGATCCCATAGGAACCAATCAATCCCTATCTATAAATTTTGACCTTGTGATAAATGGGTACTCATATTTAGGTAAATAAATGTGTCTTTTATTGAAAATAAATCTATTTTTTGAGTAGTTGAAGAAGGTCAACACCAACCTTTTTCAATTACTTCTGATAGAATAAAATTATTGCCAACACCCACCATAAATTAATTTTATTCAAAATGGGAAGAATACCATAAAATGCAAGGGAATATGGGTCTCACCTACCTCTTTAGGCATTTTGATTGATTGGGTAGCCATTTATAATTTATATGTATAAAGCATAGATTATATTCCTAGAGATAAACTAAATATACACGAGAAAATAAACAAGAGTGACTATAGTATATTAGAAGGAGGAAGGATTCAAAATATATATTAAAGTGTTTCATTTATAAGAAAACATTGGTCGATGCCTATGGGATCTAAAAGGTCAAAATCAACCTCCTTAAACTACTTATAAAGGAATAAATTTATTTTCAACAAGCCCACAATAAATTTATTGTGTTTAATATAGAAAGAGTCCCCCTAAAATACCACAAGGTAATATGGATCTCACCTACCTCTCTAGGTCTTATGGATGATTAGGTACCCATTTACAATAGGTTTTTTATGTAGATAAACTATAATCATCATTGTGGTATGTATCAACCACCTAATCTATGGTACACATGATACTTAATACCCATAAACAATCACTATAAACACAATGACACATTTTAGATATTATCTTGATATTTTGAGAACAAAAAATTCTCCTATAAAATCCACTCAAAATTTCTTTCACTTTGTCCCATTCGATCACATCCATCTATCCATAATCAATATGTATTTTTTTGCCATTTTATCTTTGTGCCAAAAATATCTTTTAGAGTGACTATTTCACCACAAATATCACATGGATGTATATCCTAACTCTTAGTTGTCACATGTATTGATTATCCACAATAACTACAACAAATTATTCTAAAACTTTCATCCTCTACATAGGTTTTTCATTTCATAAAATTGGTGTCCTTGCTTCTTATTTGACCAACACAACCAAGGCCTTAATTATTTGGCCCTACATTTGGATCTATGGTATTTCATATGTATTTTCCATTCCTTCCCAATAATTTATGATCAATAGCAACAAGATTGTACTAAACATCCATTAATTTATTGTTCTAATGATCATCTTCAACACAAACACCCTTATCACCAATAATTTTCAATTTGCAAGTATCACAAGCAAAATATCTCCTTTGTATGAGATCACTTTGGTTTATTCCTAATAAATAAATAACTTTATCAAGTGTCATACACTTTTAAACTTTGGATTTTATTCTTGTCTTATTTCCTCCTCGCCGTTTCTAACTTTTTCAATATGTTACAAATAAAGAATAATGAAGGTCTATATCACACAAATAATATTAAGATCTAAATTGATAATATAAAACATAAAGTATCAAACCAAATATTTTTTCCCAAAGTTACTCATTTCCCTTACAAACAAATATGTTACTCTAAAACAACTAGATTTTCAAATCCATGATTTGTGAGTCCTAAAATTTAGCCCGAAGAGATATTGACGCATGCAACACACTTTTAAAGCCTTGATAGCTAGTGTTAGGAACCCTTTATTAGGCTTTGAAAAACTTACTTCAAAGATAGATAGCAACAAGAGAAGCCAATATGACACATTGCTAGTTCAGTGTATAAAATCTATAAGTTTTATGGGTAGTCTACCCTTTGATTCCACTTGGCACCCTAACACAACCTAAAAATCATGTACATTCATTCAATGTAAATGCAAAGCATAGTAGAGTGTACACCATAATAGATAAAAAAACATCACCTCTAGATTGAATATGTTGAATCCACACATTTGGACCTCCAATAGCCATGCAATATGTCTATTTACTCAAAACTAATTATCTCTCATAAATCAGAGGTACATTTGACTACTTTAGGTCTACAACAACATCAACTGTAATGGGGAACAATGTTAAACTTTTACTTGTTCAAGACATCCTTGATGCCCTTCATAGTGAGGTAGGTGTTGACAAGAATCAAACTATGGGACTTCAATTAAAAGGTTATGTATTTATCCTTGAACCAAAATATCATCCCCTTATTCAACATGAACCACTACCACCTCCTTTGAAACTACTCCACAAGTGCTACCATATATTTAATCCTTTTTAACCATTGTAACTTTTCTTGCACATGAGGGTTTGAAGAATAAGAAAATATGGGGAAAAAGAGCCAATAGGACATTGGGGCATGAACTTACATGGCCTATGGAACTAGCTCTTCTAGTCCTCCACCAAACTCTATAGAAAAGCTCTAAGACTATAACTTCTAAAACTTGGCTCTAAAACCATGTGAAGAAACACTGTAGAGATGGAGCAAAAAATAAAATCACATTGAGAGGAACCATTTATATGTCCAAAATATAAATTGTATTCTAGAGATAAACTAAATACATATACTAAATACACAAGGAAAAATACATGAGTGACCATCAAAATAGAAGAGGAAATAAAGGATATATAATATAGATTCATGTACTATATTTATGGATAGAGATTAGTTAGTGCCTATAAGATCTAAAAGGTTAGGGAACTAACCTCCTTCAACTAATTTTGACATAATGAATTTATTTTTAAAAAATAGATATTTATTTACTTGAATCCAAGTACCTCTAAGAATTTATAACTAATCTAAACATGCAAACATAAAATATTAGTTATGCAATAAATGACACTACACAAACATCATTCATTGGGAAAACATTGGGTAAAGTGTCATTATACATGTTTCTTATTTGACTTCTCTTATGGCTCCACTCTAAATGTTTATTCCAAGCAAAATAGATATCTTGTAATCCATTTCTATTGACTATATTATAGGTCATTTAAAGACATGTATTAATTCGGTGGGCGATGAAACTGAAAAAAGAAGATAGAGATGTGAATCACATATACTTGGTTGATTACACCAGTGGATAAAGAGATATATGATTTGCATATACCTGGATGATTACTCCAATGGGAATATTTCATAACCCAAATGTCTAGCATCTAAAATTCCTTTATTAAGTTATTACCAATTATATACTATTATGTTTAGCATTCTTGTTAGATGCAGGTGTACGTTCCTACCTCTCTCTTTTTGTTGAATACAAAAGTACAAACTCCCATTTGATATTTAGTGTTGGAAAGGAGTGTGCAAAGAGTTTGAGGGATCCAATACACCAACATTACATAACAAGGATTTTCCTGGTGATACCAAAATTACTCTTAGACCTCATTGGAGAATTCATGCAAAATTACTTAGAACTTATAACCATGTACCTAATTTTATATGTAAATATAAAAATCACGAATGTAGGGAATATAAATCAAGATTCTAACATAGATTGAAATAGATTCATTGTACATAGTGTTGGGATCCATTGGATAAACTATGAAACTATGTTGTTCTTCACCTATGTTTAAGTTTTCTTATTTAGCTAATTAAATCCTTTGTGTTCTCCATTTTAATATTCTACATGCTTTTCTAGGATGAAATCTACTAAAAAGCTTATCTCAATGGAAGCAAGAACAACATTGACCTATTGAAGGGGTAATTTGATCTACACTCCCTTATTTTGCTATAAACCACACAATTACATATAGTCTTGAATATTTACAAACTCCTTATAGGTTTAAACTTCAAGACGTATTTGCATTTATCCTTGAAATTATAGCTACACTCACCTAACATGACTAGTGAGAGAGTGAAAATTTGAGCAAAGAAACAAAATGATCAACAATGGTGTGCATATTCTCAATGTCAAATACCATGCAATTGTATTATTTTTACTATGCTTTAAGTAATTTAGACAACACCACCTCTTGAACAGAGGTCTAGTTGAAAACCACAATAATTTTTTTCCCATCTAAATTGGCATTCTCCATTCCTATAACTAATAAAAAAATCTATTGACCTCCATCACTTAACAACTCAAGAAAGATACAAGTAAAATATAAGATATGACTTGTTTTAAAGCTATAGAAATTTAGTACAAGTAGAAAAATTTGTAGAGCATGCATTGATATAAGGTTTTTAAATATAGAAAGGAACGATGATAAAATCAAAGAAGTAATATGGTATTGTATGTTATGTGGTGATACATGCTTTAGTGTTGTTATCCAGAAATAACTACTTAAAGTATGTGCTAGACCTCTAAATATTAAATATTAGGAAAAATCATGTGTATGACATTGATAGCTACCAAGGTTTGAAGTATGTAATTCACTTACCTATGCATTTAAAAGGATAGTAGATGATTGAAATTACATGCATGAAATATCCAACGTCAGTCATATATGTCTAAAACTTTTAGAAATTAGAGCAATTGAATGCAAACTATACAAAATAGTTGACTTATTATTTTGAAATAATATATAATTAATATTATATTACCTATTCTATAAAAGTTGGAATATTATATGGAGGCAAATAAAAATTAAGGGGGTTAAAAAAATATGAGAACTACATCTCTTTGAGTATCCTCACACTAAGGCATGGACCACATAGGCCACCTACAAGATCAAGCATCAAAGGGATGTTTTACTATCTTAAGCAATCCAATTTGCATGTGTGCAAATAAGTGAATGTGTGTGGGATCAAACTCAAGACTACCTCAAATAGGGTTATGCGTAAGGAGCCAGGCCCAAAATGTATTTATAAAAATTTGGTAAATCAGTTTCAAAATTCAGGCGAACAGTATCCAAATGCATGTAGAAGGTTCACTATTATTAGGGGAAATGTTGGAAATTTAAACTTAAAATATTCAAATTATTATAAAATTGGGTTGGATTGACCCCCAAAAAAAATTGCACCCAAATTTTTTTGGCTAAAGGGCCCTGATCAAGGGTCCTAAATATTAGCCAATTCTAAAATTTGAAAATCCTAATTTTAGCCAATTTGGTGATAAATAGTCACTATGCATAACCCTTAACTCAAATAAGGTAAAACATTCAAATCAACATGACCTAGGCACATGTATTGCATGTGAAAGAGATCATATGAATAACATCATCTTTTTACATCTATACTCCAAATGTGCTCATTTTTTCCTCCTCCCATGTAATAGCATGAAATGAATTTACTTATTGTTAGTAATATATAACAATATTTTAGAGTAGGGAACATCAACTTAACACTATATAATGGACATAACATAATCTAAAATATGTTTGAGTATATTTATTATAGACTGTAAATAATATTATGACAAAGGTTTACTAGATAAAAATTATGAAATTTTTTTGTTTCATCTTTCTTGGAAATTTCTAATAAGTATAGCATTGATCTTATTATAGCCTTTTTTTCTCTAAATTTTTTAATTACATTCAATACTTACATTAAGATCAGGACTCCTACCAAGAAAAAGAAAATAAAAACTACCTCATATGTCTTCTCTATCTAGATCTTCATGATCAGACTTTTAATCTAGTTTTATGTGATAATTAATGGAATATTTCATAAAATATTACCATGATTCTCTTTATTGTTCCCAATTTATCAAGAAAAATCTTTCAAATAATTAATTGATTCCTTCATATTTTGTTCTTTCTCAATACTTCTTCTATCTAGAGTAAAACTATTTTTGATCTAGTGAAAGGACAATTTTTTTTCGCAATGGCATGAAAAAAGTGTATTACTATTACATTTCTTATGTAATATCTCTTTGTGTATGTTTGGTTCCATTATAATTCGTCCTTTTATTATATGTTGGAGTAGTGAAAAAGTTTTATTTTTCTTCCATGTAACGATGTTGATATATCCCATTGACATTCTATATCTCTTGTAAGTACTTTAATTTAATTTTAATATATATTTTCTTTTAAATATGCCCTTAAATTATCTATTATTCTAATTTCCACTAATTAATTTAGATATTATGTTCATTTGGATAACCTATACATACATGATCCTTCAAATTTTAATTCATCCCACCACAACATTGCCATAGGAAAAAATAATTTTACTGGATGGACATATACTAAATTCCAAAGGATGAATATTATTGAGTAGATCATATATTGAGATATAGGTTTGTAATATAGTCCTTATTACAATAAACTGTTTGAATATATTGTGTACTCCATTTGTAACCAACTATCAAATAATAAAAGTGTATCCATTACTTTTACCATATGATATCACTCACTACATCTATTATATAATAATTAGTATTATCATCTATATATAAATAGAGAGATTATGATGTCAATGATCACTTAAAAGTATAAACAATAAAAATCATCGATTTGTCTAGATTATTCACAAATACTATAATTATTTTCTAAAGAAGATAGAACTATGTTAAAGTTCATCAAGAATACGAATATTACAATTGTGATTCATTGTTAAATTTAAAATGAATAAACTAAAGTCCTTAAAAAATCTATGTTGAATAGTACTTGTATTTGGATCATAAACATTTATGATTCTAATTTGTAAATTTCTCCTTCCTAAAAATATACCAACAAACCAACCACTTCTTCTAGAAAAATTTCATCCCATTTACAATTATCCCCATACTATTGGAATATTTTTTAAGTTTCTATAGTAAAATCCACTAGCCAATATTTCATATTATAGATCTTTATAATAGATTCTTACATTTATTATTAACTATTTTTTATTCTTATGATTTAAATAATGATGATGATTACAACAACCTACTAGTTCATTGATCAAAAAATTTTCTAGGGTCATGTGTATACCTTGAATATTCCAAGATGTAATTATCATAATCATTTTTATTCTTGTTTATGGTGTCAAATTTATCTCTTATTAGTAATTTTTGTATTTCTTTATTGATTTTAAAATTAACCTTTCCCTAAGTTCTATTTGTTCTTACTTTAATGATCTCTCTCTCTTTTATTCCAACCAATATGTTTTCCCTTATTAATTGCTTCCATTTTTATAGATTGTTTATGGCTTAGTGAACTTATCATATATAGGTTTATAGAAGAACCTAAAGTACAAGTACTAATCTAAAAATTATTTATTTATTACTTTTTAAAATACCATAAAGTGCAAGGGGTAACCTTTGTAGTGCTTGCTTTCTTATGCTTCCTTAGAAACCTTCAAGTGCAATTGATATCTTTCAAACATCTTTGTTTACTATGTTTTCCTAAAAATATTAAAGTACAAAGGACAATATTTATGGATATACATATCCATGTATATGCAACATGTTTCGATCCATTTGGGGTGTTAGATATATAACTCAAAATATCATTGCTAATCTAACATAGAAGTTAAGAAAATCCTAAGACACATTAGAAGCCTTTCAATATTTTTATATCCATAGAAAATATCTGACTCCATAGCCCTAAATACAAGTTAGTTGTCTCCATAAATCATAGATGCCACACATTATTTTATTATTGACCTTAGAATATGACAAGATGATGAGAAAGAAAGTATTTCAAAAAAAATAAGTAAATAATGTGAACCCAAGTGAGGCTAGATGGATGGATCAAAATGTGGGGGATACATCAATATATAGAATCATGATAATGATAATAATACATTCTCTTATTATTTTTTATTTTTAGAAATTTATTTTTTAGTTTTTTTTAGTAATATTCATCCAATGGTTCTCATCATTTTTTATTTTTATTTTAGGGATAATGCTACTGATACCCTTTCTATTTTGAGGTTGTTCTTACTTATATGTATGTTATTCATTTTGATTATTTTTGCTCTCATACCCTATTAAAGGTAAAGACTAGCTAGGACTCAAATGCAGGACCTCCATGTGTTGATGTTGATTTATAAATAATATTATGTTCCCTCCTTGAACCATCCTATGATTTAGATATAGGGTTACTCAAAATCATTGCTTCAACATCCTACCTAAGTCATTCTATGAGTGGTTAGGACTCCTAGCTTTAACACAAACTCTAATACCATTTATCATATATCAATACTCTGATAATCACATACTCTTATATCGAACATTATAACAACATATAAATTTAGTAATATGCTTTTAACATTCATGTAATAAAAAAAAACACATATCTATACAATGTAAAATCATTTTAATCTATGTATAACTACACCACTCACATATTCTATTAAATTAATAAGTAATATGATAGATTCGTTGTCCTCCAACTCCATATAATTTTCTTCACAAACATGTTTAAGAAAACAATAAGGCTAATAATTGAATGTGTTATCAAGCATGTTATTCAAAAAATAAAAAGTTTGATGGATATAGGAATGAAGAAAATGTGTGAATAAGTATACTTAATTTGTATACTTCCATAGTGTTTACTTAAAAAACATTTAGATTATTAGATTATTTTATCTTAACATAGCCATAGGTGGTGGTGGTGCTAGAATTATTTTTATTCCATTTATCCTCTAACACTTAATATAGTAAAATAAGTTGAAAAGTGTCAATACGACCATATTTTGTTACTATGCATAACATCAGTATTACACTTAGAGTATTTTGTTTGGACATAACCTTTATAGTGTTATCATTGCTATAAGATGTGACTTTAAGAGAATGGATGCAAGTAGTGCACACCCACTAGGATTCATGAATCTAAGAGGAATTACATAAAATCATGCTATTATTAATATAACTCCATAAATCTCATCATTATGTCTTTATGAGAACTAGGAGATGACAACATAAAAGTAAAGAAAAAAACCCACAACAATCACACTACAAAGTCAATGTCCATCCTTTTTTTAGATAAATACAAATTTAAAGAGATGTAGTTCTTAATATTTTGTATTATAGTATGGAATATTCGACTTGGATATACATCTAAATGATGATATTATTATATTTAAATATTAATTGAAATATTTCAATTGGATCAACACTAAATCATGCTATGGTTACATGACCATATTTATTTTATAAATTTACTTTTATATCACTAATGCAAGAGCATTCAAGTAAAAACTATAGGCATATATGTGTGTGTGTGTGTGTATGTGAATAAAATAATAATAATAAAAAAGTATTGCTATTATATAGGTGCTATTTTCATTCAATTGTTACCATGAACATATAAGTACTATCATACCATCGATACCATACTAGCACACCATACCAATATTGTCATACCACCATATTATACTAGTGCTACCATACTAGTATATCATACAAATGTTGTCATCCTAGTGCCTTTGTACTAGTGTGTCATCTAGTGCTACCATACTAGTACTATCATACCACCATATCATACAAGTATATTAATACCAATGTGTCATACAAGTTTTTCATACACATGGCGACTAGGTAGTCATGTGAAAACAAATTGAGAAAAATTGGAAGATCAAAAGGCATGCTTTTTAGCCTTCCAAATTCCATATTCTTTTCCATTGATGAAAAATAATAAATGGAATGTATTGCTATAATTTTTGTGAAGAACCTTGAAAAGAAAACTAGTTAATCATATTTTATTGTTTTTATAATTTTTGGTTATGATTTATTGTGAAGTGTTGGGCTAGTAGAAGAGGTTTTATTTAATTATACTCCCTATATAGATTGTATCATTTGGTACTAGAGCAAGGTTTTTAGCAGTCTACAATATATTCCAAAGGATAGATAACACATTTAGGAAGAGGAAGAGTGTGTGGTCTTATGCCTTGACAATCATACATAATTAAAATATTGAGGGGAATCACAACCAGATTAGATGTAATTGAGACTACCCAAAGGAGAGGTGTTCATATTGAAGATGTTAGTGACAATAGAAAGGAGGAGCTAGAAGCTAGAGTGAGCAATAAGAAGAACTAAAGAAATGGTTGATTTGGGCAATATATAGAACGGGAAGTAAGTCAAAGATAGAAACTCCCAATTTTAATAGAAGTTTAAATCTAAAAAATTTGATAGATTGGATAATACAAATAGAGAGATTCTTTGATTATGAATCTATGGTGGACCCAATGTGGATTAAATTTGCATGCATGCAATTAAAGGGACATGCATCAATTTGGTAGGATCATATCTAAGTAGAGAGGCAATAAAAGAGAAAGGACAAATTCTAACTTAGGATAGGGTTGTGCATAAATTTATATCTAATTTTTTTCTTGTTGATTATCAATTTGGATTGTTTAAAAAACTTCAATATCTTGAGCAAAATGAGTTGGGAGTGAAAGAATACATGAAGTTCTAAAAATTGACTATAAGAGTAGGCCATATTGAATATGATAAGGAGAAAATGAAAAGATACATAAACGGGCTAAAGCTATCCACACAAGATGAAATTGACATGGTTAAGATTAAAATTGTTGAAGAGTCATATCAATATGCACTCAAGGAAGAAGAAATATTTATTTGTAGGCAATAAAATAACTCGAGAAGAAGAGGAAATTTCTCCATAGGTAGAGGAAAAGCCAATGGTTGAAGAGGATAGCAAATGCATAAGGGATAAACTAATAATTCTTAAAGTAATTCAACTTAAACACTAGATAAAATAGATATTTCTCAAGAAGAAGGGGTAGAAAATTCTCTAAATGTTACTTTAGATGTGGAGAAGATAGTATTGGGTATTTGAATGTCTAAGTGTACAATAAAGGAGCAGTAAAATAAAGGAATATAGGAACCATATTGCACAAGAAAATGAAGAAAATATTGCCTCACTGAAGCACATGAAAGAATCAAAATAAGGAGAATCTCTCATGATGAACATAGTGTTGTTGAAACCATCTAAAGAGAAGCATGAATCAGTGTAAAGAAGGAATATTTTTAGAATCATATGCAAATGAGAAGACAAGTGTTGCAAATACATTATGGATAATGAAAGTATACATAATTTAGTGTCTACAGGTATTGTAGGAAAGCTTAGGCTAAAGAGGATTGAATACCCTAATCTATACAAAGTATCATGGTTGCAAAAGGGGTATCAAATTTTGGTAAGTGAATAACGTATGATAAAATTTCAAATTGTTTTTTAAAAGGATGATATACTATGTGATGATATGCCTATGGATGCTTGTCATATTTTGTTGGTAAGGCCATGGTAGTTTAATAGAAAGGTAATGCATGATGGTAGGGTGAACACTTATTCCATTGTGAAGGATGTCAAGAAGTACACATTAAGTTCATTGAAGGATAGAGGATAAGAGGTGGAAAACAATTCTAAAGACTACTTGATATTGGAAAAATAATTCTTGAAGGGGATGAAAAGGAAGGAAGCATATTTTGATTTTATTGCTAAACCCATAGAATATGGGGATGCAAAAAATGGGGATGAAAATCCACATGAAGTAAAGGATTTGTTGGAGGAATACACAAATATTATTTTAAAAGAATTATCAAATGGACTACCACATATAAGGAGCATTGGTCATCATATATATTTCATTCTTAGATTGAGATTATCAAATAAGGAATCTTATAGAATGACACTTATGGAGAATGAAGAGGTGAAGAAAAAAATCCAAGAGCTATTGGACAAGGGATACAATATAGAGAGATTGAGCCCATGTGTAGTACCAACTATACTATCACCCATAAATTGTGTAGAATAGCATATGTGCATAGAATTATAGGCTATTAATAAGATCACAATAAAATATAGGTTCTAATTATCCCATATGGATGACTTGATGGACTATTTGAGTGGAGAAAAGTGCTTTACAAAAATTTATTTGAAGAGTGGTTACCATCAAATTTAAGTCAAATAAGGGGATAAATGGAAGATAATATTTAAGACCAAATATGGTTTACATGAATGGTTGGTCATGCCATTTGGGGTGACAAATGCACCTAGAACTTTTATGTGATTGATTAGTGAAGTCTTGAAGACTTTTTTTAGTATTTTCATGGTGGTTTATTTAGATGATATTTTGATATGTAGTAAATATAAAAAACAAAATTTTGTGCATTTGAGATTAATTTTACAAAGGTTGAAAGAAGAATAGTTGCTGGTCAATTTGAAAGAAAAATTATTTATGAAGAAATATTTACTGTATTTGGATTTTTTTTATCTTGCAAGAAGGCTTGTGGATGGATACTATAAAGGTAAAAGATAGTATGGATTGACCATCACCAAGAAACATGTTTGAGGAAAGAAGCTTTCATGGTTTGATAAGTTTATGGGATTTGTGCTACAATAATGGAAATAATCAAGGGAAGTAGACATGAGTTCAAGTGTATAGTTATAACAAAAATATTTTTCAAATTCTAAAAGAGAAGATACAGTACAACTAGTTCTAGCTTTGCTAGATTTCATAGCAAGTAAAATAACTATAGGTGGATTAATTTATCCAAGAAGGTAATCCCAAAGCTTTACTAGAAATTTCAATGAAGCAAACAAGAAATATTCAGTTTATGATCAAGATATTTATCCTATTGTGCAAGCATTTAAGAAGTGGAGGCATTACTTATTACCAAAAGAGTTTGTGTTGTTTATGGATATAAATGATTTATTATTTATTTTTAGCCAAGGGAAATTGAACCAAATACATATGAAAAGGTCATATTATATTCAAATTTAATCATTTATTTTTAAGTATAGAAGTAGTAGTTGAAATAGGGTAGCCAATACCTTCAGTAGAAGAAGTTTTTTGATAAATTCAATGAGGATTGATGTTGTTGGTTTTGATGCTATGAAAGAGCTTTAAATTGACGATTTGAATTTAAAAGAAGCTTGGAAAACATGCAATAACCCTATTATAAGAGATAGAACACCATGGATGTTGGAAATATGATAAATATTTGTTGTCATTGATGTCAAGAGTTAATTTTTAGTGAGTAGTGCAAGAGGAAGGATGTCAAGAGTCAATTTCAAAAATAAGAAGGTGATCAGATAAGGTCTACAAGAGAAATATGAAGGCCCAAGAAAAATAATATTATAATATTTTATTATAATAATAAAGGTCTAATGGTAAGACCTAAAGAAATTAAATTAATTATAAATTAATTTTAATAATTTCATTATAAATTAATTTGATTAACTTTATAGTTATTAAATTAATTATAATAATTTTATTATTAATTAAATTATAATCTAATTTAATTAACCCTAAAGTTAGGGTTATGAGGGCAAAAATAAATGCATCGACGTCATGAATTAATTCCTCCGTCGACGTCTAATATGGTGGTGGTACAATGGTATAAATACCATGTGCCTTAGTTGCAAAGGAGACCTTTGTTTGAATAACACTAAGCCTATGATTTCTATGATTTTCGTGCGAGGAAGAAGACAAATTTTTTTTGTCTTGTTTGCACTAGAGAAGGTACAAGATTGGTGAGGATCTAAGCCTCATAACCAACTGACTGATTGACCTAGTGGCAAGCGGCTATGACTTAGGGCTTTGGCAAGTGGGAGGACATGCGCTCGAATCTTGGTGACAGTTTTTGGTGAAGGTTTTGGTTTGGGTGCCAAAGGAAGCAACGTGTTCATTTTTTTTTTAGGTGCTAAAGCGAAGCAATATAGTGCATGAGATGCTCCTTTCTGCCAAGGTGAACGTCTAAATAACACAGTAGTTGATGCCACGACTAGGGCACTGGTGGCAGTAGAGTGTGGGTTCGATTCCCACCAAGGGCAAAAGGTATTTAAATTTTTAAATTTAATTTTTGTCCTAAGGTTTTCTTGGCATGAGATTTTAGGGAGATATAAGGTTTATGAAAATTAAATTTTATATTGTGATTTTGGTGATTAAGTGTTGAATGGAGTAATAAGGCTTTAGAGGGTTTTAAATGTTATTTTAAAATAAAGTCTTATTGTGTTTAATTTTTGAAAGGAGTAATAAGGTGTAATTGAGATCTAGTGTTTTGTATGGTGAGAATAATTTGTGAGGAAATTATTGAATGAAGTTTTGAGAATTTTTTTGCTACCTAATCATTGAGATTAGCAAAAAGAGTAATTGTGATTGAGACAGGGTTTTAAGGTCAATTATTCATCAAAAAAAATGTATGAACATATATTTCTTGTGAGTGATTGTTGGATGTCGTGAATGCTAAGTTGGAGTGAAAAGGATTGTTTGATAAGCATTGTTGAGTTTGGTTTTCTGGAATGAAGGTTGATGCTAGAAACCTTGTTTGATAAGCATTGTTGGAAATATTGAAGTAAGCTTTCATATGCTTGAACTAGGGTTTGTGAAATATCATGAGTATCATTGTTATGTGAGATTTTTTGATAAGGATTGTTGGAAATAATTGATCGATTGTTCATATGATTGGACTAGGGTTTGTAAGCAAGGAGTGTTTCATTGAGTGATTGATTGAGTGGATTTGATTGAGCCTAGTCAAGTAGAAGCATTGAAGTGATAGTTCAAGTTATATGAAATAAATTGTTCTATATTCTGAATTGATTTGAGAAAGATATTGAAAGAGATTGAGCATTATTATGAGTGTGAAGCATATTGAGTCTCTAACCATTCTCCATATTTTTCTATGAGATTAAACAATATTCTATGTGAATCTTGTTTGTGTGATTGAAGAGGTTTTCTGTGATAGATTGAGTTGAGTTGAGTAAGCTTTTGTGGAAGATTACAATGCATATTTGAGGTAAATATTGGTGAAGACTTTTTGAACATATTGGAAAAGTTCTGTAAGGGACTTGTGGACAAATTAGTGTGAGCTTTTGTGGAAGCTTACAATGTAGATTTGAGATAAGTCTTTGAGAAGACTTGAGAGCAAAATTGAGTGATTTATTTGTTCAAACCTTGGATTAAGGTTTGGGGTAGATATAGCAGAGTTGATATGTGATTGAGTCAAGCTTTGTGTTAAGGCTTGAGGACATATTTGTGCTAGATTTAAGGACTGTGTTTAATGTAGATTTGAGGATAGATATTGAATAGATTTGTGCTAGACCGAAGGACTATGTTTAGTGCAGATTTGAGGACAAATATTGAGAAGATTTTTGCTAGACCGAAGGACTATATTTAATACAGATTTGAGGACATATAATGAGTATATTTGTCCTATATCGAAGGACTATGTTTAGTGCAAATTTGAAGATAGATATTGAGCATATTTGTGCTAGACCGAAGGATTGAGTTTAGTGTATATTTAAGACAAATATAAGATAAATATTTGGAGGTGATAGAATATAGAGGATAATAGTATCCAATGGATAGAGGTATATTAGATAGGATAATGAAGATAGGTCTTATGAGTGAGGGAAGGAGTCTTCAGTGGATAGATATCCATAAGCCAATGCAGTGGAGGCAGTAGTTCTTCTATAATATCACCAACCAGAGTAGAGGAGAAGGAGTTATCTTATAGATATAGATCCACAAACTTGATTAGGGGATTGGTTTCTCCTTTGGATAGAGGTTCATAAACATTGTAATAGGGAAGGGATTCCCAAGAGATTCATTGAGAAAATTTTAGTGAAATATTTTCTCTATGGAGTAGCCCACATTGGGTGAACCATGTTAAATTGGTGTCTCTATTATGTGTGGTGATTTTTGCATTGATTTTATTAATACTATTGATATTGCCATTTATATATTGCATAATATTGATTGGGAAAGAAAATTAAAAAGTGGTCTTATATTGTTCATCCACCCATCTCAGTATAAGCTTGTGTTCTTCAATGGCTTGATTATTTTATCCAAGAGGGACTATATCCAAGGGGCAATGGTTATGCATATCGCAAAGCTCAATGCGAGAGAACTTGATAAGAGAAAAATATAGTGGAATACGTGTTGGATACTTTAGAGTATAAAAAACCAAGGGATAACTTTCTAAATTATTGTTGGGAAAGAATGAGTGTGGAAGTAAGATGATTTATGTAGGGTTGTTAAATTTTTTGAAATGGAAAGGGAACGAGCCAAAACATTGGATTTTACCATTTATTACCAATACAAAAAAGGCTATGGGAAGACATAAGTAAGGGATTTGTTCTTGAATTAACATGAACACAAAGAGAGAAGTTATAAGATTGCATGGATTACCAAAAAATATTGTATCGAATAGAGACACTAAGTTCATAAATCATTTTTGACAAACATGTTGAAGAAGTTGGATATAATATTGAGTTTTATTCTAGCTTACCATACACAAACAAATTGGCAAACCAAAGTTGTGAATAGAAGCCTTAGGATTTTTTTGAGGTGCTTAGTTGGAAATAAGCCAAAGTCATGGGATACCATCTTAGCACACGTAGAGTTTGCATATAAAAATTTAGTATATATAAGTACAACCAAGAGACCATTTTAAATTATGAATGGAGTTCATCCAAGAGGGGTGGATGAGTTGTACAGTACAAATAATTTGAAGATGTCAGGTGCTATAGCAGAGGAATTTATTTATTACATACATGATTTACATTGGTAGGTAAAAGATGATTTAGGGAAAAGTGCTATGATATACAAGCAACATGCTAATCTCAAGCATAAAAAAACAAGAATTTTAGGTTGGGATCTTTGTTTTGGTACATTTGCATAAGGAGAGATTTATGAAAAACACTTACAATAAACTAAATTAGAAAAAATGGACCTTATAAGCTCTTGAAGAAATTCATAGCTAATGCCCATGAAATTGAACTCTTAGAAGAAGTAGATATATTATTGATTATTAATATGGTTGATTTATATCCATATTATGATAGAAACCAAATAGTAGTAGAGATATCACTTATAATACTTTAATGAAATATTAGGTACATAAGTTACTAGAGAAAGATCAGGATGAGATTGAAGAAGTGATAGATTCTAGAGTGGCCAAGAGGACAAGAGGTAAAAACTATAATGAGCATTTGGTCATATGGAAAAATTAAGAAACTAAAGGAGCAACATTGATGAATGCTTGTGATATTGCTAAATACAGAATCTCGATTGAGGATTTCATAATATATTTATGATATTTTTCTCATGAAATGTTTCCTCTTACTCAACACATATGATGTAGGAGCATTTGGATAATACATATAATAAAAATAGAAATAATAATAGTCCTTATAATCAAAACTTACTCAGGGGTGCAACACAGATGAGAGTCGGTGATTTGGATGTGTAAGGGAGGGCTGGTGCAACCTAGTTTAGATAGGGTAGTAGGTGAGGAAGTTGGTAGTGGGTTGCAGGTTGGGTTAGGTGGGGTGTCAAGTGAGATAGCTAGTATTAGGTTGCAGGTCTTGGGTGGCAATGGCTTTGTTGGGAATTAGGTTTCTATCCAACATATGGTAGTTTTTATGTCAGCATCTAAGGAAAATATTTTTCTTGAAAGGTCTGATCATGGGAGCCAAGGGATTGATGTGGTGATTCCTGTTGGGGAGTCTCCCCTGCCCATTCAAGAGGTTCCTATTACTGGTATTCTTGGTGGGTCCCTAAATTTTGGGTCATTTTTTTAGGTAAGCCTTCCTTTGCTTTAGTTGCTACTAAGGGTGATAGTTATTGAAGCTCTAAAATCCTTTTTGATATTTATCCCTTAGGGGCTAAACTGGATATTTTGGATAAGCTAGTTGCAACTACTATGGGGGTAGGGTCATAGAACATTTCATAGAAGTAGGCTAGATATTGATGTGATATAGAGATGGGATGTACCCAGATGGAAGCCTATGGGACATTTGGAAATTGTGGCAATCTCAAATGGATTCTTCTTGATTAAGCTTATATGTGAAAAAGATTCAAAGACGATCCTTGATGGGTGCCCTTTTTTCTTTAGAAGAAGAGGGCTATTATTGTGTAAATGGGACCCTAACTTTAATATGAGAACTCAAAAAATTAATCTAGTTCCTCTATGGGTGCATCTACCAGATCTCTCTTTCCACTTCTAGCATGATGATGTCTTAAGGGGTATTGTGAAGGTGATTGGAGAGTTGATCCATATTTATTTGACCATTAGGTCAAAATATAGGATGGTGTTTGACTGGATGTGTATCATGACAGATCCAAAGATAGAGTTACCTGGCCACATTGACCTAATTTCCAAGTTTGGTTCTTGGAATCAATCTATTGTATATGAAAATAGACCCATTAAGTGTACAGTTTCCAAGAAATTTGGTCATGGATCAGGGGCCTGCTTGAGAAATACTCAAAAGTTGAAGGAGGGATCCAAGAAAAGTTGGATGAAAAAACCTTCAAGTTTGGAGAAAGGTTTAGTAACCAACCCAGACAAAGCCAGGGATGTGGATTCTCCTCAAGAAAACCTAGCATCTGAATATAATTTGGTTGAAGAGGTCCTTAAAGTTGTCAGTAGGAGCCCCTATAGGGTAGTGGTAAATAATCAGGTTAGCTCTATTTCTAACCTACCGAAGGATAGTAAGGTTGACATGATTTATGAGGAATGCATCCCCTAGGAATTTCTACAAAACTCTTTCTAATGCCTTCATTATGGCAAGGCATCGATAGAGGAGGAGGCTAGGGATAAACCTTTTTTTTTTTTTTGGTAAATAAAAGTCTTCATTAATTACCGGGTTTTGCAGGTTAACCCAAAACCTATTACAATATCCAGCCTTCTACTGAGATTGTAGATCCTAGTCATCCTTGAAACTTTCTTACCATAAATTGTGTTGAATCCCCTACAACACCTTACTAACAAAGCACACCCATACCTAAACATAACTGTAAACATTACTTACATTGATAGGAATTGAAGTTTGGAACTTTACACTTGTGAAACCTGTTGCTTGCCCATTTCCTATTCTCTATCGAAATCTTCCAAGGCTTACACCCTGTTACCTTCATTTCCAATTTGGTATGATTTAGAGGGAAACCCCATAGTTATTACTAGCTCCATGGGGAAAGGACACCCATTCATATTTCTCCTTAACGGGTAGGTTTCTTTTCATGACTAATAATGTTTTCCACTTCACGTGGCACACCTTGTGTCCATGTCACCAAACTACCAACATCAACACCTATGTTGGCTAATTTGTTAGCTGACCTGTTGGCCTCATGGTACATGTGACGAGCCCTCCTATTCTGTCTTGTCGCAAAAAGGATCCTCACTTCATGGATGACTCCCTCGATTCTCCATGGAGGTTTTTTGCCATTGGTTAACAGGTTGATGATGTTCATAGAATCACCTTCAATCATCAAGTTACCTTGAGTTGCTTGGGCTACTTGCAACCCTCTCCAAATGGCTCTAGCTTCTACTTCGTTATTAGTTCTGATTCCCAATGGTTCAGCGAAGGCCTTGACCAGATTTCCTTGATGATCCCTGATTATTCCTCCAGCTCCAGCTCTTCCCGGGTTCTCCTTGGTTGCACCATCAAAATTTAGTTTAAACCAACCTTGGGGGGGTGGCTCCCAAGAAATCCCATTTCTGGGATTGGGCAAAGGAATGGAAGGTTTGTCCTCAATACCTAAGGCCCGAGCTAATTATTTTTCTTGGGGAAGAATTGAGTGGTTCTCATCCACTAAGGTGCTAAGGTTTTCTTTCGCAAAGACAATAATCCTATTGAGGATGGTTTTTGGGTTGAGAATGGTATACTTAAAGGCTCTATGGTTCCTTTCTAGCAAAATATGCCAGAGAAAATGATGCCAACAGATTTTCCATAGGTACTTAAGTTTTAGGCTAACAAAGGGTTGAGGCCATTGATGGAAAAATTCAGATATAAGAGCAGGCTTAACCCATGAGATCCTAAAGGCTTGGAAAATTTCATCCAGGATGGACTCCACTATCGAAAACTCCAGAAACAAGTGTTGGGTTGTCTCCCATATTGCCCTGCACATGTAGCAACGGTTAGCAATAACCATACCTTTGGATAACATATTGTCCATAGTGAGGATTTTTCCTTGAATCACTAGCCATGAAAAAAAGGATATTTTAGGAATTAAGCCTTTGATCCAAACCAAAATCGGTTGAAATTTTTGACCTTCCACATTGAGAAGCAAATTATAGGCAGACTTAATTGTGAAGTCACCACTTTCAGTCTCAGCCCAAACAATGTGATCTTCATCCTCTCCAGAGGGAATAATTTGTTGAGTTAAAATGTTATAAAGCTCTTCAGACTCTACTTCAAAACCCTGTACTCTGATGTGTTTCCACCTATTGATATTTATATCCTGCCACATATAATTTGCTAGGGATAAACCTTTGCTTGTTTTCACAACCCCCTTTTTTATCAAGGAAGCTTTTTGATCACTTCTTAAGATTGATATCTGTAAATCCCTAGGGCTTGGTAAAGGTTCCCTGAGGTCAAAGTTCTCTCACCCAAATATGTGAAGTCTTCAAAAGGGTATAGTGGATATTGGGGTCCAAACAAAGGTGGGGAAACCCCTAATAGATTGGTAAGGAATAGAGAGGCAGATTCAAATATTGCAGATAGTTTGCAAAGTTAGTTGAAGTTTGATAAGGATAAGGAGTCAAAAGGAAAGAAACTAAAAATGGATTTCTTTTTTCAGTCTCCTCATTCTCCTGATGGGGGAGTCGAAACAAACCTTGTAGATGAATATCATTTCTTGGAATATCAGAGGCCTCAATGAGGTTTCTAACAAAAGAGCCCTGGCCTCTTTGAGGAAAATATTATTTTAGTGCAGGATACTAAAATAGATTGTAATAGTGTGGAGTTAGTCAAGATGAGAATCTAGAAAGAGGTCAATTTTGTAGTAGGCCCAACTAATGGTACCTCAGGGGGTCTCTTGTGCTTGTGGTACCCTAACTCTATTGAACAATCAGTCCTTCTTTTATCTGACAAAGATATCAATATTTTATTCTCTTCCAAATCCTTAGGCTTTAAATGGATCACATTGAACATATATGCCCCAAACACATATTAGAATAGGTTGATTTGTGCAATTCCCTAATTTCTATGAGAGAGGTTTTTATAGAAGAAACATGGACTCTTGCAGGTGATTTCAACACTCTATTATACTCCTCATATAATAAATGAGGGGATCCTATCTATAAGAGCATGGAATACTTTGCATTCTTTTTGAACTCCCAAGAAGTAATGTATATGGAACTAAAAATGTCTAGATTCACATGGAATAATAGGCGGTTAGGAAGCCAAAATATTTAGATCATATTAGACCAGGTTCTCATCTCCAGAGAAAGGATTCTTTTTTTTGATGATGTAATGCTAAATTATCTCCCTAAGCTTGCTTTAGATCATAAGCCTTTTTTTTTTTAGAATGTTTTGGACCCTCCTTTCTATATGATACCTTTAAGATTTGAGTCTATGTGGATGTAGCACCCTAATCTAGAGACCAAGATTAAGGAATGGTGGACCAAGAGCTTCTATAGACATCCTTTGGTTCAAATTACTTCCAAGTTGAGGTTTATTAAGGCCAATCTAAAGGAGTGGAACAATTTTTTTTTGGTAATATTCACCAAAAGAAAAAATATTTGAAGGATCATCTTGAAGATATTGAGAGGAGATTTGCCTCATTGGAGGTGGACGAGGATATGAGGTTCGATGAAAGATGTATTCTATCCAAATTCCATAATGTGCTAGCTGAATAAGAGACAATGTGGTAAGATAAATTGAGGTCCCTTTGGCTTCATGAGGGGGATCGTAATAAATTTGTTTCCACTCTTCAAATTTGAGGTATAGGAGCTCCATTTGAATCCGTGAGATTCAAACTATGGAAGGGGTAGTTTCCAGATATTTGGAAGATATTAGGATAAATTTCGTTGTTTAATTAAAAAAAATTCTATGCTCTATGGCTACCAAAATCTTGCCCACTGAAGATTGGTTGCTAAGAAATATATCAAAGTTGGTTTTTGAGGACATGAACAAGCTTTTATGTGAGCCCTTTAGTGATGAAGAAATTAGAAAGGCATCATCGACAATGGGAGGTTTAAAGGCATCAGGGCCTAACGGTATTTTGCCTATTTTCTTCCATAGATTCTAGCATATTGTATGTCCTAAAATTTTTTGGGTGGTCGGAGAGGCTCGAAGGTCTTATTTTATCCCCATAGATGTGAACTCTACTTTCCTTATTGTTATTCCTAAATCCTCAAGAGCTAAATATTTTATTGAATTCAGGCCAATCAACCTTTGCAATAAAATTTCATAAAATCCTAAATAAATCTATGGCTAATAGATTGAAAAATCTTCTTCCTTCAATTGTTGACTCCCCTTAGAGTGTCTTCATCCTGGGGAGGCAAATTCTTTATGACATTATCACTGTGCACGAGATCATTCATTCAACTAGCAAGAGTGGGAGACTCGAGACTCTGCTTAAGTTGGATATGAACAAGGAATACGACATGGTGGCTTGGGAATTATTGATTAGAGTCATAAATAAATTTGGTTTTGCACAAATTTGGGTGAATTTGGTTAAATCATGTATCTCCTCTACAAGATTTTTTTTTATAATTAATGGGTCCCTGACTGTTACTTCTATAGCTGCAAAGGGCTTCATCAGGGAGATACTCTCTCACCTTATTTATTATGGTTGTTGAAGCTTTGGGAAGAGCCATCTAGGCTAATTTAGGTATTAAAGGATTGAAACCTACTTGCTCTATTGATACCATATCTCATAATAAATATACAGATGATACTTTGCTTTCTTTCCTAGCCTTGATTCCACAAGCTAAATCGATTAAATCCATTCTTGAAGATTTTGAGAAGGCATTTGGTTAGAAAGTTAACTTTAGGAAGAGCATGATATATTTTTTAAATACTCTATTGGACCGAAATATAAAAATAGTTGATATCTTGAGGTGTCTTGTTGGTTCTCTTCCCTTGTATCTTGGAATGTCAATGTTTAAAGGATCCTCAAAGTCTTATCTTTGGGATTCAATAGTGGAAAAGTTTTAAAAGAAGCTCATCAGGTGGAAAGGCATCCTCTTAAGCCAGGCCATAAAAATTTAGTTAATCAAGGTCTCCTTGCAGAGCATCCCGATTTATTTTCTCTCTCCAAAATTCTAAGAAAATTTCTAGAGAAAATGGAACAAATCCAACATACTTTTCTTTGGTCTGGTGATGAGGTCAAAAAGATATTTCACTTGGTGGTGTGGGACCAAGTTTGTAGATCTAAGGAAGAAGGGGGTCTTGGTTTGAGGATGATGAAAACCCTTAACAAGGATTTAATAGTGAAGCAAGTGTGGTGGTTGATTAAGGATGAGGACACTAGTTGGGTCAAGATAGTAAAGACGAAGTATCTTCTAAATGATAGTATTTTTTAAAATCTCATTCCTTCTTGATGGGTTCTACCTTCTGGTCTAGCTTGGTGGGTAGTCGTTCAGATATCTATAAGGAAATTAGGTGGATTGTGGGAGATGGTAATTCGATTGACTTCTGCATGGACACTTGGGTGGATAACTCTCTACTTGTTCATCGATCGGATTTTGAGGACCTGAAGCCAATCACTAATAGATTTTTTGACTCCAATGGTAGTGACTTTATTAAAGTGGTCAATGGGAGCCTTCTGTGGAAATATTTTGACATTCCAAACATATCTCAGGTGGTCATAAGGGCTCTCAAATTTTTGTTTGATGAGATAAAATGACTGCTTACTCCAGGAACAGGGCTAAATGATAGACTAATTTGGGAGCCGACTAAGGATGATAATTTCTCGATTAAATTGGCCTATCATTGTTTAGATTCTGACGTTGATCCTTGGTTCCCTATTAATTAGGTTTGTATTAAAGGTCTTACCCCCAAAATAATTTATTTTTTCTGGTTAGCTATTCAATAGAAATTTTTAACAATTGATAATCTTCAAAAGCAGGGGATGAGTACTTCAAATAGATTTTTCCTATGTGAAAACAATCTGGAATCATCGTGGAATATGTTTTCTAGATGTTAATTTTCTATTGAATTTTTTATATTATTATTTAAGGATTTGGGTGTGTCTTGGGTCCTCCCCGATTCTCTTATAGATTTATTTGACCAATGGTGTCCCCCCTTCCACTTAATTAGCTTGAGGTTTCTTTGGAAAATTGGATTAGCTCAATTATGGTGTAAAATATGGAAGGAAAGGAATGCTTGTGTGTTCAATGGGGTTCACCAATTAGAGTCCTATGTTTCCTCAAGGGCAATTAGTGACATGGTCAAGAACTTTAAGGATCTAAATTTGGATAGGGTAACCTATGATTTAGAGATCAAATTGGGGTGTGCTCTGGGCTTGCTATCACATCCTATGAATATGGCTATCAGGGTGGCCCGGGACATGTCACACATTGTCTAGGAACCCCCTTTGGATGGGTGGTTGAAATTAAATTTTGATGGGGCTTCTAAAGGGAATCCAGGCCTGATGGGACCTAGTGGTCTTTTTAGGAATTCTAATTGTGAAATTTTGCTCATCTATGATAAATGATTGGGTCATCAAACTAACCACTTCATGGAGATGTGGGCATTGTTTCAAGATGTTTATCTTCTAGAAAAGGTCAACTGCAAAAAATTGATTATTGAGGGAGATTCTCTCAATATAATCAACATAGTTAAAAGTAGTCAGACCCCATCATGGACGATTTCAAACTTCATCTAGGAAGCCAGGAGATAGATCCAAAGTCTTGAAGAGGTTTAAATTTACCATCATTTTAGAGAAGGTAACAAGGTCACTGATATTCTCACCAACTGAGGTCTCCTCATTCAAAATCTTCAAGTCTAGAAAAAAAATTTCTTCAAAGATATTACAATCATGGATAATGAAGGCAAGCAATGAAGGAATTAGTATTGGTCTCAAAATTTAGGTTGGATGGGAGTTGGGACTTAGTTTCTTGGGGGGAAAATCCTACCATTTTTTGAATTTAAACTTTTTTCATGATGGCGTCGATTCTCCTTATCCTCAAGTTGCAATTGATGTGACAAAGGGTAGATAGCGAGTTTCCTCAATGTCGTGTGGACAACTTTTCCTATCAAGGTGTATTGATTTTGGTGCATGGTTGAGTAGGAGGTTCAATTGGCCTTATTTTGAGGAGGTTTAGTTTAATTTATGCTCAAATGTGGCAGTCTCATGTGGGAAAAAATATATTTAGATTATTGCATGAAGGAAGATAGTTACACATGGATTTGGATTGCATGGTATATAGACAAAGAGATCAGCTCATTGGTTATCCTAGTCATTTATCTCTCAAAGATAGGTTAGGATGGTTTAAAGGTAATAATTTTTCCTTTACTCACCTGAGTGGTGTTAGGCAAAGTTTCAGGATGGTCACTCTGATCCTGGAGCTCCAATCTCTTATAGTGGATGAGGAGGTCTAAAAAATCTTGAAAAAATAAAATGTGCTTCAATGTCTTCTAAAATTCAATGGCCATCATCGGGATATGGCCAAGCATATTACTTACTCATGGCATGAGGGGATGGTGAGAGTGGGTTCAATTGAATTTGAGATAAACATCTCCTTGATTGCTGAGGTGACAAGGTTGGCGATGGATAGCATGGTCATATTGGTCAAGAGTCTGCCATAGGATAAAATGTATGTACACCCTAGAACTGACCAACATTGAAAGGCTAAAGGAAATAAATGTCCTTCATGCCAATCTCCAGAGGGTGCTGGTTCCCTTGCTACTCTAAAAAATAGTATAAATATTAGGAAAATAAATTAACATAAAGGAAGAGAAATATGGTTGTAATACGAAGGGATAATACAGGGATGAATTAACAACAAGAATAACAACCTAATTTAAACTAACAACATTCAATAGAAGGACATAAAAGAAACTCAAATTAGAACATATTATAAATCATGAATTCCAATAGCATTATATCATCTATTCCCAATTGAAAAACTAAATCCAAACTCAAAATTTAATCCACCAATGATGATATAAATCTAATATAAATGCTGAGAAAAAAGTATAGACATACATAAAATTATCAGGAACTCAGAGCCAAATAGTCCTTGAATCAAAACACATGTTTAAACTATGAGAGTTTCACAAGAAAATGTACATCCATTTTTTACATCAAGTTTCCTATTATTTATAGAGGATTTCATCTCCAAACTTGAATGATCATTAAATAAAATGATAGCAAGTCAAATATTGGTCAAAACATTTTTTCTTCTCGGTAGCAACAATGAACCAATCTGGTGGTACATTGGGAAGCAACGAGCAATTTCAGTTGATGCCATATTGGTACTTATATGGGATCATTAAAAACATTTTCATCTTCATGGCGGTGCCTAAAATGAGCATCCACCACAGTGGATGGTGCTTCAAAATCAATAATATCACACCAAAGTCGGACAACATTTAATTTTAGCAATCGTCTAGTTTTATATTAAATCTTATTTTCATTAGCAATAATCCCAAATAAAATTAACTTCTTTACCCAAAAATTGATTTTTCTAGCCTTGAAATTCCCCCCAAAATGATCTTCACTCAAAGCACCATCGAAAATGACTTTCACTTGGAGGAAATGTCAAAATTTAATTTCGCCACAATTTTGCTAAGGTATGGGCTGAAATGGATTTTTCGCCAGGATTTCACCCAAAATGAAATTTTTGCCATGATTTCACACAAAATGGGATTTCAACATGATTTCACTCGAAATGGGATTTTTACTAGGGCGAAGCCCAAAATAGATATTGCTGCCAAAAATGAAGTTCACCTGGAATGCAATTTCACCAGAATATGAACTGTCACTAGCCCAAAACTGAATATTTTGCTCGAAAATGGTATTTCGCTCAAAGTGTTACCCAAAAATATATTTCACTAAGTGAAACTCATTACACGCTTAGGAAAAAAATTTAAATGTAGTTTTAGTGTGGCAAAAATTTCCAACACTTCTAGTGACTCATAGGGTATTCAGCTTGCCCGAATGTAATTGACCCCAAGGTCTTTATCCATTGGGCTTAGGATAAAATGTATGTACACCCTAGAACTGACCAACATTGAAAGGCTAAAGGAAATAAATGTCCTTCATGCCAATCTCCAGAGGGTGCTGGTTCCCTTGCTACTCTAAAAAATAGTATAAATATTAGGAAAATAAATTAACATAAAGGAAGAGAAATATGGTTGTAATACGAAGGGATAATACAGGGATGAATTAACAACAAGAATAACAACCTAATTTAAACTAACAACATTCAATAGAAGGACATAAAAGAAACTCAAATTAGAACATATTATAAATCATGAATTCCAATAGCATTATATCATCTATTCCCAATTGAAAAACTAAATCCAAACTCAAAATTTAATCCACCAATGATGATATAAATCTAATATAAATGCTGAGAAAAAAGTATAGACATACATAAAATTATCAGGAACTCAGAGCCAAATAGTCCTTGAATCAAAGCACATGTTTAAACTATGAGAGTTTCACAAGAAAATGTACATCCATTTTTTACATCAAGTTTCCTATTATTTATAGAGGATTTCATCTCCAAACTTGAATGATCATTAAATAAAATGATAGCAAGTCAAATATTGGTCAAAACATTTTTTCTTCTCGGTAGCAACAATGAACCAATCTGGTGGTACATTGGGAAGCAACGAGCAATTTCAGTTGATGCCATATTGGTACTTATATGGGATCATTAAAAACATTTTCATCTTCATGGCGGTGCCTAAAATGAGCATCCACCACAGTGGATGGTGCTTCAAAATCAATAATATCACACCAAAGTCGGACAACATTTAATTTTAGCAATCGTCTAGTTTTATATTAAATCTTATTTTCATTAGCAATAATCCCAAATAAAATTAACTTCTTTACCCAAAAATTGATTTTTCTAGCCTTGAAATTCCCCCCAAAATGATCTTCACTCAAAGCACCATCGAAAATGACTTTCACTTGGAGGAAATGTCAAAATTTAATTTCGCCACAATTTTGCTAAGGTATGGGCTGAAATGGATTTTTCGCCAGGATTTCACCCAAAATGAAATTTTTGCCATGATTTCACACAAAATGGGATTTCAACATGATTTCACTCGAAATGGGATTTTTACTAGGGCGAAGCCCAAAATAGATATTGCTGCCAAAAATGAAGTTCACCTGGAATGCAATTTCACCAGAATATGAACTGTCACTAGCCCAAAACTGAATATTTTGCTCGAAAATGGTATTTCGCTCAAAGTGTTACCCAAAAATATATTTCACTAAGTGAAACTCATTACACGCTTAGGAAAAAAATTTAAATGTAGTTTTAGTGTGGCAAAAATTTCCAACACTTCTAGTGACTCATAGGGTATTCAGCTTGCCCGAATGTAATTGACCCCAAGGTCTTTATCCATTGGGCTTAGAATCACCACTATCGATTGCATCAAATTATCTTCTGCTTGCACTAGTCTCTTCCCACCATTTTAGATGCAAATATGTAGTTTCATATACTATGATGGCTTCAGTCCAAGCATCAATACTGATCACCTAATGAGTCTAGAGTGTATCAATAATGTACCAAAAGGTATGAACCTGCTCTAGGTCAATGTAGTTGGCCCTATGGTTGAGCTCCAGTAAACCAGAATCAATGTGAGTAAGCGTCTTAATTAATGGAAACACATGCTCTTTGGTGATGGGCTCTTCCTAACCATCAATCTTTGAAGTTTTTTTTGAAAGTAGCCCATATTGCATCCAAATATTTCTTCACCAGAATATTCCCTTGATCATCAGTGAAATTGGGGAAACCGTTGTGTACTACAATCTCAAAATAGACCAATGAAATGTGCCTCTTGTTCAAACATATCTAGCAGCTTTCAGGCTTCCTTGATCATATCCAACCTAGAAAAATAAGTGCAATGTTATCTTGGAATTTTCTGAAGCTTGGGTCATGTCGCTCATTGGGCCAAAATTGAAATCCATTTTAGCCATTGTTTGGATCTTCATCACCATTTCTAGTTTTAGTTTGAAGTTCTCTTTCAAATACTTCACTACATGCAAGTCATGCAAAACAACCTTCTCCACCTCCTGAAGGAACATCAGAACTAATGTTTCTTTTGACGCCATTTTCAAACAATTGGTAAGTAGATGACTAGCGCATCCTTGAATTTTTCCTTTGTGAGAGCTATTTATTACATCATCCTGTCGGCCAACTAATCCTACAAACTCTGGATTTGGTCTTGATGAGCCTTGAAAATGCTCATTTTTTGTACTACTTTCCCTATAAACTACGACACTTATTTTTGTAGATATATATGTTTTATGAAAATTTTATATATGTTTAATAGTTTATTTTACATGTTATTTAATATTTTGTTTCTGAGTGCATTTTGTGTAGATTTCATAGAAATTGTTGTGTTTTAGCATGTTTTCATCAAGGTCCCACTTGGACCTGGCACTTTCAATTTCATGAAGGTAAAACATCTGCAGTACACCGGTATGAAGTGCTAAGTTAGGCACCCAATTCCCTTTGAAGCGCTCGACTCCCATTTGGTGCTTAACTAATGGGCACCTAATTTTCGTGAGGCACCTACTTCTCATTAGGCATCTGATTCCCGTTAGGCACCTGACTCCCATGTTGGCACCTGCTTCTCGACTTCTACAGATAAGGCACCTCTTCCGACTTCTACAGACAAGGTGCTTGATTCCCATTGAAGCCAAATTCTAGCATGACTCTGTGGTTGGTAAAATAGAACGTGATTTCAGCAACAAGCGCAGATGGAGTTTCAACATCGAATCCAGACTAGGGACAATGTCAAAGATGACTAGCCATCTATTTTTTAGTTGCTATGCAAAAATCTATGTAAATCGAGTAAAGCAAATATCATACATATTCTGATAAAATAGAATACGCTGAAATAGTCCACAAAGTTTGATATTTTGCTCGATTCCCTTTATTCATGCATGTTGTTGTAAAGTAGAATCAAAACTTTGATTTGATTCCCATTTGTAACAGGGTGTGGCTGCATATCTTATAAATATGCAAGCCACCCCTAAAAACGTGATCCCAGATTTCCCCTGTATCTATTCTGCTGCAATTCTTAATAAAATATTTTTGAGTCATCTCTGGTTAAATCGACTAGCATCCGGTGAATGATTTAACGTGGGTAGAACCTGCTAGAAGCGTGGGCCCACTCTCAACAGTGTTCTTCCCTTACATTTCCCCTATTTTTCTATCTTCTTCTATTTTATTTTATTTTCTGTAGATTAATTTAAATTTCTGTTATTTTCCCCTATTTTTTGTAATTTCCAACAATGTGCAGTTTTAGTTTTTGAAGGTGATTTAGTCATGTTTTCATAAGCGTAGGATAGATTAGTGGTTTGGAAATAAAATTAGAACTTCAAAAAACACCAACACCCCCCAAACCATAAATATGAGGGACTCATCTCTATGGAGGAAATTATAAGCATATATTGTGCAAGGCTGCTCACAAGTCTACGAGCTACCCTAGGTTGACAAATTAAATGAGGCAATGAATTTAAATGTAGAAAACTAACCAATATTTTTGCCCAATATTTTGGCACCGTTTTCGGGGAGTAGCCTATTGTAATTTCTTTTTTTGAAGGAAGCATGTTAGCTGTAGTTTAGGTTGCTACCTACAGAACCTCCATTCCTAAAAGCTTTGTATGAGTCCGCCTAAGAATAGAGGACCGGACGGTCATTTTGTTAAAAATAAAGATGTTTCTCAAAAGTCTTCTGCTTTAGTTGTACCTGATCCTGATATTGAATCCTCTTCTCCACAATCTCCACCTGTGCATTGGAGTGAACATCCATTATTTGCATAGGATCCTCTTGAAACAAATCAACAACATCATAGAGAAGGATCAGAGATAAGTAGAGTTTAGTCTGAGGAAGACTTATTAAACTTTCAACACTGGCAAGCAGTTAGAGAAGGAACTATATCAAACACAGATTTAGTAATCCTTATATAGGATAAGAGAAATGAACTAGAAGCCTTGAAAGCTACTTTGAACACAACTGGTGTAGATACCCTGTTCACAGACAAGATGACTGATGTAGAGGAAGCATCCACTAGTTTTAATTTTCCCATAGGAGAGGTAGGGGGAGATCACAAGATGAAGCATATCTCCCCTGCCCACCTTCCAACATTTAGAGGACTACCAATAGAAGATCCAAATTTGTTTCTATTTAAATTTGATATTTTATGCAGATCTGTGGATTATACAACTGATGCTCAAAAACTAAAATTATTCCCTTCCACTCTTGATGATTCAGCTTTGCATTGGTTCATCAATTTGGGGGATAAATGGATAACTACCTGGGAACAATTGAAGAAAATTTTCCTAGATCAATACCAAGATTTTGGTAGAGCATGCGATGCAAGGGAAGAAGTCCTAGACATGACACAAAAGGAAGGGGAATCTATGGAGGAATATTGGGATAGGTTCAACTTTAATTTGCAAAGATCACCCCATTCAAAACTAGGAGACAGGTCCTTAAGAAGCATCTTCTTAAAAGGACTTACAAATGAATCTATGGAAGCCTTAAACATGATTTCTGGAGGGGATATTTATCAACATTATATGGATGATATTCGGTATTTGTGTCAAAAATTTTCAAGAAGGAAAGGTAAGTTGATCCCTAGAAATATCAAACAATCAACCACTATCACTAAAACAAAAATAGGCAATATGCTTGAAGACCTCAAGAGCGATATGTTATCATCTCTGGCTCTTCAAATGGATACCCTTCTACTTCAGAAAAAGAATCAGGAGAATGAGGCAGCATTGGCCTACTTTTGTCCCAAATGCAGGGGAAAACACCCTAGAAATGAATGTCCAAAAAACAAAGTTCGAGTGTGTGTTGTATGTTCAAAAGATCACAAAACAAAGTTGTGTCTGTAGTTATCAAAACCTAGAGAGGAACCTGAGGTAGCATAAGCATACTTCATGGGTAATAGGAGAAACTGGCAGTAGTCTCCTATGGGAAACAACATGCCAGCAGGAATGCCATCTTATGGGGGTAGCAATTTTCAGAACCAAGGTCAAGCTCAACCACCCAATATGGGTTGGTGGGGACAACAACCTTGGAATCAATATCCCCAAGGACCAAATCCTTATAATCCCTATCCATGGATGCAATACCATAAGCCTAGGTAGTAGTGGAGGAACCAAAATGCTTGGAATCAAAATCCATAATAGGTTGCTCCAGTTCCACTACAGCCAACCTTGCTAGCTCCTCCTACTTTCAGGCCTGCTCAACTGCCAACACAACCTACAACCAATCCAAATAACAAAAAATAGCCAACTTATCAAGTGGAGAATGAGATGTACCCCATGTATAATATTAAAGTAGATTGTAGTCCAATAGAATTAAGGTCAAGGAAAAAAGTAGGTGTAGAAGTCACTCCTCTAGTAGAAGAGGAGGAAAACATAGAATTAGGAAAAGAGGAATCACCTCTTATAGTAGAAGTAGAAGAATAATAAACACCTATAAATAATAGAGAAGAGGTTCCACATTTTCCACAAATATTGCAGGAACCTAAAAATCCAGTACAATCAGAATTTGATATTCTCTCTAGTCTAAAGAACTTGATAGTCACAATCCCTCTCTTTCAAGCCATCAAAGATATTCCTATCTATGGCAAGGCCATAAGAGAATTGTGCCTAAAGAAACCAGGAAGAAAAACTACAAAGTCAATCAGTTTGGTGGGTTAGTTAGCTGATCTTATGTTAGGGAACACCTACAACCAAAAATACTCAGATCCAGGAAGCCCTGTCCTAACTGTACAAATAGAGGGCTACATTTTACCCAATACATTAGTAGATTTGGGGGCTGCCATTAATGTCATGCCCAAATAAACCATGCAAAAACTTAAACTATCAAACCTGAAGCCAACCAAGACTATTTTATAGTTGGCAAGATAGGTCTATAGTGCTCCCAGAGGGAATATTGGAGGATATCACTATTACAGTGGATGCATGGGAGTATCCAATAGATTTCCTAGTGTTACAATCAAAGTTTGGGTTGGGTGGATATCCATTAATCTTAGGTAGACCTTGGCTGGCAATAGTTGATGCTTACATAAGTTGTAGAGATGGCTAGATGACCATTTTTTATGGATAAAACATAAAAAAATTGATCATCCATCCACCTGCACAATCTATAGAAGTGTTGGGAGAACCTAAAAATGAAAATTAGAACATTGGTGGTCTATCAATGATCCAATCTATCATGACCCTTGATGAATTGGAATATGAGAGTGATGAGGATAGGGTAATATCAATTTTTTCCAAGGAGAACCCTCCTGTCCTCCTCCTGAGTTGCCATTAGTGGGAGGAAAAGACCACCATATTCAGCAAATAGAGGTTGCACCTGGTAGAGTGTTGAACATAGATGACAACTTGACAGTTGAACAACAAATCAAACTGAAAGAAACATTGGTAAAACATCAAGATGCCTTTGCTTGGGACTATTCGAACATGAGAGGAATAGCTCCTAAAACCTGTACTCATAGGATATATCTGGAAGACCAGGTTAAACCAATAAGACAACCATAAAGAAGAATGAATCCAAAAATGAAGGAAATTATCAAAATTGAATTGTAGAAACTCCTCATAGTTGGGTTCATTTACCCCATTTTAGATAGTGAATGGGTATCACCTTTGGTGGTGGTGCCCAAGAAAAATGGCAAGTGGTAAATTTGTGTGGATTACAGGTTGCTGAATAAAGCAACTAAGAAAGACCACTTCCCTTTACCCTTCATAGATCAGGTCCTTGACACCTTAGTAGGTAAGAAGTATTTTTCTTTCCTAGATGGGTTCAGTGGATATAATCAGATCCAAATAGGGGAAGAAGATCAAGACAAAACCACATTTACTTGCCCTTGGGGGACCTTTGCTTACCGAGTTTTACCTTTTGGTCTATGCAATGCACCTACCACATTTTAGAGGGTAGTTTTGAGCATATTCTCTGACATGATTGGAGAAACTATGGAGGTATACATGGATGATTTCACTGTATATGGTGAAAATTTTGAAATAGCCACAAATTTTTTGGAGAAAACACTTTAGCGGTGTGAGGAAACTAACCTATCCCTCAACAATGAGAAATGTTATATGCTAATGTAGGAAGGGATAGTTTTAGGACATCACATTTCTGCAGATGGGATCAAAGTAGATAGGAAGAAGATAGAAGTTATCTAAAACCTACCTACTCCCAAAACATAGAAGGATATCCGTAGTTTCCTGGGATCAATTGGTTACTATAGGAGGTTTATAGTAGACTTTAGCAAAACTACTAAACCCCTGAGCACATTGTTATCAAAGGACATAAAGTTTTTTTGGATAGAGGAATGTGAACAAGCATTTAACACCTTAAAGGAAAAACTGATTATTGCCCTAGTATTGAGAGGTCCAAATTGGACCATACCTTTTCACATATATGTTGATGCATCTAACAATGCAATAGGATCAATGCTGGGATATAAGTATGGTGATGATTTCTATGCCATCTATTATGTTAGTAAACACCTCACAGGTGTTGAATTCAATTATACTATCACAAAAAAGGAATTTCTTGTAGTTATACATGCTCTTAACAAATTTTGTCATTATATTATAGGATATCAAGTTTTTGTACATACTAATCACTCAGCTATCAGATACCTAACAAAAAAACCTAGGATTAGTGGTAGAATTATTAGATGGTTGTTGCTTCTATAAGAGTTTGATGTGACAATAGTAGACAAGCCAGGTAAAGACAATGTGGTAGCTGATTTCTTATCTAGGTTGACACCTCCAGATGATGCAGCTACAGATGACAAATTTCTAGATGAGCATTTGTTTTCTCTGAATGAAAAGATACCATGGTACGTAGATATGGCTAATTATTTAGCCACTGGTAAAGTATCCCCTGCACTTTTACCTCATGAAAAATAAAATTTAATTGAGAAAAGTGCAAACTTCTCATGGATTGATGGGTGCTTGTTTAAAATAGGGCCTGATCAGATCATGAGAAGGTGTGTTGTTGAGAATGAGATAATAGAAATATTGAAGGCTTGCCATGATGAACCTTGTGGTGGCCATTTTGTAGGAAAAAGGACTGCATATAAAGTGTTGCAGGTTGGTTACTACTGGCCTACACTATTCAAAGATACAGCCAAGCATGTGAGCCAATGTGATCAATGTCAGAGGATGGGAAGACCTACTCTCAAAGATGAAATGCCACTCCAACCACATGTTCACATTGAGCCATTTGATAAATGGGGGATGGACTTCGTAGGACCCATTAATCCACAGTCAATAGGTAAAAGGTTTATCTTAGTTTATACTGACTATGTGACCAAGTGGGTTGAAGTGTAGGCTTTGCATGATTCAAAAGAGAATACTATAGTAGACTTCTTGTATTCATCTATTTTTACAAGATTTGGGGTTCCAAGAGAGATCACAACTGATCAAGGACCTCAATTTACTTCAAATATGATTCAAGAACTCATGCAGCAATATAAAATCAGGCATAAAAAAACACTCCCTACCATCCACAGGTGAATGGGCAAGTTGAGGTAACCAACCAAGAGTTGGAAAATATCCTGACAAAGACAGTGCAAAAACATAGGAAGGACTAGGCCACTAGATTACCAGAAGCAGTGTGGACCTACAAGACCACCTAGAAGACTACTACTGGTTTCACACCATTCCAGCTAGTCTATGGGAAGAATGCTATGATGCCTATAGAGTTTGAAGTCAAAACACTTAGGACTATAGTAGAGTTGAATATAAACCTAGATGATGCACAAAAATAATGAATTTAGTAGCTTAATCAGCTGGATGAATACCACCTTGATGCTCTACAAAGAATAGAGATCATCTAGAAACAAAGGGCCAAGTGGCACGACCACCACACCAGGCCAAAGCAACTCAAAGTGGGAGAATGGGCATTACTATATGACTCCCAATTCTAGGAAAGGAAAGGTAAGCTCATGCAGCATTGGATGGGGCCATATGAAGTGACTAAAGTTATCAACAATGGAGCTGTTAGGATCAGAACAATTGATGGCAATAACATTACATTAACAGTCAATGGTCACCACCTGCATCCATACCATGTGTCTGAAGCATACATGATTGAGTCCAGATTAGGCATGGGGGAGACCCTAGTTGATTTTGATTTCAAATTGAGTCAGTAATATGTGGACGTAGTCCACATAGTCCCAAAAACAATTATTCTTTCAAAATTTTCTTTTTTTTAGTTGTATTTTTGTTTTGTAGGAACGATGCCCTGAGTGCAGCTGTTAGGTAGCCTGGGAAACCTAGGCCTAACAAGCACAAGATCCATGAACCTGCACCTTCCTAGATTTCTAGAAGAATTGTTTGTAGTAGGAGTAGCTTATCCCCACTTAGAAAGGGGAATACTATACCTGAATCTGCACAAGAGTGTTTGGATTGGTCTTTATGGACAATAAAACACCCAAATGCTGGTTCGGGTGGATAATGCTGATTTTGTCCCTATTTTCAAATAGAGTGCTAAAGGCCTGATCAACCTCAAGCGTATATAAGTGGGCATATTAAGCGGATGTTGAAATAAGGAAGAAACACTTGTTTTCTATTTTTGATGAAGGTATCTGATTCCCATATATCTGGAAGGTGGCACCTGATTCCCATTTATATTGTACAAGGTGCTTGACTCCCAATATGTTAAGAATATGGCACCTACATCCCATATTCTAGAAGACCGATGCCTGATTCCTAGTTTCTCCAAGAAGAGGGCATTCGATTTCCATTTTTTGGAAAGTGACACCGAATCTCCTAAACATAAAAAAAAGTTTGAGTTTGTATAAAGTTTGCTTTAAAAGTACGAAACCCAATTTTCATTAAAATGTACCTACTTTCCATGTTAAGCATAAAATCCAATTTCTAAGGTGCCTACTTTCCATGTTAAGCATAGCACCTGATTGCTAAGGTGCCTACTTTCTATTTTTGAGGCACCTGCATGCCATAATTTGAAAAGAAGGTGCCTGATTTCCACATAGAAAAGGTGCCTACTTTCCATTTTCATGGTCATTTCTACCTTGTAAAAATAAACTTCAGCATTGGGAAGTGGCCCGAGCCACGTCAGCACCCCACTCACGCATAAAGTCAAATATATCATGAAAAAAATTAAAAGTTATTAGCAACCAAATTCCAAGGAGGGGATGTTTGTCATCCCATGAAGATATGTTTTTTCTAACCTTTGTTTTGAAACCTTGCAGGATGTCTCGAATGAATCATATTGCAACTATCAAGAACCAATCACATGGAGATAAATTCATCATATGGGAAATATGGCCATCATTATCCATTGAGGTTTGCCTAGTCATCATTCACCAACCAATAACAATGCACCACGGATATCTACGCATGGTACACCCACGAAACGAATTTAGGTACATGATTAAATTTTCTATTTTTTGTATATATTATTTTCATACGCATGTGTGTCTATGGAAAAGTGTTAATACAACCCCCATTATAGTCCTAGCCACCCATATTATTCCACTTGGCACTTTGCTATATGTCATGGCTCTGATTGGTAAAATGCTTATGGTTATCACCTTCGCACAATCTGGCACATGCTCTAAGGAAAATTTACATGAATAACCATAATCACTTCTGATTATGGTAGTTAACCACCTGCATCTAGGGAGGCAACTAGTTTTAGAAACTGCTTACTAAATAACTACTATGTAAGGAGGGAAATTATAGAGTGTGGTAATTCAAAAAAACTAGAGTGTGAAGCAGCTATTGAGTGAATCGTAAACCGAAGGGAATTTGTGCTCTAAGCATGGGGGGAAATCTAAGAACCATGACTTAAAGAAAAGTGAACCTACTGACTACTCAAGGATTTTTGTGGATGTCCAAACCCAATTCGATGTTGTAGGATGGATGGAGTACTATCAACTGGTCAGCTAGGGCCAAGATGTAGTGGTAGCCAATGAGTTTGTAACATCCATGAGGGATGGGGTTGTGCATATGTGAGGACTGGAGATTCTAGTCATCGAAGAGTATATCACCATGGTGATGGGCCTTCCTCTAACAGGGGAGCGCACATACAAGGAAGACAACCCATCTCTCTATGCACAGAGATTCTTTGGAAGATTAAAAGAGCATCTGATGCATGCTGGTTTGCCCAAGCAGCACATCCCCAAGCTCTAGAGGGTGGTTTTCAAATAGATCGCATGATTCTTCACCTATTATGGTAGGTACTCCAAGCTGAACTCGAATCACTTTTGATTTCTAAACCATATACTACATGGGGACAAGATCAATATCTTGCATTACCTTGCATGTGCACTCAAATATGAGGCCAAATGGTACTAGGCAAGCACAACATCTACCTTGGCTCACCATGGCCTAATTTTGGCCTTGGTACGATATGTAGAGTCACATAGAAATGTGATGGTTGAGGAAACCGAGGGCACTAATGTAGTTCCAGGGGCACAAGAAGAAGTGGAGGTGCCCATACAGAATGAAAAATTAGTTGAGAAGGTGATAGAATGAGAAGAGATGATGCCTGCATCCCTGCTTGAGGAAAATACATGGGAAGTAGGACAAGCCTCGTCCCCTATTTTTCCCCAATTTGATGAGGAAGCAAGACAGGATTTGTCCCCCATTGGCCCTCAATTCGATGATGAGGCAAGGTAGGATCCACCAAGCCCTACTTTCATACCAATTTCCACCAAAACCAAAAGCAGAAGGACGAAGGCATCTATGGTGGTTTCGAGCTCATCAGATGATGAGGCAGCAATTGATGAGCTAAATAGGGAAGAATATTTGGCCCAAATTTTACAAGATATTTCCAGGGGGAAAACTCCTCAATAGGTGTCAATGGAAGATTTACCATAGGAGGACCAAGAAGAGGATTTGTAGCAACAATTGTAATTATTGAAAGAGTAGGCTTCCACTTGGGAAGCCAAATTTAAGGAAGAACGAACTCTATTTCAAGAGTCTAGGAAAGAAGCTGCATTGAAAATGCATGAATTGTATCAAATAATTTGATAACTGTAGGGGCAAATAGGAATATTACAACTGTAGGGTAGACCAGTGGAAGCTAAGGAGTAAGCTAAAGTAGATGCAGAGGTTTAGACTGATTGGGAAATGGAGGTACCCACTACCAACCAAGAGGTTGAGGTAGGAGACCACTCGATGGTTGCTACTCAAAATTTATCTGAATAGGGGAGCCCTCAATCTCAGAAGAGGTCCCCCACAATTGTAATTGAAAGCACTTCCCTGCATACTCACATAGAAACTGAGCAAGGGGTGGATGCTGCAATGGAAGTAGAGCAGCCCTATTCAACATCTCATTCTAGAATAGGTAATCCAAGAAGATGAAGTTGAGGTTGAAGAACCTCAGAATTCAAAAAATATATAGAAAAAGGAGATGAAAAGGAGAATGAAATGGAGGCTGAAGAGCCTCAAATTTTAGATAAGGATAAAGAGCAAAAAATTCTCCAGTGATGCAGGGGCCGAACAACCTCAAGAGGAAAAGGTAGTTCCAGTAGAGCAGCAATTTGTTGCATAGGTAGAAGAGGCTCAATAGCCTGCATCTGCTAAAAAATAGGAAGCAACAACAACACCAATATACCCTGAGATACAACCCAAAAACTGAGACTGAAGAGAAAGGCTGTAAGGGCATATCAACGAAGACCCAAAACCAGAGCAAGAATTGCAGAATTAAAGTAATTGGGCATAAATTCTGATGAGGAATCAGACATGGATCTCGATGAGGAATCGGGCATGAATTCCAATGAGGAATGGGAGGCATAAAAAAAATTGTTTGCTGCACAAAAAGAAAAATTTGAAAATCTTAAGGAAGATATAGAAGCAGACAAGAAGAACTAGAAAAAGGCTTCTAAGAGGGCACACAAGGAATTAGAAAAAGAGGCCAAAAAGAAGGCCAAGAAGCCTCCCAAGAAAATTCCAGTTGCCCAACCTCATCAGTTCTAGGGCTTGTATGGGTCGATAGGTGATCAACCTTCAAGGATGAAGGCATATTTCATGAAGATGGGATTTTTAGGTCCTGTACCACCTACAGATCAAGCATCCAACAATGCAACCCCTCTGATAGTAGAAAAAAAGGTTAAGGCTAATACTGAACTCAACATAATAGGGTCGATTTGCCCACAGCCAAAGTTGCTAAGAAGTCCAGCATCCCATTTGGAGATGAATCTGTAGTACCTATGGGAGAATAGTTACCCCTTCACCATGAATACTGGAAAATGGCTGAGCCTGCATTCCATAAGGATGCCACCAATTTCATTGGCTACTATTTAAATATTGAGAAAGGCAAGGTGGCATGGACAAGGGAACAATCAAGAAAAAGAGCAGGTCCAAGTCAGCCAGTTCAATGTAGCAAGCACAAAAAAAAGTAGAAACAGGAGGCAACCACTCCCAAAGTACCGAAGGGATGAAAGCCCAGAGACAAGGAAAAAGTAAAGGCCGCTACAAAGAAGAGGAAAGAAATAGTCAGGGCTTACTGGAAAGTTGTAAATGAAACTGGTAATTACCAGTATAAAGTGGCACAGGGACGTGCCACCCCTTAAGCATGGGGGGATGATGAGCCCTAAAAATGCTCATTTTTTGTACTACTTTTCCTATAAATTGTGGCACTTATTTTTGTAGATATATGTTTTATGAAAATTTTATATATGTTTAACAATTTATTTTACATGTTATTTAATATTTTGTTTCTGAGTGCATTTTGTGTAGATTTCATAGAAATTGTTGTGTTTTAGCATGTTTTCATCAAGGTCCCACTTGGACCTAGCACTTTCAATTTCATGAAGGTAAAACATCTACAATACACCGGTATGAAGTGCTAAGTCAAGCGCTTGATTCCCTTTGAAGCACCCGACTCCCGTTTGGTGCTTAATTGATGGGTGCCTGATTCTCGTTAGGTGCCTACTTCCCGTTAGGTGCTTTTTTCTTATTAGGCACTTGACTCCTATGTTGGTGCCTACTTCTCGACTTCTACAGACAAGGTGCCTGATTCCCATTGAAGCCAAATTCCAGCACGACTCTGTGGTCAGCAAAACAGAATGCGATTTTAGCAACAAGCGCAGATGGAGTTTCAACATTGAATCTAGACCAGGGACAATGTCAAATATGACTAGCCATCTATTTTTTAGCTGCTATGCAAAAATCTATGTAAATCGAGTAAAGTGAATATCAAACGTATTTTGATAAAATAGAATACGCTGAAATAGTCCACAAAGTTTGATATTTTGCTCGATTCCCTTTATTCATGCATGTTGTTGTAAAGTAGAATAAAAAATTTGATTTGATTCCCATTTGTAATAGGGTGTGGCTGCATATCTTATAAATATGCAAGCCACCCCTAAAAACGTGATCCCGGATTTCCCCTATATCTATTCTGCTACAATTCTTAATAAAATATTTCTGAGTCATCTCTGGTTAAATCGACTAGCATCCGGTGAATGATTTAACATGGGAAGAACCTGCTGGAAGTGTGGGCCCACTCTCAACAATGTTCTTCCCTTACCTTTCCCCTATTTTTTTATCTTCTTCTATTTTATTTTATTTTTTGTAGATTAATTTAAATTTTTGTTATTTTTTCCTATTTTTAGTAATTTCCAGCAATGTGCAGTTTCAGTTTTTGAAGGTGATTTAGTCATGTTTTCATAAGCGTAGGATAGATTAGTGGTTTGGAAATCAAATCAGAACTTCAATGAACACCAACACCCCCCAAACCATAAATCTGAGGGACTCATCTCTGTGGAGGAAATTATAAGCATATATTGTGCAAGGTTGCTCACAAGTCTACGAGCTACCCCGGGTTGACAAATTAAATGAGGCAATGAATTTAAATGTAGAAAACTAACCAATGTTTTTTCCCAAAAATTCCTTCAAGGATTGGACTTGTTGCTCTACTTCTTGCCATGCTGCTTGATGATGTTCGACCTCCTGCTTGTATTCTTCAATTTTACCCTCTAGGCTTATCACTTTTTGCTGCCATCGCTGAGATTATGACTATGCAGTATCTAGTTGGGCTTTCTGCTCAACTAAATCATCTTCTATTTTTGCTATCTTCTCTTCATATTGGAAGAAATTATCCTTGAAAATTTTTCTTTGCCAAGATATTGAACTCATCTCCGCTTATATGTTGCTCATTTTCTCAATCGTATCAATTTTTTATGAGGTCCTTGATGATGAACTGATATGAATAATAATTCAACATAATTTCTCCTTGGAGTTTCTGGACCTTAGGGACCGTCTTCATAGTGTGGAACTCCATAGATTATGTATCAAAAGTCATCTTCTTCATTGTATTAGTCAGGGCTTACACATTTTTTTGCTTGTGGCTTTTCAACCATTGTGAGGAACTTTGTCATGCTCAATTGATCTTCTCTACTACGAGGTGCTTCGATACAAGTTCTATTTTTGAAGCCAGTGGCTCCTGTGATGTAAAAATGAAGGAAAATGAAAATAGAGCCTACTGAGGGTTTGTATCAATAGAGGGGGTGAAAATGGAAGGTGCTATAGTTACACTTACTCTTGGAGGGGATTGTGTACTTATAGCGATAATGGGGTTGACATGGGTGGAATATGGAATGGAGGATTATGGAAGGGAAAATGGATTAGGGATGGATGCAAATGAACTAAAATATAGAGGAATGGAAGGAATGGAAGATACAAGAGGAGCATTGGTGACTTGCGACTATGAAATTTATAAGGGAGTAGAAGAGGTAGATACGATAAATGGAATCAAAATGGAAGTAGAAACTATAGTATGAGAGGTAGTGGTTACCAAATGCTTATTATTGAAAGAAGAAGAAATAAAATGTGTACTTGTGGGCTCTGACACCATTTGAGCTGATGACGAAGGCTTCTCCACTACTGGATATTTCTCTTTCTCATATTTTACTACCTCTACTTCAATATCCACCAACTTTGCTATCTTGCTTGGCTTTCCTCATTGATCTGAAGAGGGTGCCCCCCTAAAACTAGTATGCTCAATCATAAGTAAAGAAAGAGGGTTGGTGCTAGAAGCAAAAATTGTACCACTTATGGGCTTCTTTAAAATTTTAAGGAAAGAGAGATTTGTACCTGTGCTCCTTTTCTTGAGTAAAAGTTGTTTTTCTGGGTGGTAGGTGTTCTTATTTTTCTTCGACAACTATCTCCTCTTCAACCGACTTTTATTTTCTTGTTGTGACCTCTTCATTGTTAGGACTTTGAATACTTCGAGGCACTAGGTCAGCAAAAGATATGGGCTGGTACTTATCACAATACTAATCATAAATTTACAAGAAAACTTCATCCGTAGCCATCGGGTAAGCTGACCTAGGCTTCCCTTAGTAAATTCTCATGATCCACCAGTTGGTGATCTTCTTGTCAGACCATTCAAGAAAATTGTTTTTCATTTGATTGAAAAATCCTTAGGAGGAACCTACTCTAGATGATTTGCAGAATTGTACTCAATCTCCACTTAGTAGAAATCAAAACAAGGAGGGAGCAACATCATATTTTCAATATGCCACTTAAGGTCACGTCCCTTGGGATTGTTCCTCCACTACAAGATATTTTCTTTGGAGTAGCAATGAAAATTCTTAGCCTTGATAAAATTCTTGAAAATACCCAAAGTGTTGTACTTCCATCATTGGGGAAGCTCAATTAACCCAATTTCATACAACATTTTGATAATCAACTCGTTCTTTCCGCATTGAGACACTTCAATGTTGCTAAAGCAAAAAGGCATGGTGCATATGGCTGGATTTATCCTGCCTGACCCATATGTGTCATTGGAAATTTTATTCTATCAGGATAATTCCAATGCAAATAAATGCTCTATGGTAAAATACGACAAAAGAAAAGGCTTGCTGGAGAAACCAAAAATTCCAATGACAACTCCTTGCATCAACAAAAATACGTCACCTTTCTCATTTTCAAAAATATCCTCCTCCATAACTTTTAGTACTCTATCACATACACTATAAATGAGTTCAAGGGTGTGTCCCAAAAGCATTTGTAAAATTATAGTAGGATTCCTTATTTGATAGATTATGGGTCCATGAAAAAACCAACAATATTCTTCCTGCTTCATCTATTTTATTCACCACTGCAAAGGTAAAATGATGATGCATATAATAAAATAAGTACCAAACTAGGAATGAAAAATACCTAAAGGAGACGTCTTCCCCACTCTGCACCCTCTCCAGCTGAGTGTGCATCCTTCGAGCAATAAAATGCATTTTACAAGTGATGCTTTCCACTTATGTACTGTGGAGTCTGTGTATAGTTCAACAATCCATGCCAACATCGAATATAAGTTTGGGCTCTTAAAATATTTTAGTGACTTCAGCAAAGGTGGCAATTCTCCAAACTAAGGTGTTTTTAGCAATTGATTTTTTATGAACAATCGCATGGGCACTATGGACTGATACATTTCCTCCTGCTCTGCAAGAATGACCTTCTTAAACATGATTTCAGAAGAAGGTCTCATGCCACAAGCAAAATATTCTTTGATAGAGTTGGTTGAAATGCTGAATAACCTGTCTCCATTGGCATTTTGAATGTCTCTCGTAGAAGAGTCATAAAACTAAGCAATTACCCATACCAACTTTGGACATGCATGCACTGGCGTACAAAGATACCAAGAAACATGGGAATAAAATATCATGGTGTGTGAAATTTTGGTGGATACCTTTTGAAGAGCAAATTTGACATCTTACCGTAATTTTGCCATGCCTTTTGCTAGTTATTCTTCTTCATCCCTTTTTGTTTTTTACTGCTTCTTTCCTATGTTAGCCTTCTTCTGGGCCTTTTCTTTATTGGCTTCTACAATCCTCTTTGCCATATTATTCCTTCTTTCTTTACCAGATAGCAGATATTTCTACAACTTCAAACGACTCTGCAAACAGGAGCTCTATAATTTTATTTATTTATTCAAGTGAAGTTTTCACCCTTTTATAGCTTTTTAACCACACCTACCAAATTTAATGCATGCGGTGCACCTACTAAATTTGAAATGAATGTGCACCTAGGTCTTGGGGCATGTCATGCTCTTCCATGATTTTAATAGTTTCACCCATATATTTTTGAGTACCATGATAGGTTATTTTATTTTTTCCTTTTTGGGGTGCAACCTATTAGTAATGGTTATCCTTGGAAACATGATTACTTGCTTTTTCACCTTGAACTATGTGATAGGTACTTATTTTTTCTGATGTGGAGCACCAAAAATACCTTTTTATAACTTTGTTGGTGGAAAAGCCATGCATTTATGAGTTTTGCTAAAAAATAAGGCAATAAATACTTTCGCTCACTTAAACACCGAAAATGGCTTTCGCCAACTCAAGTGCCCGAAAAGCATGCAAGCAGAAGTACCTCTTGCCAACTTGGTCGAATCCCAAAAATAATCTTCGATGGCACGAAGATGAGTTTGGCTAAAAAAAAACATGATATGCATGGGCAAATTTCTTTTTGGTTGTTCAGTTATTAAAAATAGGTGTGACTTAACTCCATGCACCGAGAAAGAAATACCTTTAAAAGCATGCATATGTTTCCGCTGATTTTAAGCATCAAAAATACCTTTTGATGTCTTTGTTGTTGAAAAAATAGGGCATGTAGGCGAGAAAGCACTTTCGGGAAAAGTTTTCAACTTGGGCATGAAATCAATGCTTTAGGGAAAAATTCACATCTTTGGCTCTGAAAATAGGAGCGAAGAGGATTTTCACTGGTGAAAATGATTTTCGCTAACGAAAACACTCTTGCCTAGAGAAAATGACTTTCGCTCGTGGAAGACTTGCCCCCCCTTTTTTTTAAATATAAAACCAAATAAAGTCAAATGGACTATATACATATTTACAACTTGGATATTCTTACATTTTTTTTACTGATAATAAGCCTTCAAATGAATACCATTGACTAGAATTGGCAAAACACAACTTTCCATGTCCTACAAATAGAACGAATTAACTTTATTACTATTGGCGATCTGGAAGAGATATTTCCATATTGCATCAAATTTAGGATGATTTACCGGCTTGGCCTTATTTTCATTCCATTTCAACACAAGATCACCAACACTAAAATATTTGTCTAAACTTTTCTTACTAAACCAGTTTTTAGTCACCTGGATATGCTTCATGAATGCAGTTTATGCTTTCTATCTTTCCTCTTCCAACTACAAGAACTGAGACAACCTCGTACTCATATTATCAAACTCTCCCTCTTCAATGTTAAGCAAGTGCAAGGACTGGAGCAATGAAAACTCTATATGGATAGGCAAAATTTCTTCTTTTCCATACACCAAAGAGTATGGAGATGTTTTGATAGACTTAATTGAGATGCGATCAGCCCATAGAGCTTGATTTAGGAGAAAATGCCAGCTCCACTTATTATCTTCGATAGTTCTTTTCATAATCCTTAGAAAATTTTTAATTGTCAACTTGGCCAATCCATTTCCCTGTGGGTAGTAGTTGGACAAAGTCTTCAAATATATTTTGTACTTGCTTGCAAATTCATTAATTTTGTCTCCAATGAACGAAGTCCCATTATCCATCACAATGGCATATGGTACAAAAAAAGTGCATTATCAACCCCTATAGTAAAGAAATGATAACTTCTTGATATTATTTCTTAGTTGGCACTACTTTTGCCCATCGGGTGAAGTAGTCAATGGATGTTAAGATATATTTATGCCCAATAGATGAATTAGGGTCAATAACCCCAATAAAATCAAAGTCCCATTGTTGAAATGGTTCTTCTACTTGAATTTGGTGAAGTAGCAAGGAAACATTTCTACTTTGGCCAACATATCTTTGGTATTTATCACAACTTTGGCTAATCTTGAATGCATCAGATAAGAGAGTAGGCCAATAATAACCCACATTTATGATTTTTAGAGCCATGGGTCTACCTGCATAATGTCCTAATAATTTCAAATGGAGTTCTTCTAGGATCTTTTATTTCTCTGAATATTTGACACATATTAGAAGCACTCCATCAATGTTCTTGCAGAATAGCCCATTTATCAACATGACATATCTGTAGGCTTACAACCTAAACCTTCTTCTTTATGAAGAATTAATATGAGAGGAACACATTCTTGTATTGAAGTATTCAAAAAGGTCTTCTATCCAATCTCAGCTAATTATGGGATGATTAGCAAGATTACTTTCTTATACTAGTCCTTCAAACTAGCACACTATTGTTTCAGAAGCAACACTCCTCTCAAGCTCTTGACACAGTGCTCAACCATGAACCAACTTGGTCGGTCAAATCTCGATATCGTATTCTTGGATCTTGGAGACCCAACCAACTCTCTTATCTCCAAGTTCTCCCTGGATAATGAAACTTTAGACATCAAGATGTATAACATGAACTATCATTTTTCTTTGTGAAATAAAATACCAAAACTTCTTCAGATATTTCATCACTGCATACACTTGCTTCTCAATGAAGTTGTATTTTTCTTCATGTGGTTGAATCACTTGACTCAAGAATACAATTGACCATTCATTCCTATATTCTCCCTTCTATGTAAGAACATCTACATAACTTTATTGCTCACCAATCACATAAAGGATAAAATCCTTAGAATAATCAATATTTACCAAGATGGGAGCTTGAGAAATCCTCTCCTTAATCTCTCTGAATACTTCTTTTATTTTCTCTATCCATTTTAAATCAAAATTATTTTTTAGGAGTTCAGTCATTGGCTTCAATACTTGAGCATATTATACAATAAAATTCCTAATAAAGTTGATTTGGATGAAGAAATATTTAAAAAGTTTCTTATTAGTTGGTAATGGGAGCTTTAAGAGAGCTTCTGCTATAGTAGGGTCAATAGCTAACCCTTTCTCATAAATTACATGGTCCAAGAGCTTTCCTTCTTTTATCATGAATATAGAATTCTTCAGGTTGATGGATACTCAGAATTTTTGACACTTCTCAAATACCTATCATAAATATAAACCATGTTCCTCCCTTTTATGGGAGAAAACTATCATATCATCCAAATAAATGATAATGATTTAGTTTAGTAACTCACCGAAACCCAAGTCCATTGTCTCTAAATGTTACTCTGATTTTTGAGAGGTTGAAAGGCATTTACTGGTAAGCAAACATTTCCTGCTTTGTGATGAATGCCATTTTGTATTGATCTCCATCCTTGACCCAAATTTGATTATACCTGGATAATCTGTCAAGCAAAGAAAATCTTTGTACTCCTTCAACCACGTGGAGTATCTAATCTATCTATGGCAAAGGATAATGGTCCTTTAGATAAGCATGATTAAGATTTCAAAAATTAATGCATAGGTGAATATATCTGTTCTTCTCCCATAAAAGGACCAAATTTGCTATCTAGGAAGAGTTCTTGATAGGATAAATGATATTCACTTCGAGCATATTCAAAAGTTCTACCTTCATCAGGGTCACAAATTTTGGTTTGAATGGCCTCTTATTTTATCTAAAAGGTTTTGCTCCTTACTATAGTTCAATTGTATGCTAGATAACATTCTTTTCGTACCCTTTGAGGTCTTGATAACTTTAGGAGACAATGTCTGGGAATTATTGGTATAGTTATTTGATTTGCTTGAGTTCTTCAGGTTTGCAGTTAGTTCCAACCTTGATTGATTTTTTAGGTTCTAATTGCAACTCTTTATACTCATTTTCATCCACCTTGATCTTATTCTTTATTGTTATGTCATTTTGATCAAAGATAATTTTGAGTGAAATCAATATTTTTAGGATGTGATTATTTTTCAACTAGATCAATACCTTAGGTTCTTCTTCATCAAATATTCTCCATTCAATACTTATATCTTCATTTATCAATAAGTTCACAATATAATCATCATTCTCAAACACTTACCAATGAATATCCTTATCAGGAACTGAAGGCCTATAAAAAGGCTTCACAATATTTGGTTTTTGCATCATGTGTTCAGCTGGAAAAAACCTGGCACCAATGGATGCCAAGATATCAGCATGCTTATTTTGTTTCCATGAAATATCTTGGAAATTTAACACCGTATAGGGTTCAAATAGGTCCTAAAATTTTTTGTGATATACCTTCAAATAGTGTTGTTTGAAGACACACTTGTTAGTCACTTGATTGAAAATCAGCTCTAAATATCCAAAAATCTAGAGTTGTTTGGTATTAAGTTTCTCTTCTTTCTTCAAACCTAAGCATAATGCTTCATATTCGACAGTAGTATTTATACAGCTCCATGTTATTTGATACGAATGTGTCTTCTTATTCCATAAGGGGAGATGAGGACAATTTCTTCTCTAGCACCATTTTTACATCTTGCACTATCAAAGAAGAGTTTCCACAACTGATTTGAGATAGGATATTCATCATTGAATACCTTCACTCCCACATTTTCAAGATTGGTAATGGCATATAAACCAATATCAATTTCGATCATTGCGTTAAATTCATTAGAGAATTCATCTTCTATGCAAATTTCACCTAGAGCTTCTTCCATTAAATCCAACTCTTCCATATCTTCGATCATCAAGTTAGCAGAATCTATGTGCTTTTCTTCATCCTTGATCCTTTCTATATGAAAGGTGGAAGGTTTCTCATTGTAGATCTAAATTCTTTTCTCTTTTAAAGTAATTTACAAATGGGAATAATCTAGAGAAATATAGCCTCTCAGCTTGGCAGTGAATTCTCTTGAGAGGTACATACTAAAGTATGCTTCCAAATCAACTATGACCATCTCCTGGATTACAATGATTTAAGGTATTTTATGCAATACAATTAGGATATCTTTAATAACATCCATTGTTTTCAGAGGGGTTCCATGAAATACAGAGCAAAAACATTAATATGTCATTGATAATTGCAAAGGCTTAAATACAAAGGAATGGCAACTATAGATAGCCTAATAAAATAAAATAAAATATCTCCCTAATATGCGCAAATCCTAAATAATATTGGCCAAAAAAATTATGGCAATATAAAGAGGATGGCAATACATAAATAAAGTAATAACACTTAACCTATATGCTAACATCCCTCCTTATTAAATTATTTGGGTAATAATATAACTCTAACAACACAGTGAAGAAGAAGAAGAGAAATGAAAGAATGGTGGCTCATGCTTGGTCTTCAGCTTTGGCTATGGCTCTAAGAATACCTCTATATGTGTACCTCTAGGTCTATCTCTGGATCTTCCTATGAATCTGCCTCTAGATCAGTGCCTTTGTATCTGCATGTAGATCTGCCTCTAGAACTTTGTCTCTGGGTCTACCTTTAGGTCTATCTCTAGGTCAATGTCTCTAGGACTGCCACTCGGTCTATCTCTGGATTTGCCTTGGGGTCTACCATAGGTTTTACCTTTTCGATAGAATCCATACAAAATTTCTTTCATCATGGTTCATTGTGTTTGATCTGTCCATCCACAATCTATATGAACCTTGTTGGCCATATTCATTTTGTACCAACAACTAGAAGAATAATGATTCATACATCCACATGAATCACAAGGATGTAATTTCCAACATCTAGCTGCAACATGTCCTATATTTCCACAATGACTGCAACAATGCTTTTTAGGAGTTGTAGGAGATTTAGGTTTTACAAACATGGTATTACTGGTACTTGCATGTCCAGTATAGCCAAGGCCTTCATTCTTTGCCCTGACATTTAGCATTATAGGAGTTTTAATGCCTTGTTCTTGTTTACCTAATCTCTCACCATTGAATCCCATTTTCTTCATCAATTTGGATCCAAATCCTTTGGTGTGTTGTTCAAAACATCCAATTTTATCATCTTCATCAATACTTTTAACAATATGGCATTTATCATTGATGAGATTATGGAGCTCTTTTTGAGGAGTTTTAGTTTTTAAGTCACTAGTGTTGCAAGCAAAATTTTCTACTGAGATGAGATCACCTATGCTACAACTGATATCTACCATGGAAGGTAGTAGGTTACCTGCATCACAACAAACATTTGCCACAATTGGCTGAAGGTCACTTTTATCACAACAAGAATTCACCACAATGGGTTGAAGATCACTTGTGTCACAACAAGTGTCGACCATTAGGACCTCTTTTTCCTCATTTATTTCCAATTTCACTTTGCGTTGGGCACGGTCAAGTGCAACAAATAACAGGTATATACCCCTTATAACGCCAATAGGAAATCGAGCACCATTTGTCTGAAGGTCTTTACAAGACTCAAAATCATCAAGGAGGGCTACTAAACCATTGTTTAGTGTGAGAAATGTGCCCTCCTCATAAAAATCCAACCCATCCATATCTGGTGGAAAATAAGGATTTTTAACTGATGTAACAACATCATCAGTTTGTTTAGGGGTTTGCTTTTTCTTTGATCTGCCCATTTTAAGGTGTCGATCGCTACCGAAAATGCACCTTTTACAATGAATTTTGCAAAATAATGGACTAAGGTGTCGGTCTCTGCCGAAAATTCACCTTTACAAGCTTATCCCCCATTTTTGTAAAATGTTCTCTGATGTAGGAAAAAAATGATTATCCTCGTTTTTTGCAAAAGAATGGTGGAGAGAAAAAACGATTATCCCCCCTTAGTGCAAAAAATATCCCCCCTTTAAGGCAGAAAATCGTAATAATGAAGCCACTTAGGCTTTTACAAAAGGTGCCTTGAAGGCAATTTGCACAATATGTCACCAAAAAAAAATCCCCCTAAATTCTAAGTACTTCAAACAATAATAAATTGCTATTTATGAAGCCTAAAGAGGTGTGATGATGGTGTTTGTTGTTGTTCTTATTGCCTTTTAATTTTTTTTAATTTTAATGCAAGTTTCTAATAAATTTAATCAGAATTTAATTAATAATAAAACAAGTCTTAATAAAATCAAAAAATTTGGTTTATTAAAACATATCTTAAATTATTAAGAAAAATATTAAAATATTAAAAAAAAATTACAAAAAAAATAAAAAAAAATAAAAAATATTTTACCTTAAGGCCTTTGGTGCAAAAAAATGATCTATGCATCCACGATGGCTTGAACCAGTGACCTGCCGGTTCATAATATCTTCCTGCTCGACCATCAAATGATCGAGCCACCTACTTCGATGGGTTATAAAGGGGAACAACCCCTATTTGAAGAGGAACGTATCTCCTAGTGTCACTGTCGTGGTGGTGCTATCGTGGTGGTGCTCCTCCCTTGGTGCTGCTCCTCCTACGAGTAGTGGGTGGTGTTTTTGAGCACCATGAATGGGTTTGCTAGAGTAGTCTCCTCTTTGTGTGATCTCCACCTTTTACATGATGCACCGACAACTAGACTGGAATCAACCTTACACCAGATCAAGGCTACAAATTTTCATCTACACGTTACCATGTCTACAACCACCTTTCACCTCCTGGATCGATGGTATCCCAGATCATGATAAATGGTGCAAATTCACATCACTGCACCTTCGGCTGTCTGATGTTGTGATGGTCTACCACCAAATCAGCCAAGAATAGCGATTATTGGTGCACTGTTTAAGATTTTTAGCTGCAAAAATAGCTACTATTACAGCATATCCAAAAATCATATACGATCCTCTAGTAAATCACGTTATCCTCCAATAAATGTGGTGGAGAATTATTTTGGCCTATCTCAAGCATCCATCTGCAAAGGGAACTCAGTGAAGCTATTCTATCCTTCTCTCCAGAAGAGATTGATAAATTTCTCAATGGCTAGGCGTGCAGATCTCATCGAATGCAATGTGATTTTAGGTCACTGTGCTACAATTTTCACTACCCATGAGGGATGAACTGTGATCATCTGTCTATAATGGCCATTGGAGGAGTTTTGTATGCTTGTGTGTGTTTGCTCTAACACAGAATAATGCAATCACTAGATGTCTGCTATGGTTGTGTCACGATCACGAATCTCTGTGGCAGCAATGGCATCTAGGAATCTGTGATCATGACAAAACCATAGTGTAAATCCAGGGATTGCATTATTCTATGTTAGATAAAACACACACAAGCATACAACACTCCTCAATGGCCATTGCAAATAGATGATCGTAGTTCATCCCTTGTGGGTGGTGAAAAGTGCCCATATTGACTTTGATTGCCTTCGAGAAATCAGTCCCTTTATTAGTGTTTTGCTACATGTCCATCAACCTATCACTATTCCTGATCATGTTGCCATGTGTCATAGTCTATCATCTAGTACCCATTCTAGTTAGCGTCGCTCCAATCATTCAGTAGTAGATTTGTCCTCCATGGCCAGGTTGCTCAGCCATGTCATGTCGACTCATGATCTGCCCATTCATTCACCTAGGTCAGTCATCATGTTAGGTTGCATCTAGAAGTCTAGCTAAAGTCCTATCAGATGGTAAGGGTCCATGTGCCCTGCTTAGGTTAACCACATAGGTCTAGAGGATCGGGTCATGTTGGCACTATCCAGCTATGATGTCCTCGTATCTTGTCTACCTGAGTCAGATCTTAAGGTCCATCGTGTGGCACCTTTAGGTGTCTTGTCCATACTAGATTCCTGCTAGGGTTAGTCTACCATGCCAAATATATAGATCTAGATCATCATGCCCCTCATTTGTCATGCCATGTAGGATGGGTCAGATCGCACGCCCGAACATGCCAGATCTGGTTGAGTCAAGGTCACTGGCCTGCAGTCCAAGTGTTGTCTGATCTGTCAAATAGCATTGGTTGTGCTGCTCACCTTCTAGATCTGCATAAGCCAATCAATGTCCAGAATGACCAAATTGGGAGAGAATCTCACAAACGCCAAATCAGGAGCAAAGTTCGCTCTCTCGCTTTGATACCATGAAATACGGATCAAAAACATTAATATGTCATTGATAATTGCAAAGGCTTAAATACAAAGGAATGACGGCTAAAGATAGCCTAAAACAATAAAATAAAATATCCCCCTAATATGCGCAAATCCTAAACAATATTGGCCAACAAAATGACGACAATATAAAAAGGACGGCAATACACAAATAAAGTAATAACACTTAACCTATATGCTAACATTCCATCTAATTGTAGTACTCTCAAGCTGCTTCTGGTATACTCCATACCCATGATATCACAAAATACTTTTAGTATGACAGTCATCATAGCACCAGAGTCAATCATGTATTTATGCACAATCCAATCCTCCATCCTAATATACAAGTAAAATGGTGGTGGTATATTCTTTCCAGTAGCTGAAGTTGTGAGCATTTGAGCTAACACAGTCTAAGTAGGATTTTTATTTTTACCTTTAACATATTTCAAATATTCTTACAATAAATTAACCTATCCAAGCAATTGCAAAGCATCATAGACACTAACCTTGGCAGGAATTTTCTTTAATTTTTCAACAATGTTGTACGTGGATGAATTGTATTCTCTTCCTTCATTAGCAGTCTCATACTTGCTTCGATATTTCTATGTAGATTCCACCCTATGATGCTTGGTCAAATATGGGTATTTAAAGCATTCTCTTGTATTTTCCTTCATCCCATATTGTGTTTGTGAAGTTGATGCCTTTCCTTGAGAGATTATTTATTTTGCTTGTACTAGCAAGATATATTTTAAGGGAATGGGTACCTTCACTTGTGCTTGTTTCCTTTCATTTTGCACCTTTAGCTCAGCAAGCATCTTCAGTGGCTCCATCTCGATTGGGCCTACTATGATCAAATTTTTTCCAACTCTCATGAGAACTAAAACTTGTTCTAGGAAAGGAATCATAAAGTTATGATCAACTTCTCTAATAATGTTTATTTGACCACCGAAAGAGTTGTATACTAATGTTTGCACATAGTTCAGATGAACCATGCAAGTTTCTTTGCCATGCAAATAATTGCAGGTAGAACACTAATACATTTTTTCTAACGGGCCAGCTTCTTCATTTCTTAACACGGTTGCATTCCTTTTAAGAATCTTGCTAGTTAGAGTTGCTTGCTCTTTGGTGATTGATGGAGGTTGAAATATCCTAGGCTAGAAAATTCTCTCAACTTCTCTTTTATTTGGGTTTGTGATCTTATTTGCCATAATTTGCATTGCTAATTTCATTTCTTGCAGCATATTCATTTGAGGATAAGTATTTGAGGGTGCTGGAGGAGCTGGTAATGGTAGTGGTACTGGCAGAGACGATAATACTAAGAATGGAACTAGAGCGAGTAGTTTTGGAATGGAAGGGGTAAACAATTGTGGGATAAAAACTATTGGGGTTTAAGAGGAACTAAGATTCCATGAAGAAATTAGATACATGGGGACATTAGTAAATACTGAGAAGACATATTGGGACATAAATGTTGTGGGAGATCAAGAAATATCAGCATCATCATTTTTTATGGGAGCTTACCAATAGCAATTAAATCAATTTCAACTTTTTGCACTTGGGAGTACAAAGCTAGAAATTTATCAAAATTAGACTGATGGAGAGCCATGCTAATGTCAAAATTAAAGACCCAGAGATAATAAAATGCAACTTGTTTGGGAGTCGGTTAGAGACCATCAGAGACTCTCTGCCAAGTTTGAGTGAACCTGACATTGAAGTCAATGATTTTCTCCTATGGATACCTCTAAATATTAGTGAATTGATGCAACAGAGAAAAAGGATCCACTTTTTCATTAAAGCCTTTTTATAATTAACTTAGCCAAATTGTCCCATGTGGTAATAGTGGTAGGTGGTAAGGATAGGTACCAATAAAGCATCTTCCCTATGAGAGAGAGCATGAGAAACTTGACCATGATATCTTCATCTGTGATGCTATGAATAGTTTCCAAAGAAGACACATCTTGAACATGCTCATAAGCTATTTTTCTCATACCATCCTAAGTAAGTAAAGCATTTAACGCTATTGTTAGGATCAGATTATGAACTTGTAGATTCAAAGCTTCGGAATGATTCCATGCTAGAAACTATCATGGTGGATTTTGAGCCATTTGGATCAAAGAATTTTCTCAAGGAGGAAAGCTAGTGGCAATGCTAGAGGGACTTGAAGGAATGGAAAACACACCAACTACCTATGAATACGTTACAATTGATGGGATAGTCGAAGTAATTAATCCTCCTTAGGTTCTCCCAAGACTAGGTGTCAAGCTCAAAATACTCAACAGGATTTTATAAACTTTTGGCCTTTGATCTTGTGATCATGAAGTAAATATTTCACCAACTTCATGTTCGGAGGCTTCTGGGTAAAACTAAGTCACCAGATGTTCTAATCAAATAGTAAAATATGAACATCAAATCTTAATACTACTTAAGGTGTACATTTTGTGTCCCACTAAGTGTGCCAAAAATTGTTGGTCAAGAGTCAACCCTAGGATTAAATGTATGTATATGCCCTAGAACCGACCGACATTGAAAGGTTGAAGGAAAGAAATTTCCTTCATGCCAATATATAGAGGGGGTTGGTTCCTTTGCTACTTTAAAAAATGGTATAAATATTAGGAAAATAAATTAACAGAAAGGAAGGGAAATATGGTTGTAAGTTGAAAAGATAATGTGGAGATAAATTAATAGCAAAATTAAAAACCAAGATTAAACTAACAACATTCAATAGAAGGATAGAACATAAACTAAACTTAGAACATATTATAAAGCATCACTTCCAATAGCATTCCAACATCCATTCCCCATTGAAAAACTAAATCCAAACTTAGAATTTAATCCACCAATGATGATATAAATAATAGAAATACAAAGAAAAAGTATAAACATACATAAAATGATCAGGAACTTAGATCCAAATAGTCTTTGAATCAAAGCAAATGTTTAAACTATGAGAGACAAGAAAATGTCCATCCATTTTTTACATCAAGGTTCCTAGTATTTATACACCATTTCACATTCAAAATTGAATGATCATTAAATAAAATGATGGTAATTCAAAGATTGGTTTGCAGTATTTTTCTCCTCGACAGAAGCAATGAATCAATCCGGTGGTACATTGGGAAGCAATAAGCAATTTCGGCAAATGGCATATCAAGACTTAGCTAGGATCATCAACAAATATTTTATCTTCGTGGTAGTGCCTCAAAAATGAGCATCCACCACAATGGATAGTGCCTCAAAATTAGTAGGATCATACCAGAGTTGGATAGTATCTAATTTTAGCAATCATTTGGTTATCTGTTGAATCTAATTTTCATCAGCAATAATCCTGAAAATATTAACTTCTTTACCCAAAAATTGAATTTTTCGGACTTGAAATTCCCCCCAAAAATGATCTTCACTCAAAGTGCCATCAAAAATGACTTTCACTTGGAGGAAATGGCAAAAATTAATTTCATCATGATTTTGCTAAGGTGTGGTCCGAAATGGGCTTTTCACCATGATTTCATCCAAAATGAAATTTTTGCCATGATTTTGCTCGAAATGAAATTTCACCACGATTTCACCCAAAATGGGATTTTTTCTAGGGCAAGGCCCAAAATAGATATTGCTACCAAAAATGAATTTTACCCAAAATAAAATTTTTCCAGAAGATGAACTGTCACCTGCCCGAAAATGAAACTTTTGCTCAAAAATAGTATTTCGCTCAAAGCATTACCCAAAAATGGATTTCGTTGAGTGAAACTCATTGTACACTTGGGAAAAAATTTTAAATCTAGTTTTAGTGTGGCAAAAATTCTAACAGGTCCATAATAGGGTGAAGCACTCCCTGGCAAAGAAGAGCTAGCTAGGAGCCAGAACAGGTTTAGGTAAAATTCTCTTAAGGCCCCTTGGATCAAGTAGTGCTGGTGATAATGCAATATTTTACCTTAGATGAGAATATGGCTATCTCGAGGAGCTACCACTTCATGATTCTAAACCATATTTATCATAAGAAAATTATGAATATTTTGTTGTTTCTCTTCCAATATTTGGCAAGGACTGTCTTGAAGGTAAATAAGGGAGTGGATTTGGACCCATTGCATCGAGGTCTACTTAAGTTAATTTTTGATTACATGGTGAACCCAAGGATCTTAGATGAGGATAATATTATCAATACATTTATTAATGCTCTGATCCCTTTGATGGGCTATCTAGTCTCTTTTATCTTTGGAGAGTCAAATACCTCGCTCTAGGAGGCTATGGAAGCCACCCCATTACTACGAATCTAGTGTATTTCATGGAGTCCACTCTGAGAGGTCCTAGCGATAATGATGAGGGCAGTAAGAGATCAAAGCATATGGTGGCTAAGTGGGTGACTACTGGTAATAATGCAGTATTTTACCTTAGATGAGAATATGGCTATCCCGAGGAGCTACCACTTCATGATTCTTAATCATAAGAAAATGATGAATATTTTGTTGTTTCTCTTCTAGTCTTTGGCAAGGACTGTCTTTAAGGTAAATAAGGGAGTGGCTTTGGACCTGTTGTATCGAGGTCTATTTAAGTTAATTTTTGATTACATGGTGAACCCAAGGAGCTTAGATGGGGATAATATTATCAATACATTGATTAATGCTCTGGTCCCTTTGATGGGCTATCTAGTATCTTTGATCTTTGGGGAGTCAGATACCTCACTCTAGGAGGCTATGGAAGCCACCCCATTGCTATGAATCTAGTCGATTTCATGGAGTCCACTCTGAGAGGTCCTAGTGGTAATGATGAGGGCACCAAGAGATCAAAGCATCTGGTGGCTAAGCAGGTGACTACTAGTAAGGACTTGATATTTGTGAAAGGTTATAATTTAGATGATTTTCCTCCTCTGACTAAGAAGTCAAAGCTGATTCTGGAAGTGGGAGGAGCAAAGAGGTTCTAGAATCCTGGTATCCAATATGGTGGTTACAACCTGAAGGTTCTCAATTTTATGATCCTAAATTTGTAGCGCTCAATGATTGATTCCATGTAGAAATCAATTTCTTGTGTTGAAGAAATTCTGACCCTCATGGTATGGCAAGTCCCCAATGGAAATAATGTCAAGGAAGATAATGACATAGGTCCTAGCAGGACAAAGTTCTAAGATTGGGTGGTTTTAATTTTTTTCTATTTTGTTCAATGTTTGGGGCGTACGTACCTAGTCCATCTTGCTCTATTCTTCAAGTCCTACACACCTGGTTCATTCCCATATGTGGGTTGTTGATTCTTGGGTTCTAGTTTTTATTTTGGGTTGGCTTGTTGTTTGTAGTTATTATCTTCTAGTTGATGGGTTTGGTTTGGTCTCTCTTTACCTCCAGAGTTTCTTAGGGGTTAGTTCTAGTTTTTGTTAAGTTTTGGAGACCCTTTCAAAACTCCTTCGTCTACCTTATAAAAAAACATAGTCCTAATAATAATTGTAATAGTCAAAATTGACTACTATCATACAAGTGTTGTTATCATCTAATTGTGGCTAATATCGTACCGATATGTTATACCATTAGTACCATACTAACATGTACCAATGCTACCATACAAATGTTGTCATACTAGCATGTCATACTAGTGTTACCATATCAACATGTGATACAAGTGCTATCATACTAGTGTGTCATACCAAGTGTAGTCATACTAACATGTCATACAAGTGTGAGATACTAGAAACTACTAGGTAAAGGTGAGAAAAAAAATTGCGAAGAAATGGAAGATAAAGAGGCATAATTTATATCTTTTTGAATTTCATTTTCTTTTCCATTGATGAAAAAACATAAATAATATGTATTGTTGCATTTTTGGAAAGAACCTTGCCACGAAAAAAATGAAATATATTTTATTGTTTTTGCATAATTTTTTTGTCATGAGTTATTGTGAAGTGTTGGGTTGGTGGCATATTCCATGATTGGAATTTTGTTCCACGTTAATACCTATCTATCTATTAGAACCTCTCCCTAAAGTACATCTATCTTGTATCCCTTTTTTGAAAAAATTATATTAGCAAAAGTTGATCTAGAAATTATAAATATTGGAGATTAATCTAATGCCCTTTATATGTTGAACAATGGTCTTACAAGTGCTTATGATTAGAAATTCCAATCAACTATATAAACATATACAAAGTTCAATTTTCCTGTATAAATATTACTAAATGGTAAGATATCATAAATACTTAAGAAAACTCCTATATCATGTTGAGGTGAGGATTAATATTTATCCCATGATGTGTTCTAGCTAGGACTTATCAAACTATACACTAAAATCATCATGTGTATTCTAAAATTAAATTTTAGTAATCCTTTCATTACCAAAATGTAGCGTAACTACATTCTTCATAATTTTTTAACTTGACCCCTCACAACTTCAATATTAACCTAAGAAAACAAGATGTTGCAAATCATACTACGATTATCTTAACCATTTTATATAAGTTTTTTTATTAGGTATAATAAGGGGTTTGGAAATGCTCCTTGAATATTTTACAAAGGAGGAAATATGGCTAAAGAAACCCCAAACCACTTACAATAGGATAGATCCACAAGAACAAGGCTATCAAAGAAAATAAAAAGAGGATTTGCAACACAATATGACAAATTAGAACCTAAGAAATAGACCACCAAAGACTAACAACATGAACACTAAAATTGTAGCCCTAGAAAACATGGGCACTGCCATAGAGATCTCAAGGGTATTCCAATCCTAGCCTAATACCAAGAAGTCACATCTTGAGATCCCAAAAATTAGGCAAGAACTCCCCTAATCCCTATGGGTTCTAACCCCATAGGTACACAAAAAATAAAAATAAAGCCAGACCTCTACAAAGGATGAACACTAACTCATCCTCTTGAGGGAAATATTGACTAATGGAAAAAAGTAGATCTAGCAATTTTAGGGGTGAAATAATACCACCCCTTAGAGGACCACCCAAACCATGTAGACAACAAGGTTGTTTAACACCACCAGGTAGGTGATCCAAGCAATATCTAGAAAATAATAGGTCCAAATCGTGTAATCCAACACATAGATTAGAGCCACTAGACAAGATATCCAAGCAAGATTCACAAATCCCTACTCCTCTAGGCTCCCCTTCCATTGACATAATCTTTTCGTTCTCTATCATCCCGCTCTACACCCAGTTTCTATAAGGGTCATATCTTTCCAATCTGAAGTGCAATTTGGATATTTTGTTCTTCATAATATTCTACTCTAAGCTTTGGTTTAGGGTGGGTACCAAAGAAACCCATAGACCCTTGGCCACAACCAACGAAGAATGGGTTTTTTTGCATATCCACAAGAGGAAGTTAGAATCATACCCGGGTCATTTTATATAAATTTTATAATTAAGATGGACAAATAACAAAATTAAATGTAATTTAATTTCTTGTCAAGAGCTCAAAAAGAGTAGACAATTTATATGAACATAAAAAAAGTAAAATAAACATACATATTGTAACTAACACCATATGGATGCATGGTAGCTTTGCACACTTATAATAAATCTACCTTTATCTATTTTTTAATCGATCATTTGTACATGTATGATCATTTGTACATGTATGTATTGCATCATCCCATATGGTTTCATAAAATGATACATAATGATACCATAGATTTAATCAAATATATTTTCAAATATTCATTTTTTTTTCATTCTTTTCTTTCATAAGAAGTTGATTGTTACTTTGGTGGGTTAAACCAAAGTGTTGGTTTATGGAAATGATAGCTTCATGTATATTAAATGAGTTATATTTTTTATCATTAAAATATTGACCAAGGTTTTAGGTTGAAATGAATATTTCCATCATCATATAAAGCATAATATAAGTTGCTTAATTGCATTTGAGTATTTCAATCAAGAAAAAAGGTTAATTTAATAACAACTATATATATAAACTACATAATTATACTAGTACAATTAAAGTCCTACATGTTAATAATAAAATATATTTTAATAGCATATATATTACTTTATAACTATAACATTATCTTAAAAATAAAATTGCAATCTTAATTATCTATTACCTATTCCTTTCTAATATCCAAGGTGAACAAACAATTTTCTCAACTTAACTTGTACTCCTTAGATTTATGCCTATGGATAATATGCTTATTAATTTTATAACTATCAAATCCACTTGTAATATAGTTATAAAAATAATTATAAATTAAACAACAACAAATATACTTAAATTAATATAACATTTAAATGAACTATTGAAAAAATATATATATATTTTTAATTAACCTAAAGAAATCCAAAATTAATAAAATAAAAATAAAGAAAATAATATATGTTATAAAAAATTATTTCATACCTCAAGCTCTCTTTAATATAAAGTTCTACCGTTCTTCTTCATTAATATTTATCCTAACTTAAAGGTTTTCTGTTTATAAGTATATTTTTTATCTTCATTAATAATTGTTGCAAGGTTATTTAGCACCTTGCAAGATCTAGAAAACAATAGGTCCAAATAGTGCAATTCAACACATAGATTAGAGCCACTAGATAAGATATCCAAGCAAGGTCCACAAAGCCCTACTCCTTTAGGCCCCCTTTCCATTGACACAATCTTTTCATTCTCTATCATCCCGCTCTACACCCAGTTTCTATAAGGGTCATATCTTTCCAATATGAAGTGCAATTTGGATATTTTGTTCTTCATAATATTCTACTCTAAGCTTTGGTTTAGGGTGGGCACCAAAGAAAACCATAGACCCTTGGCCACAACCAACAAAGAATGGGTTTTTTTTGCATATCCACAAGAGGGAGTTAGAATCATAGCCAAGTCATTTTATATAAGTTTGATAATTACGATGGACAAATAATAAAATTAAATGTAATTTAAATTCTTGTCAAAAGCTCAAAAAGAGAAACATCAAAAAAGTAAAATAAACATACATATTGTAACTAACATCATATGGATGCATGGTGGCTTTGCACACTTATAATAAATCTACCTTTATTTTTTAATGGATCATTTGTACATGTATGTATTGCATCATCCCATATGGTTTCATAAAATGATACATAGTGATACCATAGATTTAATCAAATATATTTTCAAATATTCATTTTGTTTTCATTCTTTTCTTTCATAAGAAGTTGATTGTTACTTTGGTGGGTTAAACCAAAGTGTTGGTTTATGGAAATGATAGCTTCATGTATATTAAATGAGTTATATTTTTTATCATTAAAATATTGACCAAGGTTTTAGGTTGAAATGAATATTTCCATCATCATATAAAGCATAATATAAGTTGCTTAATTACATTTGAGTATTTCAATCAAGAAAAAAAGTTAATTTAATAACAACTATATATATAAACTACATTAAAGTCCTAAATGTTAATAATAAAATACATTTTAATAGCATATATATTACTTTATAACTATAACGTTATCTTAAATACATTTTAATAGCATATATATTACTTTATAACTATAACGTTATCTTAAAAATAAGATTGCAATCTTAATTATCCATTACATATTCCTTTCTAATATCCAAGGTGAACAAACAATTTTCTCAACTTAACTTGTACTCCTTAAATTTATGCCTATGGATAATATGCTTATTAAATTTATAACTATCAAATCCATTGTTTCATCTTGTAATGTAGTTATAAAAATAATTATAAATTAAACAACAACAAATATACTTAAATTAATATAACATTTAAATGAACTATTGAAAAAAATAAAATATTTTTAATTAACCTAAAAAAATCCAAAATTAATAAAATAAAAATAAAGAAAACAATAAATATTATAAAAAATTATTTCATACCTCAGACTCTCTTTAATATAAATATAAAGTTCTACCGTTCTTCTTCATTCAAACCAGAAATAATACTGTTAATATTTACCCTAACTTAAAGGTTTTCCGTTTATAAGTATATATTTTATCTTCCCTCTATCCGTTGATATCACTAGATTAATATTTTAGCCGAACGGTCACAGCGCTTGGCCAAAGTTAATATTAATAATTCCTGCCAGGATACAACACCTTTCAAGTACAACTGTGAGGAAAATAAATCAATAAATTTATGGTATCATACTTATTAGTTGAACGAACTTTGTTTTTCTCCCGCCAAAAGAATGATTATGGGATCAATTTTTCAAGTCTACGACATTGCAGTAAAACACAGACTCATGCAAGTTTGAATCAGATGGTGTTTGAACAGCCGAAAATCCTTTATATCCTTTCTCAATCTTTGCAACGCACACCTCAAGAATTTGTTTAAAGAACTTGCTTTTCCGATACTTTGGTTGACCCATAAACTCTTTGATCGGCATCCACTGCACAACCAAGTTACCCATCACTTTGTAGTTAAAAAATGAAAATGAAAATCAATAGACAGAGCTTCACAAACAATAAAATCACCAAATACAAACCTGAGCTGCTGAAATTTCTGTTTCCTGAACAATTATATCTGAAGAAAGTGATCTCATCATGCACAAAAAATTTAGATCCGACTTCCCAAAAGGTGCATTATGACAATGGCTACAATTCATCCAAAAATCATTATAAAAATAATGAAATTGTCCATGCAAACGAAAAGTTGTATGAAGAAAGGAAACAATTACCTGAATTCAAGTACCTCCAAGAATTCACAATCAATCTATCCACTCAAACATTAAAAATTAGTCCTAGAATCAATTGTACCACAGATAAGTTGTTAAAAAAAAAAATCATTCCGGTGGGAAATAGCGGGGAAAGAGCCATTACCCCTGTTTCTTCTTTGACTTCTCTTATCGCTCCACTGTAAATATCTTCTTTCTGTCCACCAAAACAGATATCTTGTAATCAATTACCATTCGCTATATTATGGACACTTTCAAGATGTTTATTTATTCCGTGCGTTATTAATTTAAAATAATATTAAAAAAGAAAGTGATTCGTATATACCTGGTTGATTACTCCAGTGGGCATCTTCCATAACCCTGAACCTCTGTAAGGCCCATTTTTTTCCTGAACAGCTAGCACCTGAAATTCCATGATTAAGTTGTTACCAGTTTTATCCTGTTACCTCTAACATTCTTTCTTTGTAGATGCATGCATAAGTAACTACCTCTCCCTTGTCGTTGAATACAAAAGCACCGATTCCCACTTGATGTGAAGCGTTGGCAGGGATCTTGCAGAGAGTTTGAGGGATCCAATACACTAACATTACATATGAAGCCTGCGCATGGTGATACCAAAATCCCTCCTGCAGCTCAATCGAAAACTCGTGCAAATTGTTTAGAAATTATAACCATGTCTCTAATTTGATCAGTGCTGAAATTCTTAAAATTTTCTGCATCAAGATTATAACTAAGATTGTAATAGAATCACTAGGCGTATAGCTGAGGTCCAATAGATAAGCTTTGGGATTATATTCATTTTTGTCTATATTCGAATTTTCTGTTCCTAGTTAAATTTTTGGGCTCTCCACTCCTAAATTTCTACACCCTTTTCGATCCAAATTTGAGAGAAAAATTTACTGAAAGGCTTACCTCAATGGCAACAGGAACTAGTTTGGCTTGTTGTAGAGGCACTTTGATCCACACTCCCTTCTTACCCTGCACACCCCACAATTATAGAGAGTCTTCACAATCTAAAAATGTGTTATGACATTCAGCCTTGAAAGTATAGTTATACTCACCCGACGTGCCCAGTGAGAGAGTGAAGCTTTGAGGGAAGACTCAAATAGAGCAACGTCGTTGTGCACATTCTGAATGTCAACAACCACACCATCGTATTTGTCTTCCACTGCGTTAAGTAATTGAGACAGCACCTCCTTCTCGTTGGAAACCACCATGGTGTTGTTCCCATGTGAATCGACATTCTCCATTATTGTAACTCCTTATGAAAATAGAAGCTGTTGAACCTGACCGATTAAAAACTCAGGAATGACAACCTTAAAAATATAAGACTCGGCTTGCCTTCAACTTATAGAAAACAAGTACAAGTAGAGCAGGTGAAGAGCAGGGGCCATTATATACGGAAAAGAAAGGACCCTCTTGTACGTTACGCGGTGATGATTGCTTCTGCGACAATTCAGTTGTCTACTCACTTGCTAAGAAAATCGATGATGCAACTTGCAACCACGAAACGTCCAGCCTAACCGTTGTACTGTTGTCCACTCGGGGAATACTTGACTTTTTCAGATATAAAAGAAGCAGAAGCTTGTCGGAAGATAATGTTACTCGGTGAGGTATGCTTCGGCGATCGTCGACGAAAATTTACAGTCAAGGGAGCAAACCGCCTGACGTATAACAAGATAGACAGATATAACGTATTCCGAGGTTCAAAGCAAAAGCAATTTCAAAAATAAAAAAATGGAGGTGCACCTTCGGAGAATTTAGAGTGCCGGAACGCGGTGAAGTTTACCTAATACTTTTGTCTAAAAGCAGAGGACTATTCACTATAAGACCCGATTTCGATTCAGAGTAAAATGCAACTTCTACACTTTCCCTGCAAGTAGAGTGCAGCTTCCTAGGCTCCCTTGTACGAAAGATAGACGTTCAAGTTGGAATAGGTCTTCACGTTGCCTTGCTTGTACAAAAATTGAATTTAAAAGAGAAAAGCGTTTTTTAAAAGGGGAATTAACGAAATAAAAATTTGATATCAAAATAACTTGGTTTATAATTATTATAATAATTTTGTATAGTGAGGTCATCAAGTGGTGTGAGTAGGGAGGATACAGCTTTAATAATGAGCTATAAATACATAATATATAATTGTCAAAGGTGTTGTATCGTTTTACTATTTTGTAGTTACTCGGAATGGGCAGTTTTAATTACATAACCAATTTAAAATAAATTATCCATTACAAAAATATTTTATAAGCATGTTAATATTTCAAAAATTTCAAAAGGAAATATTTAAGTTTCAAAAGGAAGTTCTAGTAATGTCTGATTTAGAACTTATTTGATATTTTAGAATAATAAACTTTAATAAATGTGTATTAGAATATTAGATTTTGACATGTAATACAAGAAATATTATATATGTACATATGAGTGTGGTCACATGTATTTGATTAATTAAAAAATTAAAAAAATGATTGAAATATTTTAATAAAATAATTTTGGCTTTATAATATTTTCTTGTGGATATTATTAATTAAATTTATAAAAAAAATTATAATTTTTTTTTTCACCAATTTATTATATAAATAATTTTAAGTATATGATGTGGATGAATAATTTTTTTATTGATTATATGGAATTGAAAATGGATCCCACCTATATTATATCATAACCACATAATGGTGTTACAATAGCTTGTCAATAATGCATGTATCATATGACAAGATTTGAACTTGTGTCTTATCCTTGAAAGTCAATATTTTATGTATTTGAGTTGATTTGATGCTTGTTTAAAATTAGAAACCAACTTAAAATTATATTCTAAAATAACAACCAGTCCATATTTTCTTTAAAAATTCTAAAACATGTTCTTTGTATCCAATCCCTTCTCAAACTAATTATATGTGCTTACATCAATTCAATTGCCTAGTTTGGTAGAAGAAGATAATAAAAATATTGAAATAGATGGACTCTTTGAAGGAACATTAGTTGATATTCCTAGTAAAATCACTAAGTTCATAGGATTACTAAAAAATACCAAATTGGTAATTAATAAGGTAGAAGACTAAAAACAATTCATACTAGAGACTAAAGTTTACACTAGAGACTAAAGAGCAATGCATACTAAAGGTTAAAGATAAAGTATATTTTATGGCAATGAAAGATGTAAAATGCAACACCAAACAATGCTAACTAAATTGAACACAAGGAAACCAAAATTGCACAATAGATATTCTTATATTAACGGGGGGAGCCTAAAAATTCCATTGTTACAATGTGGATCCTTGAATACTTTTGATATAAATTTACAAATAGTTAGGGTTCTCCAAAACCCTAAAAAACAAGGTTGGTGGTATCTTCAAGCACATTTTGATCTCAATAGAATTGATTGAGCTTCTTGATATATGATGTCGGACCACTCCGGTTTAAATAGCTATCCAATGCTAATGTAGCACCTTCAAATATACACACAATGACACAAAAAATAGATCAATAATACCTGTGAGGGATTCATAATGTGAGGTCCTCTATAAAAAATAGTAAAAACTTAACTATCTGCTGCAAATAAAGTGAAAAAAAATAAAAGTGTATAAAATGAATTAATAACCAGTAGCTTTACCTTAATTTACCTGTTGTCTTTTGATCTACAAGATTTTATTATAGGTGGTAGGCATGGTGATGCCCTAGCATCGTTCAAAGGTTAGGAGGTCTTTAGAATACTTACATAAAACACCCGCGGGTGCTCTACAACTACAAGAAATGCCTATAGATGCTTGGGACTGGTAGGGAGGTACCCAAAGGTGCTTGGAAGTGGAAGGGAGGTGCCTAGAGGTACTCGACGGTTGCAAAAAGCACCCGAAGGCACTTGGTGGATGAGGAAAGATGTAGTAGAAGCAGATATGGTGAGGGAAAATAGATGGTGATGGATGTGGGTATTACGATGAGCAAGAATGGATATAGAGGTACTCATATATACCAAGAAAAGATAAAACTCAAGGTATATTAGGATACGAGTTGTTTAAGGACTCCAAAACTTAGGTTGCTTTGGGAATTCAGGGATTGAGTCATCAGAATGGCTTCTATTTATAATCCAACCTAGGGCATACTTAGGGTTTTAATGACACTAATCATGTGGCTGACATAAAAGCACATTGGAAGATGGATATTAAATTTAGGGTGTGGCATGGATTGATATGGATGGATGAACATGATTAAATGAAATTGGATGGTTGGGATTAATTCACTTATATAAATACATATATATATATATATATATTAATTAAATATATATAATATAATATATAAAATATTAATATTAAATATATATGAATAGTGGGTAGAAATTATGGGAAAGTATGGATGGAGGACAAGTGGTCAGGTTTTGGTGGTGGAAATGGTGGGAAAGTATGGATGGAGGACAAGTGGCTAGGTTTTGGTGTCTAAGAATACCCATTTTTGTACTACATTACGTGAAACACAATGTAGTGTAAAAACATTAGATACCTATTTTGGCTAGGTGTAGAAGAAGCTTCTCTTGGGATGTGAAACAGAAGCTTGAAGATAAAATAATAAAAGAATTTTTGAGTTTTGTGTAGCTTACCCCCTCAATTGGTGAATGAGTTTACAGATGAAACTCACAAGCCAATTGAAAAACTATGTAAATAAATTAGGTATGATGTGATATACGATACCATTTTTACCCCAACAATGGGAAGGGGAGTGGTGAAAATATGATATGATGCATATGTTTTTGCCCCAATAGATGAAGGGATTTATGAAACATATGATGAAAAATGTATCTATTTTTGTCCCAACAGATGAAAGGATTTTTCCAAGTGTAGATACCATGATCATGTGAAATGTATCCCATTATGGAAAATTCAAAACCGGATGTGGTTACCCCAAATTTGGGTGATTCGACGCTATTGAAAAATTTACCTTTCGACATCATTGATATGCAAAGATGAAAATGCAAAAAGTAAAAGTAGTCAACTTCGAAGGGCCAACTAGTGACTATAAGATAATTCCTATGATTGGAGCCAATAATCCTAGCTAAATCTAGTCACCATGATAATTGTCAAGGAAATGTAAATTAATGAGATTTGATTTTGTCCATGATTTAAGCCCCATGAACTAAGCCATCCATGGCATCTTTTAAGCAAATTGGTATTGGCATAGTTTCACGCAAAATGTGAAGTACCAAATATGATTATGATTTCGAACAAGAAGATATGTGATGATGAAAATGACCAAGTGTTCATATTACTGAATTGTATGGACACAAATCACTGCAATTGCCAAGTATATAGAAAAACCTACTATATATGAGATTCACTTGAATGTTTTTTGGCACTTGGTAAATGTGTAAATTATGGTGTGAAATAATGGGAGTATAATGTATGAATAATGATAATGATTATGATCATCATTTTGTGAAGATTTGAACCGTTTTGAGGTGCTTTTGTAACTTGTTTGGTGAATTTATGATATATGGTTGCAAACAAAAATTATGCATCCAAATAAGTTAAAATCTTCACAAAACTTGATAAAATGATGAAACAGATGCATGGATGAAATTTGGAGTGATTTTATGGAGATAAACCACTATTTTATGATGATGGGATCTTTTGTGTAATTTGATGCTAAATACATGTTGGTGTTTTTGGACTACAAAAATGATCCCTGGTGTTTGGACACTTTGTAAATACCCATGGATGCTTCAATACACTAGGAAACACCTATGGGTGTCTCAAGGCACTTGAAGCAACTATAAATAGCTACCAGGATGAGAAACTAAGCTTATTTGTGCATTTGGAAAGTTAAGAAGTTGCATTTGAGAGAGTGGAGTGAAGTAAGGTGAGGCATTTGGAGTGCAAAAACTATGGTGATAGAGGGAGATGGTGCAGATGCTGAGGCTATGGTTGGAGCATGGGTTTATGAGATAACACCTTTTTATTATGTATTGTGCAAAGTTTTTTTTTGTAAAATTTAAAAAATATTTTGTGTTGTTTTGTAGCTTAGGATTTTGGAGGCTCAACACCAGTTCTCGCCTTACATCCTCATGATGAGCAAGGTGGTTTTTTATGAGTGGAAGTTGTTGGAGGATGTTGGGCTAGTGGAGGTAGCCCAATTGGATGTGGTGAGGGTCGATGAGGGATACCTCTCTACCTTGATGGAGAGGTGGGATTCTAATAGGGATACCTTTTAGATCCCCATGGGTGAGCTGACTGTTACCTTAGAGGGTGTATATCACATCCTCAAGGTGCTAATAGAGGAGATTCGGGCTAAGTTTAGGCTCAACTGAGAGACTGAGATGATGAGGATGTTTTCTTATGTATAGTAGGGGGTGAAGGTGGAGTGTGGAGGTATTCCTTACTTGTCCATGTACATGGAAAAGTAGTTAGACCCCCTTCATGCCTTGGTTATGTTTGTGTTGGATAACATTGTGGCCTCGAACAACACTAGGAGTAGGTTCTCGTAGAACCTGATAGAAATGGTGAATGATATGCTCATTAGGTGGTAGGCATATGAATGGGCTCCCATATTGTTGGTGTAGGTGTATCGAGAGCTATAGGATATGACAAGGTAAGGGAGGAAGGGGTTGGGGTGCAACCTGCTTCTATAGTTTTGGGTATGAGAGCACTTTAGTGTGGCTTGATCGGAGGTCTTACTTGTGGTATGCTTGGATAGGGAGAAACCCTATACTAGATTATGGGCATTGGCTAAGGAGGTACAACCAAGTCAGCCAGTGATGACAATCTAGTGGTACTAGGAGTTGTGGACTAGACTAACGTATGCCCAAGTAATATGGAGGTTATGGTGGGGTTGCAAGTGAATCAGGGATAGAGAGCAATTGCAATGAGTGTGGCAGTCTCAATGGGTGGTTAGGAGACATAAAATTTAGGTGGAGTACTTCTTGTTTTTATGAGTGCTCCTCTAGTTTAGGCTAAAGTGGGATTTCCCTGATGAGTAAGTGTGCTATAGGAAACATCAAGATGAGACAGGTCTACCATGCATAGAACTATGTAGGGTGGCCTTGGAGGATGATGAGGAGATGGATCTCTCAAAAGTGGAGGATGTAGGGACTACCGTGGGGTATGATGCATGGTTCGTGGCTCAGTCACCATGGGCACTACCTCGAGGAGCAACCAATGGGATGGAGGTAAAGATTTTAGGTATGATGGTAATCATGACGTCAGTGATGAGGGGACCTAGAAGGCCCCTAATTAGTAGTAGCACCTTTGATCTAATAGTCGAAGATGAAGGGCTAAGGGTTTAGTGCAGTAGGATCTTGAGATTGGGAGAGATGGATAAGATGGAGAGGATGTGGAGGAGGTTTTGGATGGATATCTAGGTCAAAGTGAGAAGGATTGGACACAAGTGGAGCAGCAATTGGTAGAGTAGAATATGAGAATTATGAGGCTCTAAGAAAAGCTAGTAGAGAGAGAGCATCAACATAATATCAATATAGTACCTATTCGATATTGATATAGATATATTGAGGTATTGGAGGATAGTATGATCAAGAATCATATTCCACTTTCTGATCCTCCAACCTCATCTATGTTTAGGGTTACTAGGTGTAGCGAGTCTAGGTATAGCTCTAGGTCTAGGGTTCCTGCTAGGTTGAAGGCTCCTCCTAGGCCACAAGGGTCCTCTTGGAGGGTATAGCTAGTGCTTAGATGCACTTTTTAATATGAGCCTTGGTGCTCCATTGTATGTAGTTTTTTGGCACTCATTGTACATGTGATATATATATATATATATACATAGCTTTTACCTTTTGTGTTATATGTTTTTTTGTGAATGCTTTTTGTGGAATGATTTTGTGTAATGCACATTTATATGGATGATTAATGCAATATGGCATATGCTAATGATCATTTATAGTTTGAATATTTGCTTGGCCATTTTATAGCATTGTTATTTAAACATGGGTACCAAACTTGATGGCATGTGGGATGAATGCCTCATGAACTGACATGGATGTTGACACAAAAGAAGATATGGATGTTGAAATGGAAGAAGATATGGATGCTGATATGGAGGATTACCTATTTTGTATACCAATAAATACTAGTGATAGCAAAAAAACTCATAAAAATTGCCTAATCCCTCTAGGACCAAATGTGTGTAGTGGATTCATTTGAATCAATAGGATGGCGATGACTTGAGACAATCAAGGACCAATGTGTGTCGATGTGTTCATTAACTCATATTGAGTAAATTGGGTAAACCTAATATAGATGAAGCTAATAAGATAGCTTGTCCGTATGAGGGGTCAGAGGTCTCTTTTAAAAGAGATGTGTCACCATGCATGAGCGTACTGTACTTCCAATCAAGGGTCTATAACTCCTATGGAGGCTAACTCCATAGTCCATGACTTTTGTTGTTGATCTCTTAATTTTTAGGGATGACTACCTAATTGTCTAACTAGAAATGTAGTACGATCCTTACAACCCAATTTATCAATGGTGTGTGATGTAAAATATTTAGAGTTGTTGTTAGGGATTTTTCCCTACCATTTATTTTATTTTTAGAATTGTGGTAGTGGTAAAAACCATTGTTTTTATGGACTATATTGCATGATGGGACTAGCAAGGATGATCCTTTTCACTTTAAAATTTATACCAAGTATGGTGTTATCCCTCTTTGACACAAGATATTTGTAAGATGTGAAAACTATTTTTGGTCCAGAATGTTTTTGAGTCAATTCTAAAAACTCAAGATTTTCTTTAATGTATCTATGCAATGGTCCTAAAAATAACTCAAAATGTATTTTGAAGATTGCTTAAAATACTACGAGTGACTAAAAACACCTAGCACTTATGAATGTGTAGTTTGTGCTAATGGCAGTATGATTTAGTGGAATTATGTGGATGACTTTGTTAGGGTGCCCCTTTTTAAGGATGTAGATATCGAAAACATGTTATATATAGGATATGACTCATATGGGCATCTTTGCAGACCATATGAATGATCTTGAAATTTTCCAAGAGCTAGTAGTGATTTTAACCACTTATTTGGGGTAGTCTAACCCTATGCAGGCTCAGTCATTGATGCTCAGAGTGACTGCAAGCCCAGTTATTGATGCTCATAGCTACCGCTAGCCTAGCCACTAATGATCAAAGTTTCTAGCTCTAAAACTATCTTGACCTCATGATCTAAGCCAAAATTAGTTGTAACAAAAAAATGCAACTAATATTGGGTGGTTTTGAGCGAGGAAGCTTTTGGATGCTTCCTCCCAACTACCATAGGCTGGAAATTCTTGATATTGGCTTCTTCATGAAGCCAAGATTAGAATTTGGTAAGCCTATTTATAGGCCCTCCCATAAGTGAAAAATATTTACAAATTTGATGCAGCGAAGCCCCGTTGAATTCGAGAGCCAATTGCACCTTGTGAGGAGTAACAAGATGCTACAAAAATCCAATTTGATCATCAAATTTGTAACAATGGATATTTCGAGATCTTGAGGAGAAAATTTGATAATTGACACACATCCATTACAAATTTAGATGAATTACACCATCAATCTATTCCAAAAACCAAGGTGACCCTTGACCATCAATTCAATTGGCGAATTGCGTGTTGCATATCTTGATTCAAGAGGCATAAGTTTTAGTTCATGGTCACTATCACTGATAGTGGCTTGTAGGGCTCCACCACTGATGATAGCAGCGACTAGGGTTTGATGCATGATTTACTCAATTTTAGCCTAGATTTTTTTAATTCTTGTTTAGATCTATCATTTCCACTGCATTTGCATGATTCATTATCAATTTTAGAGGTATATTTACCTTGGTTTAATCATATTTTATAGATTTAATTAATCTCAGACTAGCTCTATTTCATGCTTTTATTGCAAATTACATGGTAGATTGACTATATTTCCATATTTTACTACATGTTTTGCATAATTTAGCTATTTATTGATTAGCCTTCAATATTTTTATGCTTTATATCAAGTATGGTCATATTTCCTATAATATTTTGATAAAAGCCTCATCATGAGAGGCCTCATATGCTCCTAATTATGCTTTGTTGTTTCATGAATGCAGGTTATAGGATATGGTAGGCTTCAAGGCATCCATAATATCAAGTTCCTCTTGGTGAATAGAGAAGAAGGCATCCTTATAAGCCTTTAAGAATTTTTTATGGAGATATGAAGATCAATTGAAACACATGTTTCCCCATTTTGGGGTTATTTTCTTATTGTAATAATTGTATCAATATTTTAGTATCTCTAAGAGGGAAAAATCTATAACAAGACTCATTTGATTAATAAAGAGAGCTTCCATTTTTGTTATTTCCTTCTTGTTATCAAATGTATGCTTAGATTACATGCTTCCTTTCTTTCTGTTGCAATATCAATAGACGTGTAGTCTTCGTAGCCTTCTACAGTTGTGATCATGGTTGCAACACCCAAGATTTACACTATTTTACTAATTTGTTAAGTTTTTTCTTGCATACAGGTGCAGCCACTCTGATTGATAGTGGTTAGCAGAGCGCAGACACCGTTGAAGACAATGACCAAATTCAAAACCGCCCTGAGCGACAACGATCGATAGAAAAAACTGTAAATATTAGACAGTCAGATCTTCAACAAACTTGGATTCCAGGTTGGTTGGAATTCACTATATTTTTTATCTCTATCTATGTTTTTTATTGTCTAAAAAATAGTAGATGAATATTAATTAGAAAATGTAGAGAAATTCTAAAAGAAAAATTTATGAGTTCTCTTAGATTTTCTACTAGTCGTTGCTAGGAACAATGGTCTAGGTTGTGTGTTAGGGTTTGCATACATAGGGTCTATATAAATGCCAGTTTTCATATAACTTTGTATTGTATTCTTTGGAAATAGCATTTAATTTTGCATATTCTCTAAAATTAAAATGCCAATTTCCTAGGCATGTAGGAAGAATCATGGATGCTCTATGATGCATTTCCATTTTATGCAAAATTAAAATAAACCCCATGCACCATGTCACACTTTAACGTTAGTGAGTTGGAATTCATACCCAACAACTAATAGAGACCAATAACGATGGGTTCCATCCATTGGCTCAAATCCTACGTACCCTATTTTTAGCCAATACCAGATCCAAGAACCAACATAGCTTGGAAAAATTTCATGTACTTCTTTTTAGAGGGTATAAAATTGACCAAGTGATACTGGGTGAGGACCGTTAGGATTTGTGCTCCCTAATCGGGTATGGGATTTATCTCCATATTTTGGTTGGTTCACATGATTGGAATTTCATTGATATTTATCGAGCTATGAGCATATAGGTGAAAACCTCTTAAATAAAAGAATATCATCCAACAAAAGAAAACACGTGATATGATGTATTTTTGAAAATCAACAAATCAAAAACACATAAAATAGGTTTTTAGGACACATTGAATTTTTAAAAGAGATAAACACATTTGTCTACTTTGTTTGTGTGTCTTAAAATTTACACAAAGAGATAATTTCACATTGTCTATTGGACATTTTGAGTCCCTAAGCTAAAATGTTGTCATTGATGTCAAAAGAGCATTTAATGTCAAAAGGATCTATGAAGGGTTTTTGTGAAAACCAAGGCAGGAAAAATAAAAGGTTTTATTTAAAACCATGGACAACAGATTTGATCTGGGTTTTTCTTAAAACCCAAGTTGGGCTTTCGTTTCATCGAAAAAGGTGCCCCGATGATGGAGTTATTTGAGTTTTAATATTTGGTTTAAATTTTAATTATTTAAAATTTAAATTTAAATGTAAAGTTTCCCATCGACGTCATCAAGCAAACATAAATTCATATTTCCGTCGACGTCTTCGAAGTGTTTTAAACACTATATAAAGGGGTGGTAAATAAATCAAAGTTTTATCCTTGCTCTTGTGATAAATGTTTGGCATTCGAATAAGTCTATGAGCTCGTGCGAATTTTGAGAAGAGAAGCAGGAAAGAAAATGACAGCGCTTGGAAAGTCAAATCATGGTGGGAAGCGTGGTGCATTGGCAAATCATTTTGGTTTAAGGGACAAGGCAACGCAAACACCAGGGATCGAATCCCTTGGATGGCATTTCGGAAGGCGTGTGGAAAGCGCTTTGGCGCTTTGTCTTTTGCGGAAGGTGGAGGAAGGTTTAAGGCACTTTGGGCCTTTGCCTTTCCAATGAGCGCCTAGCTCATGTGGAATCTTAGTCATGGCTAAGACGCTCGCGGTGTGGCAAGTCGGGGGTTCGAATCCCCTTGAGGAGGTAATTACGTTTTGCATTTAAATAATTTTTATTAGCCCTAAAGTTTGGAGTTATAAGGTAGTTAATGGAAATTAAAGTTTGTTATTAGGGTTGTGATTATTATTGCAAAGCATAATTGGTTTATGATTTATTTGATGGTTATGGAGAATTAATTTTAGGAGAAATAAGGAGTTGTTTTTTTAAAAGCAATTTTGAGAGGTTTATTATTTTTGATAAGGGTTTTAATAAAAGGGACTTTGGTGGATGTGTTTATTAACTTGGAGTAAAAAGGGTGTAATTTGAGTAATGCTTTATTTTGTGATTATTTGAAGTCCATTAACCCTTGTTTAGATTGGAAAGGAAAGTTGTGTTTAAGTGTGGCAGATTTTGTGGACAACTTATTGGCATCAAAAAGGTATGGGCACATTCTCCTATTGATTGTTTATGGTGGTTGATTTCTGAAATATCATTGGAGAGAAAAGGATTGATTGTGGTTTCCTTTGAGAAAATGATTGGTTGAATGCTTCAAGGTTTTCTGGTTTGTGAGTTGTATTTAAACCTTGTTTTATTAGCATTGTTGTTGAAGCCCATTGATGATGAAATGAACTTGAACTTGAGTTAGAAAAGAACATGAGTATCATTGCTATGTGAGACTTGTGCTTGAGCATTGTTGGAAACATTTTGAGTTGGTTAATACATGCTTGGACTAGGGTTTGTGAAAAAGGATTGTTCCTTGAGGTGATTGTTTGAGTTGAGTTGGTTAATACATGCTTGGACTAGGGTTTGTGAGAAAGGATTGTTCCTTGAGGTGATTGGTTGAGTTGAGTTGATTAAGCCTAGTCAAGTGGATGCATGTGGTTGTTCAAGTTCCTAGAAACAAACTATTCAATATTCTGATTTGAGTTGAGATTGATTTGAGTTGAGATTGAGGTTGATTTGAGTTGAGATTGAGATCTGAGTATAGAACATATAGAGTCTCTAACAATTCTCTTGATGCTTCTATTGAGTTGAGATTGGGATTTGAGTATAGAACATATAGAGTCTCTAACAATTCTCTTTATGCTTCTATGAGATTGATTTGAGATATTGATTGTACATTGAGCTTAGAACATATTGAGTCTCTAACAATTCTCTTTATGATTCTATGTGATTGAGACAAGTCTTTGAGAAGACTTGTGGACTATTTTGAGTTAAGATTTTGTGAAATCTTGCTATGCAGATTTGAGCAAGTCCTATAGAGGACTTATTGAAAAAATTTGAGCAAGTCCTATAGAGGACTTATTGAAAATTTGAGCAAGTCCTAAGAGGACTTATTGAGCAGATTTGAGCAAGTCCTAGAGAGGATTTGTTGAGCAGATTTGGACAAGTTCTATTGAACTTGTTGAGAATTGGACAAGTCAGTATTTAAATTTTTGAACTTATTGAGCAGATTTGCAGAGATTTTGTGTGAACCTATTGAGCAAATTTGGACAATATTTTGTGTGAACCTATTGAGCATATTTGAGCAGGTTCTAAGTGAACCTATTGAGCAAAATTGTACTAGATCGACTATACTATGTTTAGTGCAAGAGATTGAGCAGAACTATGCTAGACCGATTAAATGTGTTTGGTACAGTATTGAGATAGAGCTTTGGAGGTGATAGAGTATAGAGGATAGAGTCTCAGTGGATAGAGATCCAGCAACCAGGACAATTGAAGATAGATCTGAGTGAGGAGTCTTCAAGTGGAGAGAGATCCACAAGTCAATGCAGTAGAGAGACAGAGTCTTCTAGAAGATCACTAGCTAGAGCAGAAGGGGAAAGAGTTCTCCTATGGAAGAGATCCATAAACTTGAGATTAGGGGATCAACATCTCCTTTGGATAGAAGTCCATAAACATTGTAATTTGGGAAATATTCCCAAGAGATTATTTGAGAAATATTTAGAAGAAATATTTTCTCTATGGAGGTAGCCCACATTGGGTGAACCACATTAAAATATATGTCTCTATTGTGTGTGATGATTGGTGCATTGCTTTGGTTATTGCTATTGATATTGCCATTGATTATATTGATTAATATTATTTGGGAAAGAAAAGTAAAAAGTGGTCTTATACTATTCACCCCCCTCTCAGTATAAGCTTGTGTTCTTCAATTGGTATCAGAGTTGGTTCCTTCAGAAAGGGTTTAACAACTTGAAGGAAGATCTTGCAAGAACACAAATGGCAAAGAAAGGCAAGAGTAAAAGCATGAGACACAAGAAGAAAAGAACACCTATGGTCATGAAAGAAAAGGAAGATGAGTTTAATATTGTTGTGTTGGGAGGACACATGGAAATAGATTCAAGAGATGAATCAAGTAATGGAGAAATATCCAGACTGATAAAGTTTTGTACCAGATTGTGGAAAGATAGGTCATCATGCAACTTATTGTTCACAAGAAGGTGAAGAATGTTTTATCTGTGGTCAACTCGGTCATGATGCAAGTTATTGCAATGGGTTTGATAGCAGTGAAGATGAAGATGATTCTCTTAGATTTGAAGTTCTAAAGAATGAGTCAGAAAAGGATAACAAGAATAGTCGAAGTAGGTATCAAGAAGAAACTCCACTTTGGACAATAGAAGAAATTGAAGAAGAGGAAGATTCAGATAAAGAAAAGGAGGAAGCCACTCTTAAGGAACTTGTTGAATTGAAAAGAGAAAATTCAGAATTGAAGGCTCAAATACAAGAAGATGAGAAATGTAAGACAAAGCTTCTACAGGATATATCTGACTTGAGAGATAAGGTTGAAAAGGTAAGAAGAGTTGAAAAAGGTATGGTTGAACAGTCAAAGGTAAAAGAGATAGAATGTGAAAGGCTTATGGTTACTCTTGAAGAATTAAAAAGGGAGAACTCAGGATTAAGGGTCCAAGCTCAAGAAGATGAAAAAGCAAAAGCAAGGTTTTTACAGGAACTCACCAACTTCAAAATCAAAGTTGAAGAGACAAGGAAAATTGAAGAAGGTATGGTTGAAAAATTAAAGACAAAAGATCTAGAGTGTGAAATATTAGAGCATGAGATAGTTTCACTAAGGATGGAAGTAAAAGGCTCTAAGGATAAGCTACACAAGTCTGAGGAAAATTCAAGGACCTTGGAAAGGACTATCAATGCACAAAGATCATCAGTCACCATAACAAGACTTAGTTCTAAAGAAGAACAAGGGAGACAAGAAGCAGAAAAAGGAGAGCCAAGCTACTATGCGGATAATGCAAGTAAGTACTCAATTGATAGTGATGCTAGTTTTTCAGACAATGATAGAGATGAAGTCTTGTTTATGGTTGAAGAAAAAGATCTAGTTAAGAAAAAGACTCCAGTTATTCTCAAGTGTTTTAGATGTGGTAAATTTGGACATCTTGAAGATGATTGCACTAGGGATGGCTATAGTTTCAGTGATGATGATTTTGAAGATGCACTTGGTAAACCGAATGAGAATCTTCTAATGGCATTAGAAGAAGAAGAAGTGAGTGATCCTATAGAAGATAAGTCAAAAGAAAGGAATGATATGGACAAAGGAAAACAAATAGAGGACTATTCAATAGAGAATGGTTATGATCTCAAGGGAGAACTTATCTATGCTCTTGACACAGTAAAGAAGGTAAGAAAGCAACACTCTAAACTTGAAAGTCAATTTCAAGAATGTGATGAAGAAATATTACTACTCATAGAGGACTTAGAAAAGTCAAAGGCTAAGGCAAGCAAGTTCAAAGATAAGTTAGAAGCAAAGATTTTGGAATGTGAAAAGTTAACACATGAAGTTGCACTACTAAAGGAAGATCTAGAGGATTCCAAGAATAAGCTATACAAGTATGTAACCAGTGAAAAGAATGTGGATAAAATAGTCAGGATACAAAGAGGAGCATCAAACAAAATAGGTCTTGGTTCTAAACAAGTTCAAAAGAAATGGGTAGAAAAGTCTACTTCAGGTCTTGAAGAAGAAGGTACTTCAGAAGAAGGATTCTCAGAGGTAAGCGAAAGTGAAAATGAAACTTCTAAGGATGTGTCAGATTGTAGTGAGTCCAACAGGGACAATGGGCAAAGAAGATTCAGATGGAACAACAATCAAAATAGGAGACCAATGAGGTCTAGACAAGGAAGCTTCAATGGGAGATGCTTCTCATGTCACAGGTTTGGGCACATGGCTTCACAGTGTAGGTCACATGAAAGACAAGTATATGGAAGAGAACAAATTTTCCAAGGATATTGCTATTCATGTAATGAGTTTGGTCACAAGGCAATGAATTGCAGGATTCATGACAGAAGAGGATATGGCTTCACTAGGAGAAATCCTAAGACAGTTGCACATCCAAGGAATAATAACATTAAGTGTTATAAGTGCAATAATGATGGTCACATAGCAAGATGGTGTAGAGAAAATATTCCAGAAATAGGCATGAACAGGAATAGGAACATGAACATGAATAGGAACAGGAATATGAACAAGAATAGGAACAGGAACATGAACAAAAACAAGAAGATGAATAGGAATAGAGACTCAGAAAAGAAAAGAGACTTAGAGAAGAATGAGAACAAGAATAGGTACAAGAATAGGAACATGGATGAGAACAAGAACAGGAACAGGAACAGGGATGATGACTTGGAAAGAAACAATGAGAGGATTCAAAAAAAAGGAAGAGGAAAAGACAAAGGTAGAGAACAATGCTTTCAGGGAGTAGAAATACTCCCACCCCAGAATTAACCACCTCATGTGGAGGTGGGGGAGGGGCTAAGCTAAGAGGCTTAATTCTTAGCCCCGAGCCCCAAAGGTGACCCTTTGCCATTGATGTCAAAGGGGGAGAGATTTGTGTATTATGGGGAGAGTTTTTGGATATGAGGAGAGATTTGATATCTGAGAGAGCATTGAGCCAGGGGGAGCAAAGTCCCGAGGGGAGAGAAAAGAAGGTCAAAATTTAGTAAAAGGATTTGGGTTGCCATCAATGACAAAGGGGGAGATTGTTGGACATTTTGAGTCCCTAAGCTAAAATGTTGTCATTGATGTCAAAAGAGCATTTAATGTCAAAAGGATCTATGAAGGGTTTTTGTGAAAACCAAGGCAGGAAAAATAAAAGGTTTTATTTAAAACCATGGACAACATATTTGATCTGGGTTTTTCTTAAAACCCAAGTTGGGCTTTCGTTTCATCGAAAAAGGTGCCCCGGTGATGGAGTTATTTGAGTTTTAATATTTGGTTTAAATTTTAATTATTTAAAATTTAAATTTAAATGTAAAGTTTCCCGTCGACGTCATCAAGCAAACATAAATTCATATTTCCATCGACGTCTTTGAAGTGTTTTAAACACTATATAAAGGGGTGGTAAATAAATCAAAGTTTTATCCTTGCTCTTGTGATAAATGTTTGGCATTCGAATAAGTCTATGAGCTCGTGCAAATTTTGAGAAGAGAAGCAGGAAAGAAAATGATAGTGCTTGGAAAGTCAAATCATGGTGGGAAGCATGGTGCATTGGCAAATCATTTTGGTTTAAGGCACAAGGCAATGCAAACACCAGGGATCGAATCCCTTGGATGACATTTCAGAAGGCGTGTGGAAAGCGCTTTGGTGCTTTGTCTTTTGCGGAAGGTGGAGGAAGGTTTAAGGCACTTTGGGCCTTTGCCTTTCCAATGAGCGCCTAGCTCATGTGGAATCTTAGTCATGGCTAAGACGCTCATGGTGTGGCAAGTCGGGGGTTCGAATCCCCTTGAGGAGGTAATTACGTTTTGCATTTAAATAATTTTTATTAGCCCTAAAGTTTGGAGTTATAAGGTAGTTAATGGAAATTAAAGTTTGTTATTAGGGTTGTGATTATTATTGCAAAGCATAATTGGTTTATGATTTATTTGATGGTTATGGAGAATTAATTTTAGGAGAAATAAGGAGTTGTTTTTTTAAAAGCAATTTTGAGAGGTTTATTATTTTTGATAAGGGTTTTAATAAAAGGGACTTTGGTGGATGTGTTTATTAACTTGGAGTAAAAAGGGTGTAATTTGAGTAATGCTTTATTTTGTGATTATTTGAAGTCCATTAACCCTTGTTTAGATTGGAAAGGAAAGTTGTGTTTAAGTGTGGCAGATTTTGTGGACAACTTATTGGCATCAAAAAGGTATGGGCACATTCTCCTATTGATTGTTTATGGTGGTTGATTTCTGAAATATCATTGGAGAGAAAAGGATTGATTGTGGTTTCCTTTGAGAAAATGATTGGTTGAATGCTTCAAGGTTTTCTGGTTTGTGAGTTGTATTTAAACCTTGTTTTATTAGCATTGTTGTTGAAGCCCATTGATGATGAAATGAACTTGAACTTGAGTTAGAAAAGAACATGAGTATCATTGCTATGTGAGACTTGTGCTTGAGCATTGTTGGAAACATTTTGAGTTGGTTAATACATGCTTGGACTAGGGTTTGTGAAAAAGGATTGTTCCTTGAGGTGATTGGTTGAGTTGAGTTGGTTAATACATGCTTGGACTAGGGTTTGTGAGAAAGGATTGTTCCTTGAGGTGATTGGTTGAGTTGAGTTGATTAAGCCTAGTCAAGTGGATGCATGTGGTTGTTCAAGTTCCTAGAAACAAACTATTCAATATTTTGATTTGAGTTGAGATTGAGGTTGATTTGAGTTGAGATTGAGATCTGAGTATAGAACATATAGAGTCTCTAACAATTCTCTTGATGCTTCTATTGAGTTGAGATTGGGATTTGAGTATAGAACATATAGAGTCTCTAACAATTCTCTTTATGCTTCTATGAGATTGATTTGAGATATTGATTGTACATTGAGCTTAGAACATATTGAGTCTCTAACAATTCTCTTTATGATTCTATGTGATTGAGACAAGTCTTTGAGAAGACTTGTGGACTGTTTTGAGTTAAGCTTTTGTGAAAGCTTGCTATGCAGATTTGAGCAAGTCCTATAGAGGACTTATTGATTATTTGAGCAAGTCCTATAGAGGACTTATTGAGATATTTGAGCAAGTCCTAGAGAGGACTTATTGAGCAGATTTGGAGCAAGTCCTAGAGAGGATTTGTGAACTTGTTGAGCAGATTTGGACAGGTTTTGTGTGAACCTATTGAGAAGATTTGACAAGTTTTGTGTGAACCTATTGAGCAGATTTGGATAGTTTTGTGTGAACCTATTGAGCATATTTGAGCAGGTTCTAAGTGAACCTATTGAGAAGAATTGTACTAGACCGAATGTACTATGTTTAGTGCAAGAGATTGAGCAGAACTATGCTAGACCGACTAAACTATGTTTGGTACAGTATTGAGACAGAGCTTTGGAGGTGACAGAGTATAGAGGATAGAGTCTCAGTGGATAGAGATCCAACAACTAGGACAATTGAAGATAGATCTGAGTGAGGAGTCTTCAAGTGGAGAGAGATCCACAAGTCAGTGCAGTAGAGAGACAGAGTCTTCTAGAAGATCACTAGCCAGAGCAGAAGGGGAAAGAGTTCTCCTATGGAAGAGATCCATAAACTTGAGATTAGGGGATCAACATCTCCTTTGGACAGAAGTCCATAAACATTGTAATTTGGGAAATATTCCCAAGAGATTATTTGAGAAATATTTAGAAGAAATATTTTCTCTATGGAGGTAGCCCACACTGGGTGAACCACGTTAAAATATATGTCTCTATTGTGTGTGATGATTGGTGCATTGCTTTGGTTATTGCTATTGATATTGCCATTGATTATATTGATTAATACTATTTGGGAAAGAAAAGTAAAAAGTGGTCTTATACTGTTCACCCCCCTCTCAGTATAAGCTTGTGTTCTTCATTTTCATGGTTTTCACATGGAGCAACCACCCTCGATCCAACATTGAGGTGGGAACTAGTGCTCCACCCAATAACAATCACAACAACACTAATGTTGAGCTACCCACATAGAATACTACTAGACGAAGTTCAACGAGCCTTAGGGGGGATAACTCAACCCATGGGGGTAACTCTCAAGGAACCCCAACTAGAGAACTAGATCCAGGTTCCTCTCATGTTAGACAGGAGGGAGCTTCAAGGCCCCAATCCTCATAGGATAGATCTAGGTAAGATCAACCCAATGAGGGGTAAAACACAAGGGTTGCATCCAATCGTAGACCCACCACATCTCCTAACCACATTGAGGGTGGTAGAATTATAATAGACACCAATATTATTGGAGCAAATGGCACTCCACAAGATCAGCCATGGAGAACCAGACAACTTGATGAACTAGACCAGGTTCTCCTAAGGCCAACGCGACAAAACACTACTACTGTGCACTCTATTTTTGAGAGTTCACATAGTCAAAAAATAGTGAGACACACTCATGAGTAGGGGGAAGCTTCAAAACATCCCCGTAACACTCACACTACTTTCGATCATGGAGGTACAGAACATAGGTCATTGCACACTAACAATGCTACCTTTATAGATAGAGGCAAAAGCATAGTGGGGGCTCCTTCAAAGAACCTTACCATAGTGACTCCTCGCATAGAGTTACAAAGTTAGAGACCTTCAGTGGTGGTTCAATCCGACCACATGCGTAGGTTGTATGAAGATGCACAATATCAAGAAAGAGTACTCCAAGATAAAAGGGAGGTATTGCATGCAGAGCAAGAGTACCTAGATAAACTTGAACAAGAAGAGGCGCAGGCACAAATAAAATAGTGCCAACATCTATATGAATAGTGCCTAAGGGAACAACATACCCTAGAACAAATAGAGCATGAGGAACAAGCAGATAGGTTGGCTCGAGCCAATCTACACATGGGAAGTGAGTACTACCACTCCAATAGATGTGCTACTTCTCAACCTGAGAGGCATGCCAAATAGGTAGATGATCACACTCACCGCACCTCACAACATGCTTCAAGACACCAATGATGCATAGTACAAGAATAGGTGGAGCATGAACAAGAACAAGATGTAGAGATGGATGACCAGGAATAGATTTATCCTGAACCATCATCCATGGTCATGGAAGAGGACTATAATCGACCAAATCAGTCCAATGCAGAATGATTACCTCCTTGGCCACCCCAAAAGAACCTTCGAGAGGAGAGAGAATCAAGTCTCTCGAGAAGCAAGATACGGTTGGGTAGAAGCCAACCTTAAGTAGGATACACAATCAACCCTTGTGCCCATCGGTACCAAGTCCTACCTATCCGAAGCATTTTGAGATGCCTCGATTAGATAATTTTAAGGGAGAGGAAGATGCACAAGAACATGTTACCAACTTCATGAATGTGTGCTTTCAGCTCCAACACAATGATGCCCTGATGTTAAGAATGTTCATCATGACATTATCAGGCACAGCAATAGAGTGGTTTAACCAACTACCCAAACATAGCATCATCAACTTTGAGCAACTGGTGAATGCCTTCCTAGAATGCTTTTCATTTGGCATCAAGAAGAAGACCAACTTGTATGACCTAGCCAATCTTAAATAGTATGATGATGAGTCGGTCCAGGACTACGAGAATAGGTGGTGAAAGCTAATGGTAAAATTACCATTTTCTATTCCCACTATAGAGCTCACCCGAATGTTCACCAAGAGTTGTGCCAAGCACATCTCGCTGCTTCTACAACTTCAGTAGTATGCAACATTCGAGGAAGCCTTGGCACAAGCCAAGCTTATAGAGGACATCAAAGTAGAAGAAGGAGATCTTAAGCTCCATAACAAGAAATACTGGAACAACAACCACAATAATCAACAATAGTAAGCCAAGCCTACACCAGTCAACTAGGTTGTATTAAATATACCAAAAGGGGGGAATAGCCAACAGCCATAGAATTACCAAGCTCAACCACCCCCAACTAACTACAACCAAAAGAACAAGAACTAGGGCCAAGACAAGCAACATCGATTGCCTCACTAGTTCACACCATTGGTAGAATCCTTGGCATCAATATTCAATCAACTGAGTGAGGCATGGGTACTCAAAATACCCGAGGTACAACTTATTGACCCTAACCACCCTAAGCCCAAGGGATACAAGGATGATCATTATTGCCCATACCATAGAATACAAGGGCATGATATTGAAGTGTGCATCAATTTCAAAAATATTGTACAAAATATGATTGAAAAGGGTGAGCTACAAGTTGACAATCCACTAGCTCCCGATAACAAGAACATGGGCATATTTAAAAACCCATTTCCAAATCATGAAGCCCCTAGAAATCAGGGTGCTCAAGTGAATCAGGTCCAAGTCGAACCTCCCACTCAAGGATTCATTGGAATGGTCAATGTGGTTACAAGAAACTGGTGATACAACCAACCAGAGCCTCCAGTAGCTCCCATACGTATCATGGTTGCACCTCAATAGAGGCTAGTGCAGAATAATCTTCTAGGTCCACCATCATGACCTATGATAATGATCCAGAATAGACTTACTCAGAGTCTTCAAACAATGCTAACTAAGTTATCAATATACGAGCTCATTCAACAATCTCCTAGGCATAGGGAGACCTTAATGGAAATCTTGAAATCTATTGAGCTCCAACCCTAGAACCTTGAAGCATTTACAAACTTTGTGGGGCAAGTACAATAGTGCCAAGAGCCCATGATTCATTTTTATGATCATAAAATAAAGGTAGTCCCAACTACCATAGTAGACCCACCTCTGCACATCATCACGTGTATCAATCACACACCCTTCAAGCGGGTTCTAATCGACATAGGCTCATCGATTAACATAATAACAACCAAAGCTATAGGGCACCTAAATATCCCTAGGTCCAACATAGTCCCTTCTTCTTACACATTGAGAGCATTCAATGATGCATTGTGCTCCATAGTGGGTACAATAGTCCTACCTATTTAGGTAGGGCATAAGACCATCCCTATGATGTGTCATGTGTTAGAAGGGGCCATGCAATATAATATCCTCCTAGGGCATCCCTGGATAAGGGACATGCAGTGTGTTCCCTCAATCCTACATCAATGTGTTAAATATGTGCATGAGGGACAAGTGCACGTGGTACCATCGAACGAAGAACCATTCAAATATGTGCATCAGGTTGACCTATCGAGGGATTTCATCCTTCCATCTACTCACCTGTACATTAGGCCTTCATCCCCTACCACGCAACTAGGAAGTAAGTTAAGATCAGTGCGAGGTGATCCATCCACGTCGATGCCACCTCCTACTTCCAAAACTACTGGTGCTTCTGAGAAACCAACAATGTCTAAACCAATAGACTCTCAGAAGTTGAAAGCTCACATGGTGGAGGAAGAACCTAGGGTAATCCCAACCATAGAAATAGTAGAAATTCCAACTCCCATGGAGGAGGAATATCCTCAAGACATAGTCGAGGAGGTGCCTCAACCTACCTCACCTGCATCATCATCAACATCATCTGCACCGTAGGTGACTGTTCACTTAGCCAACATAGGACTAGGTGAATATCTTGTGCAAAATATCACTTTCACTCCAATCATTGAGTCTACACAAGACATGGGATGACCAAGAGTCCCAAACCTACCCATAGGAATAGTGGTACCATTGGGGATGCCACCCAACCAGACTAATTTCATTTATGTTGGTTTGGATCAAGCCCATGATGCCTCAGACATTGAAGAGGATGATGATGAGCCATTCACAATGAACATTCATTATCTATCCAACCCTGAGTTTGCTCTTAGATACTTTGAATGCAACCATTGGCATGGCTATGGTTTAGGTCTATATGAGCAAGGGTGATGAAACCCAATTGAACCATGATATCAGTTACCTACTGATAGGTCTGGCCTAGGATATCATATCCAAAGCTATGATGATTCATTAGTAGCATCTCTGGATAGATTGAGCTTAGGGTTTAGGGAAGACATCGAATGGAATCCCTATCACCTAAACATAAGCTACATGGATGACAGGTTGGTGACCATGGTCACTATAGAACCACCCATTGTGTATCATCCAAATTTCTCTCTCGAGGCAAGCCCATCAGGAATTATCCTATGGGAGGATGAACTAGGCTATGGTTATGAGTGAGAAGAGAATGAGTACATCATAGATCATAGTGAGTCCAAGGATGAGACTGAATTGGCCTACCTTGGGCCTCGACATTCACGTCACCTCATAGAGCCAGTGGATATGGATAATGGATATTTCATAGATGATAGTGATTATGAGGATGAGACCAAAATGGCCTACCTTGGGCCTCAACACTTACATCATCACAATGAACCATTTGACATAGATGAGATGTATCATAGAGTATATCCTAGCCCTCACCTCAAGGGGAGACCGACCAATTCAGATGAAATCTATCATATAGTTTTCCTCGATCCTCCTACATTTAGATAGCTCCTGCAACCAAGTGATCCCATATTCCTATCTATTCATAGATCAGATCCTGAGATCCCCATACCCCTAGAGCCACATCTTGGGTATGGAAGTCACATCAACAATGTAGAGTTGCACCCATGTGGTCCTAGAGATTCCATCCCATCCATCAACATGATCTCCATTGAGTTGACCACTCCACTCCACAACCCAACCGATCCTTCCAAACCATTGTGTCTTAATCTAGATGCTATTGATTGGGATCACGCTGATTCACCCTTGGAGCCTAAATATTTCTTCCCCAATGAAGAAATGTTACAACCATTTCACTTTGCACCAGGTTGTGCACATGATGTTTATCATGCTAGTTTTGATCCTGATTCAATCAAACCTTTAAATCCAGCAGATGATATCCATATGATCCCTACACCTCACCAGCTTGAGGAGGGGTCACACATGTCAATAGAGGAGACTTTCAAAGTGGACATCAACAATGATCCATCTGATCCAAAGAAAGTTAAATTTAGAGAAATATTATCTCCTAAGGAATGGGCCACCCTCATACCTCTATTGAAAGAGAGACCTGATCTCTTCACTTGGACCTACAAGGATATGTCGGGTTTAGATCCAAAATTGGTTGTTCACAACCTTTCACTAGATCCTACAAAGAAATCGATCAAGCAAAAACTCAGGAAGATGCATCCTACTATCACCTTGATGGTAAAGAATGAGCTTCAAAAGCTATTGGATGTAGTCTTTATTATTCCCATCGACTATCCAGAATGGGTATCAAACATGGTACCTATAGGAAAACCTGATGGAAGAATCCGTATTTGCATGGATTTTAGAGACCTCAATAAGGCAACACCAAAGGATTCATTCTCATTGCCCAATATAGATGCTCTTGTAGACGCAACTATGGGTCATGAGATGCTCTCCCTAATGGATGGTTTTTTTGGTTACAATCAGATTTAGATTAAACCCGAATACCAGCACAAAACTATGTTCACAATGCCATGGGGGACCTTCTACTACAAGGTAATGCCATTTGGTCTTAAAAATGTTGGTGCCACATATCAATGGGCCATGACATATATCTTCCATGACTACATGCACAAGATCCTAGAGGATTACATCGATGACTTACTGGCCAAGTCATTGCTACATGAAGAGCATGTTGAGGTCTTGAGAAAAGTCTTCGATCACCTGATAGAGCATAATGTCAGGTTGAATCCCAAGAAGTGCGTATTTGGCGTAACTTCAAGAAAACTCTTGGGATTCATCATTTCTAAATGAGGGATCAAAGTTGATCCAGAAAAGGTAAAGGCTATCCTAGAAATGGCCCCACCCACTAACATCAAAGAGCTGAGAAGCCTATAGGGCAAAGTAGCATCCATAAAGTGATTCATCGCACAATTATCGGATAAATGTCGACCCATGAATCGACTGCTACATAAGGGGGTCCCATTCCATTGGGATGAAGAATGTCAGCAAGCCTTTGCTGAGATCAAGCAATATCTAGTGACACCACTAGTACTAGCTCCACCAAGGCCAGATGTGCCATTCCTGCTTTATATATCGGCTACTAACTTTGCACTGGGAACCATGTTAGCCCAAAATAATGTGCAAGACAAAGAGCAAGCGATATATTATATCAGCCGCACCTTGGTGAGTTATGAGCTAGGGTACGCATACATAGAAAAGTTGTGCTTAGTAGTGGTTTTTATGACTAAGAAGTTGCGCCACTACATGCTGAGTCATACGATGTATGTGATATCAAAACAAAATCCTTTGTAGTATATGATGAGCAAGACATATCATAATACACGTACTACAAAGTGGATCATGCTACTGATAGAATTTGACTTGGAATTCATTAGCCAAAATTCCATCAAGGGATAGGTCATAGCTGATCAGCTGGTAGAGGCACCTCTTTAGGATAGTAGGCCTCTCATCATAGAACTTCCTGATGATGCAGTCTTTGCATTATTGGAGTCACCCAAACTCGAAGAACCAGATAACAAAGCTGACATGACTTTGTTCTTCGATGGTTCAAAGTGTGAGCAAGGGGGTGGTGCAGGAATTATGTTTTTCATATCACAAGGTGCTCCAATGCCCTTGTCATTTAAACTAGACTTTCCTTGCACCAATAACAATGCTGAATATGAGGCCCTAATTTTGGGTCTCCAAATAACAATCACCATGAAGATTAAAAAGCTAAACATCTTTGGTGACTCCCTTCTCATTGTTAACCAAGTTAAGGGAATATATCAATGCAGGTGTCCTATCCTGAAAGCTTATAAGGATCTTGTTGACACTTATCTAGCCCAGCTAGAGTGGTATGACATCGAGGCAATCCCTCGTACATCAAATAGATTTGTAGACACCATGGCATCTTTGGGATCTTTAATCCCTCAGAATCCATATGTTGACTTTACTACCATTCATGTGAAGATGCTCTCACAATTCATGATGCAATGTGAGGCTTTTGACAATAAAGAATCAGTCAACATGATTCATATAGAACCAAACCATGAGTGGTTCTATAAAGCCAGAGACTTTCTGAAGAAGGCACCTTGGGGGTATTTGATCTCGTAGGGTCCTACAGGGAATGGCACCACCATTCACCACAAGGTTATTTCCTAGTATGCATTCATGCACATCGAATCATAGGGGGAACAAGTCATCTTGTCTATTGAGGTTGTAGCTTATCAAGATTGGTTAAGCCAATTACAAGATTTTCTTAAACTTGGAATAATCCCGTAGGGATTGTCGCATGTCGTAAAATGAGCATTTAGGCAAAAAGTGACTAGATATATCTTGCTAGGAGATATATTGTATCATC